>JAAFCE010001036.1:6845352-6879434 GCA_013389805.1 Trigoniulus corallinus
TACTTCTCATCTGAAAGAAGGCGGCACTCAGGGCTTCTCTCTCGCTGGAAAAATCCGACCCAACTCGGTCCAGTATCGACCCAAAATCTACTGACGCCGTTACTGAGCGTGCTACCCACTGCGTATATTATAGAAAAGAATAAGACATTCTCCGAAAATAAGCCCTAGTGCTTATTTCGGCACCAAAATTGAAATATGACAGTGGCTTATTATCGGGGAAACACGGTAGTTCTAATGCAGGCACTGTGCAATCAGACACTACGCTAATGCGACGACTTTTGGATACTAGTGGTACCCAGTTTCCCTGCCTGCCTGTGGTGCCCCCAGTCAGAGCATTTTCATCAAGAATAGGGGCTAATCTTAGATTATGTGTTTACGTTGCTTAACTTCAGTGATCTCACGAGAACTGGTGTGTCCAATGTGACCAGGCCGCAGCTTATAGCTAATTTCAATAAAGCCCAATTTTCATATAGGGTATATTGAAGTTGGGAAGGCTTGAGGAGTCAAAGGAGAGTGCAAACAAGGGCCTACAAGATATTAAAACAGCAATGGAGGGAGTGGACTTCAAGGTAAACATGAAGAAAACTGAGTACCTAGCTTTCAATTTTAGTGGCCAGAGGTAAGGGGGTGAGATTCGTTATGGGGGAGAAGGGATTCCAGTGGTGTGAGAGTTTGGTTACCTGGACGCGTAGGATTAACGTAGGATGGCTGAAATGGAGACAGGCAAGTGGGTTCCTGTGTGACCGCCGGGTCCCAATAAAGTTGAAGGGCAAAGTTTACAGAACTGTCGTTAGGCCAGCTATGCTGTATGGTTCAGAGTGTTGTACAGTGAGGAAGAACCACGAAAGGCAAATGCAAGTGGCTGAGATGCGAATGCTGCGCTACATGTGTGGGGTGTCTAGATCCGACAGAAATAGAAACGATTACGTTCGAGGTAGCTTGGTGGGGGGGGGAGACATAGCGGACAAGATGAGAGGGAACCGGTGAGGTGGTATGGGCATGTAAGGAGGAGCTTATTAGGTCTATGGTTGGACTGAAGGTGGTTGGGTTGTTGTTGTTGTTTGTTGGTGTTTAAGGCCCCTTCAACTACAAGGTCATTAGAGACCCGTCCACTGCGTAGTTCTAATGCATATGCTGCACAGACACAACACCAATGCGACGATTATTGGGTATTAGCAGTACCCAGCTTTCCTGAGCGACCACTCATGTCAGTACTAACTGGGCTTGCGTTGCTTAACTTCAGTGATCAGACGAGAACTGGTGTGTCCAACGCAACTCGCCGCTCCCAAGGTGGTTGGGGCGCCAGAGGTAGTGGGAGACCAAAACGGACGTGGGAGCAGGTGGTGCAAAGGGACATGGTAGCGTGCGGGGTGAAGGGGGACTTGGTGGGAGATAGGCGGGAGTGGAGGATTAGAACCCGCAGACCCGACCCTGCCTCAGGCGGGAGAAGGGTGAGATGATGATGATTTCATATATGTTGAAGTGTTCGTCAAACGAGTTGAAATCAATGTATGAAATTGAATTCAAATATTTTGCATTTAATGATTTGGAATTAAAACAATTTACATAAACGTGAGTACATTAACAATAAAAGTGTATGTATACAATACTTACAAGTATAATCATGTTCATTATTATTATCTCCGCACAGAGAGCGACAGAAAAAATAAACAAATTCATATGCATATTTTCAGTGTTTCCAAGTAACTGGTATTAAATATATCCATTGTAAAATCAAAAAAAGCATTGACAGTAAGTAATAGCAAGCCGCGCCTTTTTCTTGGTAAACGCACAGCACGCGGCAATAATAAAAGGTGAGTTACCAGTAGATGTGTGGGTGTGCATCATGAAGTAGTCATAAAGTTTATTATGAAAATATTAGCCATCTGTCAGACAGTTATAACACTATAGTTGCGTTTCATACATTTGTTAAGGAGCATTGGCAAAATGTGTTAAAACGATAGTCCACCAGGTAAGGTAAGTACTCACTGTCCTGATAGCAAATGTCATTAAAGCGATGTCATAATAACGAACCTGTCTTGTGAACATTGCGGTGTTGTGAGTCTAGTCATAGAGGCAACGATTGCAACAATTTCACCCCTGATGTTGCCACTCCGTAGGATTTATCAGAGCGGCTGTATTGCGTTTGACACACCACTTCTCGTTTAATCACTAAAGTTAAGTAATGCAACCGTTTGGGAACACTGGGTAAGGCCCCTACTGCTAATACCCAAAAAATTGCCTAACAGCGTAGTGTCCGGGCAGACTGTGCATTAGAACCATTCAGAGGACGGGGCTTTGAATGCCAACGAAACAAGTAATACTTATTTAACAACATTTTCTTATATTTACTTTTTTTTTGGGTGGGGGGAAATATGAAAACTAAGTGGTGACATCAGTGCCGGATTTGGATATTTAGAGGCTCTAGGCTATTTCAATTTTGAGGCCCTTTCTTAAGTTTTGAAGCCTGCTAAATGTTGAGGTGTGTTGAGTAGTGAATCAGAAAGGGCCGTTCAAAAAAATTGCTAATGAAAGAGAGAAACGGGACAACGTTCTGCAAGATTCTGCCCACTTCGTTGGTGTTTTAGGGCCCTTCAACTACAAGGTCATTACAGCCTCGTCCACTGCATAGTTCTAGTGCAGAGACTGCACAGACACTACCCTAATGCGACGAGTTTTGGGTATTAGCAGTACCCAGTTTTTCCAAGCGGCCACTCATGTTAGTACTAGCTGGGGTTGCGAGAACTGGTGTGCCCAACGCAATAGGCCGCTCCCGACGTCTGCTTTGGTCTTCCTCTGCCCCCAGGTGCATTCAATAACCTACATCCCCGTAATGGACCTAACCAGCTCCTCCTTCTCCTGGGATCAGACGAGAACTGGTGTGTTTAAACGGACTCCAACGCAATAAGCTGCTTCCTAGAATCAGTTCTAATTCGATGATAATATAAGGACGACCTGTTCAGGACGTTCCACAATCAAAACCAGTCTCAATCACACCGCCCCGTCCATCACTATTCCGCAGAAGGTCTGCAGTACATCTTTGTATGAGTAGAAAAAGAGATAAAAAATTAGTTATGAAAGTCAGTTGTCAGTAGTGAGCCATGAAAGACCTGTCTTTTATTCCTGTTTAAACTTCTTCAGCCCCTGGGCACCTCGTTCTGCTACGTAGATAAGAAATGAGTTTGTTAAACACATTTAATTTGAAAATGTGAACAAGGCTGAATTAAAAGCTATATATCCATCATTTAATTCCCCATCAAAGCACTTGGCCCCCATTTCTGTTTCTTCTCAGAGAAACATTCATTCATAATAATTAAACATACTATTCGTTAAACAACGAAATCTGTAAGGTCCAAAAAAAAATTTAAATTACATGACTAAAGAGTTGATCAAGAAGGCAGCTCACACTTCATCATTATCTTCTTGTTTTCGCAACAATAAAACTCAAATATTAATCATTAGCAGTATCTAATACAGAAATAAAATTATGCAACATTATTTCAACGATTGAATTACAATTTTTGGCGTGTCAGAGAATTGCATCATAATTCTTTTGTTGGAATTTCCAACTTCTACCTGCTGCCTATTATTTTGGAAATTAACTCCATAATTGTACCCATTCGGGGTGGTAGGGCAACTTGTTGATGTCTTGGAGTTGGATTTCAACTCGTTATGCTGAATGGTAGAACTTCCTATGGTCATAATCTTCTTCTTGTTATTATTACCACCGTTGTCAAACAACGATCTGATAGCCAAAAAATTACTTCTGTTAAAAGGAACATCACCAATCCCTGAAGAGGATGTCGGTTCCCTGGTCGATTTCAAAGACAAGCCACTCTCACTGTTAACGCTTGATGACGTCCAATCATCTCTCGGATAAGATGACGATGACAGCGATTCTCGAGGTGTGATTCTGTTGGAAAAATTCCTCGCCGATGAAGTGGACGACGAGGCTGAAGGCGGTTGATGGACCGCAACTTTGGTCACATACGGAGTCGCCACTGTCGTCGTTTCTATTTTAATAGGACTGAGTGGAGTACCTTGAGTGGCAAGGACATCCGAATCGAATTCCACACTGGGATGGTGTTTCAAATATTCCAATCTCTTCGGTGGACGTGCACTTATGTTGTTATCATACGAGTTGATCATCACTTTGGGCTTATTGTCCGCTTTCGGAAAGAAATAATTGGGTGGTTTGGGCACTGCCGGTGCGCTGTCCGTGATGCTTTTTCGATCTTCCTGAGACGAATACCCATCTGTTTTCATTGGCGCCGGCTTGTATCTTGGCTGTCTTAGGTTAGCACCACTGCTCTGAACAAAAATAGGAACAGATAACAAGAAAATAAGGACTCACGCGCAAAGCGAACTCGTACATGTGTAATGCCAGTCCCGGATTAAATTTTTTTTTAGGATCTATGAATATGAATATGAAAATGTAATCCTTTGTGACGGATACCATGCTAGAGAGATGTTTCATGCTAGACCCATATGCCTAGATCTCCACCAGCACCCTAGCAACACCTTTGCCTTTTGCACCCATTCCAGCCGCTCCACCCCAGATCCTCTTCCAATGTGGAGGTTCCCCAACCCTTCCTGCAGTGATCCAGCGCTAGACAGGCCAGGATCACATGCCTGACATCCTCCACTCGATCCTCACATAATCCACAGCCCTCCTCTCCACCTGTGAGCTTTGCCATCCTCTGTTTCGTCTTCAGTGACCCAGCTCTTGCCCTAAACAGAAGGGAGCTCTCCCACGTATTGTCATAGATTACCTCCCTCTCTATGTTAAGCTTGTTCCCATACACCCTCAGCGTTTTCTTTGCCGTCCTTCCCTCCATACTCTGTCGCCATTGCCCTAACCCCCATTCCTTAACTTTGTCCTGTACTAGTCTTTGCAGTGTTGATGCCCCCTCCCTGGGTATCAGCGTTATGCCTATCTTCTTTGACATCCGGTTTACCCTCCTCTCCCAGTTGGTAGATACCCTCATGTTGTTTACCCATGCATTGACCTGCCATACTGGATTTTCCTTCTCTACCGACATAACAGAATGGGCCCTTAAAGGGTTTTTTTGTAACTTTTATACAACAGAGGACCGTCCGGGGGGGGGGGTGAGAGACAACAAAACTATAAATATACAACTAGACAAAATGGAATGCCGTTTCAGCATAATTTACCAGAATGGTGAGATCCAGGGGCACAGAATGCAAGTAGCCGAGATGCGAATGTTGCGGTACAACAGTGGGGGTGTTGAGAGCTGATAGAATTAGGAATGAATATATTAGAGGTAGCCTGGGGGGGGGGGGGGGGGGACATCACAGAAAAAATGACGGAGAGTAGAATGAGGTGGTATGGACACGTAATGAGAAGAGGGGAGGAGAAGCTCGTTAGATCCATTACGGGAATGCAGGTTGTTAGAAGGACCCGGGGCAGGGGGAAACCAAAGCAGACGTGGGAGCAAGTTGTCCATAAGGACATGGTAGTGTGTGGGGTGGACGAGGACTTGGAGGGAGTGGAGGGCTAGAACTCGCAGACCCGACCCTGGGATAAGGGTATGATGATGGTTCGATCCAGGGGCGGATTCACGATTCGCAGCCTCGAGGCTAAATGGTTCCGTCGCCCCTAAAAAAAACTGCTAGAAAGAAGAAAAACGACTGCCTACCTTTGGTGTCTCAACAAATTTGTGCGGTTTTACGTTTTGTGCAGGAGGTACGAAACTGGCCGGCCTCAGAGGTTGATAAGTAGAAACCTTTAGTAATTCAGAGTAACAGAAGGATGCAACAAAAAGATGATAGATAGTGCGTGTGCCATTGTAAGAGACGGGAAGTCAAGTAGATGCACAGAAAGAAGAAATAAAGAATTAGTTAAAAAAATCACGAGTACCAAAACCAACAAAAAAGGAGCACAGGACTCATTTCTTGTTAAGGGAGGAAAAGAAGTGATTGATTTAGAATGCATGGTCACAGTCCTCATCCTCATCCTCCTCCTTCTGAATTATTATTATTATTATTGACATCTTACCTCTATTTTATGACCGGAAGTCCTGTCATAATTGAGATGATCTGCAAAATAAATCATCAAACAACTGCTGATCTCTAACTGCTATTACTCTCAATTCAAGTTACTGCCATTTAGAAATCAACTGGTAGCATGCTTGCCCGAGCCCACCCTGAGATTCGCACACGATCGGTGCTCATAGCTCAAAAGGCACAGTGCACGACTCGTGGTCTTGGGGCCCAGTCGGCAGTTGAATCGTTACTGATGTTTATTTGCTGGGTGTTTTAGGGCTCTTCAACTGCAATGGTCATTAGAGCCCCCTCAACTTCATAGTTGTAATGCAGAGCCTGAACAGACACTACGCTTTTATGACGATTTGGGTATTAGCAGTATACAGCGTTACCGAGCGGTCCCCCATGCCAGTACTATTTGGGCTTGCGTTGCTTAACTTCAGCGCTCAGCCAAGAACTAGTGTGTAAAACGCAATACAGCCGTTCTCAATCGTTACAGAGGTTAACATTTTCTTCAGAGTAAGATGCGGTCAAGTTGCGTTGGACACACCAGTTCTCGTGAGATCACTGAAGTTAAGCAACGCAAACTCACGCTAGTACCAACATGGATGGTTGGTAGTGAACGTTAAGTGCTGCAAATTTCCCCTCTCCCGTGAGCAGCCTCCTAAGGGTTCAGCCTGTTATGGTTGCTTGGCTAACTCCCCAAATCGTTAGAGTAACATACAGGATAGAAGATGCATGGGGGATCCTCCATCTCAAATACAATAGAAAAACCATCTGACACCTGACAATAATTCATAGGCCCCATGGATGCAAATTCGATCCTGCCTGAGTTGGCTTATTTCGAGCGAGACGAGGAGGTGTAGTGTGGCCTCCTTCCGTCGAGAAACAAGTAAAACACGTCCGCGCCTGAGCTACTGACGAAGGACGAGTGCCGGATTTACCATTAGGCTAAGTAGGCTGAAGCCAAGGGCCTCAACATTTAGCGGGCTTCAAAACTTAAGAACAGGGCCTCAAATGGGCTTCAAAGGGGCCTCAAAATTGAAAAAGCCTAGGGCCTCTCAATATCGAAATCCGGCACTGCGGAGGACTGAGCGTATAGTTACCAATTGGAAGCAGTGCTTCTTAATCTAAATGTAGCCCATCAACCAGTCAACAAACTGGAAGACGTCGTTACAGTAACCTAAAATTACAAACATCCTTTGACCCGCCGCGGTGACGTAGTGGTTAGTATGCTCGGCAATTGCGTCAGTAGTTCCAGGTTCGATACTGCACCGAGGTGGGTTGACTTCTTTCGGGCGAGAGAGAGAGAGAGAGAGGCCGCGAGTTGGTGCACGATCCCGTGTTGGTGCACGATGCCACCTGCACGTAAAAGAACCCTCTCTACTATGCAACGGGTATGCATGGATTCTGGATCTGGATTTGTTTCGTGGGTTGGGGAGTAAGCCAGGCAGCCATAACACGTCAAACCCTTAAGAGGCTGCCCGCGGGAGGTGGGGAGGAGGAAGGTGAAAGAACGACGGAAAGGGTTAATTTGCAGCACCCAACGTTCTTTACCAACCACCCAAGTTGGTATGGACATGGGCTTGCACTGCTTAACTTCAGTGATCTTACGGGAACTGGTGTGTCCAACGCAACTTGGCTGTAGGTGTAGGAGCCCGCCCCCTGGCGCCGGTAGAATTCCCCAACGAACACTAGACCGACGATAAATAAGCGTAGGGGTTGCAGCTTTGGCCAGCATTTGCTGTAGAAAAACTATGACCAAAATATCGCCCTTGTGTCCATTCCGAGGGACGAGATGGGTACCCGACCCTGCCATAGGCGGGAAAAGGGTTAAGGAGTTGCTTGCCACACTAAACTCAACTCACCCATTGACGAACTGTTACTCAGAGAAGTTTGCGATTGATTATCAGATGACATGCCGCTTTTCCATCTTTCTCCTCGAAATGAATCGACCGATTCCACAATTGAGGCTGAACTCTGAACCAAAGTAGAAACAACAAGAAAAAAAACTAGGTTACCCTTATTTTAACAATTATACGGAGGACCTAATCTATCCCATCCAATTAAAGGCCGCTTCACAATAGGGAGTTTTGTGTTCCCGTTACGGGAATAGAAAATACAGTATTGAATACGGGAAAATTGCAATTCGGTAGAAAACCTAAAAAGAGTTTTAGTTTTGCGTTACGCATAGTGGGGCACACACAGTGGCGGTACCTACTGGTGAAGGTCCCCAAATCTATCGCCGCAATTTTTTTATACAAGAATGCAGCACGTGCATGCGCGAGAAATTCCCGTATCTGGTTTGCATACAACGTGAACGAAGCCCTGTTCACGTAGCTCCGGGAAGAAAAAAACGCTTACTTTTTGCGACGCATGCGCAGATGCATTTTCATCTGCTAACATGCGTTACGGTAAGCGGTTGACGGCAACACAAAACTCTCTAATAGCAACGGGAACGGGAACACAACAGGAGCAGAAAAGTTGACCAAATTTCATCTTTCCCATTAAACGTAAGCCGTTTGACCAATGGCATCACCGCATGACGTACCAACCGCCCCTCCCCTCTGCACAAAACACGTTTTCCGTTGCCATTCCCATTGCTATTGTGAAGCGGCCTTTAGGGTAGAAACACGAGTTACAATTTATCAATAAATTTGACTTACAGCATATCGACTCAGAGGTGCTGTTTCTTCGACATCTTCAATGGTATTGTCTTTCAACTTTGAGAAATCCTCCTTCCCATAATATCGCTGTAGTAACATGCTGTCTCTCCTCTTGGTCTTCGAGACGTAGTCCAATACTTTGTCGTCTTCCATTTGGACCTCCAATTTTGTGGCATACTCCAGTTCCCTCTTTTCTTCCTCTTCCTTTTCTTGTAATTTTTTCAACTCGTTCATTTCTTCCACAGTCTTCCTGTCGATTATTCTCCGCCTTTCGTCATCCTCCCGCTCCAATGGTGGGGAGGTCATTGTCAAGTTATCAATCACAGGTTTGATTACATCAGACTCATGACCGCCATGATCTGCAACATCGTTGGCGACTTTGGTGACCACTGCCACATCTCGAACTATGTCTTCAACATCTGTGTCTTTCTTATTATCGTCGTCGTTGTCGTCGTCGCTATCGTGAACGCTTTGCTCTCTGACAAACATTTGGGTTAACGGAGAAGGAGGGCTCATAAAAGACGTATCGAGTGGCAAGTCGAGCGTAGGTTTATCTTGAATAGGGGACAAGGACGACGACAGCATATCTCCAGTGGCAGATGAACTTGAACTATTGTATCCAGACGACTCTCCGACAAATAAATCAGCTCCCTGTCAAAATAAAGGAGAAATGTGATAAAGCGCCACTCAATTCAGATGTCAAGGTGTTTTTCATTTTAAAAAAATTTCAAACTTTTGTTAACAATAAAAGATACGTCGATATATTTAGACCTCTTCAGAAATCTAAAAACTAAGGAACCACTGGAATTTCAGTGATTATTACCTACATCAGTCAAATGATAGACAACCATAAATATTAAGTAACTTTAACAATGGACTGTCAGCTTTGAAAGCCATTTGCCGAAGTCAGGTAGTAGACCAGTGGCATAACTTGTAGGGGCAATGGGGTCAAATTGCCCCGGACAAAGCACCACCTTGGAGAGCACCACCTTGGCAGTGCCTGCTCTAGCGCTTATGCCGCCCCGGACAAAAAGACAAATTGCCGCCCTTTGAAGCAGCACTCTGTTCTCACATAGTCAAAATGGCGCCCCGGACAAATGCCTGGGTTGCCCCCCTTAGAGCGGGCCCGGCTGCCTTGCTGGAAATCAGTCACTGCGATAAAATGTCTTTGCGACGTGCCTACATAGGTGTACCACGTCTGTTCAGGACAAGCAACAGGGGAGAGGAGGGGGGGCGCTGCGAATGCCTCTTGCTCCGGGCGCCACACTTGAAGTTACGCCACTGTAGTAGACTACCACTTTGAAAATGTTGTCGTTCTAGGCTGATTGAAATATTGGATCAAGCAGGATCGAACTTGAGCACCGTGACTTCAAAAGAGGGAGTCAGAAGTTGGCATCCAAGTCACCATTAGTTAACAGTTATCAGATATCAATTTATATAACATTTACTTACCACTCCTTTTCTAATTTCGAGTTCAACCCTTTTGCACGATCTCAGGTATTCAACTGCCTAAAGTGACCACCAAAAAAGAAATGTAAAATACCAGTGAGTGGATTGTAAAATTATTTTGGAATAGTTTTGTTTCGTTTACATATGCAAATGATTTACCGGGTGATATTGGAAGAGAGTCTAACATGGTTAGAATGGAAGAGGTTAACGTAGGTCAAGACCTGGGGTTCGGGAAGAGCCTGATATTTAATTTTAATGGTTATTTTATACTAAGTTTGGATCGGATTTTTTGTTTGTTTCGTTGGTGTTTTAAGGCCCTTCAACTACAAGGTCATTAGAGCCCCGTCCTCTTCATAGTTCTAGTGCAGAGACTGCACAGACACTACACCAATGTGATGATTATTGGATATTAGCAGTACCCAGTTATCCAAAGTGGCCACCCATGTTAGTACTAGCTGGGGGGTTGCGTTGCTTCACTTCAGTGATCACAAGAGAACTGGTGTGTCCAACTCAATAAGCCGCTCCCTTGGATCCGAAACTTTTGCATATTTCTGCAGTTGAATCTCCATTCACCATATGCTAATGTCCTCCGCTATAGAAAAGTTACGACTTCGAGGGTTCCTTCTTTAAGAACCCAATCTATCCTTTTATAATTGGGTACAGCATTTAATACAGTGGCGTACCGAGGGTATTCTGCGCCCGGGGACAAAGACCGTAATCTGCGCCCTATGGCACCCCCTAAACTTAGGCCCGGTGCACACTTGCGATTTTAACTCACGCGGCCTGGCAATTGCGGCATGAGATACATTACTTGCAATGGGGGAGTGGTGCACACATACCTGCGGCTCAGAAAACCGGAGTTGCGTCTGGAAGTGCCCGCAGTTCCCTACGAAACCGCCGCGCTCGCACATGCGGTCACGTAGTACATCGTGGTCTATTGAGCGATGTACACATCCGCGCGGTTCCTTAGTTTTGACATTTGGTGGGCAAAAAGGGCACGCCTTCTGGACAGTTACCAGATCTGTACTGGCGACATTTCACCGCATGTGTGCATTGAATTGCTGCGGTGTCCCTGCGACACCCGCACGAGCAAAAATCGCATGTGTCCACCGGGCCTACATTTTTGCGCCCTCTGTCTTCTGCGCCTGGGGACATCCGCTCCCATCTTGTGGTGGATTAAAAGAGCTGTAGCATTCTGTCATACTAGTTGCTCCCAGTATAAGAGGTCCTTCTTTCTATTTTCCGATTATGTTTATATCACTTGACCCTCTCGAACTCACGATAACGACCCTAAAAATGAACTTGACCCGGGAGAGAATATTTCACAGAGTTACAAATTTCACCTTGCCAATATCAATTGTAAAGCGCGCTTTGTGGATGCCAGTTCATGGCACAGCAGCCCGGGATTTCTCTCCTACCTGACGGCATACTAACGTTAAAGGGTTTCCCCTTTATTAGATCTAAAACCGCCTGCGACGTTGGCGTGGCGCGAACTTGCACGTTCTACTAAACGGACTATCGAGTTAGGCGGTTTGTTGCCCGTCAAAAACATTGAGGTGCAAGTTGTCACGTGAAAAGTGTGCAAGGATAACAGAACGGAAGGAATTAGCTTCTGATGCCAGTTGATGGGAGCGGCGAATTGCATTGGGCCCACCAGTTCTCGTCTGATCACTGCAGTTAAGCAGCGCAACCCCAGCTAGTACTGACATGGGTGGCCGCTTGGGAAAACTGGGTACCGCTAATACCCAAAAATCGTCGCATTAGTGTAGTGTCTGTGCAGTCTCTGCATAAGAACTATGCTGTGGACGGGGCTCTAAAGTTACCTTGTAGTTGAAGGGCCCTAAAACACCAAGAAAACAAAACAAACAAATGCCAGTTGACATTTGCAATATGTAAACTCAACATTTATTATTCAAGCATATGAACGGTCTCTTAACTTACTTCTAGAAAGTCCATCTTATCTAAGTCTTTTCCATTGGCTTGTAACAACCTATCTCCTGATTGGAGTCCAACTTCCCGAGCTAATCCTCCTTCTTGAGTGAATTGAACGTATATACCAGGACGACTGGTTGGCCCCTTGCAAATACTTCAATTAACACAAATTAGAAAATTAATAACATTACTTTGTGGTAAAGGAGAGAGAAATATTTAAGTACTGGTCATCCGTTTCGTAAATTAACCTACTTGCATCCAAATTTTTGGTTTGCTTTAACGGTCAACACTACTTTGACAGTTGGATAATCTATGGAGGGAGATGAACTCGCACTTGAAGTCTAGAAAACAAAACAAATAAAATGTTAACCAACCCGTCCATGAATGACCAGCATGGCCGTTGCATTAATGATACCTGTCACCCACTTTGGATCCTTACAATTACACTTATCTCGCCTGTGGCAGGGTCAGGTCTGCGGGTTCTAGCCTTCCACTCCCACCTATCTACCACCAGGTCCCCGTCCAGTGGGAGCGGCTTACTGCGTTGGACACACCAGTTCTCGTCTGATCACTGAAGTTAAGCAACGCAACCCCCAGCTGGTACTAACATGGGTGGCCGCTTGGGAAAACTGGGTACTGCTAATAGCCAAAATTCGTCGCATCAGCATAGTGTCTGTGTAGCCTCTGTATTAGATCTATGCAGTGGACAGGCCTCGAATGACCTTTGTAGTTGAAGGGCCCTAAACACCAAAAAAACAAAACCAAAGTCCTCGTCCATCTACCATATCCCTATGGACAACCTGCTCCCACGTCTGCTTCGGCCTCCTCCCCTCTTCTCATTACGTGTCTATACCACCTCAAACTACTCTCCCTCATTTTTTCCGCCATGTCCCCCACCCTTAGGCTGCCTCTAATACTTTATACTCAATCTATCAGCTCTCGACACCCCACTCATGTATCGCAGCATTCGCATTTCGGCTACTTGCATTCTGCTGACGTGGCTCTTCCTCACTGCCCAACACTCTGATCCATAGTGGGCCTAACCACTACCCTGTAAAACTCCCCTTTGAACTTGACTGGGACCTTCCTACCACACAGGACTCCACTTGCCTGTCTCCGCTTCAACCATCCCCCATTGATTCTAATGGGTCAAATCCGAGTCTATCGTCCCATTGCGTTGGAACCTGGATCCTAACTTTTACTTGGACCCTTACAATTACCGTGCCCTAAAATCCTTTTAAATATTGGTTGCCCACTTTAAACTGATGCCGGAACCAGTGGTGTCGCTAGGGTAGGTGTCACCCTCCCTCTCCCGATAAAAGCCGCTTCTTCTGCTGTGGTGTCACCCCATTTCTCATGGTGCAAGTGGTTTCACCCGGTGCGGCCCGCACTCCCCAAGTGACGCCACTGACCGGTATACTATTGGGGTAATCAGAGGCGGCTCGTGGGGCAGGCAAACCTAGGCGGCTGCCTAGGGCGGCAAATTTCATAGGGGCGGCTAATTTCAGAGGTACTTCCTTGCCATGCAGTCTATCAGTCATTTAAAACGTTCATAGTCCTGGGGTTCCCAAATTTCTCTGATTGGTTGGGCCTTTTCTAAATGTTGATATTGGGACAAATGTCAAGCACGTGAGGGACACTTGGACAATTTAGAACTGTATTAGATTCAATGGGGGCAGCGGTGATGGACCTAGTTGCCTAGGGCGCCTGAAACTCACGAGCCAGCCCTGGGGGTAATTACATTTCCCCCACGTTCTTCCCTTTTTATAAAGTTTCGACAATTCAAGTATGTATAAAGAAATCCCACACGTTCCATGTTGTCAATGTGCCCTATTAAAATTTACCTACCTGTCCGCCTTTGAGGGAGGGCAGTTCAAAATTCGGGTCTTTTGTTTTTTACTATTCCTATTATGTGTATGCTTAAGATGTTTATTATAGGCAAAAATTAGGCGTTGAGTGACCATTACCTTTCTTTGAGGAGACCAATCGCTAACTACTACTTTCCACGTCAGTTTATTTGATTTAGGGCTGCAAATATTCAAATAACCAATCAGAATAATAATAATAATAATCAATATGTTCAAGGCAACAATGAATACATTAAAAACAACATCAACTCAGCTGACATGTTCAGGTAGCAGACTATGACGTCAGACATATGACGTACGACAGACCTCTCTGGTTATCACTTATCTGACGCCATAGTCTGCTGCCTGCACAGCTGTATCTTCAGGTTTGCAATTATTTTTTAAAAAAAGAAATGATAAGAAAAGCAATAAAATAAAAGAGCAGAAGTTAAAAATGGTTAGCATCGACATCATTCATTTATTAATTGCATGCACCTGCCTCTTCGAGAGTGGACTTCGAGTTGGAGATTGAATTATTGTTCTTTCTTCTTCATAAATCGGAGAAGTGACACCATCGTCATGAGTAGGAATATTGTTTATTGGACTATTGGGTGACGTTGGTAAAATGAAAGGGCTCTCAGGAGAGGGTGGTGGAGAATCGTCTTGGGACTGAGGTTCCATGTCTCCTAAGTCACCGCTAGTGAAAGGAACAAATGAAAATCGAGCATATCATGCAGTTAGCAGCATGCAATGAGTGGCAGAAAGACCATTTGGTGCAAACGACAAGTGAAAACACACACACACAAGGCAGTCACTTTGATAGTAAACAGTTAAGATCATTTCGCAGGTGTGGCAGTGCCGAATTTAGATATTGAGAGGTCCTAGGCTATTTCAATTTTGAGGTCCTAGGCTATTTCTATTCGAGGTCCTAGGCTATTTCTATTCCAGGTTCTAGGCTATTTCAATTTCGAAGTCCTAGGCTATTTCAATTGTAAGGCTCTAGGATATTTCAATTTTGAGGTCCTTTCAAGCGTGAGGCTAATGGTGAGGCCCTAGGCTTCCGCCTATTCAGCCTAGTGGTAAATCCGGCATGCGGGGAGAGAAGGCAAATGTAAATGAATCAAAAATCCGTAAACCTCAGCGATTACAACAGGTATAAAGGTCACGATTAGGAATTAAGTTAGTGCGCATATATCAGATTATTTGATTCCAGTTTGTTGGAGTTTCAGGGCCCTTCAACTACAAAGGTCATTACAGCCCCGTTCACAGCATATTTCTGATGCAGAGACTGCACAGACACTACACTAAGGCGACGATTTTTGGGTATTAGCAGTACCCAGTTTTCCCAAGCGGCCACCCATGTCAGTACTAGCTGGGGTTGTGATGCTTAACTTCAGCGGTCAGACGAGAACTGGTGTGTCCAACGCAATTCGCCGCTCCCAGTTTATTCGATGAGAGCGATTCATATAACCATCATCATACCCTGACCCCGTCTATGGCAAAGTCGGGTTCTGACCCTCTCCACTACAGCCTGTCTTCCACTAGGTCCCTATCCACCTCACACATTATCACATCCTTCCGTACGACCTGTTCCCATGTCTTCTTTGGTCTTCCTCTGCTTCGGGTGCTTCCAATAACCTGCATCCATATAATGGACCTAGCGACCCCCTCTTCTCATCACATGCCCGTGCCGTGCCACCTCAATCAATTCTCTCTCATTTTTTCCGCGACGTCCCACACCCTTTTTCCTGACAGCATAGATTAGATTCGGTACCACTGCCCTAACGAACAGTAGGCCGACGATAAATCTGTGTACTGGTTGCAGATTCGGTCGGCAGCCGGCTGCGTCAAAATACTGTCCAAAAAATCTCCAATTTGGCCACCCAGAGACAAGGTTATTTATATACGGATTAGTATCAAGGGTTGGGGAGTATGCCAGACAGCCATAACAGGACAAACCCTTAGGAGGCTGCCCGCGGGAGAAGAGGAGGTAGGTGAAAAGACGAAGGAAAGAGAGGGATAATTTGCAGCACCCAACGTTCTTTACCAACCACCCATGTTGGTATTGACGTGGGCTTACGGTGCTTAACTTCAGTGATCTCACGGGAACTGGTGTGTCCAACGCAACTTGGCTGGTGTGGCAACTTGGCAACGGGCAATAGACCTTATTTTTGGGCAACTGCCACTCATAACACCGAAATTTAATTTGCAGTAAGAAGCATTTTATTTACTCACCCTTTCACAGGAATGATTCCTACACCTAATTTTGATAAAGTTAAGAGGAGAAAAATATTTATAATTAATGACATCGTTTGGGTGATAATAAAACAAAAATTTGCAAAAACTAAATTAAAAAAAAAAAAACAACTCTACAACAACAGAGCGGTGTTTGTATGGTGCGAAGGGGCAGTTCAGAAATAACAATGATAGTGGCATAGTGTCATTCAAAAATGACAACTATATCATTATAATATTTAAATCAGCGGAAATGATTCAGCATCCACATTTAATTAAATCAACTAGATTTTTCAAAAAGATAAAATTTAAACCATTTTTTTTGCTCTGTCGCCTGCATTTTTGAAGGCTACATTAGCATACTTTTGACACCATTAAATGAGGACTGAATAGAAGGGTTAAAAAACAGTTAAGTCATGATGACCTCTCATCAAAACATTGCCTTGGACTGTCCACAGTATATCCCTCCACTAAGGGGGCGCGGCAAATTGCGTTGGACACACCAGTTCTCGTCTGATCATTGAAGTTAAGCAACGCAGCCCCAGTTAGTACTGACATGGGTGGCTGCTTGAGAAAACTGGGTAAAGCTAGTATCCAAAAATCGTCGCATTAGTGTAGTGTCTGTGCAGCCTCTGCATCAGAACTACACAGTGGACGGGGCTCTAATGACCTCGTAGTTGAAGGGCCCTAAAACACCAACAAACAACCTCCACTAAGGAAAGGAACGGGATAGGAAACTACCCAAAGGCAAAGGAAGGTAAGAGACAAAGAGACCCCTCCCCCTCCCCTGAATGACTATGGTTAAAATTAAATCAGAAGTGGCTAAGCCAACAGCAGGGGCTAGATTTTGTTCACTGGTGTTTTAGGGCCCTTCAACAACAAGGTCATTAGAGCCCCGTCCACTGCATAGTTCTGATGCATTTTTTTTTTGTTGTTTGTTGGTGTTTTAGGGCCCTTCAACTACAAGGTCATTAGAGTCCCGTCCACAGTGTAGTTCTTATGCAGAGACTGCACAGACATTACATTAATGCGACGATTTTTGGGTATTATAAGAGCCCAATTTTCCCAAGCGGTCACCAATGTCAGTACTAACTGGGGTTGCGCTGCTTAACTTCAGTGATCAGACGAGAACTGGTGTGTCCAACGCAATTCACCGCTCCCAGTTCTGATGCATGTTGTTTTGTTGTTTGTTGGAGTTTAAGGTCCCGTCAACTACAAGGTCATTAGAGACCCGTCCACTGTATAGTTCTAATGCATAGACTGCACAGACACTACACTAATGCGACTGCGACGATTGTTGGGTATTAGCAGTACCCAGCTTTCCCGAGCGACCACCCATGTCAGTATTAACTGGGGTTGCGTTGCTTAACTTCAGTGATCAGACGAGAACTGGTGTGTCCAACGCAATAAGCCGTTCATAGGGGCCAGATGTGCCTAGGTGACGGTAGTTCGATTCCCAACCTGTATATTTCCTCTTTTTAGCCCTATGAATATCTGTTGTTTTAGACAGCATAGATATCTTTCAAAATACTGAAAGAATAACTTACTTTTTACTGAGAGATTCAGAGGGCTTCCTGATTTTTGAATTAAATTCAAAACTTCCACATGAATCGCTTTTTCAATAGTAAATCCATTGACTCGAAGTATTTGATCGCCAACCTGAAGTACAATAACTACAACATTAATTTTTTAAGCTATCAAATCATACATAAAATCTCTTTCAAAAAAGAAATGTGAATGAATTTATACAGCACTCCAACGTGATGGCGTAACAGTTCTGTTTCGTATTCTGTTGACCCGAGTTCCATTCCCAAAGTGATGAAGACAATTTCTTTTTACACCATAACGCTGTATTTATAACAGCTCATTCCTTCTGAGACACCCTTAAATGGCCCAAAATCGTTCTCTCTCTCTCCCCTTCTCTCTCTTTCTAATAAACTATAACCTTACTTGGAGCCCTTGTCGCGCAGCTTCTGACCCTTCGTCCACTTCTGACACGTAAACTCCAATGCCATGCTCGTGACCTTGAATAAAAGTAACCACAGGCAAAAGCATCAACAAAAATACTTGGGCACAAATACAAGTAAAAAAAATAAGACAGGAGTCATATGTGGGGGGGTAGAAGGTGGGCTAATTTGAGGTACGACCTCACTCAGGACTCTCACAGCCTCACTCAGGATTGAACATCCTTACAATGATGATATGACACTTCAAATGTTGACCTAGAACTGCCTCCAAAGTGCCATAGACAGTGCCACTCAGTAAACTCAGCAAACAATTAGGTGCCAAAAATGAGGCTAATAGGGGGGTAATGTCACCTCTAACAGACACACAGGTTACACTGCACAAGCGAGTCCTCATACTGTTTATGAGACAATTGATGAGCCTCCGAGGCAGCTGCACCCACTCCTGCACCAAACCAGTTCTTAGCTCCTGGATCCTGGATGGGTTGTTGGTGATTTAGGGCCCTTCAACTGCAAGGTCATTAGAGCCCCGTCCACTTGGTAGTTCTGATGCAGAGACTGCACAGACACTACACTAATGCGACGATTTTTGGATACTAGCGGTACCCACTTTTCCCAAGCGGCCACCCATGTCAGTACTAGCTGGGGTTGCGTTGCTTAACTTCAGTTATCAGACGAGAACTGGTGTGTCCAACGCAATTCGCCGCTCCTCCTGGATGGGATCCAAGTGCATCCCAGACATATTCAATAGGTAGGATTCAGGCCTTAAGATCTGACTGGTCAGCCAATCCGCTGAATGTCCACCATTTGGGTCCTATGTGGACGAGCACTGCCCTCCATAAAAGGGAGCTGAAAGCCAACTGCACCTCTGAAAATTTGCACATAAGGTTCTAAGATCTACTCTGTATAAATCTGATCAGTCAGGGAGCCTGTGTCGAACAAGTGGAACGGTGTGCGGTCATCTAATATGATGCCTATCAACACCACGACACCTTCACGACTATATTAGTCCATCTCTCTAATGTTAGAGGGGTGATAGCGGGTCCCAGGTTCTCTCCAGATTTTTTTTGCCGCTATACGAAATTTTACCCCGTTCTGTACAGTAATTTTTGAGACATTCGAGTAACTGTGTCTATTCTCTTAATTTTCAGCATGAGTTTATTTATGGTCCATCGGTAGGACAATGAAGAGCAGGGCCCGCTCTAAGAGGGGGGCAAGCCGGGCATTTGTCCGGGGCGCCATTTTAGCTGTAAGTGTGAGAACAGAGCACTGCTTGAAGGAGCGGCAATTTGTTCTTTTGTCCGGGGCAGCAGAAAGTGCACGCTTGCTTACTTTAACGGAGAGGGTATACACAGGGCCGGCCCTAGAGTTTGCGGGGCCCAAGGCAGCAGGCGATAGAGGGGTCCAAGGCTGCAGGCGATAGCGGGGCCCATGTACCAAGTTTCTTTTAATTCACCAGCGCGGGGCCCAAGGCGGTCGCCTCGGTCGCCTTGCCCTAAGGCCGGCCCTGGGTATACACCCCTCTCCGCTTTCCTTTCTTTCACCTCCTCATGTACTCACCTCCTCGAATGGCGAACCCAAACGACGAGATGCCATTACGACGATATAATTTCACTACCCTCGATTTTCCACTTATATAAGGCACTCTAACATTATATTCCATTTGCTGACCATGTGGTATTAGTGACCTGCAGACAAGAAAAACAAAAAAAAAAAAACAATTACTGATGGTTAAATTCAGCGCCGGCCTTACGAAGTTGGAGGCCCCCGGCAAATACAATACGTGAGTCCCAATTACCCATCATCTCAAGTAAGGCAGTGCACAGCGCAGGATGGGCAACCAACCTTTCGCAGATCGGGGGGGGGGGGGGAATTTACCATTATGGGTGGAAGTGAAGGACCGCGTTAAAAAAAAAGGTCAAACAGTGTTGTCGGGTAACGTCCCAAGTCTGCTTTCTGTTTTGGTACAAATGCCAAAACGGCCTCTTCTCTAAAAAAAAAAAAGCAACTCCTAACCCTTTTCCCGCCTATGGCAGGGTCGGGTACCCATTTGTCCCTCTGAATGGACACAGGGTGATATATTGGACATAGTTTTTTTCTGCAGCCGGTTGCCGGCCAAAGCTGCACCCCTACGCTTATTTATCGTCGGTCTAGTGTTCGTTGGGGAATGCTACCGACGCCAGGGGGCGAGCTCCTACACCTGGAAATTTTGCCTCATCTACCCGTTGCGTAGTAGAGAGGGTTCTTTTACGTGCAAGCGCCATCGTAAACCCACACGGGACCTCGGTTTTACTTCTCATCCGAAAGAAGGCACACTCGCAGCTTCTCTCTCGCCCGAAAGAAGCCGACCCACCATGGTCCAGTATCGAACCTAGAACTACTGGCGTAGTTGCCGAGTGAGCTAACCACTACGCCACCACGGCGGGTCCACGGCCTCTTCTCTGTCTACCAAAAATAATAGAAATAGAGACTGGTTTATCCAAACAGTGACTTAGTGAAAACCCCGACTTAATAGTACACTAGTGGCTTCACTCTGATCACTGGCAATGGCACAGGGGGTCGGATCGAAACAAATAGCGGACCGGTGGCTGCCCGTACTGCCCGCCCGTGATTAAATTCCATACACACTTAAAGGAATCAACTTAACCATCCACGGGAGCGGCTTATTGCATCGGACACACCACTTCTCGCCCAACCACTGAAGTTACGCAACGCAACTCCAGCTAGTACTAACATGGGTGGCCGCTTGGGAAAACTAGGTAGGTACTGCTAATACCCAATAATCGTTGCATTAGTGTAGTGTCTGTGCAGTCTCTACATCAGAACTACCAAGTAGACGGAGCTCTAATGACCTTGTAGTTGCAGGGCCCTAAAGCAGGCATGTCAAATTCGTGGCACCCCAAGCGCCACATCGTAACATGTGCGTTGTCAGGAGAGCCATACAGTGTTGACCTTTTTTTATTTTGGAAATTTGTTTTTAAAAGTACCAAGACGATTGTCGAAATGGTATTTAATTAACAATGGTTTTAATCAAAATATGGAACATGGCACCCCATTCCAACTATGCTGGGGACAAGTGTCACCCTCTCGTTACGCCGCTGAGTAGCCAACTGCATATGTATACTACATGAATGACCTCGTAGTTGACGGGACCTTAAACTGCAACAAACAAACAAAAAAATATACTACATGATGTCGGTTGTGAGGGCCGCAACTCTAGGCTTCTAGGGCCTCCACTTTGACACCCCTGCCCTAAAGCACCAATAAAAACAAGCAAAAGGAAGTAAAGCTCGGAAGTAGATGCTCGAAGTTTTAAATTCCTATTTGGGACGAAATGCGCCTGATTAATATTCAGCCACTTGCATGATCGAATTTGTGATCTATGTTGGAAAAACACATTATCATGCGAGTTAATATTAGGGATCTTGCATGTAGAAGGGACGGACGTAACGAGAGACGAATTTCAGGTCTCAAATTCGTCCTTTTATGTTTCGTCTCGGCTTGTGTTTGGCAACATGCAGTTATCCGTTTCAGATAATTGTGTGCCATCTAGCGACTGCCAGACAAAACATATTTTGGCTATATGGTAGAATCGTTAAGTAAAATGTATTAAAATCTCCTTAAAATAATGTCCCATATAATTATTGCATTGTATAAAACATTGAATATAACATATATTATATGTGCACTAACAGGTATTGGGGATCATCACTTTTATTTTTCATTTCTTGGTGTTTTTATCTCTCTGTCGCTTCGTGTAAAAAAAAATGGATGCCAGATAGCTAGCTTAAGAGTGATTTGCGCATGCGCAAGCGTTTGGCCAATAGCAGGCAGGCCAACTCGTCGCGAGAAACAAGGACGTGTATTTTAGATTTTGCCGTCCATGGATGGGACGAGACGAGAAGGACGGACGAGAAGGTTGATCACTTCTCGTCTTTCGTTTTGGAAACGCCCACGTCGCGTGTACCTGCAAGATCCCTAATAGTGGGGCCGCAGGGTTGACTCGCAATGAAACTGCAAGTTCGAGTCATCGTAAAATGAGTTTGGGGTTCAGCAAAGGATGGTCCGCTTTTTATTTTGTTTCGTTGGTGTTTCAGGGCTCTTAAACTACAGAGGTCATTACAGCCCCGTCCACAGCATAGTTCTGATGTAGAGACTGCACAGACACTACACTAATGGGACGATTTTTGGGTATTAGCGGTACCCAGTTTTCCCAAGCGGCCACCCATGTCAGTACTAGCTGGGGTTACGTTGCTTAACGCTTTTACTTCGCATTCCGTCTACATCCGAGCTTTACTTCCTATCGGCTACTACAGGAGATGCATTTGGGGGGCTCCCTTCCCTCATCTCTGGTAAAGAAGCTAGAAATCGCATCTATGTACAAAGTCAAGTACTGTTTAGCAGGCATGTCAACCTGGGGGTACCCCGATAAAAAGTACCAAGAGGCCGGGGGGGGGAGGAGAGCGGCGAGTTGCGTTGGACACACCAGTTCTCTTATGATCACTGAAGTTAAGCAACGCAAGCCCAGTTAGTACTGACATGGGTGGTCGCTCGGGAAAGCTGGGTACTGCTAATACCCAATAATCGTCGCATTTGTGTAGTGTCTGTGCAGTCTGTGCATTAGAACTACACAGTGGACGGGTCTTTAATGACCTCGTAGTTGACGGGACCTTAAACTCCAACAAATAACAACATCAACCAAGAGGCCGGCCTGACGGTATCGACTTCATTTGACGTGACAATTGTAGAAATGGTATTTAACAATAGTTTTAATCAAAATATGGTTCCACGGCACCCATTCCAACTATGCCGGGGAGTAACTGTCCCCCTCTAGTTACGCCTGTGAGTAGCAGACTGCATATGCATACCACCACATGGTTTCATGGGTTGGGGAGTAAGCCAAGCAGCAATATCAGGCCCAACCTTTAGGAGGCTGCTCGCGGGAGATGAGGAGGTAGGTGTAGAGGATGTAGGAAGAGGGGAAATTTGCAGCACCCGACGTTCTTTACCAACCACCCATGTTGGTACTGACATGGGCTTGCGCTGCTTAACTTCAATGATCTCATGGGAACTGGTGTGTCCAATGCAACTTGGCTGCACAGGGCCGATTACATTGCTATCAGGACAGTGAGTACTTACCTGGTGGACTATCGTTTCAACACATCTTCCTTCCAATGCTCCTTAACAAATGTATGAAACGCTACTGATAACTGTCTGATATCATCATCATCATACCCTTATCTCGCCTGTGGCAGGGTCGGGTTTGCGGGTTCTAGCCCTCCACTCCCGTCTGCCTCCCACCTGGAGTGATCTCACGAGACAGGGTCCGCTCTAGCGCTTACTTCTTACTTTTGCTGCCCCTTAAGAATATAATGCAAGTTCAAGCTGCAGTTTTTCTCACACTTACAGTCAAAATGGGGAGGGGGGGGTTGCAGCCCTAGAGCGGGCCCTGCACGAGAACTGGTGTGTCCAACGCAACTTGGTTGCACATGATATCGATTGTGAGGGCCCGCATGTTTTGCATCCCTGCTGTATACCATCACGGACAAGAATGTAACGCGTAGGTTGGTACATTTCCATGTAGCAAGGGGAACTAGCCCCCCCCCCTTGGCATCTATAAATAGATTTACATTTTTTTTTATAAAATTATCTCAATGAAATGGATGAGTCTAACGAGTTTGTCAAATTCACTTCTTTTACGTCAATGAAAAGTAGAAAACGTTATCAATTCACTGTACTATCTTCAAGTAGAAATTACACAGACATTATATCAGCAATTAACTTAATCTAAGACTGATAAAAGAAAATAGATTTCCATTGTGGTCCGAGCCGAATTTCAGTGAAAATCTCCAAATTTCAGGATCAGCAATCAACAACTACTACCACCAAAGTTAACAAAAAGTTTGATTTCAATTACAAGTGTCATCGCAACTGGGGGACAATCATATGGTTACAAAAATATATCAAGGAATGTCGCAGAGATGGCGCGAGAGCGATTAGATCCAGAAGCTCTGCCAATATCACAGTCACTACAATATCCTGATAACAACAGTTCAGTCCGGTGACAGCATTATCCCGCTGTCCTAAAAACATCACAGATAACTGCTGTTCCCTCCCCTCCGCAATCTTGTACGGTCACGACCTCATTTACGTATGTTCCACTCGGGATCACGTCAATTTGGCGCATGACAATTTGGCGCATGACAATTTGGCGTATGGCAATTTGGCGTACGACAATTTGGCGTACATACCGATCTCTTGGGTGCACACATTTGTTCAAAATTGCAACTGTCATAACCAGTGGCAGATCCAGGATTTTCGTCGGGGCGGGGCGGGGGGGGGGGCGTTGAGCTAAACCTCCCATATTATGCAAATATAAGTTTATATGTGCATGGGAGGGGTTGCAACCCCAAAAACCCCATCCTAGATCCGCACATGGTCATAACAGTCATTGCAACTGTCCCATATAACAGGGAGCGGCGAGTTGCGTTGGACACACCAGTTCTCGTCTGATCACTGAAGTTAAGCAACGCAAGCCCAGTTAGTACTGACATGGGTGGTCGCTCGGAAAAGCTGGGTACTGCTAATACCCAATAATCGTCGCATTTGTGTAGTGTCTGTGCAGCATATGCATTAGAACTATGCAGTGGACGGGTCTCTAATGACCTTGTAGTTGACGGGACCTTAAACACCAACAAAAAACAACAACAACAACCCGTATAACACAGTTGGGCTTGTTTGTGTTTTAGGGCCCATCGACTTCAAAGGTCATTAGGGCCCTATAACAGTTATGGTAGGCATTCATTGTTCTATTACCCTGCAATGACTTGTTATGACCGTTGCAATTTTGAACAAATTTGGGCACCCAAGAAATCGGTATGTACGCCAAATTGACGTACGCCAAATTGTCATACGCCAAATTATATATGCGCCAAATTGTCATACACCAAATTTGTATGTACGCCAAACTGTCGTACGCCAAATTGTCATGCGCCAAATTGACGTAGACCCGTTCAACTCATCATACCCTTATCCCGAGGGAGCGGCGAGTTGCGTTGAACGGGTCTACGTCAATTTGGCGTACATACAAATTTGCGAACGTCAATTTGGCGTACATGCCGATCTCTTGGGTGCCCAAATTTGTTCAAAATTGCAACGGTCATAACAAATTGCAACCGTCATAACAACAGTCATTGCAAGGTAATAGAACAATGAATGCCTACTATAACTGTGTTATAGGGCCCTAATGACCTTTGAAGTCGATGGGCCCTAAAACACAAACAAACCCAACTGTGTTATATGGGACCGTTGCAATGACTGTTATGACCATGCGCGGATCTAGCATGGGGTTTTTGGGGTTGCAACCCCTCCCATTCACATATGAACTTATATTTGCACAATATGTGAGGTTTAGCTCAACCCCCCTCTATTAGCTAAACCCCTCCCCCGGCGAAAATCCTGGATCTGCCACTGGTTATGACAGTTGCAGTTTTGAACAAATGTGTGCACCCAAGAGATCGGTATGTACGCATACTTTTGACACCATTAAATGAGGACTGAATAGAAGGGTTAAAAAACAGTTTAGTCATGATGACCTCTCATCAAAACATTGCCTTGGACTGTCCACAGTATATCCCTCCACTAAGGGGGCGCGGCAAATTGCGTTGGACACACCAGTTCTCGTCTGATCACTGAAGTTAAGCAACGCAACCCCAGTTAGTACTGACATGGGTGGCCGCTTGGGAAAACTGGGTACTACTAGTATCCAAAAATCGTCGCATTAGTGTAGTGCAGTGGTCTTCAAACTTTGTCGACTCACGGAACCCTTAGAACTATAAAATGTTTTGGGGCAACCCCGTCCCACCTTTAGAAAAGTATATCTTGCCGCTGCTAACGAATTTTCATTTTGACTCGCGTAACCCCTAGAGATGTATTGCGGAACCCTGGGGTTCCGCGGAACACAGTTCGCTGGTGCAGTGTCTGTGCAGTCCCTGCATCAGAACTATACAGTGGACGGGGCTCTAATGACCTTGTAGTGGAAGAGCCCTAAAACACCAACAAACAAACAAACAACCCTTATCCCGCCTGTGGCAGGGTCGGGTCTGCGGGTTCTAGCCCTCCACTCAAGTCTATTTTCAACCAGGTCCCCGTCCACCCCACACACTGCCATGTCCTTACGGACAACCTGTTCCCACGTCTGCTTCGGTCTCCCCCTGCCCCGAGGTGTTACCGACCACCTGCATTCCTGGCAAAGACCTAACGAGCTCCTACTCCCCTCTTCTCATGACGTGTCCATACCACCTCAGCCTATTCGTATGTTCAACTAATAAATAAAAATGGAGGAGAATGCGAGTGGCCGAACTGTGAATGCCGCGTTACACGAGTGGGGGCGTGTCGCGTACTGACCTAGTCCGCAATGAGTATGTTACCAGCTTGGGGATGGGAGATATGGATTCTGGATTCATTTAATGGGTTGGGGAGTTAGTCCAGCAGCCATAACAGGACGAACCCTTAGGAGGCCGCTCACAGGAGATAAGGATGTAGGCAGTGGACGTAGAAGGGGGAAATTTGCAGCACCTAACGTTCTTTATCAGCACCCATGTTGGTACTAACGTGGTCTTGCGCTGCTTAACTTCAGGGATCTCACGAGAACTGGTGCGTCCAACGCAACTTGGCTGCGCAGAGAAGATGAGAGAAAATAGGTCGAGGTGGTATGGGCATGTGATGCGAAGGGGGAGGTGGAGCTCACGCGGTGTATTATGAGACAGCAGGTGTTGGGTGGTATCAAGAGTAGGGGGAGACCCAAGCGGACGTGGGAGCAGGTTGTACAGAGAGACATGATTGCATGAGGGGTGGATGTTGCTTGTTGGTGTTTAAGGTCCCGTCAACTACAAGGTCATTAGAGACCCGTCCACTGCATAGTTCTAATGCATATGCTGCACAGACACTACACCAATGCGACGATTATTGGGTATTAGCAGTACCCAGCTTTCCCGAGCGACCACCCATGTCAGTACTAACTGGGCTCGCGTTGCTTAACTTCAGTGATCAGACGAGAACTAGTGTGTCCAACGCAACTCGCCGCTCCCATGAGGGGTGGATGAAAGCCTGGTTGGGGATAGACGGGAGTGGAGGATTGGAACCCGCAGACCCGACCCTGCCAGAGGCGGGATAAGGGTGATGATGATAACTAATAAATAAAAATGAAGCCTTTCCCTCAAACGGCATTTTTTGAGACCAGGTCTTCTCTTTTTTTAACTTCGTGGTCAATTTTAACAGGATTTCTTAGAGCTGAAAAGACCCGCTTCGGTGGCGCAGTAGGTAGCACTCTAGGTTCGATCCTGGGCCGAGGTAAGTTGGCTTCTTTCGGGCGAGAGAGAGAGAGATACCCCGAGTGCACCTTCTCTCGAATGACAAGTAAAACCGAGGTCCCGCGTGGTGTACGATGGCATTTACACGTAAAAGGTCCCTCTCTACTATGCAACGAGAAGATGAGGCAAAATTTCCAGGTGTAGGAGCTCGCCTCCTGGCGTCGGTGGAATGAACCAGCGAACAGTAAACCGGCGAAAAATTAGCATAGGAGTTACAGCTTTGCTCGGCAACCGGTATGGAAAAACACTGTCCAATAGATCGCCCTTGTGTCCATTGAGAGAGGAGAGAGAGAGAGGAGAGAGAGGAGAGAAAGGAGAGAGAGGAGAGAGAGGAGAGAGAGGAGAGAGAGAGGAGAGAGGGGGGAGGGAAGAGAGAGAGAGAGGGGAGAGAGAGAGAGGAGAGAGAGAGGAGAGAGGAGAGAGAGAGAGAGAGAGAGAGAGAGAGAGGAGATAGAGAGAGAGACCGGGCACCCGACCCTGCCATGGGCGAGAAAAGGGTTAGAAGTTGCTTTCTACTGTTAGAGCTGAAAACTGTCCACCATCGTGTGACCTTAAGTCCCACTTTCTGTTACTGACACCAGCGGGAGGTAGGGACGCGATCCAAGATTCGGAAATCAGTCCTCCAAGCAGACGGTAGATGAACTAGGAAGCTTCTGTCTTTCCTCTGGATCCTCTCGCACTCCAAAAAGACCGTTAGCGGTTTGGAACAGTCCAAAACCTGCGGTTATCATCTGAAGGGTCAACCCACTTCTCGTTTCAGCAACCCGTTTTCCCGCCTATGGCAGGGTCAGGTACTCATCTTGTCCCTCTACATGGGTACAAGGATGATATATTGGACAGTGTTTTTCCACAGCCGGTTGCCGACCAAAGCGGGATTCCATCGACGCGACGTCAGTGGGCAAGCTCCTGCACCTGGAAAGTTTGCCTCATCTACCCGTTGCATAGTGGAGAGGGACCTTTTACGTTCAAATGCCATGGTACACCGGTTTGTCTTCTCATCCGAAGGAAGGCGCACCGAGTGGCGTCGCTAGGGTTGGCGTCAACGGGTGCGGTGACACCCCCACCCCACCTCTCCCGAAAAAAAAAGCCGCTTCTTCTGCTTTGGTGTCACCCATTTTCTCATCTCCCGCGGGCAGCCTCCTAAGGGGTTGACCTGTTATGGCTGCCTGGCTTACACCCCAACCCACAAACTAATCAAAGAATCAAAAGAATCAAAGAATCAAAAGAATCAAAGAATCCAGCCCACCTTGGTCCAGTATCGAACCTAGAACCATTGACGCAGTTACCCAGCACGCTACCCCACTACGTCACCGAGGCGGGATATGCAGGTGTTAGTACTATGCAGCACGTGTAGAAATAGCTCTCTCTGCCATCTGGCGGAGCGGCAAATTGCGTTGGATACACCAGTTCTCGTCTGATCACTGAAGTTAAGCGACGCAACCCCTAGTTACTACTGACATGGGGGGGCCGCTTGGGAAAACTGGTTACCGCTAGTATCCAAAAATCGTCTGATTTGTGTAGTGTCTGTGCAGTCCCTGCATAAGAACTACACTGTGGTCGGGGCTCTAATGACCTTGCAGCTCAAGGGCCTTAAAATACCAACAAACAACAACAACAAACAGCCATCTGGCGTCGGTAATTCACCTTCGCCACTGACAGGCCGACATTAACAAAAGGCGCAAAATGAGACCGCAGGGTGACGCAGCCCTGCGAAATTCTGCTAGCAGGCAATCACTGTTAACGTTGAAAGCCATTTTAGTTGAAAAACAACTGCGATTTCATGTTCGGTGATTGCCTGCTAGCAGAATTTCGCAGGGCTGCGTTACGCTGCGTCACCCTGCGGCCTCATTTTGCGCCTTGCCTAAATGAACAAACAACAGTTGGAATAAGAAATAAAGTGAACTCTACTAGTTACCTGGTTGCAGAAATTAGAGTGCGATATGAAATTCCTTAAAAAAAAGGCGATTTTTGTAGAAATTATTTTAAAAAACCAACACTAAAATTAGTAACAAACGCGTTGAAGCACATCAATATTTCCACATATCTGCAGCAGCCGTATCACGCAAGACTAGGGTCCCAAATGAGAAAAAAACAAAGATGGATAAACGCCACATGGGGCAATTCGGGCCACTGTCGTCATCACTACCATCGCCAAACCCCGACATGCACACGTTTAAAAATAACAGCCACGAGCTAATTTTAGTGGTCACTCACAGTAATAATGATAATCTTCATCTCACAGCGTGTGGCACTCTTGTGATTTGCATCAACACCCCATCACTGCAATCAAACCCCGGGGCTTAAACGTCTTGAATTTCAAAAATTCAACGTTAAGAAAAGCACTATGTAAACACTAAGCAAGCACTTGGGGTAATTCCAAAACAAACGTAATGTCCATTCAGCAACTTCTCAACATCAATACTTCCATGACGAGCAGCAAATACGCAACTGGTGCATCCAAAAACAAAATGGCTAACACCGGAATCCATGTAATAATAGGAAAGGAAGGGGGGGGTTAAATTCAGTCGTAACGCCCACTGCCCCCTTTCCTCTCTGTCCACTACCCGGAGGTCCAACAGGGTGAGATGGCAAGCAGTGAAAGAAAGGACAGATATTAACTCGACTATATCAATGCATGTAAATAGGCGCACCCTAAAAATTCAACAAAAACAAAAATTTGGGAGAAGAGGTGGGGGGGGGGGGGGGGGGACCGAGGGAAGGAGGGGGGGGGGGGGGAACGAAAGGAAGACGAGGAAGAGGGCAGTGGGAGAAGGAGATACAACAACGGTTGCACGCTTCAGAAAATCGGTATCCGTCATCCGGAAACCATTACACAGCAGTCCGGCAACAAGAATAGGTAACGTCCCGACCGCGTTTTCGTCAGTCACTCCTCCTCCCTACCCCTTCCCACTATACCTTTATATCCTATTATTGTGTTCATACCCTTCCTTCTGCCCCCTTTTCTCGGCAGCCCACCTACCCCTCCTACCTGCCTTGTTTATACGCTCCGCAATCTCTCTTCTGATGCCGCTTAAAGGAGGGCGAGGGGAGTGGTGATGGCCACGGACAAATGACATTACGAAAAAAAAATTCAAATTGACAAAGGTCACATAAATAAGAACCATGACAAAAACTGGAGATGAGGAGGGCCTGTAGCAGCAGAAATGAGGACACAGGGCAATACACAGGAATTCTTTTTTTTAATATTCAACGCCGGACTTTCAACTCTGAAGGTCATCAGACCTTTAGAGCAGAGTTTCTCAAAGTGCTGTCTGCTGCTCCCCACTGGGCCGCGAGAATCTTCTGGTGGGTCACAAATCTTATTGCTACATATGTAGGGGGGGGGCCCTATATGCCCAGGTCTCTTCATGTAAGTGGGCCGCGATCAAGTAGTCCTACTATTTGCAGTATAGAAGGGGGCCTGCTTTCCAGTATAGAAGGGATCCTGCTACGCGCAGGGGTGACATCGTGCCACAACTGGTAGGACACTAGCTTTACTTCCCATGTGACAAACCAGCAGTTGGAGCTTCCGTTCCTCTCGGTTACTACGGGGTCACGAGTCAAGCGGGCTATTTCTGAGTTACCGAAACGGATCTGGACAAAAGGAAGGCGTGAGATTTTCCCACCTGCCAAATATCGAACCTGTGCACCTAGTATTAAAAGAACCAACCACTTCATCCAACTGATCTTCCGACGCAACAAAGTACTTCAAACACTACAGGCCAAAGTTCTTTAGGGATATGCATGTTTGAACAGCTGGGATTTGAACTCAGGTCAACTGACAAGCCAGGTGGCACTTGAAGTCCACTTCATCAACGGTTTTCAAAGTGAGCAACGGGACAACGAATGTTGCACAACGTTGACTTTCAAAGAATCCTTTGGAGCCCTAGTCAGTAACTGATCTGACTTCACACTTATACCGACTTCCGGTATACAGGATAAGTGACGAACTACTCAGTGCGACAAAAAGCTTTCACGTGAACCGTGGAAGGTGACGACACGGTCGAAGGGAAAGCCCAACTAAGCATGACGGAAATTGCACCAACGGTTTTTGGGTTTATCTATTCTGATTTGGGAGCAATGGATTGAGTTGCCTTACTCATTTTAGTTTAAAACGCCAAATGGCGCACAGAGACAGACCTACTCCAGTGACCCAAGATCTTGATTACAGCAACCTGTAGTTTGGTGCAGGACTTGAACCTACAGTAGCTATGAAAGAAGATACGACGACAAACTCGTATGACAGAATCGAACCTCCACACCATCATCATCGTACCCTTATCCCGCCTGTGGCAGGTTCGGGTCTGTGGGTTTCTAGCCCTCCACTCCTGCCTATATGTCACCAGGCCCCCGTTCACCCCCCACACTACCATATCCTGTTTGCCTGTAAGGGTCCCCACATTCCAAGTTCATAATCTAAGATTAGCCCCTAGTCTTGATGAAAATGCTAAGACTGGGGGCACCCCAGACAGGCGTCTGGAACCCGCAGGAATACTGGACGGGTTGTCTGTGGGGGGATGCCACCCTACCCCACAGAAGATCCTCGATGCATTATCTGCCATGGGAGCCGAGGTCTGCGCCCCTATGACATTGCGGACGCATGATAACGACCCGCTCGCTCACCCCTGACGGCCGCCGGCACTGGAATTTTGATCCCCTGCACCATAGGCTAATCAAACCTCCACACCACGTCCTTAAAAAACGGCAAGCACTACCATTGACGTAGTGAAGATGGTGACTCCGTGAAGAGAAAGGACTAGAAGAGGCAAAAGCAACTCCTAACCCTTTTCCCGCCTATGGCAGGGTCGGGTACCCATCTTGTCGCTCTGAATGGACAAAGGGCGATATATTGGTCATAGTTTTTCTGCAGCGGGTTGCCGGCCAAAGGTGCACTAATACGCTTATTTATCGTCGGTCTAGTGCGAGCTCCTACACCTGGAAATTTGCCTCATCTACCCGTTGCGTAGTAGAGAGGGGGTTCTTTTACGCGCAACTGCCATCGTAAACCCACACGGGACCTTGGTTTTACTTCTCATCCGAAAGAAGGCGCACTCGCGGTCTCTCTCTCTCTCGCGCCTGAAAGAAGCCGACACACCACGGTCCAGTGTCGAACGTAGAACTACTAGCGTAGTTGCCCGAGCGTGCTAACCACTACGCCACCGCAGCGGGTTGAAGACAGCACAAAGCAAGTAAAAGAAAAAGCCTATTTTTCACTGGTACGGCCAATTGTGGATTGTTGGAGTTTAAGGTCCCGTCAACTACAAGGTCATTAGAGACCCGTCCACTGTATAGTTCTAATGCATCTACTGCACAGACACTACACTAATGCGACGATTAATGGGTATTAGCAGTACCCAGCTTTCCCGAGCGACCACCCATGTCAGTACTAACTGGGCTTACGTCCAATTGTGGAGTACTGCAGTCCAATTTGGTTTTCCTCTAGGCAGGGTAGGCTATATCTTGGGAAATTGAAATGATCCACAGGAGGGTAGCATGAATTGTGCTACATCGCCTATCTCATAGACTGAGTGTCTCAGACATGAGCACAGAATTAGGGTGGTAACTCACTACATCGGAGGCGGGTATCAGACAGCATTAAGCTTTTTAACAGTGTTGAAAATAGGGTACGAGGGTCCTCCAGTCGACAGTTTATCCCACAGTATATAAAGGATCATCCATTCAAATTCAAGGCTATCAGGACACTAACAAACTCATTTTACTGGTCAATTTTTTCAACGGACATTCGGCAAGGGGATGCCCTCGGTGAGGATAATGGGAGAAACTTTCTGCAAGAGAATGCCATTATAGCAAGAAGGCAATTTGCACTGCCAATCCACTGCCAATTTGGACTATCAGGGCTGTTTACAGTGGTCTGCATCCACTAAACGCGTCAAACTAAACGTCACAACATTAAAACGTCGAAAGGACCACTCAGAGGGCGCTGCCTCCCTCTCCAAACAAGGAGAACGCACATCAACGATGATTACAACCCGACAAAGTCGGACGCTCTCACCGGCTTCACGCTCAGGAGATAGCACTACATCACATCATCGTGGTACTGTGCACGTTTACTAGAAGATCCTCAACGTTCATTGCTTTCCACAAACCTAATAACACAGAGTTAGCGCATGTCATTGTGTGGTGAACAACTAGCCATTTTATCATATTAAAAATATTTATCTAAACTTGAACATCACTTCTTGCAATAATTTGAATTCTAATTATTCTTTTTCACATTTACAAGTTGACGTTTCGAGTTAAAATTATATTAAAGTTCTCCAAAGTTGAAATTATCGTTAACCGTCCGCTTCTTCTAGGATCTGATTCGTATGACTTCATCACAACGTCACTGCATGTCATACCGCTTTAATACCGCATTTACACATTCGCGAATACGACGAGTCGAATGACGAGGCGAGACTTTCATCGAAATGTTCGCATTCATACTTTGCATGATACCGCATTTACACATTCGCGAATACGACGAGTCGAATGACGAGGCGAGACTTTCGTCGAAATGTTCGCATTCATTCTTTGGATGAGGAATGACTGTTCACACATTCGCCGAATATCTCGTCAGATGGTCATTCTCCAATCACCTCGTCGCTAGCG
>JAAFCE010001036.1:6887578-6953711 GCA_013389805.1 Trigoniulus corallinus
ATTATTATTATTCAAAGGGGCAATTATACCAAGAGGCAGAGCCGGCGCGAAGCGAGTTATGCGCGTTTGCCCAACCCGGCCCCCAGCCTTGGCTTGGCCTCGGCCCAGTTTTGGTTTCGTTTGTTGGTGTTTTAGAGCCTTTTAACTACAAGGCCATTAGAGCCCCGTCCACTGTGTAGTTCGAATGCTGAGACTGCAGACACTACACTAATGCGACGATTTTTGGGCATTAGCAGTACCCAGTCTTCCGTAGCGGCCATCCATGACAGTACTGAAGTTGCGTTGCTTAACTTTAATGATCAGATGAGAACTGGTGTGTACAACGGAATAAGTTCCTCTCCATTGGCCCAGGCTTGTGCCAGGGTAAGAGCCTGGTTTACCACTTTCACCAGAACCCGGCGTCGCTTTTACCAAGCAACTCATAACCCTTTTCCCGCCTATGGCAGTGTCGGGTACCCATCTTGTCCCTCTGAATGGACACAAGGGGGATATATTGAACGATGGCTTTCCACAGCCGATTGCCGACCAAACCTGCGGTCTATTGTTTGTTGGGGCATCCTACACCTGGAAATTTTGCCTCATTTGCCCTTTGCATTGAAGAGAAGGTTATTTTACGTGTACTAATGCTATTGTACACCACACGGGACCTCGGTTTTACTTCTCTTCCGAAGGAAGGCGTACTTGGGGATCTCTTTCGCCCGAAAGATGTCAACCCACCTAGGTCTTGTATCGATCCTAGAACCACTGACGTTGTTACTGAGCCCGCTACCCATTGCCCCACCGAGGTGGGATTCTTTCCTGAAGTATCAAGTTTCGTGTTACTTGTAAGTTGGAGAAGGCGGCCGGCCGCCCCATCAGGGCAGCCTCCAGCGTTCTTTGCACACTTTGAACCTATAAACGGACCGGCCCTGATAGCAGGGAGGCAATATATGGCAGAATAGATGCTAGGCGTCAGGTTCCCTTGGGGTTTTCAATGGGTTAGAAATTAGGAATGAGAGTCATTCTCTCTCCACTGCCAATTTGGCCTATCAGGGTTGCTTGCAGACTTGCAGTGTATTCAATTAGAATTCGGTAACTCCAGTTCAATTCCCTCTACGTGAGAAACTACATGTTAGCAGTACCAGTCTTCGATTAATGGAAAGTATGACGTTGGGTGGGCCGCGAGTAAATTTTGCAATGAAATCGTCATCATCTTCCTACGTGTAAATCACATGATTGGCAGCGATTAGGTTTCTAGATATTCGTGTACAAAATTCAGTTAGTCAATGAACAAGGAACATTTCTGAAAACTGCTGAATTCAACGATATGACAGAGGCACAATCTCCAGTCATGAAAGCATATCAATGTGCAGCTTATCACAACAAATCAATCATTTTTCTCATCTGATGTAATGAACTGAAAAATTTATAAATTTCTCTGTCTATTAATCTCTCATTTAGAAATATCAATCTGAATACAAAAGGTATGCGTTTGCATCAAACAATAAATCATCATCATCATCTCACCCTCCTCCCGAGCGGCGAATTGCGTTGGACACACCAGTTCTCGTCTGATCACTGAAGTTAAGCAGCGCAACCCCAGCTAGTACTGACACGGGTGGCGGCTTGGGAAAACTGGGTACTGCTAATACCCAAAAATCGTCGCATTAGTGTAGTGTCTGTGCAGTCTCTGCATAAGAACTATACTGTGGACGGGGCTCTAATGACCTTTGCAGTTGAAGGGCCCTAAAACATCAACAAACAAACAATCACTCTCCTCCCGCCTGGGGAAGGGTCGGGTTTGTGGGTTCTAATCCTCCACTCCCGCCTATTGCGTTGGACACACCAGTTCCCGTGAGATCACTGAAGTTAAGCAGCGCAAGCCCACGTCAATACCAACATGGGTGGTTGGTAAAGTACGTTGGGTGTTGCAAATTAGCCCTCTCCTTCATCCTTTCACCTTCTCCCGCGGGCAGCCTCCTAAGGGTTCATCCTGTTATGGCTGCCTGGCTTATTCCCCAACCCTTGAAACTAATCCAGTAGTAAAAATATAAGTCCCCCTACACCCTGCACGCCTCCATGTCCCTTTGCACCACCTGCTCCCACGTCCGCTTTGGTCTTCTTCTACCTCTGGTGCCCCCCAACCTTCTCATCACATGCCCATACCACCTCAACCGGTTCCCTCTCATCTTCTCCGCAATGTCTCCCACCCCCAAGCTACCTCTAATGTAATCGTTTCAAATTCTGTATCAAACAACAAATGAAGATATTTAAATACAATCAAGGTTTCTGCGAATTACAATAATTTCGTCCGACTCTGATTTACACCTGATCCGATAGTTCAGAGTCCGCACATATCAATTTCAATCATTTGGCACCGAGGCTGTCACTTCCTTTGTTTCGTTGGTGTTTTAAGGCCCTTCAACTACAAGGTCATTCAAGCCCCGTCCACAGCATAGTTCTAATGCAGAGACTGCACTTACACTACACTAATGCGACGATTTTTGGGTATTAGTGATAACCAGTTTTCCCAAGTGGCCACCCTTGTTAGTACTATCTGGGGTTGCGTTACTTAACTTCAGTGATCAGACGAGAACTGGTGTGTCCAACTCAATAAGCCGCTCGCTAACCTCAAGTGGTGAACGAACCAGGTCACTTAAAATCCTCTATTAACTGAGTTATCGAAGTGGGCTTATCCAATATAGGGCTGATTTAAGTTCAGAATAAAATCGATCCACCCTGTCCTGGTTTAGAGACTGTTGCCTCCACAACTCTGCTGACGACCATCTACCAACAGGATGACTTCCTAAAGCAATTCGTTTGCTTATTTTCTTTACAGAAAGCGTATGTTGAACTGTAGTGCAGCCTCTTAATCTATAATCACCAGTACCCATCAGTATCGAACCTGCACAAGTGGGAACTATTGAGGATTTAGGCTGTTTCAGTAGTAGCCATTTCCGAATCAAGAATGTGAACAAACACAGCGTAATGAAATCCAATCTGCTTGACGCTTAAGTGAGTGGATTACAGGACACGGGATCCACGGTTTTGCTACCTCTCTAAAGGAAAATGTTTCATCATCATATCACACCCTTTTCTTCCCTAGGAGTGCCAACTCTTGTCCGGCGGTACCATTTCTTCTGATGGAACCAAGAAGACACGTGCAAACTGTTGGACAGTACTGTACTTTTACGCAGTACAGCAGGCGCGGATCCAAGGGGGGGGTTTTCGGGTTGCAACCCCTCCCTAAATTTCGGGTCGACATTGACACTGACAAATGAAAATTGCGTTTCCAATCGCTGCCTATGGCTCAACCCCCCTGACTTAAATCCTGGATCCGCCACTGCAGTACAGCACTTCTTTTAACGCCATCTAATCGTATATTTCACTCCACAGGCAGGTTCAAGGGTATCACATGTATTACTGGATTAATTTCATGGGTTGGGTTGTAAGCCAAGCAGCCGTAACAGGACGAACCCTTAGGAGGCTGCTCGCGGGAGATGACAAGGTAGGTGTATGGGACGTAGGACAGGGGAAATTTGCAGCATCCAACGTGGGCTTGCGCTGCTTAACTTCAGTGATCTCACGAGAACTGGTGTGTCCAACGCAACTTGGCTGCATGTAGAAAGGGAAAAGCTTAAGTATGGCATCGCACACGGCTCAGCTTTGCTTCCTTCAGGCGGCAGGCGCAGTTGGGGCTTCGTCTCATCTGAAGAAGGCATCTGCCTGGACTAGGCGGTAGAAACGTCAACCACTCGGGGAGCGGCGAATTGTGTTGGACACACCAGTTTCGTTGTTTGTTGGAGTTTAAGGTCCCGTCAACTACGAGGTCATTAGAGACCCGTCCACTGTATAGTTCTAATGCGACGATTATTGGATATTAGCAGTACCCAGCTTTCCCGAGCGACCACCCATATCAGTACTAACTGGGCTTGCGTTGCTTAACGTCAGTGATCAGACGAGAACTGGTGTGTCCAACGCAACTCGCCGCTCCCACCAGTTTCGTCTGAACATTGAAGTTAAGCAGTGCAACCCCAGCTAGTCCTGACATGGTGGCCGCTTGGGAAAAATGGGTACTGCTGTGGACGGGGCTCTAATGAACTTGTAGTTCACGAACCCTAAAACACCAACAAACAACAACAACAAAGTCAACCACTCAGTGGTGTGCTGGCACATTGGGAGACGAAAATATTTACATGTGCTGTAAACATCTATGAAAGGTGCAATTCGCAATGACTTCTTTCCAAACTGCATGAAGTACTTTTCTCCTAGTGTTACTTTTATTTTATATAGTGATTTTGCATTAGGCAAGAGGACTGGGATAAGGGCGCCAAGTAAAGTCTCGCACACAGGCGCCAGACACTACTGGCACACCACTGCAACCACTGATCCACTGAGACAGACTGAACGAAAATACGTTTTAGGCAGAATAACCGCTCTAGATGCAAGTGTGGTACCCAGCTGTGGGGCTTATCCTTTTAAAAAAAATTATAAAAATAGTAACTGACCTTATGACGTCAAATAGTCGAAGTCGTTCTGGGCTGTTAAGTATCTGTTTTAAGGAAGTACAGAGTTTGTCTATGTTTCCATTTCTGTAGAACACAAAACAATCCATTATTACTTATTTTATGTTAGAGAAACGTGCAGCCTCATCAATGAAATAAAAACGACATCATCATCATCATACCTTTACCCCCGCCAGTGGGAGGGTCGAGTCTGCGGGTTCTAGCCCTCCACTCCTGCCTATCTTCCACCAGGTCCCCATCCACCCCACGCAATACCACGTCCTTACGGACAACTTGCTCCCACGTAAACTTCCGTTTCCCCCTGCCTCGGGTGCTTCCAACCAAGTGCATCTCGGTAAAGGACCTCCTCACCAGCGAGCAGCCTCTTTAGGGTTTGGCCTGTTATGGCGGTTTGGCTTACTCCCCAACCCCTTAGTGTAATAAACATACATACTAACATACCTAACGAGCTCCACCTCTCTTCTTCTCATTACGTGTCCATACCATCTCAACCTACTCTCCCTCATTTTTCCGCGATGTCCTCCACTCCCCCAGGCTACCTTTAATCTATCAGCTCTTGACACCCCACTCATGTACCACAGCATTCGCATCTTGTCTACTTGCATTCTATTGACGTGGCTCTTCCTCGCTGCCCAACACTGTGATCCATATAACATAGCGGGCCTAACCCCTGCCCAGTAAAACTTCCCTTTCAACTTGATTGGGACCCTCCTATCACACAGGACTCCCCTTGCCTGCCTTTACTTCAACTCAGTAAAACATACATACTTTTTAAATTTTTCAACTGCTTGAATGAGTTTGCGTCTGTCTTCTTCTGAGTTGATAAAGATGTTCACCTGAATATGAAAAGGAAAATGATTTAAAACTGACGCATTAAAAACATTTTACTTATCCCTGTGCACGTCTGGTAGTTCGTTATGATGTATTCACCATTCAATACCGTCATCATAGTTCCTTCCTAATAAGGTTTTCTTATTACAAATTGGCTTTTAACCAATTTCGAAAACGGGTAGAGGGTAGAGCAAAATTTAGGAGTACGAGTAGCCCAACCAGTGATGGATCCAGGATTTTCGCCGGGGGAGGAGGGGGTGGAGCCATTACAGGGGGACCAAGTGGCCACCCATGTCAGTACTAACTGGGGTTGCGTTACTTAACTTCAGTGATCAGACGAGAACTGGTGCGTCCAATGCAATTTGCCACTCCCTCTCTGGATGTTGAGGCACACCTATCCTCTTGGTATCTTGGCTGACCTCTACACAAGTTCATTGTAAATTGTCTTACCACCTCAATTCTAGGTCGCTTGTGTCATTACTACTAAATCCACACATTAGCAAGATTGAGTGGTCTGTTCATGTACAATGTATGCAATGCACAGTGCTACACTAATGGACCGATTTTTGAATACTAGCGGTACCTAGTTTTCCCAAGCAGCCTCCCATGTCAGTACTAGCTGGGGTTGCGTTGCTTAACCTCAGTGATCAGACAAGAACTGGCAAGGCCGGCCATCCGGGGGGTGCAGCGGGTGCATTGCACCCGGGCCCCACGATTGAGGGGGCCCCATCATCAGTACCCATCAGGGCCCAGATCATTGTCAATATTAAAAGTTTAATACGTCATTGTAGGTGCAACGTCCCTCATTCGACACTGCCAACGCAACATAACCTAAACGTAACCTAACAACCCTGTCATTGAACTACACCAGAGTTATACAACAACTTTTCTGGTGTTGTGGGTCACTCGGCTGCTCCATGAACTGATTGCCTGTCAAAACCAAAACGGGTGAAGATAACGTTAGGTGTAACATAGCAGGTAGGCTATAATGCATAATTAGAAATGATGCACCATGGGCCACATTACAAGCCTCAATGGGCCACAGGTTGGACAACCCAGAATTAGAGGTTAAGAGTCAATAATTTACTAATGCTATTATTTTGGGGTTGTCCAATGGCATCATCCAAAAATGTAATACCTTCCAACATTAGGAAGGATCTCAGAATGGGATTTGAGGGCATCTAAGAGGAGTTCATTTACTCTGAATCCTTTTATTTTTTACTTTTGGAAAAATATTTTGGGGCCCGGAAAGGATTTTTGCACCCGGGCCCCTGTATAGAAAAGGCCGGCCCTGAGAACTGGTGTGTCCAACGCAATTTGCCGCTCCCCCCCCCCGTACTCCCGAGTCCATTCCTGTAATGGACCTAATGAGTTCCTCTTCCCCTCTTCTTATAACGTGTCAATACCACCTCAGCCTATTCTCCCTCATTTTTTCGGCGATGTTCACCCCCCCAGGCTATCCCTAATGCTGGGTCCACACCGGCTGCGCCACACTGTGCCGCGCAACAGTGCTCTGTTCAAAATGGAGCAGAACTGCGCAAAACAGCGCATAACAGAGCAATGTGTTTGCAGTTGAGCGGTCTGTTCCACGTTGAGTGCGTACATGTGTCTTTTGGTTATTTTAAAATCTTTTAATCAGTAACTCATATTTTTTTTTATTACACAGTTATTCATTTTATTATTAATGATTTTATAATAATAATAATGATCATTGAAAGGAGATACGATAATAAGATCACAATTGCAGCTCGAAATGCCAGCCACACCGTCAAAATAGATGCGCACGAACGAGCAGATTCGTTTGATGTACCGACATCAAGCGGATCGTGTTCGCCAGTGCGCAGCTTCGCACAATGTCGCGCGGTTCGCCGTCAAAACCGGATGCTCTGTGCAGCACCGCACGGCGATTTCTTGTTTGGCGCTGCGCGGCGCGGTCGGTGTGGACCCAGCATAATATACTCGTTCCTAATTATGTCAGCTCTCGACACACCACTCAAGTACCGCAGCATTCGCATCTCGGCTACTTGCATTCTAAGTACCGGTACTGTAGTAAGGTGCTTTATCCGCAAGTGGCAATTGCAGCGCCACCTGCGCCTCCCTAGGTCTCTAGATTGTACTTGGAGAAGTCACCATGGTGGCGCAAGAGATAGCGTGATCGATTACTGTCAGTGGTTCCAGGTTCGATACTGTATCAAATTGGGTTGTTCTCTTTCGGATGAGAGAGAGAGTGAGAGGGACCCCGAGCGCGCCTTCAGTCGGATGGGAAGTAATTTGTCGTCCGATGATGTCACTTGCATGTAAAAGAAACCTCTTTACTAAGCAACGGGTAGGAAGCAACCTCGAGAACCCAACCAACCTCGGTCCAGTATCGAACCTAGAACTATTGACGCAATTACCCAGCGTGTTACCCACTACGCCACCGTGACGAGTCTATACAACGGGTAGATGAGGCAAAATTCCCAAATGTAGGAGCTCGCCCCCTGGCGGCGATGGAGAAAAAGTGACCGCAAGAAGAGAATAGGCCAGTAGTGGCGAACTTGTGACCCGCGGGTTGCGAAGTGACCCACTGAGCAATTTCAAGTGACCCGGGCGTGAACCATATCTAGTTCATCGTCTCATAAACAACAGACGTGAAAGCAGGTTGTCCGTATGCAGACCCGACCCTGCCACAGGCGGGATAAGGGTATTATGATGACGGTCTCTATTTGCTACTTAAATAAACTTTAGTCATAAAATTAAATGGTGCTTGCACCTGACCCGCGGACAACTTTTTGTAGTTTTTTTTTCGTGTTATTGTGACCCGTCTTCAAAAAAAAAGGTTCGCCACCACTGGAATAGGCCAACAATAACTAAGTAAAGGGGTAGCTGGCTGCGTTGGATCCAATGAGTGATTCCCGGCACTGTCGTTGTAGTAGTATCCATACATTTATAACATCATCATTATCACACAACATCCCGCCTACGGCAGGGTCGGGTCTGCAGGTTCTAACCTCTAGTCCCACGTGTCTGTTACCCAATATGGTTTAAGCCTTGGGCCCCAAGTGTCAAGGGCCCACAAAAATTGAATTATTATGATCAAAAATGTAACATTATTGGACTTTAATAAGCCCTAGACCCGAAAAACCTAGATCCACCCCTGCTCCCACCAGGGCCCCGTCCACACCTAGTATCTTTTCATTTGAACTGTTCCCACGTCTGTTTGGGTATTCCCCTGCCCTGGGTGCTGCCAAGACTCCCCCCTCTTCTCATCACAATCCTATACCACTTCAATCTATTCTCTCTCATCTGTGCCCCGATGTCCCCCCACCCTCAAGCTACCCCTAATATACTGTACTCATTTTTAATTTTGTCTGCTCTCGACACCCCACGCATGTACCACAGCATAAACATTTCAGCTATCCTCATTCTATTGTCACGACTGTTTTGCGCTGCCCAAGTGTGTAGTGGAGCCGGGGTACCTTTTATTCTATTGTTTGTTTTGTCGATGTTTAGGGACCTTCAACTACAATGGTCATTAGAGCCCTGTTCACTGCGTTGCTCTAATGCAGCCTGCACAGACGTTATGACGATTTTTTTTTTTGGGTGTTAGCAGGACCCGGTGTTCCCAAGCGATAACCCATGTTAGTAGGCCTACTATCTGGGGTTGTGTTGCTTAACTTCAATAATCAGACGAAAAATATTTTCATTCTGGAGTGGAAAAGGAGTGTGCGGTGCTGTAACAAGGGCGTGGCGAAAAAGGCGCTCGCCACGGGCGCAAAACAAAGGACACCGACCCGGTTGAGAGTTACACGTGGTTCTTATTTTACTTGACCATTCTAATCTACAAGAATCAACACTGCCACATTGCATTTAGGTTGCGGGGAGGCGCCAGTTAAACACTTGCCGGGAGCGGCGAATAAACGTTGGACACACCAGTTCTCGTCTGATCACTGAAGTTAAGCAACGCAACCCCAGTTAGTACTGACATGGGTGGTCGCTTGGGAAAACTGGGTACAGTTAATACCCCAAAAATCGTCGCATTAGTGTAGTGACTGCGCAGTCTCTGCATAAGAACTACGCTGTGGAATGGGGCTCTAATGACCTTGTAGTTGAAGGGCCCTAAAACACCAGCAAACAAACATTAGACACTTGCCACATGCACTTCATACCCTCGTTATGTGACTGGGAGTGTGATCAATCCGGAAAAGGGAGCCGTCATCATCATACTCTTATCCCGCCTGTGGCAGGGTCGGGTCAATTCGGAAAAGGGAGTATGATCAACTACAGTAATCAGCTCTCTGGCACTACACCACTGCTTGAGGTTGAACACTGTGATCCATGTAGCACAAGTGGCCTAACCACTACCCTGTGAAATTTCCCCTTAAGCTTTATCGGGACCGTACGATTACACAGGACTTCACCAACTCCTAATGATCCTATGGATCACATCCGAATCTAGCATTTGTACTGATGCTTTGTTTTTGCATTTTTAGTTGTTTCCGTGGTAAGGGCAGTTCTAAAATTCCTAGTTCTATCAGACAGTGGCGTAGCCAGGATTTTCTGAAGGGGGGATATGACTGTCGATAGCATGAACCAGGATTTTCTGAGGGGGGGATATGACTCGATAGGGTGTATACCTCATCGTTATATTCGAGGCCCAAGGGGGGTTTAACCCCCCCGTGGCTACGCCACTGCTATCAGAATAGAAATGTTGAAGTACAGAAGCTATCCTCAATTAGGACATTTGACTATCGCTTTAGTGCTTAAATTTGAAGGATGTTTTTCATCTTGATAGTCATACGAAGGCACTAAATTATGCAGAGACATGATGTAGGTGGGTGGCAAATCAAACTCAGCTGTTATTCTTCTAATATTTCAGGGCAAGTCAATTGATAAATAAATCCGCGCTACAGAATCTGAGGATAGAAAAACATATTAGTTATCACGGATATCATGTCTCAATATGATAACCTGTTATCACCTAGTGACTTCACAAATGAATTAGAGAGGTGCAAAGAATAAACTAAATTGCTGTGGGTGTGAATTTAGATCGGTTTTATAGGGATACCTAGCAGATATAGTGGGAAAAAATAGACCGTTTAAATGGTTGTACAAATTGAAATTTATGTTTTTCTTGAAAGTGACATTTTCAGTGTCAAGTGTTGATATACAATACGACGACAATGATGATTGACTTCTTCTGTAAGTCAATATATATTGTCAATAAATTGACAGGTGTTGCTCAACTATTTATCTCTAGAGCATGTAATGCAATTAATACTATGCAATACCTTTCTGTGCCATTACAATTGATAAAAACAATAACATGTTCATATTTCTAATGACAAAATAAGATATTTACACTACAGCCTTCAGAACCATAAATCTTTTTATGTAAACAAATACCTGTGCTTGAATTTCTTTATAAATTAATTTCAACCGGTATGACTGTGCGTTTTCTTTAAATTTCCGGATACCGTTGTCTTTAGCTAGCAATTAGTTACAGCATTTATATGAATAGCCACGGAAAATTTAAAATCTGTGCGAAAATTTCAAACTAAAATCTCTTTTTCTCTTTCATGTGTTGCATGCAACGTAAAGGAATAACCCACTCACTACACGCGAAGAAAAGGAAGTACCTCTTTTATATTAAATGTTTTGACCACTTCTTATCAAAATACAAATAAAATTTACTCTTAAGGTCATCGTTGTTATAATACTAATAATTATTCCACTGCCTTTTTAGTCACAAAAAGTAGGCTTAAACAAACAATCGAATAGAACGCTTCGATGTTCTATTTTCACGCGCGCCACCCATCGTTGAAAAATACAACGTTGGAAATGGATTAAAACAATTGAAAATAGAAATAACATTTGCATAAATTTTAAATAATTTTACTCAAATATTGTGTATGTAATAAGATAAAAAAAAGAAGTCAACTTTTTGAACAAAATCTTTTAAGAGAAGGGATATCAAAGACAATAGAACTTAAAATTCTATCACGTGATGATTCGAAAATGTCGTAGTGGCCCAGTTATTGCAATTGTTGTACGTAAAGGCCCTCATACACGTTCAGTTTTATCTTCAGTTAAATCTCTTTGCCACTCCAAAAGATCTTCAGTTCAAAAATTTCAATTGAAAATTCGATGAGATTTCCCCACACACGTAGCGATCTAACTATACAGTTGGAATTGAACAGTTAGAACTGAAGATAAAACTGAACGTGTATGGGGGGGGCCTTAAGGATTTATTAAAGAAAACTCACCAGATGAAGAAATGATTTCGAATTGGCTGTTGTGGTAGCCATTTTTGTAAAAAAAAAATCACATCAAATTCAACAGTCGGTGATTAAATAATCCACAGAAGCATGCTGTTTCTCATCGACGCACATAGCGAACTGAATTGATCTGATCAAGTTGGAGACTGAGGTGGCACTGCAGGCAATCATCGCCATTTATCTCTGTTCGTTTTGGTTTATTAATTTATTATATCACCTTCATATCTGTCGTTAAGTAATCTATGCCGACAGGAGGTCAAAATATTATTTGATGTTGTAGTCGTCGAGTATCCAACAAACAAAAATCATTGTGTTTTTTTTGTTCACAGAAAAAGATAACTTTTAATAGCAATATAACAACATAACAAAATAATTTCAACAAATGGTGTGTGTGTGTATGCGTGAGGTGGAGCAAGTGAAGCAGAAAAAGGCGACGGAATGTATTTGAATTATCACAGATATGATTTAATTAACACCAAACATTTCACCCAGGATAGAAAATCGTAATGTAAATGGTTGAGCCGGACAACTGAGTACTTCATATTTAGGTTTCAATTTGACATATCTGAATTGAACACCACTATTATTCCGTTCCAGTCCCATCAATCCAATTCCAGTCACTCCAGAAAATCCCGAAGAATATAAAGTATCTCTTTGAACATTACTTAAGATTGGTTTGGTTCCAGTCCAGAGTTTTCCATCTGCAGGTAGTCGTTGATTTTTCTCCTGATTGCTACTATCATTATCTTCACTATCATCCTCTTCTTCCTCTTCATCGCCGTCATCGACTTGCAGTGTTGGATTGTCAGTGGAATCCTTGGTTTCAACAACACTGCTGGTACATTCGTCATGATTTTTAACAAGCGTGTTTGGTTCACTTACTTCATCGGTCACCTCACCTAGATACGTAACGTATCCAGTTCCTGGATATTGAAAACTTGAGGCCAATTTTAAGTCACTGTCCCTTCTTTGAACTCCCTCAGTTTTGTCAGGCACTGCAGTGAGAGTATCAGAACTTAATGCATCTTCATTTTTAGATGTCAGATGTGTCGAGTGGGAGGCTGATGGCGAAATGGTGTCACCCAAAGGTTTGTCTGAGATATTTGATTCATCACGATTTGGATGTAAATGCTCTGGACTTGGTTCAAATAGAGCAAAAAATTCTGACCGTCGAGAACGTTTGTTAGTGCTTATCTTTTGGTTACCATCTATTTTTTTCACTACTCTTTGGTTTTCTGACATATTAACTTCTCCAACCACAGTCTGATTTGTAGACTTTGAAGATGACTGATTCGCAAGGATGTTAGATGAATTCAGAGCAACAATCAAAATACTTTCAAGAGTTTCAGAAGTGACATTAGGTTCATTTTCAATGTCAGACATCAGACGTTCCTTTAATGTCTTTCTTTGTTTTAGTTTTCCAAACGGTTTTAAGAAATCTCCATCTTCCTGAAGTCCAAGTAACGTCAACAGATCCATGTTGTCATGAAAATTCTGCAATAATAGTTCTTCTGCTTTGCCTGCTCCGCAACAGTGAACAGAAGCAACATCGATAGGGTGAGCCTCTGATAATTAGAAATTTCAAGAAAAACTATTAGTTCAGTCCAGCATACTCTTGGCTATTCAGTAACACTATTTTTAATCACCTGTGTTGAAAATGTATCCGCCAGCATCAATGATACATTCTCCGTGAGAAGATTGAACTATAGTGCCTGAACTACCATTAGCCAGTACAAAATTATCAGGACTAAAAAGTAAATAAAGATATTTCGTAGTCTCTGCCAGAAAAAATGATTCCATTCGATCTTCAACCATGTGATTGCGAACATCCTTAATCTGTCAAAACCATGTGGTATAAATAACATTAAAACGACTACTCTCCACGATATTTTGAAAGGAAATGACAATTATTCATTAGAAGTAGCACTAAGGAAACTGCAATCGCATCCTTCCCAACTTTCAAAAACAAGTGAATGTGGATATTTTCTAACTGTTCACGTTAATTAAGTTCGGCCTCTCAACTCTGAAATATATTTACTGAGTGTGGAGGAAATAGCCCTAGTAGGAGCCCTACACCTGAAAATCATGCCGGTCCCTATCATGTAGGGAGCTCTGACACCAGTTTCGTGAATCCTCGGCTGCTGATGATACCCAAGATGATAGCCAAGTTGCGTTGGACACACCAGTTCCCGTGAGATCACTAAAGTTAAGCAGCGCAAGCCCACGTCAATAGCAACTAGGGTGGTTGGTGAAGAACGTAGGGTGCTGCAAATTAAGCCTTTCCTTCACCCTTCACCTACCTCTTCATCTCCCACGGGCAGCCTCCTAAGGGTTCGACCTGTTATGTCTGCCTGGCTTACTCCCCAACCCATAAACTAATCCAATCCATGCTGGCTCGATCCTTGAAAACGCGGGTGGCTTCTTATTGATGAGAAGGAAATCTCAAGTGTGCCTGCCGTCGAATGACAAGTAAAACCACGGTCCCATTTGATGTGTACGATGCCAGCAACTGCTCGTAACAGAAGCCTTTTACAAGGAGTGAAATATAAGTGTAGGTCGGCGAAATTCATAATTGTTAAAGGTCGCTCCCAATCTGGTATCATCATCTCACCCTCCTTCCGCCTGCGGCTAAGTCGGGTCTGCGGGTTCTTATCCTCCACTCTCGCCTATCCCCCATTAAGTCCCTATCCACCCCGCACGACTCCATGTCCCTCTGCACCACCTGCTCCCACGTCCGTTTTGGTCTTCCCCTACCCCAGGTGCCCCCAATCACATGCAGCCCCATAATGGACCTATTAAGTTCCTCCTCTTCTTTCCTCATCACATGCCCATACCATCTCAACCGCTTTTCCCTCATCTTTTCCGCCATGTCTCCCACCCCCCAAGCTACCTCTAACGTAATTATTTCGGACTCTGTCAACTCGTGACACCCCAGTCATGTTGCGCAGCATTCGCATCTCAGCCACTTGCATTCTCCTTCAATGGTTCTTCCTTGTTGCCCAACACTCTGAACCATACAGCATAACGGGCCTAACGACCGTTCTGTAAACTTTGCCTTTTAACTTTATTGGGACCAGGCGGTCACACAGGACTTCACTTGCCTGCCTCCACTTCAACCATCCTGCATTAATCCTATAGGTCACGTCGGAATCTATCTATCTCATTGCTCTGAAAAAGTGATCCTAAGTACCGAAACTGTTGCACCACTGGTACACCCTCACCCCCACAACGGATCTCTCTCCCTTGTCCCTGAAAGCTAGATACTCCATCTTCTTCATGTTTACTTTAAGGCCCCCTCTTTCCATTGCTGTCTTAATGTCTTGTAGGCCCTTTTGTGCATCCTCTTTGGATCACAATCTGGTATCCATAACAGAAATTGTAGTCCCTCAGAATATAGGCTGACATTAAGTAAGAATAAACTTGTATTAGGTGTTCCTGATAAGACCGGGTCTCAAGAGTACCCGATGCTGCCATAGACGACAAGGTGATGACGATTTAGAAAGAGGTATTTGAAGTGTAGTGGGGGCCACAAGATTATATGATGGAAAAATAAATACAGAGAATATCTGTGATATAAAATTGAATAAATAAACATTAAACTTTCAATAAATATGCAATTCTACTACCGTAGCATATCCGCAAGGCGTTCTTGCACTATGCTGGATTGATTCCAAGATATCGACTCCCATTTGCAAAATTACTGGATCTTTTGTAGCCTTATAAATATACATCAAGCTTTCAATCAGCTCTAAAAGACAAAAAAAACCTAACCCATTAAATTTCAGAAAATGTTATCATAACAATTTGTGATACAAAAAAGGAGCTATAAAATCATTACCAGGTCGCAATGGATATCCTTCCCTATTGTTATTTGGTTCAGACTGAAGAATATTATAAAATTCAGGGGTAAAACCAAACTGTTTCCAAACTTGATGATAATTATGAACAGTTTTTAAGGCTGGACTAATATCACCAACTAGCGTCTACAAATAACATCAAAACTACAAATTTAGATGTGGCATTTCAAATTCGGAATTCAGAAAGGATGAGATGGAAGCAGGCCCGTTCCGTACTGTGGTGCAATTGGAATAATTCAACTTGGTCATTCCAAGTTATGCCCAACTAAAGTAAGAACTATGCTAATTGACATTTGTCCCATTATGACTTGTAGGGCGGCACAAACAATTCGTATCCGGAAGGCGGAAATCCACGGAACGGCCCTGAAAGTCGGTACGTCTTACCAGAAGGCCAGGCCAGTAGGCTTCTAAGGACTGAAACACAGGTAGAGTTACCTGTCCTTTTTGCATGTTGACCCACATATACCAATCGTCTTGTATCATATAATGGTTAATAGACTTGTGATACTCTACAAAAATAATAAAACATCAATTTGATGGAGTTCCCATTCTTATCCTATAAAGGTCATAATTCTGTTATTAAACAAACCTTATTCATACCTTTAAACATGCTCATTAACTCTGGCTTTTGCAAAAGAACAGATCCCTTGACCAAATATTCATAGTAGGAATCAACTCCCGCGCCTATTCCTGAGTCCAAAGCTGTCCACTTTCCAGTTAAGACGTCGATGTGATTGCCAACTAAGCCAATGGAAGATCTGGAGTACCACAGGGAATAGAGCGCTTTCATGGCCGCATTTTCAAATGATGGATCGCCCGTTAATCTGCTCAAAGTGCCAAACTCTAAAATGAAGGTACCCACGCCTGCAGTGCACGTTATAGGAGTTTCACCACGCGGAACTCCATTTCTCAGGTTGACAGTGCCATATGGCATTCCGGTCTCAGTTTCAAAGGCTACAGAAACATTAAGACGATAAGAAGAGTTAGTATCCTAACTGACACTCCGCGGTATGCAGTAACTGCTGTAACTAGCGCCGTTTCCGTAACTAGAACTTGCTCAACCTACAAGTTCTTTCTGGGTTTTTGTTTCACTGAGCCAGTCATTAAGAACTGTGGAACAAAATATCCCAGCACGTCATTGGGATGTTGGATCGTCAAATTTTTTTGTGATAAGATGCGTGGTATAAACCCACGAAACGGTTCTAGCAGCAGCGACCATATCTTAAGACGGGGATACAGAACCTGGTAATAAACGGCGAGCCATATCTTCTGCTAATCTAAGCAATGGACCAGAACATGGCCATCCTGGTTCTACTACAAATCCAGCCCGATGTGATAACAAATGTGCCGATAATAATCCGCCAACAACTACAGAACGGTAACAGCCTCTTAATAAAAAAATCATACAGTATAAGGCTGAATTACGTAAGATAGATACCTCGTATATTTGTTTCAAATACTGATACATTAATATTCATATCAAAATTTGCATTCTCTATCAATAACTGCGCAACTCGGCGAAATTCGCTGTAATTTCCTATCACTGCTAGAGTATCCAAGACATCGATTAAAGTTAATGAAAAGCTACGATTAGAAAAATATAATTATCTGGAAATTTTAAACAACGACAAGTTTCACAGATTGAGAATTTCTTGTAAGTACGGCACGTACCTTCCCCAAGTGTCAACGCCATCGCAGCTCAACGGCCTTAACTCGTCATACGGATAGGCATTATTCATATAATTATCATAGGCATGATGAAACATTTGAAGTACTTTTTCCCTGTAAAAGTATCGAGATTGACGTTTATTAAACTCTTCAGATTTTAGTATTGCATATCAATATATGTCTATATAAAAGCTGCGTAAGATTTATACTCGGGGCATACTGTATGTACATAGTGTACGTAGAAGCTAAAAGCGGACAAGTCAGTCGATCCCTGACTGAAGGAATTGACCACCTCAACCACCATTCTCACATACTGACCATGTAGGCGTATTTTGACCTCTGATGAACCAAAATAAAGAAAACCTATTGGACTACTCCTTAGTGCATTATAATCAATATTAATGGTCATTCTTAGTCAACAACATCGAGTGAGATATTTGAGACATTACACGTCATGCAATAAAAAGCTGGAAGACGAGAAAGTAAACATAGGATATTTCAAGTTCAACGGAATGTTAGGAGCGTGCAATTCAAACCTGTACGTCGTTAAATGTGACTCTGTAAATCTTCTACAAACGACGACATGAAATACTGGTTGTAAATATAATAATGTAAATAAACTTAAAAGAAAATAAGAATAGCAGACGACCATTTTCGACACACGAGTGGTCGTTCTTTTTTTTCCCCGTTCCTTTTTCTTATCTGCTTGAACAACGCCACCTAGCGCTCAACTTCCTTAACCTCTTCCGGTAACCATTTTAGAGCCGAGTAGTGTGTATTTAACCATCAGTTTGATAATCCTTCAAAATATTTCGCCATCTTATCATCTTAATTAAAATTACAAGTAAGTCATGAATCAAACTTTTTGTACGGGGTTATTGGAAGAGTGATTTTTGTCATAGTTTGATACCAGCTATGTAATAAATACCTTTTAATTGTGACAGGATGTTGATGCCTAAGAAAAATCGCGTTGCCGTTTACGAATACCTTTTCAAGGAAGGTGTAATGGTAGCTAAGAAAGATTTTCACGCACGCAAACATCACGACTTGGAGAATGTACCAAATTTACACGTAATAAAGACCTTGCAGGTAAATACCAGTTAAAATAACGTGTCCAGATTACAGTACAGCCACGTTGAAACTTATGTTTTTTTCGTTCTACATTTTAGTCACTAAAATCAAGAGGCTACGTAAAAGAGCAATTTGCCTGGCGTCATTATTACTGGTATTTAACCAATGATGGAATTCAATATTTAAGAGAATTTCTTCATCTGCCATCAGAAATTGTGCCAGCTACTCTTAAAAGACAAACCAGATCAGATACCGCAAGGCCCAAACCCAAGAGTAAGTATATATTAACTACTAATAATTTTGATACTAATCAGTAATTACATTTTGTTGTTTATTTGGTTGATTTCAGCGAGTGAATTTGCATCCAAACCAGCTGGAGATAAGGACAGCTACAGAAGAGCCCCAGGTTAGTAACAACATTCATTTTCTTATTTTGGAATGCATACCATTACTTCGGTGGGATAGGATGGCACCTCCTCACAGGTAACCCTGTCACTAACGTTGCGGGTTCCGGACATCTGGCAGGGGTCCCCCCCAGTCAGAACTGCCACACAAAGGGGTTAAGCTGAGGTTAGGGACCTGGATTGTGGGGACCCTCTCAGGATGGTTGTGTGCGAGGGGGATGGGGGGGGGCGGCGAGTTGCGTTGGACACACCAGTTCTCGTCTGATCACTGAAGTTAAGCAACGCACGCCCAGTTAGTACTGACATGGGTGGTCGCTCGGGAAAGCTGGGTGCTGCTAATACCCAATAATCGTCGCATTAGTGTAGTGTCTGTGCAGTATATGCATTAGAACTATGCAATGGACGGGTCTCTAATGACCTTGTAGTTGACGGGACCTTAAACACCAACAAACAGCAAGTGGATGGGGGCCTGGTTGGGGATCGGCGAGGGTGGAGGATCGGAACTCACAGACCTGGCCCAATTACGAGCTGGAGAAGGGTGTGATGATGAATGCATACCATTACTTCGGTAGGTCATTTAGTGAATTTAATGACTTGAAGTCGGACCTGAGAAAGACCTCTTGTCGGCCACTTTCTCGTGGTATAAAAATGGTCAATGAAATTGTCTACAAACAAAAGGTTTCGATGTTGCACGTCTAAAATTTTTTGATTGTATTAGTATAATGCAGTGCTTCCCAAACTTTTTGGAGGCACGACCCACTTCAGCTGCGTTTTTGTGGTTTTGAAACGTGCCTCGACCCTACAAACTTAAAATCTATTACAAAGACTTGCCATAACTTCGCCATCCACTTTTGGGTCACTGGTATAAGCTATTCTGATCAATGGAATGACATATTTACAGGAGCTTTCGCTGATAAGAGAGGAGACGCAGGAATGGGTGCTGGTGGAAACCTCGAATTCGTGAGTATTTCTATCGACTTAAATAACATAAAGATAATTGGCATTTAATGTGATTCATTTTCACGCCCTTTCGTTTTTTTTGGCAGAGAGGAGGATATGGTCGTGGTCGTCCAGCTCCACAATGAAATATGTCATTGTAAAACGGAAATAAAGATATTCAGAAACGTATATTTTCTTGTGCATCTGTTGTGTCTCTGACGTGTAACCTGATAAAAATAAATTAATAAGAGTCAATTGCCGTAAATGAAGTGTTAATTATAGTGGTTAAATTATATTGACGGGTATTGAAGATGTCCCGCCACCTATTGGCGGGCTGCTCAGCTATTCAGAATTTTAAACTTAAGAATTTGTAAACTTCGACAGCGGTGCGAATGCTTTTCTCACTTAGGATGTCCATCAGTGCTCGAATGACTTTGCCTTTGTGTTCACTGAGACTGGCATTTATATGTAAACGATGTCCGCAATTTGATAATTCAAACGTTAAACGAATTAGGTATTTTGCAAACAAAGTTATCGTATGCGCCAGTACCTACTCGACGATTAGAGACTGGTCAGTTAACGACGTCGTCAATTACTTAATCAAACCAGATACTAAAAATGTTGTCGTCATGGCTGGAGCAGGCATAAGTACTCCAAGTGGAATACCCGATTTCAGGTAAATACAAAACGACACTAAATAGTTTTTTTTTTACAATAATCTCAATAACAGATTAACAACACATTAAAACGCCTCCTAACCTTGCGAGTGTCATATGCTTCTGCCATCTATCAACTGGAGACTCAAACTTTTCATATTCGTCTGCTTGATATGACCAACTGTCGCACCTTCCCGGTCCACTCAAACCCAAAATAAGAAAGACTACAGTACTTCCAAATCGGAATCGACTTAAAAATATACTTGGCTTTACCTCAGGTTTGACATTTACAGTAATTTGATAATCGAACTTCTGAATCAGACCAGACTGGGTGATGACCCTCTAAAGAGCGAGAGGACACCAAACAGCATTTGTTTTTGTGAAGACCGCTGTACCACAGTATTAGACCAGCGGTCAACTTTTTTTTTCCTGCAAAGGGCCATATATTAGAATCTTTTAGGTTTTCAGACCAAGAGCTTCCTTCCCATTCCTTAATGGGACGTGGGGGAGCTCACTTATGTTTCGGGCAAGAGCTGGGTCACTGGAGACGAAACAAAGGATGGCAAAGATCACAGGTGGAGAGGACGGGCTGTGGATAATGTGGGGACCAAGTGGAGGATGTCAGGCATGCCCAACGCTGGACCACTACAGGAGGGGTTGGGGAACCCCATATTAGAAGAGGTCCTGGAGGTGGTGGATGTTGTGGTGCAGCGGCTAGAATGGGTTCGTCAGGCAAAGGTGTTGCTAGGGTGCTGGTGGAGATCTAGGCATATGGGTATAGCATAACAAAAATCTCACCAAGGATTACATATTCATATTCCACACAGTGGCTTGCATGCACAGGGCAGGACTGGCTCCATAAATAGATGGTAAAATATCTAACTTTCTGAAAAATCCTTTTCCGGCCTACGGCATGGTTGGGTACCCATCTTGTCCCACGGAATGGACACAAAGGTGATTAATATACAGTAGATGCCGGATAATGTTATCAGCCATTTATTTATCATCATCATACCCTTATCCTGCCTGTGGCAGGATCGGGTCTGCGAGCCCAATAAACATGCTCTGACTGGGGGCACCCCAGCCAGGCATCTGGAACCCAGAGGAAATATTGGATAAGTTGTCTGTGGGGGATGCCGGTCTACTCCACTGTTCCAACAACGCATTATACCACCAAGATACAAATTTTTGGCAGGTAAATTAATGCTTTGTTGGTTATAATATTGCATGGTGCTTGACCGGCAAAGGTCCACAGCCGGCTGCAGACCAAAGCTGAAATCCCTATGCTTATGGTTGGTCAACTATTCGTTGGGACACTCCACCGACGAGAGGGGGGCGAGATCCTACAACTGGAAATTTTGTCTAATCCACCCATTGCGTAGTAGAGAGCATTCTTTTACGTGAAAATGCCATCGTTCACTACACGGGACCTCGGTTTCATGTCTCATCCGAAGGAAGGCGCATTCGGAGCCTCTCGCCTGAAAGAAGCCAAACCACCTCGATCCTGTATCGATGTGCAGCCAAGTTGCGTTGGACACACCAGTTCCCGTGAGATCGCTGAAGTTAAGCAGCGCAAGCCCACGTCATTACCAACCTGGGTGGTTGGTAAAGAACGTTGGGTGCTGCAAAGTAATCCTCTCCTTCGTCCTTTCACCTACGCTCTTCTCCCGTTAGCAGCCTCCTAAGGGTTCATCCTGTTATGGCTGTCTGGCTTACTCCCCAACCCACGAAACTAATCCAATCCAGAACCTGGAACCACGGGCGCAATAAATCGAGCACTTTTTCTTTCTGAGTTTTGTATCATTTTTACAGAACTAATCCCGTCTGTATTCATCTCTTGTTGCTCTTTTTTATTTCATAACTGTGGACATTTTTGTAACTTCTTCCCCGGGCCTAAATTTCCATGCAGTTCAGCCCTGCCCCAGTAATGGACCTAGCCATGTCCTCAGTGGCGGAACAAGTACTTCAGGGATCCCAAGCGATACGTCGTATCTATTTTTAGCCTTTTGTAGTCACGGGTATGACATTCCTAACTTACAGAGGGCCCAAGTGCGCACCTGTGCGATGATTTTTCGCTTCTTATAATATGCCCATACTACTTCAGTATTTTCTCTCATCTTTTCCACAATGTTCCCAACACGTTAATTACCTCTAATATAGTCATAATAACAGTTCTTAACTTCTTAATAATGATTTAAAGTATAACATTGAAATTCAAACACCCCGCACTTTATCAATTTGTGCCCTAACGCTATTTCCTAATGTGTATTATATTGGCAGAACACCGGGATCAGGGCTCTATGACAACTTGCAACAGTATAATCTTCCTTATGCAGAGGCTATTTTTGAGCTGAATTATTTCTACACGAATCCCAAGCCGTTTTTTTCTTTAGCTAAAAGTCTGTATCCCGGCAATTACAAACCAAATTCCGTCCACTACTTTTGTGCACTTTTACATCAAAAGCAGAAACTGCTAAGAATGTACACTCAAAATATAGACGGCTTAGAAGGATGTAAGTATAGTAACTTCCTACATATCATTTGACAGGATTAAGAATGGACGTTTAAAATGCATAGACCTTGTCAATATCATTTTATAATATTTCAGACAAAATAACAGTGCCGTCTTAACGCAATGACCCACTGACAGTCACTACCCGCTGGGCACTTGGCTGGAGGGCCCCCATGATAATCTGATGATGCCAAGTGACCGTTTACAGTTATTCCTGCGAGTGGTTGTCGTTTGCGCCCCAGCACACAGCTTCGTCCTAGGGCCCATCATAGTGATATGACGGGAGTGGCTTATTGCGACACACTAGTTCTCGTCTGGCCACTGAAGTTAAGCAACGCAACCCCAGCCCCAGCTAGTACTGATATGGGTGGCCGCTTGGGAAAACTGGGTACCGCGAATACTTGCCAAAATTCGTCGCATTAAGCTCGGAGCAAAATGAGACGCAGGTGACGCAGGGTGACTCACTATAAATTTCTGTGGCTCACATGATAGTATGTAGTTGCTCATGTTAAGTCGCAGGGTGACGTGACTCAGTGCCTGCCCCACGTGACCCTGCGGAGCGCAGTACCAATGCCGCAGTTTCCTGCGTGAATTTGGCGTGACAATAAGGCTGCTCGCACACACAGCCACTTGCAGGAGCCACTACTCGCTGTATACCGCCACCAGTGGCTGCCACAGGCGGCAACAACGTGATCTCATGCTTGCGGCAATAGGAAAAACGCCACCACCGGCAACAAGTAGCGAGATATGACCACTGCCGCAGCTCGTGGCTCAGTAGCGTTACTGCAAACGCAGTGTCTGCATTGAGCCTATTGGATTTCAATTACAAATGCAGTCCGCAACGTGTGGTCGCCACTAGTGGCTGTGTGTGCGAGCGGCCTAACAAAAAGCGTTGCAAAGCAGAGAGAGAAGTTCTCTTATTATTTGATGCAAGTATGGTGAAAAACTGCGATTCAATGTGCGATGATTGCCTGCTAGCAGAATTTGGTAGGGCTGCTACTCCCTGCGCCACCTGAGTCTCATTTTGCGCCTTGCCTTATGCTGTTATGACAGGAGCGGTTTATTGCGACACACTATAGTGCTCGCCACGAAAGATGACACATGGGAGGTAGAAGGTAGGAAAGTTCACTACAAAAATTAGGGAGTTTGAAAAAGGTCAAATGGCAGGCTTCATTCAGAAATGACAGGCTTCATTCAGTAATGGCAAACAGAACTTCAATATTTTCCCTATTTTTTGAAGAGGACTCATCTTTTGCCTCCCACCAATGTGTCAACTTTCGTGGCGAGCACTATAGTTCTCGTCTGATCACTGAAGTTAAGCAGCGCAATCCCAACTAGTACTGACATGGGTGTCCGCTTGGGAAAACTGGGTACCGCAAATACTTGCCAAAATTCGTCGCATTAGTGTAGTGTGTGTGTAGTCTCTGCATTGGAACTACGAAGTGGACCGGGCTCTAGTGACCTTGTAGTTGAAGGGCCCTAAAACAGCAACGAAACAATCTGTTATGACGGCACTGCAAAATGAAAGAAAAACATCAACATTTACCTTATAAAATCTTTGTTCTATCTATGTTGATAGTGGCGGGTATTCCTTCGGACAAGTTAGTAGAAGCTCACGGCAGTTTTGCAACAGCTACCTGTATTCAATGTAGAAAATCTTACGACGGGCATACTATCAAACAAGACATATTGGAAGGAAAAATACCGCTCTGTTCGAAAGATAATTGCCAAGTAATCTGATATATGTACATTTTTTGTATTTCAAAGATTCTTCTTACCTCAATTGTTGTTCAAGCTAATTCAACGTATTCTTTCTGTAACATAATTGTCGTTGAGTTATAAGATTTGTACTTTCTTATTTCATACCGGCATCAATGTGTAGAACCCAATCTTATTTTTTTTTATTTCCGCGACACTTACCACAAATTTCTGATTATAACCGAGTTAATATGAAACAAAACACGCTCATTCGATTGATTTCGCCATGTTCTGAAACTATGACGTCAGCAACGGAAGGAATACTTTTAGAGTTCTATTTACTTGTTCCAAATTTCTGTTTCCACGTGACAACTTTCTGAAGTTATATAGCCGATAACTCTATGATTGTGAAACGATTTCATGGGCAACTACAAACAATTACTTCTGAAAGAGAGCCCCAGCGATAATATTTTGGCAATAATGCCGAATCTACTAACACAGAAGTTTAAGTAGATAAATTAACTGTAAGCACAAGGATTGCTTTAGGTTCACTTCCTATATTCAAAGCTGCCTACATCGGGTAAATATGATTGCTACATAGGCGGTGTGAAGGTTGTGACCCATAAGCACCTTGGAATTATTCTAAATAGTCAAGGTACCTGGAATATTGGTAAATTGACTGGAAGGGCTGGTCAATTCCTCCGTCTGATTAGTAGGGTCCTCAGGGGACAGCACAAAAGAGGTAAAAGAAACAGTTATACCGTATTTATTCTGATTAACAGCGCCCTCTAATAAATGGCACACTGTTTATTAAAGGTACTGAATTCATCATCACACCCTTATCCCGCCTGTGGCGGGGTTGGGTCTGTGGGTCCACTGAACATGCTCTGACTGGGGACACCCCAGGAATATTGGCTGGGTTGTCTATTAAAGGTAATAAAATATGAACAGCGCCCTCCAATAAACGGTGCAACAAAAAGCCTCTGAAAAAATAAACGGCACACTGTTATTAGAATAAATATATTATTTCAATGGTACCACCAGTTTTGGAGTACTGAAGTCCAATTTATTATTATTATTTTAATAAACGTACAAAATTACACTATATACAAAACTGAAGGTCAAACGAAAACAACAGGAATCAAGAAACAATAAGGGAGAAAAAATACCGGCGCAACACTCCCTTAAAGTGGCGACAGTTGGCAATACATTTAACCCTAGACCAATCATAAATGAAGGAACGCACTGCAAAGGGCAGGGTATTCCAAAAACTAAAGCAGACAATAGGAAGAAGCGCCTTCTAGCATCACAGGCAGGCAGAGTGCACACAAACCAATATCTGTGGGTGCCTCTAACCTCGACAGACGATACAAAAAAGTCGACAATATAGTGACAGGGATGCCATGGGTTGCGCAAATCAGCAGCCAGACAGAGCATATTAGAATAGTGTAGAAAAAAAAGAGAGAATGGAAGAATATTAAATTTTTGACATGCAGGAGACACATGGTGACGATTTAGTTTCCCTTTAGGCAGGACTTGTCTTGGAAGATTGAAAGGATCCAAAGGAGGGCAGAAAGAATTGCACTCTGCATATTGTCTCACAGAGAGAGCGTCTGACATGATTAGGGAATTAGGGTGGGATACACTAAAGGCTGGGCCACACAGAACGTGATCTGTCCCAGTGGGCAGAAATCGTGCGAGTGTCGCAGCAGTCTGCAATATGAAAAACGCCACATAGGGTGCGATATTTTCATCACTCTTACTACTGGTCTTCTTTACCATGGGCCATTCGGCAATGGAATACCCATGAAGAGGACAAAGTGGAGGGCTTCCATGTATTGTAAAGGGCCAGAAGAATTAAAGCTAAGGTTTAGGGTATCATATGTAGAAATGAGTCTCTGCAATGCCAAATTGACCAAATAATGATGCTTGCAGTGTATTGAATAACACTAAAGAAGAATTTAACCACATTTCAGGGTGTTATAAAACCAGATATTGTATTTTTTGGTGAGCAACTGCCTGAAAAATTTTACTGGCATATAAAGGACATGGAACAAGCTGATTTTCTCTTTATCATGGGTACAGCCTTAGAAGTAGGTTTTATAGCATCTTTTAAGCCCGCCACACACGACTAGTTTGGTGTGTCAGTTCGGTGTGTGCACATCGATGTGTTGAATTTGGTGTGAAGGACTGAATTGCTCACACACGATCAGTTTGGTGTGTCACGTACTTATGTTCCTTTTCGTTAAACGTCATGTGACGTCATTTGAATGTCTGCATCAACCAGTAATTCTACCGTTACCATGGTGAAATTTTTTTAAAGATGACGTTTATCCATGTTTGGGCATGCGCAGAACAAAAAAAGTGAACAATTGATGTGAGCAACCCCCACACACGCTCAATTCGGATTGACGTCAATCCGAATTGACACACCGATGTGATAAAATTTCTTCACACCGTCAGTTAAAATTTTTGGTGTGAGCAAACACTTTTTTTGCACACACACGTCAGTTTGGTGTGTGCACACCGAATTGACACACCAAACTGATCGTGTGTGGCGGCCTTTAGCCACTAATTTTAAAAATATCGTTGTTTAATTTTACTATAAGGTCCAATTATTGTTGAATGATTGCAGGTGGAACCCTTTGCAAGCATTGCTAATCTAGTAAGTGAAGATGTTCCTCGAGTTCTCATAAATAAGACACCTGTTCGGTCGTTTGTGACCAGTGACAATGAAAAGGATGTACTTATTTTAGGTATACATTTAATTCTGTTTTAGTATAAATTAGATTGACAGCGTTTGTTAATGGCGTGTTTGAATTATGTTTTGTTTTTTTTAGGTGACGTGGAGCAAAACGTAAAAAATCTCACTGCAAAACTAGGATGGAGGGATGATCTTGACAAACTAATGAAAACTCTATCCTCAATCAATCATTCATCGCCGCAAAATTGATTGATGAATCATTGAGCAAAAATTATAGGATGTAAACAACACAGTCAACTTCTTAAATACCATACACTGCTGTCATGTGAATAGTTAGGATTGTTTCATTTTTGTATTATTAAAATTATAGTAGACGCAGATAAAATGAAAAAAAGCAACTCCTAACCCTTTTCCCGCCTCTGGCAGGGTCGGGTACCCACCTTGTCCCTCTGAATGGACACAAGGGTGATCCTATTGGACAATGTTTTTTGCCAACCAACGTTGCAACCCTTATGCTTATTTATCGTCGATCTACTGTTCGTCGGGGAATTCCACCGACGCCAAGGGACGCGCTCCTACACCTGTGAATTTTACGGGAGCGGCGAATTGCGTTGGACACACCAGTTCTCGTCTGATCCCTGAAGTTAAGCAGCGCAACCCTAGCTAGTACTGATATGGGTGGCCACTTGGGAAAACTGGTTACTGCTAATATCCAAGAATCGTCGCATTAGTGTAGTGTCTGTGTAGTCTCTGCAGAAGAACTACGCTATGGACGGGGCTATAATGACCTTTGTAGTTGAAGGACCCTAAAACACCAACAAACAACAGCGAACCTGTTGCAGTGCAGCCAAGTTGCGTTGGACACACCAGTTCCCCTGAGAACACTGAAGTTAAGCAGCGCAAGCCCACGTCAATACCAACAAGGGTGGTTGGTAAAGAACCTTGGGTGTTGCAGATTAACCCTCTCCTTTGTCCTTTCACCTTCCTCCTCATCTCCCGCGGGCAGCCTCCTAAGGGTTCCTCCTGTTATGGCTGCCTGGCTTACTCCCCAACTCACAAACTAATCCAGTAAATACAGTAAACAACAACAACAATGGCAATTATACCCTCGTCTAGGTGTCACAGGGGGTTCCGGAGTGGTTGGTGGGTGGGCAGTGCTTCCGGGATCGATACTAAATGGAGGTGGGAGGGCTTCTTTGGCTATTCCGGGTGCGCCTTCCGTCGAATGAAAAGTGAAGTAAAGCAAAGCCGTGGCCTCGTGCAGCCTCCGATATGACTTGCACGTAAACGAACCCTTTCTACAATGCATCGAGTATCCAACTCCTAACCCTTTTCCCACCTATGGCAGGATCGGGTACCCATGTTGTCCCTCTGAATGGACACAAGGGCGATATATTGGTCAGTGTTTTTCCGGAGCCGGTTGACGACCAAAGGCTACAAACCCTATGCTTATTTATCGTCGGTGTACTGTTCATTTTTGGGGAATTCCACCGACGCCATGGGGTGAGTTCCTACACCTGGAAATTTTGCCTCATCTATTCCCTTGCATAGTAGAGAGGGCTCTTTGACGTGCAAATGCCATCGAACACCACACAGGACTTCGGTTTTACTTCTCATCTGAAGGCAACATTTAAGAAAATATATTTCGACGCAGTGTGGGAGTTCAACCCTTTGATGAAGTGTGACAGAATGTTATAAATTATAACCTTTAAAGGATAACCAGTGACCCTTTCGCTGACCAGTCGGCCAATCGGTGTTAAACCAAGATGAATCGTAAAATAAACGAACAACAAGGAAGGGCGGCTGAAGTTACTATGTTATGCTGACGGGTTGTGGAGTAAGCCAAGCAGCCATAACAGGCCGAACCCTTTGGAATGTTTGTTTTTTGGTGTTTTAGGGCCCTTCTACTACAACGTCATTAGAGCCCCGTCCACAGAGTAGTTCTTATGCAGAGACTGCACAGACACTACACTTATGCGACGATTTTTGGGTATTAGCAGTACCCAGTTTTCCCAAGCGGCCACCCGTGTCAGTACTAGCTGGGGTTGCGCTGCTTAACTTCAGTGATCAGACGAGAACTGGCGTGTTGAACCCTTTGGAGGCTGTTCGCGAGTGAGTTGTTGTTTGTTTGTTTGTTGGAGTTTTAAGATCCCGTCAACTACGAGGTCATTAGAGACCCGTCCACTGTGTAGTTCTGATGCATATACTGCACAGACACTACACTAATGCGACGATTATTGGGTATTAGCAGTACCCAGCTTTCCCGAGCGACCACCCATGTCAGTACTAACTGGGCTTGCGTTGCTTAACTTCAGTGATCAGACGAGAACTGGTGTGTCCAACGCAACTTGCCGCTCCCTTCGCGGGTGAGGAGGAGGAGGCAGGTGTAGGGGATGTAATAGTGGGGAAATTTGTAGCACACAACGTACTCTACCAATCACCCATATTGGTACTAACGTGGGTTTGGGTTACTTAACTTTAGTGATCTCACGGGAACTGGAGTGTCCAACGCAACTTGACCGCATGATGTAATTAAATGTTTAGTTAATGACAAAAGAAGGGAAACAAATGATAAATATACATGCGAGTGGACATTTATTACACACAGAAACCTGGAGAATAGAAAGAGCTAGTTCTCGCAACTGGAAGATGACCAACATTTCACTACAACAGTGTGGTACATTAATTGAATGTGAAGGCACAAACTGGAATTCATGGAACCCAGGTTCAGTTTTGATTAACATTGATTAATTATTTAACGTTTGTCTCTATACTACAGACTCCTACACCTAGGAATTTTGCTGAGCTGCACGTATCCATCCATTCGGGATGGAAAGAGCATTTAGAGCCTCCAGCCCTCTCGTCCAATAAAGAAACCACCCGCGGACAGGATCAAACCTGTATCCGCAAACTCCAAATCAAGCACACTACCATAATTAATAGCCTGTGACAAGGGTCCGGTCTGCGGGTTCTGGCTCTCCACTTCCGCCTATCTTCCACTAAGTTCCCCATCCACCTCACACACTGCCATATCCTTTCGAACGACAAGCTCCTCCTCCCCTCTTCTCACAACATAGCGCCTTTTATTTTCGTTGGTGTTGTAGGGCCCTTCAACAACCAGTGGCGGGTCAGGGGGAGCACTTCAAAAACAAAAGTGCACCCCAAATATGCTTTAAATATTCAGAATCCCTTAGTATACATCTAGCTAGTACTTACAATAGGTCCTCTACTGTCCCTTAGACAATGTCGTGCAGCTCTTGGACTGGCAGTATAGAAATGATGATAGCAAAGCAAAAACGACTCATCAGTTACGCCCCATTGAGACACTGAGGGGGAGCATTTGCTGCATTGGTCCCCCTCTGGATCCACTCCTGTCATCTACATGGTCATTAGAGCCTCGTCCACTGTGTAGCTCTAATGCAGAGACTGCACAGACACTACACGAATGCGACGATTTTTTGGGTATTAGCAGTACCCAGTTTTCCCAAGCGGCCACCGATGTCAGTATTGTGTGGAGTTGCGTTGCTTAACTTCAGTGATCAGACGAGAACTCGTGCGCCCAACGCAATAAGCCGCTCTTTTCAAGTCCATAGATGCAAGTTCGATCCTGGTAGTCTGGTGAAAGCAAGTAGCTTCTTTAGGACGGGAACTCAAGCCGTGGCGCCGTGCGTTTGAGAGGAACTTCATTCACCACACTGCCTGTAAAAAGAATTCGTTCTATACTAGGACTAAAATATAGGTGGAGATCGGCAAAATTTCCAGGTGAGAGAAATGGCGCTGCTCCTGGCGCCGATAAATTACAGTAGGGCCTACCTCCAGAAGTAAATAGAGCCGACATTAAATTGGCAAACAATTTGTACGGATGTCATTATTTGTTTTTTGCATAAAAATTAATCGCAACTTCTAGAAGCTGTCACCTACAAATCATCCGCCACCAACTCTTGTGTCGGGTGTTACGCACACATACGACCAAAATTATAGTCGAATCTAATGAAAGATAAATCACTTTTAAATACGTAGTAAATTTAATTTAAAAATGTTGTCTGTGTGTGTGCGCGCGGTCGCGTTGAGGATTTCATAACCAAAAGAGAGCACCTTGATTTGAAATATGCTCCCCCCCCCGTCAATTCATTTTTCCTCATTAATTTCGTCAGCCTCATCAGCCTACTTAACACGCCTCGGTAGCACAGGAGGTAGCGTGGTCGATTACAGCGTCACTGGCTCCAGGCTCAAGGTGGGTTGTCCTCCTTCGAGTGAGAGAGAGCTCCCGAGTGCTCCTTCCGTCGAAGGGGGAACGGCGAATTGCGTTGGACACACCAGTTCTCGTCTAATCACTGAAGTTAAACAGCGCAACCCCAAGCTAGTACTGACATGGGTGGCCGCTTGGGAAAACTGGGTACTGCTAATACCCAAAAAGTGTTGCATTAGTGTAGTGTCTGTGCAGTCTATGCATTAGAACAATGCAGTGGACGGGTCTCTAATGACCTTTGTAGTTGAAGGGCCCTAAAACACCAACAAACAACAAAAACAACAGTAGAAGAATCCTCTCTACTCTGTAACGGGTAGCAAAACAACTCCTAACTCATATCCCGCCTATGGCACGGGAGCTGACTTGTAGTTGATGAGACCTTAAACACCAACAAACGTAAACCTAAAATCCGTCGAAGGGGAAGTTTTTGTTCGTTTCGTTGGTGTCTTAGAGCCCTTCAATTACAAGGACATCAGATTGTTGTTGTTGTTTGTTGGAGTTTAAGGTTCCGTCAACTACGAGGTCATTAGAGACCCGTCCACTGTATAGTTCTAATGCATATACTGCACAGACACTACACTAATGCGACGATTATTGGGTATTATCAGTACCCAGCTTTCCTGAGCGACCACCCATGTCAGTACTAACTGGGCTTGCGTTGCTTAACTTCAGTGATCAGACGAGAACTGGTGTGTCCAACGCAACTCGCCGCTCCCAAGGACATCAGAGCCCGGTCCACTGTCCAGTTCCAATGCAGAGACTACACAGACACTGTACTACTGCGACGATTATTGGGTATTAGCAGTACCCAGTTTTCCCAAGAGGCCACCTAAGTTAGTGCTAGTGGGGTTACATCGCGGTCTCCGGATGGGAAGTAAAGCTGGTGCTCTACCGTGTGGGGTGACATGTCATTTGTACGTAGAAGAATCCGAGCGGCGAATTGCGTTGGACACACCAGTTCTCGCCTGATCACTTAAGTTAAACAGCGCAACCCCAAGCTAGTACTGACATGGATGGCCGCTTGGGAAAACTGGGTACTGCTAATACCCAAAAAGCGTTGCATTAGTGTAGTTAGTGTCTGTGTCGCCTCTGCATAAGAACTATGCTATGGACGGGGTTCTAATGACCTTTGTAGTTGAAGGGCCCTAAAACACCAACAAACAACAACAACAGTAGAAGAATCCTCTCTACTCTGCAACGGGTAGCAAAACAACTCCTAACTCATATACTGCCTATGGCACGGTCGGGTATCCATCTTGTTCCTGTGAATGGACAGACAAGTTGTAGGGTACCTGTCCCTCACTCGCTCCTCCCTTAAAGGAATTGACCAACTGATGGTATCGCAATGTTATCATGGTCTAGCATCCGGTCACTTCAACAACACAATCCCCCTTACTAAGTCACTGGTCAGGTGACCCATGGCAGATAGTGTATACAGAGCGGCTTATTGCGCTGGGCACACCAATTCTTGTCTGACCACTGAAGTTAAGTAACGCAACCCCAGCTAGTGCTAACATGGGTGGCCGCTTGGGAAAATTGGGTACTGCTAATACCCAATAATCGTCGCAGTAGTGCAGTGTCTGTGGAGTCTCTGTACTAGAACTATGCAGTGGATGGGGCTCCAATGACCTTGTAGTTGAAGGGCTGCTAAAAAACCATCGCAAAGGAAAAAAAGGATTTCCATATCTACAGCCAGTTTAATTCTCTGCAGCATCGGTTTTATCCCTTCAGCCTGTCCCGCGTTTCATTCCAGCCATTGCGGCCGACCACCCACACACAAGCGGCTCATGGGGCAGGCAAACCTTGGCGGCTGCCTAGGGCGCGAATTTCAAAGGGATAGCTAATTTCAGAGGTATTTCGTCATTTAAAATAATCATAGTCTTTAAGTTCACAAACTTCTCTGATTGTTGGGGCCTTTTATAAATGTTGGCTTTCACGAGGCGCCTTGTTGCAGTCATAGCAATGCATTGGCAATGCGACAAATGCCAAGGCGTGAGGGACGCTCGGACAATTCAGAACTGCATTAAATTTAATGGGGGGCGGTGGTGGACTACCTGCCTAGGGCGCCTGAAACTCACGAGCCCACACAGCATCGCTAAAGTGATCATTCGGATGGTATTTTTCCGCAGCCGCCTGTCAACCAGAGTTCCAACCCCAATGCTTATTTATCGTCGGTTTACTGTTCGGTGGGGCACTCCACCGACGCCAGGGGCGAGCTCCTACACCTGGCAATTTGGCCTCATTTTCGTTTCCTTGTAGTTTGAGTCCTTCAAATATAACAGCCATTATACCCCCGTCTACTGCGTAGTTCTAATGCAGTCTGCACAGACACCATGATGTTAAGACAGTTTTAGGTATTAGCAATAACCCAATGTTCCCAAGCGGTCACCCATACTAGTACTGGCTAGGTCAATTTCGCCTCATCTACCCGTTGCATAGTAGAGAGGGTTCTTTTACGTGCAAGCGCCATCGTACACCCACGCTGGACCTCGGTTTTACTTCTCATCCGAAAGAAGGCACACTCGCGGCTTCTCTCTCGCCCGAAAGAAGCCAACTCATCTGGGCCCAGCACCGAGCTTAGAACCACTGACGCAATTAGCGAGCACGCTACCTACTGCGCCACCGAGGCGGGTCTACTATAAAACGGGTAGACGAGGCAAAATTCCCAGGTTTGAGAGCTCGCCCGCATTGCCTTGGACACACCAATTCTCGTTGGATCACCAAAATTAAGCAACGCAAGCCCGGGTATTACTAAGCAGGGTAATCGTTTGGGAATACTGGGTATGTCTTACTGCTGATAGCCTATCGTCTTAACAGTCTAGTGTCTATACAGGCTCGACATTACAACTACGCAGAAGAAAGGCTTGGCAATCACATCCGTATCTTCGCCAAGAAGACTTGATGGAAGACGAACGATCCTAGAAAGTTGTTCAAGTCACCATGGAGCGTAAATGGGAACCGACACGGGAGCGGCTTATAGCGTCTGACACACCGCTGAAGTTAAGCAACGCAACGCCAGCTAGTACTGATATGGGTGGCCGCGTGGGAAAACTGGGTACCGCTAATACTCAAAAACCGTAGCATTAACGTGGTGTCTGCATTAGAACTACTCAGTGGACGGGGCTCTAATGGCCTTGTAGTTGAAGGACCCTAAAACACCAACAAAAACGAACCTACAAGAGGAGCTCCCCTAGCGTCATTGGAGTGCCCAAACGAACAGTAAGCCGATGATAAATAAGCATGCGGGTTGCTGTTTGGGGTCGGCAGCCGGCTGCGTAAAAATATCGTCCAACAGATCGCTCATGTGTCCATCCAGAAGGACAAAGATGGGCACCCGACCCTGCCATAGGCAGGAAAAGGATTATTAGGTGTTAGTTTTTATATAATTTGTGTGTAATGTGTTATTTATTAGAAAATCTTTGTTTTCTTCTTGACATTTCATTGCACGTTTTCTCCTCTACAACTAAAGGAGGTCTTTGGGAACACGCACAACATGCCTCTTTAGAGATATTTGATAGCCTACCTTAGCCGAAATACAACCCACTGCACTGATTAACAAAGGTTATATGCTCAAGTCGACGTCCAGAATCTTCGAAAATGCATCCTGAAATTTAACAAGAAAACAGAAGGGTTTATTAAGATGAAAACTATATCTTATGGATCGAAGGAGAAAGCGGAGAATGTGAAGGTTTGGACGAAAGATGGGGAGGGAAGATGAAATGTGGAACCCAAAAAAATTAACAAGCAACTGATAAGAAGCAACAGTAGAACTTGGAAGGAATCATCTAGTATAAACAATATGAAAACAAGAATTGATTAAATTCGACTTCCGATATCTTGCTTAGATTACAATGAGGTGGAGGTCAGGTGAAGGAAAGGACAGAGAGGAACAATACTGAACTAACTATACATACGTTCGATCCAGTCCGAATTAAAAACGTACACTTAAATAAAAAGTACAAAGCAAATACTGACCCTCCCCCCCCGCCTAACACAGGTCGGGTAACAACCTTCGTCCCTCTGAAGGATACATGGGCAATCTGCCGTCCGCCCGCCGACCGCAGCTCGTTGAGGCACTCCGCCGACGTCAACGTGGGCAAGCTCGTACACCTGGGAATTTTGCCTCAGTTACTCGTTGCATTGAACTGAGGGGCCCTGAACTGAGGTGGGTTGGCTTTTTTTCGGGCGAGAGAGAAGCCCCGAGTGCGCCTTTAAATCAATTATAACAAACTTTAAGGCAGTGGTTCCCAATCTTTTTGAAGTCGACCAACACTAAACTGACATTTTATTAGCACTGAACACTTACATACAATTCAACATAAACTTTAAAGCAGGTTGTACACCTTCTACACTTGGTACTTACTACATCATCATCATACCCTTATCCCGCCTGTGGCAGGGTCGGGTCTGCGGGTTCTAGCCCTCCACTCCCGGCTATCTCTCCCCCAGTTCCCCGTCCACCCCACACACTGTCACATCCTTACGGACAACCTGTTCCCACATCTGCTTTGGTCTCCCCCTGCCCCTGCTGCTAACGACCACCTGCATTCCTGGAATTAACCTAACGAGCTCCTCTTCCCCTCTTCGCATGACGTGTCCATACCACCTCGGCCTATTCTCCCTCATTTTTTCGGCGATGTCTACCACCCCAGGCTACCTCTAATATGTTCATTCCTAATTCTGTCAGCTCTCGATACGCCACACATGTGCCACAGCATTCTATTTACGTAGCTCGTCCTCATTGCACAGAACTCAGATCCATATAGCATAGCTGATCTAACCACTATCCTGTAGAACTTCCCTTTCAATTAGTTTGGGATCCTCCTATCACACAGGACTCCGTTTGCCTGTCTCCACTTCAGTGACCCCCTCCCCCACTGATTCTGCGGGTCACATCAGAGTATCTCTCCATTGCTTTATTTATGCATTAGTTTTTTTTTGCGGAACACTTGAAGTGGTTTCACGGAACACGCTTTGAGAACCACTGCCTTAAGGTAATGATCTAACTACACCCTGAACCCCGGCGGACGATTTGCAGACGCGAACATTTCAGTTCCGTCCTCCTTGGTAGTTCAATTAACAGCATGAGCAGGCTCAATACTAGGCACGTCTCGGGGAGAAAACACTTTTAGTACAGTAGTTCAGGAAAATTCCCCAAGAGTAGAAACCAGCCCCCCCCCCCCCCCCCAGTGGTGTCGCTAGGGTTGGAGTTACCCGGTGCGGTGACACCATGGCGTCACCCCTCTCTCCCGAAAAAGCTGCTTCTTCTACTTTGGTGTCACCCCCCCCTTTTCTCATGGTGCGAGTGGTGTCACCCGGTGCGGCCCGGACCCCCTAGTGACGCCACTACCCCCCTTCCCCAGACAATTCTCACTTCTAGTCCTCATCATTTCTAACCCTTTTCTATCATCAATCCTAAACCTTTTCCGTCATATAACATAAATCCCGTTGGTACCAGAGCTCAAACATGTGGCTAACTAATAAGTGTGCTCTTATATCTGAAAACTGTCAATCCATGGGCGTCGGCAAAATATTTTCCAATGGTGGAGGAGGTAAAGCTAGGAGACAATATTCCGAAGCGGAAGGTAATGTTCAGGAATCAGGAATACGCGTCTAAAATTTTGGTCCACATCACGTCCGGTAACGAAGAACTAGGGTCGAACCTGCAACTAAGGACTTACGAGTCTAGCACGCTACCAACCCGCCACAGAGACTGGGAGAAAATCTCAAATAATTAAATATTGGCTGCCAGGGCTTGTGTACTATCGGAATGACCCTCAAATTAAAAACACTACAGTTAACGTTAAGCAGCAGAATTGCGAAAAAAAAAAATGCAAGCAAGTGACAACATTCCGTCACGTGCGAATATTTGCGAACAACACATAAGCCTACTGTGTTCTAAAACGCTTCCATCATGTCTGCATTTATTCCTTCCTGAATTGACTGATCGCGAAGTTCGATTAATCTTTAATTAACACAAGGATTAGGGTTTCATAGACCAAATTCTGACACCTAAAACATATTTTGTTGACGTGCATATTATTTATCCCAGAATGAAATCAATGGGGGAATCATTTTGAAAGTTTACTAAACACTCCCTCTCTCTGGTGTCTACCAAACCACGAATCACAGAAGTGACATACACGAGCTTACGTGTTTTAGCGCTGCCGAACCTTCACTAAAAATATTAATAATTCCCTGTATTCATGTAATTCTCAGAAGTCTATCATTTCACCCAAATGTCTTACGCATTCTGGAATCAGCACTCTTCACATGTATCAACTCTGAGGGGGGAAAAAGGGTGAAGGGCGGAAGGTGTAATGATGAGCGAGAGAGAGAGAGAGAGAGAAATAAAACAATCATAACATCCTGGTGGTTGTGGTTTGCCTATAAAGGAAATTATTCTATATATCATCATCATTATCATCGCATAATCTCAATTACATACATTTTGATGGTCCAAAAACCCAGAAAAAAAAAATAATTGAGCAATTCAGACAGTGGTGGCAGTGGACAAACTGGAGTCAATATAAGTGAAAGTGGACGAAGAGGAGGAGGAGGAAGAAGCGGTGAGCAGACAGCAACTGGATATATGGTGTCTCCTGTTTTTCTTCAGAATTTTACCATCGTCATCATCATCATTCCTCCCACCATCCTAAATTCATAGCACATACCTCTACGGCTATGCAATATACGTATACACCTGTTGAATCTCTGGAGAACCGTGGCTAACATTAATTATTGAATTAATAATCCCCTTTCCCTTTATCGCTCTCTCTCTCTCTCACTCACTTCAGTGTGCAAGTGCGTATTAAACTCTGAAGGAGTGGGGATGAGAAAGGGATTGAAAGAGGAGTAGGAGAAGGCTTACAAACTGGTTATTGTGGATCACAAGAACATATGAAAAAGCAACATGGGAATGGGAGGTTAAATTGATTGACCAACTGGACTGTTGATGCTCGTGATAATGATGATGATGATAGTGCGATTATGATGTGACGATTTCAAAGGAGGAGGAGGCGATGACAGCGAGAGGAAGAAAAAAAAATAAAAGAAAGATACACTCACAATTACATTTTTTACTTGATTGTAGAAATACTAAGCGGAATATCACAGCTCCACAGCTACGCTACACATAACAAACAATATTTGAGAAGAGTTATAATGAACTTTTGTAGGGCAGGCAGTAGTAGTCGTTAATATTGTCATTTACGAGATCAAAAGTAGAGAAAGAGAGGTACGACCCACGCACGCACACACACAATCGCAAACGGTCCCTGTCCTTGATCCCTTTGGTTTCAATTGGTCGTCAACTAACAATATATTATGATAGTTTGTTATAGTTAGGAAATTTTCCACCACATGACCGTTTCTCATATTGTATATAAATGTAGGCTGCTTTTTTGAGTCTATGTGTGCGTGGTTTGTAATTATAGCAAAGTAGATATCATACCATCTCATAGGCTGTTGCGTCAAGAGACAGACATCAGATCCGTTCCACTCTTGATGCTTTGATCATCCTCCTAATCATCATCATCATCAGCAAGTGAACCCAACCTTCCATCATTTCACTCTTGGATTTAGATTGCAGTTGAGAGCAGGCCTCAATCCTGATCTGATCCTCACTCTCTCTCTCTCTCTCCCTCTCTTGACTCTTTTTCTAGCGCTCGTTTCAACTAATTTACTGTTGTAGTGGTGCTGGTGGTTGTGTTGTCATCCGGGCTGCTGAACAAATACTAATTCCTCCTTGAAGACTCCTTCAATAGAGAAAGAAGAAAAGAAAAGATTATATCGTCAACGTCAAAAACAAAATCATCTTTAAAAATTCATTCAAAGAGGGAAAAAAGTAGACGACAACGACGAGAAAAACGAGTCGGAAACGACCCAACAGATTAAAACTACAACTCGTTAAAGAAGGCATCATCTTGTCTTAGAGGCACAGTTGTAGACCTCCAACTTCCAATCCTACTAAAGAAAAACTTATAGAGGTAAGACATCCAATTAAACTTTTCATTAATTTTTCATATCATTAAAACAAGTTTTTGAATGAATATATATTCTAACCCCAACCTGCTAATAATAATAATAATAATAACTTTAAGTTTGTCATTTCATATGACATTAGTACAGTACCTGAACTTTTTAATTGAAATGTCAGTTGAAACCTTGAAGAGATCATACTGTTTAAAATTCTCTATTAATTATACTAATTACTGGATAAAAGAGCGATAAAAATTAAGCGCATAAAGTTTTAATACTGTACAAAAACTGACTTTTAATGATGATTTTGGGGTGCATGGTCGCCTGTTGTCGTTGGTCATTAGCGATCTTGTTATTTCTTTCTCCGCCAGACAATTTTTATAGAGATTTTCGCGTCATTATTGAGACTCCTCTCAAAGCCCTACCACTCGAGAATTTATCCTGGTTCCCTGAAATTAGATTTATGCATCATGAGGTTTCTATTTGCTATAGAGCAGGTCAACTACATATAACTTCATTACAATATGCATGTTCATTGACCGTTGACTTAAATCGCATCATTTGTGTTTCCTATAAACCAAAAAAAAAAGAAACTCAACAAGTTTAAAGATACTAAGGATAGAAAAAAAAGAATAAATTATTTACAAACTGAAGTGATGGATATAGGCTACCTAATGAATAAATTATCAAAATTGGAAACTTTATGCTCGCAATTTGTTTAATAATTTTTATCAGCATAGTAGAAGATTGTATTACAAATACTCTAGTGTCCAATCTACAGTAGCAGCCTTTACCTGAAGGACAGAAACCCAATATCTCGGAGAGCTCGCATCTGGGATAGATGATAAAACAAGCCTTATTAAGTTAATGGACGGCATTTTAATGATTTATGGGTTGACTTTATGTCCAGTTGGCCATTTAATTTTCCTTTCGTGTTAACATCAAATAGAGAAATTGCTCAATTCGTCCGTCAGCAAATTTTCAATCAGTAAACCATGCCTGTGGCAAACAGACGTAAATTGTATTCACAACTTCCTAAAATATCAAAATGTGTGACGTCCTTTCAACAATATTATACGTGACATGTGGTGGTGATGGTGGTAGTAAAGTCATTATAACGGGTCAATTTGTTCATGTATATTCACCATCTCTGCTACTAAATAATCAAAACGTAACTACTATTCGTTACCGCCTCTAGTTTCATCTCACCCGAAATACTCTCTCGTTTTCTGGTCTTTTCTAAACTTCATTAAATTGAGTAGAATGACCAGTGGGACCCTCAGCAATATGTACTTCATCATGACGTCGTTAACACTGCCCACACGCCCTTTATTTGCCTATTTCTAACTCACATTCAATCATGGAATCACTCCGAATTGCATTTCAAGTAGATTTACATTTTGTTTCTAAATCAAAATAGTTGTATTGCTCAAAAATAAATCAGTAATCCTTCCCCTAGAGTCAATCCAATATCTTTACCTTCGTTTTAACGACACAACTATAGAATCATTTGATGCACGCGCTGCTATTCTACGAAGAAAACTTCTTTTGCGGCGCTCGTGCGAACAGACTTCTGGGTTAGACTTTTAGCACAATGCTGAAGACAACTTGTTCGATGTTGCAATTTTATCTTTAAAAACAATCAATTAAAATTAATACAGACCTCCTGGATTAAAATCTCTCGACTACAAATATACGATATACACGATATAAAAAAAGCTACATTGTAGGAACAGTAAAACTGCCGTTTCTGAAAATAAAATCAGTGACAAGCCCACCACGAGAAAGTGAAAAGATCTCTTACTAAGCCTAAAGCTAGGTTGACACGGTCAAAGTGCACTGTGATCAAGTAAATTTTGACGCCCTTCATGCGTCACTTGGGTGCAACTTTGACCATGTGTACACTAAGTCAAAGTTCACTTGGACAGTTAGGACCCTTCCAAGTTGAGTAGGACAGCTGCCAACTTACATTGATCAAAGTATCACTTGGATATAATTTAAAATGGCTACCAACATGAAACACGTGGAGGGTGAATTGGATAATAATAATAATAATAAAAATTTAGAAAATCAGCTAGGAATTGGACTGACAGAGAAAACATAATTTATAGAATTATATGACGCTGAGGAAGTGTGGAATAGAAAGCTGCCCAAACTACAAATGCAAAGATGTAAAATATGCTGCAATTGAATGGATTACGAATAACATGATTTTAGTGAGGGCGAGTGGAGTCCTGTGTAATAGGAGGGTCCCAAACAAATTGAAAGGGAAGTTTTACAGGGCACTGGTTAGGACTACTATGCTATATGGATTAGTGTTGGGTTGTGAGGAAGAGTCACGTAAATAGAATGTAACTAGCCGACACCCGAATGCTGTGGTCAGGGCCGGCGTGATGGGTGTACGAACAGAGTAACGGCACAGGGCCCCGCGCATTCGGATTAATGAACCTATTGATAGAAGGGCCCCACTTCATGTTTTAACGGGACCCCGCATAATTAGTTTGCACAGGGCCCCGCAAAATATAGCGCCGGCCCTGCTGTGGTATATGAGCGGGGTGTCAAGATAGTCAGGAATGAGTAGTCTGGGTGTGGGGACATGACGGAGAAAATGAAGGACCTGTTGGGAGATAGGCGAGAGTTAAGGGCTAGAACCCATAGACCCCACCCTGCCGCAGGCGGGATAAGGATAGGATGATGACATGCTGGGTATATCTGCCACTACTACGCCTTCCAAAGCCAAATCAGTCATCTTTCTTGTCTCCAGCTCACTGTCCAAGTCACTTGCCGTGTAAACCAACTTGGACCAAGTGCACTTGTACAAGTACACTTGGTGCAAGTAACGATCGAAGTGCACTTTGACCGTGTCAACCTAGCTTTAGGGCAGGGGTGGCAAACGCGAGACCCTAAACTCGTGTTGCGGCCCGCGGGGGTAGGTCAAATGAACATAAAATTATTGTACATATCACCAAAGCAACATTACATCATGAGTTGGCATCCCCCAGGCAAGCGTTTGACCACAGGTGGCCTAGGGCGCCAAATTCAGAGGTACTTTCCTGTAATGCGGCCTATCCGTCATTTTAAATGTTCATAGTTCTGGGGTTCCCAAACTTCTCACAGGATTAGCTTCATGGGTTGGGGAGTAAGCCCAGCAGTCATAACAGTATGAACCCTTAAGAGGCCGCTCGCGAGAGATGAGGAGGAAGGTGAAGAGGATGAAGGAGACGGGAAATTTGCAGCACCCAACGTTCTTTATAAACCACCCATGGTGGTATTGACGTGGGCTTGCGCTGCTTAAATTCAGCGATCTCACGGGAACTGGTGTGTCCAACGCAACTTGGCTGCTTTGGGTCTTGGGTAACTTGGGGCCTTTTCTAAATGTTGCAGAGCCATAGCAATGAGATGGTATGGTCCTGTCATGAGAAGAGGGGGGAGGAGGAGCTCGTTAGTTGTCGCTCAGGAATTCAGGTGGCCGGTAGCACCGAAGGAAGGGGGAGACCACAGCGGACGTGCGGACAGGTTGTCCGTAAGGACATGGCGGTGTGTGGGGTGGACAGAGACCTGGTGGGAAATAGGAGGGAGTGGAGGGCTAGAACCCGCAGACCCGACCCTGCCACAGGCGGGAGGATGGTATGATGATGATGCAGAGCCATAGCAATGCTTTGGCAATGCGACAAATGACAAGGGCGCTGGGACAATTAAGAACTGCATTAAAATTAAGGGGGGGGGGACGGCGATGAACCCACTTGCCTAGGGCGCCTGAAACTCACTAGCCGGACGTGGGTTTGACCATGATCTCACATAACTGGGAAGCGATGATGTGGTCGAAACTGCTGCACGCTTGCTTGTTTACTTGAATTAAAAAAAAAATTAGGGAAGTGGCCCGACAGGAAATATTATTGCTTAAATTTGGCCCGCCTACTGAAAAGGTTGGCCACCACAGCTTTAGGGGAATATTGCTCATTAGTCTTTGTCTACTTCATAAAGGGACCATTAAACTGTTTTGAATTGTATATGAACAAACTCGGAATTAAGATTGTCAACAACAAATCAACTAGGAAAGAATTCGTAATTCGAAAAGAATTAAATAGCCATTGACCAACAGTTGACATACAGCTAAGAAATGAGCGTGTTTATAATGGTATCTTTTTCCCTTGTGTTCCTCAGGTTGAATAGATTGATAGAGATCATGACTAAACTAAGTAATTTACAGCCCAAAACAGCATATAGAAAGTGAATTCCTCGAATGGCCAGTTTGAAGTCCGTTAATAATATCCTTCATTAAAAGTGAATGATAAGGAGCAGTTTATTGTTACACACTAGATAAACACCACTGTTTTCTTCGTATTGCTCAAATAAATTAACGCGTTTAAAATTTGTGCCAACGCTACAACCAACGTAAACTACTTGTTTTCCAATTCCGTATTAAATACAGTACGTTTTAGTAAACCAAATATCACTTGGGTGTGCAGTTTTTAAAGCCCTGCGCAAAATTAGACGGGAGCGTCGAGTTGCGTTGGACACACCAGTTCTCGTCTCATCACTGAAGTTAAACAACGCAAGCCCAGTTAGTACTGACATGGGTGGTCGCTCGGGAAAGCTGGGTACTGCTAATACCCAATAATCGTCGCATTTGTGTAGCGTCTGTGCAGTATATGCATTGGAACTATGCAGTGGACGGGTCTCTAATGACCTTGTAGTTGACGGGACCTTAAACTCCAACAAACAAGCAAATTTAGGCGCAGTCTCCGCAAGTGGCGCAGGGTGACTCACCATAAGGCCCAGCGCAAAATGAGACGCAGTCGTCGCAAGTGAAGCAGGGTGACTCACTATCAATTTCTGCGGCTCACATAATACAGTAAAACCTGTCTAAACCGGACCTTGTATAAACCGGAAACCTGGCCAAACGGAAAATAAATTTCGGAACTACTACCCTAAACCGGAAAACTACCTAACGCGGAAACGAAATAAGTTTTGGGAACCGTTTACATAAATAACCTGCATAACACTACAATGCAGACATTAATTTTGAGTGTGACTGTACATGCACCAAAGTTCTAGGGACCATTACGGCTATATACACAAAGAGCTACCCAATAGTGAAGCAACGACAATGTACTTTAAAAGACATGTGGTGGCAGGGGCGGATCCGGGAGGGGGGAAAGAGCAATGCAGCCATTGCTCCCCTCTCAGTGCTTCACTGCGCATCCGTCAACTGATGCATGGTTCACCTCTGCAACGGATGAGGCATTTTTGCATTTGCTATTCCCGTTTCTATTCTGCCAATCCAATCTGCAGTTGGCTAAACCATTGAACATAGGGCATTGTCTAAGGGGCAGTAGAGGACCTATTGTAATTCATAGCTAGATTTATACTTAGGGATTCTGAATATTTAAAAATATTTGGGGTGTAATATAAGTGCTTCTCCCTGATCCGCCTCTGGATCAGCCCCTGTGTGGGGCAGAGTAATTTTTAGTTAATGGACTTTTATTTTAAATTTCATCATCCTAATAAAAGGTGATCATATTTTTGGTACTTGGTTTCAGTAAAACACAGACCTTTGTAAAACGGAAACCTGTGAAAACGGAAAAAAAATATGAGAAATATGAGAAAAATATGGGAAAAAAATATTATTAAAAAAATAATATCAGGTTCCGTTTTAGACAGGTTTTACTGTAGTATTTAGTTGCGCTTGTTAAGTCGCAGGGGGACGTGACTCAGTGTCTGCGCCACGTGGCCCTTCAGAGCGCAGTGCCAATGCCGCAGTTTCCTGCTTGAAGTTGGCGTGACAATAACAAAAAGCGGTTCGAAGCAGAGAAGTTCTCTTGTTATTTGATGCAAGTATGGCGAAAAACTGCGATGCAATGTGCGGTGATGGCCTGCTAGCAGAATTTCGCAGGGCTGCTAAACCCTGCGTCACCTTCGCCACCTGCGTCTCATTTTGCGCTTTGCTTTAATTTCTGTGGCTCACATGATAGTATGCAGTTGCTAGAGATGCACCGATATATCGATAATATAGGCCGATATATCGGCCAATATTTCCGCCGACATATCGGCCGATATATAGTCAATGCCTAGTGATTTCATGTTTTGGAAATGACTGAAGACAGTCTATGTGCTCAGCTTCAGTAATAAAAGCCATTGGGTGTCTGCACACTTGAAACAAGGAGTCGTATAGACAAAACTGATTGACAACCACATATCACACAGACTGCCATCAGTGCTGTAAGTGAGAATATTGTGAAATACGTTTTCTAGTACAGTTTTACTTGATATATGCATTGGTCCTTTTGACAATCCATGACAAACACAGTATACTTACGGAATTTTAAAATTGTCGGCTAAAAGCTGGCCGATACCGATATCATAAAGACAGGCCGATATATCGGTGCATCACTACCAGTTGCGCATGTTAAGTCGCAGGGTGACGTGACTCAGTTCCTGCACCACGTGACCCTGCGGAGCGCAGTGTCAATGCCGCAGTTTACCGCGTGAAGTTGGCGTGACAATAACAAAAAGCGGTGCAAAGCAGAGAAGTTCTCTTGTTAGGCCCAGCGCAAAATGAGACACAGTCTCCGCAGGTGACGCAGGGTGACTCACTATAAATTTCTGTGGCTGACATGATAGTATGTAGTTGTGCATGTTAAGTCGCAGGGTGACGTGACTCAGTGCCTGCACCACGTGACCCTGCGGAGCGCAGTGCTAATGCCGCAGTTTACTGCGTGAAGTTGGCGTAACAATAACAAAATGCGGTGCAAAGCAGAGAAGTTCTCTTGTTATTTGATGCAAGTATGGTGAAAAACTGCGATGCAATGTGCGGTGATTGCCTGCTAGCAGAATTTCGCAGGGGTGCTACACCCTGCGTCTCATTTTGCGCCTTGCCTAAAGGGAGATCTCACCATGTTGCATCCCGTTTCCCCTCTTCCATCGAACAGAAATACCTGACTTTATGGAAATGAAATGTGTTGACAGGGCAGCCTACCTTGTGAGTTGGTGGATGTAGGTTCGATCCTGGTCGAGGTGTGTGGCTTTGGGGGGGGGGGTGTTAAGGAAGTCTATAACATACCAACTAGGTTTATTTCCAAGTTTGGTGGTCCTGTTCTTGCCCCGTCGTCTCTCTCTCTATTTTGGCAAACTTCTAGAGGTAAAGAAGCCTCAATGAAGTGACTCTCTAAGAGAGCACCAAGTCACTGATTCAACAGAGTAAATGAAAACCAGTATAATTTCAATATGAGGCAGATGACCTTTTTCTTTTCTCTCGGTAGCAAGAGTTCAACAACAGTTGTTAAATAAACAGAAAGTCTTACCCAACTCCATCGCGACTTGTGGTTTAGGCTTGATGGAACCAATAAGGACGGTAAAGAAAAATAATCATCTATGAACCATCTGCACATCACAGCCCTCTCAAATGAGGTTCATTTTATGAGATCAGAATATCAAGAAAGAAAAATAAGTAGGCAGATATTAGGAATTCGGAATCAAAATAGTTTGTTAGTCATTTTACGTGACTAGTTGCCGACTTACCATCACGACATTATTAGTTACCATTTTATGAGATGCAGGAAGACAACGAGTTAAACCAATTGTGCAACCCTGAACTCAAACACGCAGGTGAATACAGTATATCTTCTAAGAAAAACCACCGCTCCACACAAAGGTTATGTATCCCCTAAATTAGGCAATCTAGTTAGACGCATTTGTAGTCGGTCGTGGGCGACCTATTCTCTATTGCATCGAGAAATTTAAAATTTATCCACGAGTCAACAGAGAGAGATATAATAGGCGAGCGCCTTTAAACTCCAGGAAAAAGGAGCAATACAAGACATCATAGTAAAATTACAAATATCATTGAGTCCATTATCTATGGTGTATCAAATTTGATAATATAACGCCGCCGCAACTAATAAATAATTCATCTTTTTATATTGAAATGACTGCATCTTCTTCGAAATTATGGAAATTTACGTTCCAACGAAGGCATTCATATGACCATTTATGCATATTCAAATTCAAGTATTTTTTCAATTTTTTAACGTTAAATTGTGGTAAAGGTGAGGGATTGTTATTTTTGACTCGATTAAGTTTACAATTATTATGTTATAAAAGAAGTTCAACTTCGGCTGAACTTACACGACTAGACCGCCAATTTAACGAAGTGGGGAAACCGCATCTTCGCGCAAGTAGGCCTAATGGAAGCAATTCATCCGTTCTGTATTGTATTATACAGTACTATCTAAATAGTTAAGTTATATGGAATTATTTCTCCTTCATAAATAAATTAGCATTTGAAAGCAAGTAACGTTTAATAAATTGTCTACAAGTTTAAAACCATTACCGTCACTCGCCAATAAAGATGCACAACGTTCCAGGTTAACAAGAAGTTGGCGTAGAAAGCGCTACCTAGCGATTAACTTCATAAATCAAACACAACTTTAGAAAAATGCAGTTTAGCGCCATGACTAAATAAGCCTTTCACGGTCGGTTTACGGAAGTTTCGCCCCCGACATTTCACCCTTGAGTACTTTTCGCCTCCGGAGCTTTCGCCCCTGGGAGGGTAAATGGCCGGTTTTTTTGTTGCTCTGTTTACTGTAATAATAATTTTAATAAAATAAAAAAAAACACAAACATTAAGCAAGACTGTCACATAATAAAATGCAAACATAAACTAAAATTCGAAATTGGAGGCTATGCATTCAGAAAGTCTATTAAATTTCTATCGTTGATGTCCTCTACAATGCGTAGAATTCTTGCCTAAATTGCTGAATTTTTACCTTACCTATTCCTTGAAACACTCAGAAAAAGGTCCAAACGAACAATGCTGTTTTCCAGGTAAAAATAGAATAACCAAAAAAGCCGGCCAAAATATGGTAAAAATCAAGGGCTGGCATTGACGATATTCACGCTATTTATGCTAATTTACACTATTTGCGATATTTATGCTGGCATTTTACCTTACCTAAAACAGAATAACAAAAATTATCAAAAAAACGGCCATTTGCCCTCCCAGGGGCACAACATCTGCGGGCGAAAAGTCCGAGGAGCGAAATGTCTGGGGGTGAACGTTCCGGATCCCTTCACGGTCACGTATGGTCAATAATACAGTAGTCACAATTGCAATCTGTTCGCATCAGTCTTGAAAAGTGACCAGGGCCGGCCCTAGAGTTTGCAGGGCCAGCTGATGATAGCGGGACTCCAGTGCAGTGGCGTCGCTAGGGTTGGCGTCACCCGGTGCAGTGACGCCATGATGCTGCCCCCTCTCTCGAAAAGGAGGCCACTTCTACTGCTTTGGTGGGGATCCGGAACGTTCGCCCCCGCCATTTCGACCCCGACGTTTCGCCCCCGAACATTTCGCCCCTCGGATGTTTCGCCCATGGGAGGACAAATGGCCGTTTTTTGTTATTCCGATTTTTACCTTATTTTGGCCGGGTTTCTTGTTATTCTGTTTTAACTAGAAAAACAGCAATGTTCGTTCGGACCTTTTTCTGAGTGTTTCTAGGAATAGGTAAGGTAAAAATTCAGAAATTTCGGCAAGAATTCTACGCATTTTGGAGGACATCAACGATAGAAATTTAATAGACTTTCTGAAAGGCATAGCCTACAATTTCAAATTTTAGTTGATGTTTTCATTTTTTTTGTGACAGTCTTGCTTAATGTTTGTATTGTTTTTATTTTGTTGAAATTATTATTACAGTAAACAAAGCAACAAAAAAGCTGGCCATTTACCCTCCCAGGGGGGAAATGTTCGGGGGCGAAACGTCCGAGGGTCGAAATGTGTGGGGGCGAAATATCGGAGGTGAAACTTCCGTAAACCGCTTTGGTGTTACCCCATTTGTCATGGTGCGAGTGGTGTCACCCGGTGCGGCCCACAACCTCCGCACCCCCTTGTGGGGCCACTGTCCCACTGCCAAGATTTATGAAGTTTATTGCTTACCAATGCAGTACTTCAATGTTTTTAAGCACACATGAAATCAAACTATAGCTTTTCAAAAATTTTTTTTCATTTCACCAGCGCGGGGCAAAAGGCGGTTGCCTTGGTCACCTTGCCCTAAGACCAGTAGGGCCTGGCAGTGACTTCCAAAGTGCAGTTCTGGCAGAGTCGAGATATGGTTAGGGATAAAGAATGGAATAACATCCTATAGTTCATTCTGTGATAAAATTCTGAAATTGTAGGATGCTGCCCCTTGCCATCAGTAGGATAAATGGCTTCATGGGTAAATACACTTTAAACAACCAAATAAACTAATCTTATAGAAATTCAGTGTTTTTCAACCAGGGTTCCGTGAGGTCCGCCCAACGGTTCCGCCAATGGCAAGGTAAAATAAAAAAACAACAAAGAAAACACAAGAAACGAGAAGGACTTTTGTCTGTCGAAGATGAACTTCGGGTGTCTCTCAAACAGTAGGCCACGAATTCAACTGCTTATGCTAACACACACACCTGCTATCAATTAATGTTTTTTTTGCTGTTCCTGTATGGGGTTCCGCGAAAGGTCTAAATGTTCCAAAGGGTTCCGTTCCAATAAAAAGGTTTAAAAACACTGCTATAGATACCAGGGTTGGAGCCAGGATTTTCGTCAAAGGGGGGGGGGGGGGGGGGTGAGCCATAGGCAGCGATTGGAAACGCAATTTTCATTTGTCAGTGTCAATGTCGACCCAAAATTTAGGGGGGGGATCCGCCCCTGATAGATACTGTATTTTCCGGGTTTTAATTCGCCAGTTTTTAAACAAGAACTTTGGGTGAAACTTACATTCCCAAGCGACTTACAGGACAACTTCTATCCTGCCCAAGTGTGAAAAGAAAGCACAATCCCCAACCGGAAGTTAGCCTCTCAGTATACTGTACCATGTTTACCCAATAATAAGCCACTGTCTTATTTCAATTTTGGTGCCAAAATAAGCACTAGGGCTTATTTTTGGCGAATGTCTTATTCCTTTCTGTAATAATATCTTTTAAAGTCAAAGGGTCGGCTTTTTTGGGGCGAGAGAGAAGCCCTGAGTGCGCCTTCTTTCAGATGAGAAGTAACCAAGGTTCTGCATCATGTACAATGACATCTGCACGTGAAAGAACCGTCTCTATTATGGAACAGGTAGAGGAAGGAAAATTTCCAGGTGTAGGGCCTCACCCCCTGGGTGCAGTGGAATGTCCCAACGAACTGTAGAGAGACGATAAAAAGGATAGGGATTGCAGCTTTGGTCGGCAACCCCGTGAGGGAAAACACTGTGCAATAAATATATCGCTCTTGTGTCCACTCCGAGAGACAAGATGGGTCCTTCCCCTGCTACTTGTAACCTAGCCCTATGCTTTTTAGCGAGTAGTAAGGACAGTAATATTCATGCCCATTGCTTCAGCCAGTCCCTCCTAGGAAGGCAGAACTGATTAAACGACTTGTCTGACGTCACTTACGAATTACTATTCCCAGTGGCGGCACATTTCTTCAATCTCGGGGCACGGTGGTTGGTTGAGAAGCGCTGCTCTATACTCACTACTCCCTTTAAGGAAATCGCCCTATCAGATGCAGGAAACAAAAACGGATGTGCTCTTTGCCTTAGGGCTCTAGTAGGGCTTATTTTCGTGGAAGGGCTTATATTAAGCACATCTTGAAAAATCTTGGTAGGTCTTATTTTCGGGGAAACACGGTATATGCTATGCACGAGAAGCTCTGCCGAATTGACGTTTATTTCCTGACGTCCTAGAAAAGCATATCAGTAATGCCTGGTTCCATATACCCACGCGCTAACGCTATTACAGTTGAATCAGACGACACAGCACAAAAAATGGTGACGTCACACTGCTACTTGGGGTGTCGCAGAGCAGATATGCGTGACGGGAGTTGAGTTGACCAGTGGTCAACTCACATAGCGTCCCGCACGTCAAGCTGCGTTCTGATTGGCTGGCGGTTGAGCTGTCTGCTTGAAAAATGGCAGAGGAAAAGGCGTGAGTGCACTTAAGGAATTGCGCTGGCGGTCCTTCATAACGCCCTAGCACAAAACGTCATCAAAATGTCATCAGTGGCGACGTGATTAGCGTTGAAGTGTGGTGATACGGAACTAGGCATAATTCTCCAATCCTACATTGGAGACATACCAGTCGTTAAAACGGTGCGCGGGATAGCCTTAATAGAGAATTTTGTGTTGGCGATACGGGAGTGGGAAAAACGGTTATCAATACGGAAAGAGTGGAAACGGGAGATAAACCAAAAAAAGAAACGGAGTTTTGTGTTACGCATAGTGGCAGGATGTAGTGGTGGAAGTCCCTAAATCCATTACCGCCATTTATTTAATACAAGTAGGCCCTATCACATGAGTTGCCATAAACAGTTGACAACAACACAAAACTCCCTAATATGCCTACCACACGTCTAGCGCCATTTAAATGCACGAGATTTGGGACGACCTGTGTTGAAGTTGCACACAAAATGTCACTATTCCACTTTTGCTACTTAAAACTAGTGCCGTCTTAACAGAATTATGGACCCCTGGGCAAGTTGCGTAGTGCGGCCAAGTTGCAGTGCGGCCAAGTTGCGTTGTGCGGCCAAGTTGCGTTGTTTTTTGTTTTGTTGTTTTAGGGCCCTTCGACTTCAAGTTAATGAGAGCCCCATCCACAGTATAGTTCTAATTCAGAGACTGCACAGACACTACACGAATGCGACAATTTTTGGGTATTAGCAATATCCAGTTTTCCCAAGCGGCCACCCATGTTAGTACTAGCTGGGGTTGCGTTGCTTAACTTCAGTGAACAGATGAGAACTGGTGTGTCCAACGCAATAAGCCGCTCCCATGGGTGGCTGAAGTGGAGACAGGCAAGCGGAGTCCTATGTGATAGGAGGGTCCCAATGAAGTTGAAAGGGAAGTTCTACAGGGCAATGCTTAGACCAGCTATGCTATATGGATCGGAGTGCTGGGCAGTGAGGAAGAGCTACGTCAATGGAATGCAAGTAGCCGAGATACGAATGCTGCGGTACATGACTGGGGCGTCGAGACGACGAGAGCTGTTAGAATTAGGAATGAGTCTATCAGAGGCAGCCTGGGGATGGTGGACATCGCTGAAAAAATGAGGTAGAATAGGTCGAGGTGGTATGGACAAGTAATGAGACGAGGGGACGAGGAGCTCGTTAGGACCAAACTGGGAATGCAGCTGGTCGAAGCTGACATGGGAGCAGGGTAGGGTGTCCGTAAGGCAAGGCGCAAAATGAGAGGCAGGGGTAGCAGCCCTGCGAAATTCTGCTAGCAGGCAATCAGTGGCGTCGCTAGGGTTGGCGTCACCCGGTGCGCCTCCCCCGAAAAAAGCCGCTTCTTCTGCTTTGGTGTCACCCCCCTCTTCTCATGGTGTGAATGGTGTCCCCCGGTGCGGCCCGCACCTACCGCACCCCCCCCATAGTGACGCCACTGCAGGCAATCACCGCACATTGAATCGCAGTTTTTCACCATACTTGCATCAAATAACAAGAGAACTTCTCTGCTTCGCACCGCTTTTTGTTATTGCCACGCCAACGTCACGCAGGAAACTGCGGCATTGGCACTGCGCTTTGCAGGGTCACGTGGCGCAGGCACTGAGTCACGTCCCCCTGCGACTTAACATGCGCGTCTACATACTATCATGTGAGCCACAGAAATTTATAGTGAGTCACCCTGCGTCACCTACGGATGTTTGTTTGTTTGTTGCAGTTTAAGGTCCCGTCAACTACGAGGTCATTAGAGACCCGTCCACTGTATAGTTCTAATACAGGGACTGCACAGACACTACACTAATGCGACGATTATTGGGTATTAGCAGTACCCAGCTTTCCCGAGCGACCACCCATGTCAGTACTAACTGGGCTTGCTTTTGTTTTGTTTTGAGGTTAAGGTCTCGTCAACTACAAGGTCATTAGAGACCCGTCCACTGTATAGTTCTAATGCAGGGACTGCACAGACACTACACTAATGCGACGATTATTGGGTATTAGCAGTACCCAGCTTTCCCGAGCCACCACCCATGTCAGTACTAACTGGGCTTGCGTTGCTTAACTTCAGTGATCAGGCGAGAACTGGTGTGTCCAACGCAACTAGCCGCTCCCGTCACCTGCGGAGACTGCGTCTCATTTTGCGCTGGGCCTAAGGATATGGCAGTGTGTGTGGGGTGGACGGGGACCTGGTGGGAGATAGAAGGGTATGGAGGGCTAGAACCCTCAGACCCGACCCTGCCGCAGGCGGGAGAAGGGTATGATGATGATGATGATTCTGCTGGAGGTAAGAAATGGATTTGAAGAAGTTTAGTTAGCAATTTTTGTGCCTGCAACTAGACATCTTTATAGCTCTCCAGAAGTCTCTGGTCTAAATTTGTTATTGACGCCATCCTATTGTGCGTTCAGTTTGTGTTGAGTGAGCGCGAGAAATTGAGAAAAAGATTCATTATCATCCCAAGTGATGACGGTCAAGTTTTATAACCATATATACAACGTTTAGCTAATCCATACTCAGATCATTTTATATTAGCTTTCAATGTTTTACAGCGTTTCAACATCAAAGCAACGATTCCTGTGTCTCTCCTAAATGAAAAATTAATTTAAACAAATAGCTTAGTACAAACGACTATTATAAATACAATCAAAATGATAATAGTAATAATAATTTCGTATTCGACATACATACGTGCACTTGCTACTAAAAAAAGAAAATAAATAAAAGAATGCCGCAAAATGGTCTGTTTCGTATCAAAAAAAAAGGAAACTCCAACACCTCATCCTTGGCGACATCCATCAATCCTGATTAAAGTACCTCCAATTCTCTGTATGCGACCCTGTAATTAACCACAGTTCAAATTAAAACCAAAAGAAGACGGGGAAAATTTCAGTAAAAGTAATATTATGTCCATTAAATTAATTGTGCGTAATGAGTTTTTAGTACAATAAAGTGGAAGGGCCCATCCTGCCAAATGCCCCAGAGATCAAAGGACTCTGCAGTTGAGCTAGTAAAAGGTAGAAAGAGCTGCTCCCAGATACTTCCAATGATGACACCCATGACAAAAATAAGCTTCCAAGGTCATGGGCCACGATCATGCCTGTTTCCGGTGTCCAGATGGATGGTAAGGCAGAGTGGGTGGAGGATCCAGGCTTCGTGACTTCCAGATAACACTGTACACGGAACCTATTTAGACTATCTAGGGTAGGGTTGGGCAAGTGGCGGATCAGGAAGGGGGAGCCCTTCAAAATAGTTCGCCCCAATTACTTTTAAATATTCAGAATCCCTTAGTATAAATCCAGCTAGCAATTACAAGAGGTCCTCTATTGCCTTTTGGACAATGTTCTTCCTTCAGTGGTTTAGCCAACTACAGATTGAACTGCACCTGTTGGACTGGCAGTATAGAACTGGGGATAGCAGAGTAAAAATGCCTCATCAGTAGCGCCTCATTGAGGCACTGAGGGTGGGGGGAGTAACTGCTGCATTGCTCTCCCTCTGGAACCGCCCCTGGGTTTGGCAAGCCACGTCATTTCACGATTTCACGTTAAAAGTGAAAATACGCTTAAAATCATCATCACTAACTCTTCTCGCCCCTATGGCAAAGTTGGGTGTCCGTTTTTGCCCCATTGGGACACGTGAGTGTTGCACAGTATTTTTACGCCGCCGCGGTGGCGTAGCGGTCAGCACGCTTGACAACTGCGGCAGTAGTTCTAGGTTCGATACTGGACCGAGGTGGGTCGACTTCTTTCGGGCGCGCGAGAGAGAGAGAGAGAGAGAGAGAGAGAGAGGCCGCGAGTGTGCCTTCTTTCGGATGAGAAGTAAGGCCGAGGTCCCGTGTGGGTGTACGATGGCACCTGCACGTAAAAGAACCCTCTCTACTACGCAATGGGTAGATGAGACAAGATATCCCGGTGTAGGTGCTCGCCCGCTGGCGTCGGTGGCATTCCCCAACGAACACTAGACCGACGATAAATAAGCGTAGGGGTTGCAGCTTTGGCCGGCAACCGGCTGCAGAAAAATTATGACCAATATATCGCCCTTGTGTTCATTCAGAGGGACAAGACGGGTACCCGACCCTGTCATAGGCGGGAAAAGGGTTGAGAGTTGCTTTCACTGTCAATCTAATACTGTAATCCCTCTATTTATTACCATCCATTTTTCCTTCATCGACGCCAGGCGATAAACTCCTACACCTGGAAATTTGGCCTGCAACTACACGTATATCTTATATACTCACAAGTGGTAAGGGTTCTTTGGCATGCAAATGAAATGACACCTCGCATGGGGACCACGGCTTGACTTCCCATCCAGTGGTGTTCCGAGGGTATTCTGCGCTCGGGGACAAAGACCGAAATCTGCGCCCTCTAAACTTAATGCGAACCGCATGTTTGCACTCCCTGTCTTCTGCGCCCGGCGACATCTGCCCCCCTTCGCCCCCCCCCGTCGGTAAGCCTCTGTTCCCATCCAACGAAAGCAGGAGCGGCGAGTTGCGTTGGACACACCAGTTCTCGTCTGATCACTGAAGTTAAGCAACGCAAGCCCAGTTAGTACTGACATGGGTGGTCGCTCGGGAAAGCTGGGTACTGCATTAGTGTAGTGTCTGTGCTGCAGCATATGCATTAGAACTATTCAGTGTACGGGTCTCTAATGACCTTGTAGTTGACGGGACCTTAAACACCAACAAACAACAACAACAACTCCAAAGGAAGGTTCACTGTCGGTGTCTCTCTTTCACCCTAATGAAGCCAATTACCTCGATCTTGGATCGAACTTGGAGTCACTGACGCACCAGAGTCCAGCACGCTACCTTTGCGTCACCTAGGTAGTCCGGTTAAAACAGTATCCGTTTGCAGTCCAGGTTCTGAAGGATCGCTTCTACATGATCTGCATTACCGGGCGTAAGCACTCGCCCCTTGGCTTTGACAGAAGAAACTGTCCACAAAATGAAGAAAGACTGATTTTCACTAAGCAGCAGAGGTTGTGGGATTGGGCCGACAGCCAGCTACGAGAAAAATACCGTCCAAAGGTTCGTTCACCCATGTGTTTCAGAGGGCTAAATGGATGACCGACGGCTGGAAATTGGAAGAAGGACACTTGGGGTAGTTAAGTAATTGAAATTAAGAGTCAAGAGTCTCTTACCAGACAGCAATTCTTCAATATCTTCACATTGAGATGAAATCTAATCAAAATGCTACCACATTTATAGCATCAAATATCATATTAAAACCATTACCTTGATTTTATGACTTCAGGGCAAAAGGGGAAGAAGCTATCCTTTCCAGAAAAGTCGATCACCTTAAGGATAAGTAAAGAGGGAAACGAACATGAAGAGACAGTCCAAAATTAACCATTTTTTTTTTGTCCTCTTGAAGAGATCAAGACTTGAAATTGTGAAATTGCAAATTATACTGCAAAAATACTTTTAAAATACATTACATGACAAATTGGAGTGCGAAGAACGATATACCCTGGTGCCTACAGCATGGGTGTGGTGATTCCTTTTAGAAAGTCATAATGTCTACTCTGTGTCAATTTTTCGTCATTATTTCCAGAATGACATTTAGTAATAGCTCTCTTAGTCTGAAAGAAGATAATTAAATTGTGGTCTTGATTAAGATCAATAATTATTTCCCGTGCGTTAAACAGGGTACAGTTTGGGGGGGTTAAATCTTTAATAAAAATTCCATTATCAAAATCGGGAATCAAACCTGCATCCGTAAAAGTACGAGTAAAAAACATAAACTGAAAAAAACGGGGGTACTCGACTACTGCATCAGTGATTTGGCTTCCTTCGGGCGAGAAAACGTGCCCCGAGTGTGTCTTCCTTCGTGCGAGAAAATGGTCCTGTTTACGATGACCACTGCACGTAAAAGAACCCATGCCAAAATTTCCAGGTGTAGGAGCTCGCACCCTGGCGTCAGTGAAGGAAAAACTGCCCCAATGAATAGTAATTCAACGACAAATAGGCATAAGGATTGAAATATTAGAATGACAACCGACTGCGTAAAAATACGGTTCAATAGATCGCCCATGAGTCCCAGTGGGACAAGAAATGGGTACCCGTCCACAACCAGGGTCCGCTCTGTCGCTTACGTCGCCCCGGACAAAAAGACAAAGAATATAATGCAAGTTCAAGCAGCAGTTTTTCTCGGAATAATGCCCGGGTTGCACCCACCCCCACCCCCTGGAGCGGGCCCTGGCCTGCCACTGCGTAGTTCTAATACAGAGACTGCACAGACACTATGCGAATGCAACTATTTTTGGTATTAGCGGTACCCAGTTTTGGAGTACCTAGCTTTCAATTTTAACGGCCAGGGGCAAGGGGGTGAGATCCGATGTGGCGGTGAGGATATACCAGTGGTGCAAGAGTTTCGCTATTTAGGATCAGTTTTCCAAAGCAATGGGGAGATGGATTCCGACGTGACCCATAGGATTAATGCTGGATGGCTGAAGTGGAGGCCCGCTTTGCTTTATAGCTCAGATTGTTGGGCAGTTAGGGAAAACCATGAAAGGAGAATGCAAGTGGCTGAGATGCGAATGCTGCGTTACATGACTGGGGTATCACGAGCCGACAGAGTCCGTAATGATTACGTTAAAGGTAGCTTGGGGGGGTGGGAGACATCGTGGACAAGATGAGGGAGAAGCGGTTGAGGTTGTATGGGCATGCGATGCGGAGAGAGGAGGAGGAGGAGCTTATTAGGGCCATTATGGGTATGAAGGTGATTGGGGGCACCAGGGGTAGGGGAAGACCAAAACGGACGTGGGAGCAGGTGGTGCAGAGGGACATGCAGACATGCGGGGTCGAGAGGGACTTGGTGGTGGGACACACAGGCGGGAGGAGGGTACGATGATGATGATAATGATAGCGGTACCCAGTTTTCCCAGGCGGGCGGCTTGTTTGTTTGTTGGTGTTTAAGGTCCCGTCAACTACAAGGTCATTAGAGACCCGTCCACTGCGTAGTTCTAATGCATATGCTGCACAGACACTACACCAATGCGACGATTATTGGGTATTAGCAGTACCCAGCTTTCCCGAGCGACCACACATGTCAGTACTAACTGGGGTTTGCGTTGCTTAACTTCAGTGATCAGACGAGAACTGGTGTGTCCAACGCCGCTCCCAGGGTATGTGGGGTAACGGGACCTCGTTACACAGTGGTTCTCTAACGTGGTTAACTTTTAGTTCAAAGTAGGATCTCATCATCTCATAATTGTGTGTTATTTCTATTTTTACAGAAGAATAAATGGCAGGAAACGGGATGATGATAACGGCAATGGTGTTCATTTGGTGGTTTCCGTTGGCCACTCAACAAATTCCATCGGCTCAAACTTGGTTATCACCGCAACAGGTTGACAAAATGATTATTAAAGATGGTTACCAATTAGCACCTCACAAGTCATCAACTCTGAAGAATTATCCACAATTGTCTTCAATCGTCCGGAAATGGACCTCCAACATTCATGGCATTACTCCAAAGATGCTTCTTGCATTACTGGTTGAAGATATCAATAGTAACAAGAAGAATCCGAATGCCCGAATGACATCCTGGGGGCAGCAAAGAAACGATGGAAGAATACCTTTTTCTGAGCGAGATTTCACCACTTCGCATCTGAATCAAAGAAGTCGTAAGAGGTCGCATGGGGGAAAAAGATATTTTGAGACTTTGTTTCCACTTCCAGAGCGGCGGACATTCCCCGAAGTCGACTGGAGAGGGTTCGATGAGGACGTTTTCCACGAAAGTTTTGGTGGCTTTAGTCCGGTCAAAAGGTGGCGACGAGGTATCAATTTGGATTAAACCACTTGAAATCAATTAGGATGATGGCTGAATAAAATAAAAAAAAATGTCCTGTAATATTAAAGTCGAAAAGTGGAATGATGAGAGATGGCATGCTCTCTGACAAACCTATGATACATACCTCTTCTCTAGCATCAACCTTGTTTTTACTTTATCAAGATTTGCTTCGACGAATGGGATGCATGCTCTGACTTTTATAAATCTGATAATTAAATATTTTAAATGATATTCATTATGCGATAAAAATAAATATATTTCAACTACCAAGAACGTCATTTACATAAATCTCAAACAGCAACAATATCGTCTAAAACAGTGTTCGCAACTCGGGGGTACGCGAGATGACTCGCCTCATAAATTTAAATATTTAAATCGCCTTTTAATAAAATTAAAATATTTAAAATAAAGCAATGTAATGCATACCTTACTTTTAATATGGTTACATCCCTAAAACATCATTTGTTTGTTTGTTGGTGCTTTAGGGCCCTTCAACTACAAGGTCATTAGAGCCGCTTGTTTGTTTATTTTTGTTTTAGGGCTCTTCAAATACATGGTCATTAGAGCCCCGTCCAACGTGTAGTTATGATGCAGAGACTGCACAGACACTACACTAATGCGACGATTTTTGGATAATAGCGGTACCCAGTTTTCCCAAGCGGCCACCCATGTCAGTACTAACTGGGGGTTGCGCTGCTTCACTTCAGTGATCAGACCAGAACTGGTGTGTCCAATGCAACTCGCCGCCATTAAAGCCCCGTCCACAGCATAGTTCTTATGGGGAGACTGCACAGACACTACACTAATGCAACGATTTTTGGGTATTAACAGTACCCAGTTTTCTCAAGCGGCCACCCATGTCAGTACTAGCTGGGGGTTGCGCTGCTTCACTTCAGTGATCAGACGAGAACTGGTGTGTGTCCAACACAATTCGCCACTACCCTAAAACATCATCATCATACCCCTATCCCGCCTGTGGCAAGGTCGAGTCTGCCAGTACACTGAACACGCTCTGACTGGGGGCACCCCAGCCAGGCGTCTGGAACCCGCAGGAATACTGGCTGGGTTATGTGTGGGGGGATGCCGGCCTATCCCACTTGTTCCAACATCGCATTAGCAACTCAAAGGAACTCCTAACCCTTTTCCCGTCTATGGCGGGGTTGGGTACCCATCTTGTCCCTCTGAATGGACACAGGGCGATATATTGGTCATAGTTTTTTCTGCAGCCGGTTTGCCGACCAAAGCTGCACCCCTACGCTTATTTATCGTCGGTCTAGTGTTCGTTGGGGAATGCTACCGACGCCAGGGGGCGAGCTCCTACAGCTGGAAATTTTTGCCTCATCTACCCGTTGCATAGCAGAGAGGGTTCCATCGCAAGTGCCATCGTACACCCACACAGGACTTCGGTTTTACTTCTCATCCGAAAGAAGACACACTCGCGGTCTCTCTCTCTCTCTCTCGTCCGAAAGAAGCCGACCCACCTCGGTCCAGTATCGAAGCTAGAACTATTGACGCAGTTGCCGAGCGTGCTAACAACTACGCCACCGCGGCGGGTCAATTGTTCCAACATCGCATTATACAACCAAAATTGCACAATTGCAATAAGCAATACAATGCACACACATGCAGTGTTAACATTCCTATATATTTATAAAAAATTTGAGGAAAGGGTTATATTTTGAAAAGACTGGTTTTAATAACAATTTTTATCACGGGGGGGGGGGGGGGGAACCGCCTAACTTGCGACACACCTTCAGGGGTCCGCGATACCAAAAAGGTTGCGGAACACTGGTCTAAAAGACAGTCCGTATTTGGATACACAAGTACGCTCCCCGGTCAAGGAGTGCATGATTTTCATGTTAGGATAAAATCTTGGAGTGCATTTTAGAGGTAATGTCAGTGCCTACCGTTGAGTACTGAGTGTACAATGTCATATGCACGTACCTTTCTTTCTACCTACAAAAGGGAGCGGCGAATTGCGTTGGACACACCAGTTCTCGTCTGATCACTGAAGTTAAGCAGCGCAACCCCATCCACTACTGACATGGGTGGCCGCTTGGAAAAACTGGGTACTGCTAATACCCAAAAATCGTCGCATTAGTGTAGTGTCTGTGCAGTCTCTGCATAAGAACTACACTGTGGGCGGGGCTCTGATGACCTTGTAGTTGAAGGGCCCTAAACAAACCTACAAAAGGAATATACAAATCGGATAAAATTCCTGCGTGTAGGAGCCCGTCCCTTGGCGTACTTTCTAGAGATTCATACAAGTAATTTATCAACGACTAAGTTAATACAAAATGTAAAAATAAATTGCTTACCGATTGATCCTCAGCAATAAAATAACTCACGAAAAGCTGAACTACTGTGGATAGCTTATTCGCGTGCATACATGCTTAGAAAGCTCGTGAGGTACAAGTTCGACCCTGAACTTGAGCAGTGGTGAGTAGTGAATAGTTTGTTGGCATTAAAGTCTATTTATTGACTTTTCATTGAATGGAAATAAAGCCATACAAAATGAGTAATCCAACAAAATTGTTTCCTTGGTGTTACATCATCATCATACCCGTATCCCGTCTGTGGCAGGGTCGGACCTGTGGTGCCATGACTAGAGACACCTCAGCCAGGCGTGTGGAACCCGAAGGAATATTGGCTTTGTTGTCTGTGGGGGGATGCCGGCCTACCCCACGTGTTCCAACACCGCATTATGCAACCAAAACAGAAATTTTGGCAGGTACTGTAAATTAATGCTTTGTTAATTATAGCATTGCATGGTGTCGGACCTACTGCACAATAATAGTAAGCAACTGGGATATTCCAGACCACATGTGGATTCCTTGGTAATACATACACTAAGTAATTTATCGTTCTTAGTCTTTTCCCATCTATGGCAGGGTCAGGTACCCATGCTAGGAACACAATAGCGAACTCTTGAATATATATTTACGTGCCTAGCTGCCGACCTAATGCCAGAATTCCTCGCTTATTTACCGACAATTTCCCCTGTAGGTGACGTTGTACGCACCACACTGGGCCAGTTTTACTCCCATCCACGGAAAGACAAACTTGAGGCATTCCTCTTGCTCGCACTGAAGAAGCTACCTGTCTTGGTCAGGATCGAACCTTCAGGATGGACGCCAGTGTAAAGAATATTACCATTTAACTACCGTGGCGGCTTGGAGCTCGTTTGGTCCAGGAATGCAGGTAGTTGGTGGCACCCGGGACAGGAGGAGACCAAAGCAGACGTGGGAGCAGGTTGTCCGTAGGGATATGGTAGGGATACGGGGAGCCTGTGGGCTAGAACCCGCAGACCCGACCCTGCAATGATGATCATTACCTCAAAGCAACTCAATATTCAATGTGTAAACCCTTGTTCAAATGTATCCCTCGAAACACTTCTTACCCGGGGTCTACTGTATATTGTATATTATTTCACGGCTCCACATTTCGAAAATATTTAGTTCATTTGCGCACTAACGAGATGATTTATCCATCTACTGTATATACTCTTTAATAAAGAGATAATGTACTCCCAATGGTTAACGAACCTTCACTATCACGGTCCCAAACTAATGTTTCGTCCAATTACCCAGATGATACGTACACGGTTAGTTAATGGGCATTTGGAACCTGTATAGCCACAAATACCATGTACTGTACGAGGATCATCCAGAATATGATGTACTCTGAAATCCTATCTATCGCAGCCACTCAGCCTACAATGAACACCATACAAGATAAATTAGAAAATCTTATTAATTGATGTCTTGTGTCATCCTAATTGGAGACCAATTACATATTAATGCAGGTCAGGCTATTAAGTTTCAATTATTAATCGAAATAAATGAGATGAATAATCTCCAGGAAATATCAGGTTACCTCCCTTTGGAGTGCATCTCCAGCAACGTAATTAACTTTCTTCCTTTTTATTTCGTTTTCATTTGATTGGTAAATCTCATTACTCGTTATAAGGCAATACAATAACACTAATATTAGTCTTAGAATTTTTTTCCCGATTAGATAAAAAGGAGACGTACCATTTCAGTAAACGGATGCAGTTTTCAAAAGCCAAATAACGGTGCAACTACTGTTAAGTATCACTATCAAGTGTTACTTATTCTGACTACATCGAGTTGAAACCAAATTCAATTTTATCGACTCAATAACAGTTCTCTAAATGGGATGCGGCGCCTGTTCCATCATCTAATAACTCCAACTGCACTTGTATATCCTATAAAAGACTAGTAAACGCAGATGGCGCTCACAGTCATCACCAAAACTCACATCTTTTCGTTTCATATAATAAATTTATAAAACACTTAATACTGAGGGTAATCAGAAGTAAAACTACAACCGCCATTTTGTCAAACATCTGTTCTAACGAAAAACATTCTTTCCTGTACAATCCACAACACCTAACGCCCTCTACATCCCAATCAAGATTGCACATGTCTACATCCCTCGAAATAATAAAGAATTCTTTGTTGTTATTCTGGTAATGATTATCGTTGCTTACTAGCCGCATGCGGCCTGGAATATTTATTTTATTTACCGTATTTATTGTAATGAACGACGTACCGTTTATTATTTTATTTCAAAGGCTTTTTTTTCTTACGCCGTTTATTGGAGGGCCCTGTTCATATATAATTACAAAACTCGCCGCAGTGGTTAGCACGCTCGGTAACTGCGTCAGTAGTTCTAGGTTCGATACTGGACCGAGGTGGGTCGGCTTCTTCCGGGTGAGAGAGAGGCCGTGAGTGTGCCTTCTTTCGGATAAGAAGTAAAACCGAGGTCCCGTGTGGGTGTACGATGGCACTTGCACGTAAAAGAACCCTCTCTACTGTGCAACGGGTAGATAAGGCAAAATTTCCATGTGTACCAGCTCGCCCTCTGGCGTCGGTAGAATTCCCCAACGAACACTAGACCGACGATAAATAAGCGTAGGGGTGCAGCTTTGGCCGACAACCGCTGCAGAAAACAAAAACTATGACCAATATATCGCCCTATGTCCATTCAGGGGGACAAGATGGGTACCCGACCCTGCCATAGGCGGGGAAAGGGTTAGGAGTTGATTTGAGTTGCTAATGTGATGTTGGAACAAGTGGGATAGGCCGGCATCCCCCCCCCCACAGACAACCCAGCCAGTATTCCTGCGGGTTCGAGACGCCCAGTCAGAGCATGCTCAGTGGACCCACAGACCCGACCCTGGCTCAGGCAGGAAAAGGGTATGATGATGAAGAATTCAGTGCCTTTAGTAAACAGTGAGCCGTTTATTGGAGAGCGCTGTTAATCAGAATACCCGGTAAATACGGTATACGCTAACATACAATGGCACAGAAAAAAGGAAATAAAAAACAGGGTGCAACATGGGTGCAACGTAGAGAGAAATGTGTAGGAGTTTTTTGAATTGCCTGCAGCTCACCATGTATTTATGATTTGAGCAGCTATAAACAGAAGAGCGGATAGCTACCGGGAGCTCGTTCCAGGGCCCAAAGCAAACCACGGGGAAGTACTGTCGGCGAATATCGCGACAGGGTAAAGGCGACACGAACCTAAACCTCTGTGTCTATTTCTATGTTTTAGACAACGGGTTGGGGACTAAGCCAAGCAGCTATAACAGGCCGAACCCTTAGGAGGCTGCTCGCGCGAAATGAGGAGGTAGGTATATCGAATGTAGGAGCAGGGCCGTAACGGCCGCCTTTTTCGCCACGGGCGCAATTGGGTTTGGGGTGCAAAATGTTTAAATTTTTTGTCATTATTGCGTTACGGGCAAGCAAAAGTGCGGAATTGTACGACTACGCACGACTAAAAGTCACTCGTAATCGGCTCCAGTGTGAGACTACCCTTATTCACCATGTGGTGTTTTAGGCCCCTTCAACTACAAGGTCATTAGAGCTCCGTCCACCGCATAGTTCTTATGCAGAAACTGCACAGACACTACACTAATGCGACGACATTTGGGTATTAGCAGTAACCAGCTTTCCCAAGCGGCCACCCATGTCAGTACTACCTGGGTTTGCGCTGCTTAACTTCAATGATCAGACGAGAACTGGTGGGTCCTACGCAACTTGATGAAGCGACTCGATGAAATATCCCTGTTGCTTATTGTTATTGTGCAATAGCTCAGACACTATGCAATATTATAACCAACAAAGCAATAATTTACCTGCCAAAATTTCTATTTTGGTTGTAGTCACTTTCGTGGGGTAGGCGAGCATCCCCCCACGGACAACAAAGTCAATATTCCTGCGGGTTCCAGAGGCCTGACGACTGCTCCGACTGGCGGCACGAGCGGCGAGTTGCGTTGGACACACCAGTTCTCGTCTGATTACTGAAGTTAAGCACCGCAAGCCCAGTTAGTACTGACATGGGTGGTCGCTCGGGAAAGCTGGGTACTGCTAATACCCAATAATCGTCGCATTAGTGTAGTGTCTGTGCAGTATATGCATTAGAACTATACAGTGGACGGGTCTCTAATGACCTTGTAGTTGACGGGACCTTAAAATCCAACAAAACAAAAAAAGACTGGCGGCACCCCAGCCCCCAGTCAGAGCATGTTCAGTAGACCAGCAGACCCTACCCTACCACAGGCGGGAAAAGGATATGATGATGATGGTGATTATCGTTGCTTACTAATCTAGACTGGTCATTATGACATGAATGCATAACTTCTCACGTAGAAAGTAACAAAGCCCTTCCGATATTCTTCAAAATTGACATCAGAACCTGGATACAAATACCGTTCGATTTTAATATGCACATAGAAACAAATAATTTCACTAATCAACAGTGAAAAGGTTAAGTCAGCAAAAAAAAAAGAATTTGTACACCATAAATTTTTTCAACTGTGGCCAGATAAAATAATATTTTCATGGCATTATTTTAATCTTAGATTACAATGGTACCCTACGAATGACAAAGAATTAACTAAATACTTGCGAACAGTGCCGGCGCGAGCTTCAGAATTCAGGGCCGGCTTCAAAAATACTTTGCGGGGGGGGGGGGGGGGGGGCGAGGGGGGGGCGAAAAAAACAAAAGAGCAAAACACCTCACACCGCCGCCCCCGGCGGCGACGG
>JAAFCE010001036.1:6953811-6988758 GCA_013389805.1 Trigoniulus corallinus
AAAACAATTTTACATTTTCACAAGGCCCGCGTTCCGGCGAAAGCGCTGGGTCCGTTTCACGCCGGTCCTAGTTACCAAGCATTAGTCTGTTAGACTACCAAACTTTTTTCGTTGCTGTAAAAAAAGATCGTGTTTTAAAAGTTGAAAAAATGTCTTAAAATTTCACAAACATTTATTATTATTTCTTACTTTAATTGAATGGATTGCTGGATTAATTTCATGGTTTGGGGAGTAAGCAAAGTAGCCATAACAGGACGAACCCTTAAGAGGCTGCTCGCGGGAGATTAGGAGGTAGGTGTACAGGACGTAGGAGAGGGGAAATTTGCAGCGCCCAACGTTCTGTACCAACCACCCATGTTGGTACTAACCTGGGCTTGCACTGCTTAACTTCAATGATCTCACGAGAACTGGTGTTTGTTTGTTGGTGTTTTAGGGCCCTTCAACTACAAGGTCATTAGAGCCCCGTCCACAGCATAGTTCTTATGCAGAGACAGACAGACACCACACTAATACGACAATTTTTGGGTATTAGCAATACCCAGTGTGTCACTCGTGCAGCCAAGTTGCGTTGGACACACCAGTTCCCGTGAGATCACTGAAGTTAAGCAGCGCTGCAAATTAACCCTCTCCTTCAGCCTTTCACCTACCTCCTCATTTCCCGCGTTGTTGTTTGTTTGTTGATGTTTTAGGGCCCTTCAACTACAAGGTTATTAGAGCCCCGTCCACTGTGTAGTTCTGATGCAGGGACTGCACAGAGACTACACTAATGCGACGATTTTTGGATACTAGCGGTACCCAGTTTTCCCAAACGGCCACCCATGTCAGTACTAACTGGGGTTGCGTTGCTTAACTTCAGTGATCAGACGAGAACTGGTGTGTCCAACGCAACTCGCCCCTCCCCTCATTTCCCGCGGGCAGCCTCCTAAGAGTTCGTCTTGTTATGGCTGCCTGGCTTACTCCCCAACCCACGAAACTAATCCAGTAAAAATTCAAGCGGCCACCCATGTCAGTACTAGCTGGGGTTGTGCAGCTTAACTTCAGTGATCAGACGAGAACTGGTGTGTCCAACGCAACATTTAAAATGATAATAAGAAAAATGTACGCATTGCTCATTTTTCTCAATCTGAAAAATGTTTCTCTGTGCTCACCAGTAGCTTAATGGGGCACAATGCACAGATTTTTCTTTTTCCTAGGTCGGGGAAGACGGCAGAAGTAAGAAAACCGTGGGGAAATGTTTGAAAGTTACTTTAGGAAAATTTTTTGACCTCTAACTTACAGAATTTAAGGGCGTAGTAGCCTGTCAGACTAATGCATGGTAATCTAAATTTATTTCAATATTAAAAAAAACAAAAAATCATCAAATTTTCAAAATGAAAAATGTCAAAATTTAATACAAAAAAGTATTTGCACACTTTAAAAGCTCATAATTGTATTGGCATAAAATTCAATTCACTTTTCATTTTGATTGTCAAATAACATGAAAAAAGCAACTTCTAACCCTTTTCCCGCCTATGGCAGGGTCGGGTACCCATTTGTCCCTCTGAATGGACACAGGGTGATATATTGGACATAGTTTTTTCTGCAGCCGGTTGCCGGCCAAAGCTGCACCCCTACGCTTATTTATCGTCGGTCTAGTGTTCTTTGGGGAATGCTACCGACGCCAGGGGGCGAGCTCCTACACCTGGAAATTTTGCCTCATCTACCCGTTGCATAGTAGAGAGGGTTCTTTTACGTGCAAGCGCCATCGTACACCCACACGGGACCTCGGTTTTACTTCTCATCCGAAAGAAGGCACACTCGCGGCTTCTCTCTCGCCCGAAAGAAACCGACCCACCACGGTCCAGTATCGAACCTAGAACTATTGGCGTAGTTGCCGAGTGAGCTAACCACTACACCACCGCGGCGGGTCAGAGTACACCTTACAGCACTTCATAAATGTGGAAAAAGTTAACGTGAAAGTGCTGCAGCAGCTAAAATTTCATTCTCAAGTGTCCGGAACATATAAAACATTTTATTGATTATTTTCTATATTTTTTTTAATATTGAAACAAATGTATTAAAATAATACTAGGAAAGCGGTTTTTACTGGAAATTTTATTTGGCCACAGTAGAAAATTGTAGGGCGTAACAATTTTAACGAAGAGTTTCATCACAAAGTTATAGCTTTGCTACGTGCCCCAGTGGCGTCACTAAGGGAGTGCGGGCCGCACCGGATGACACTACTCACCCCATGAGAAATGGGGCAACACCAAAGCAGAGGAAGTGGCTTTTTTTTCGGGGGAAGGGGGGGTGGGTGACACCATGGTATCACCGCAACCAGGTGACGCCAACCCTAGCGACACCACTGACGTGCCCAACTACACAAAAGCAGCCTCCATCCAGTAATTCACATCAGATCAAATAAGACCTTCAGAAATGATTGAAAGAAATGTATTAAAAAAATATGAAAGAAAACACCACGAACTAATCATTTTCTTCTTCGAAATCGTCCCCTCTTTCTTTGTCGTCATCTTCTTCGCCACTATCATGATCTTCGTTATTTTCGCTATCAGAATTCTCTTGTCTTTCACTTCCAGATCTTGATGGCGAAGGAGAATGAACATTGTCATTTTCACCTTCAGCATCTGAGTGATCAGACTGCTGCTGTTCCCCTTCGCTGTCTCCTTGGCCATCATCATGTCTCACTTCGTCATCACTACTAATTTTAAAAATCAATTTTGGGGGAAAGTCAAACAAGATACTCTACATGTAAAAGAAATATCCCTGAAATTAAAACCTCCTTACTTGTCTTGGACTTCACGCTCACTGCCAGAATCCGATTTGGAGGAGGACCTCGAGTGCTGTTTTGGACTATCATTTCCATCGCCTGAATGTCTATCGTCCTCATCTCCACTTTGATTCCCCTCTCCGTCTTCATTTCCTCTCCTATCTTCATCATCCTCTTCAACTTCACTACCACTTCGTTGGTTACCCCTAAACCAAATTTTAGTACACCCGTGTTTACTAATGTAGTAGATTAACATCTTCACAGGGCTAATCTAATAAAACTGACTAATCGTGACAAATTTAGTAGCAGGTCACAAGAAAAGTGTGGTCTCAAATTTACCTCTCTTCTTCGCCCTCGTCTTCACTACCACTTCCAGAGTGAGACTGCTGTGGACTACCACCACCTGATCTTTCAGATCGTGCCTCATCGCCAGAACCCTCTTCTTCACCACCCGAATCCCCATCTTTATTTCTGGCAGGACTATTAGCTTCCTCTTCACTATCGCTCTTGTTGCTTGCTCTATAAACGATAAAGTTGTTTAAAATTTCATTTAGTATCATCGACATTTCAAAGAACTTTAAACCAACCAATGCAATGTATGTGTGAGGCAAGTTGCCGACACAAAGTTGCTAACTGCTTTTACACCTGGGAACTTCGCCGACCAATACATTTATTCACCATGGGGTGTTTTATGGCCCTTCAACTACAAGATCATTAGAGCTCCGTCCACTGCATAGTTCTAACGCAGAGACTACATAGACACTACACTACTGTGACGATTTTTGGGTATTAGTGGTACGCAGTTTTCCCAAGCGGCCACCCACGTTGTTGTTTGTTGGTGTTTTACGGCCCTTCAACTACAATGGTCATTAGAGCCCCGTCCAAGCATAGTTCTTATGCAGAGACTGCACAGATACTACACTAATGCCACGATTTTTGGGTATTAGCAGTACCCAGTTTTCCCAAGCGGCCACCCATGTCAGTAATAGCTGGGGTTGCGCTGCTTAACTTCAGCGATCAGACGAGAACTGGTGTGTCCAACGCAATAAGCAGTTCCCTGTATGAAAGGTTTAACGGCCTGTCGTAACAAGACCAATTTTCTAGACTAAATAAGCAGCACAAACCAATTCACTCTGATATCCAACGTAGTTAAGTTTTAAGAAAAAAAACTACTAACTGGCTGTGATTATCTTCTTGATCACTTCCACGTTCAGATCCTGAACCTGATTTGGATCCACCTCTGTCACTTTGAGGACTGGCACTGCCTTCTCTATCTGAACGATCCGACATTTTGTCCTCGCCATCGCTGTCAGAATCAATACGACGCTTTTGTTTTCGTTTACTTGGTTTCTTCTTCCGCTTCTTGGTTTCAGATTCACTTTTGAGTGAAAACAGAGCAGTAGCATTATACAAACCACAAAGACCAAGTGTATCAGATTAATTATTATAATACCTATCGCTATTTCTCTCAGAACCGGATGAACCGGAAGCCTTCCTATTTCCTCTACTACTTTCTTGACCAGATCCAGAAGCGTCAGATTTCTGATTCTCGCCTTCACTGTCAGAATCAATCCGATGTGGTCTTCTATTACTTTCACTTTCAGCTTCACTATCACTGCCACTAATAAAAAAAACAACTCAATATTCAGTATGACTATTTCATATTACAAACATCTTAACTGTCACATACCGTTTTTTAGCAGCATCACTATCAGAATCGTCACTAGATGAAATGGTTGCTTTAGAAACGATCTTGCGGCGTTTAGCAGAACTACCACCTTCATCATCTTTAGAAATAAGAAGACTCTTATTCTTCTTGCCTTTCTTCGGTTCCTGCCCAAAATGAAGGAAAAAAGTAAAGAAATAAAACGTAATGTCACCGTTTATAAATCGTCAAAGACACTAAAAAATACCTTTGACTTGCGTGGTTTTCTCTCTTTTCGAGGTTTCTCATCGTCATCACCTGAATCATCACCGTCATCTCGTTTCTTAGGTCGACGCCTCTTTTTACGTTTATCGCTTTTTCCTTCGCCTCCGTCGTCATCTTTCTTGCGTTTCTTTTTGGGTTCAACGTTTTCTTCATCTCCACTGCTATCAGAAACGTAATCATCCCGTTTGCGTCCCTGATTTTAAAGCAATAATTTGTTACAAAACTTATAGTAATAAATTTGGAAGTATAAAAGTCAGACAAATACCTTTCCTTTCTTTGGCTTTTCATCAGGCATTTCAGAAAATACAAGAAGATTCTTAGTTTTCTCTTTGTATTCAGTTCGTTTCTGCATCAATTCCTCATCTTGACGACGCTTTTCTTCATCCAGTCGGCGCTAAATTCAAGGGTAGATGTTATTAATTTTCGAGACGAAAATTATATTCAGTCGTCACTAGAAGTGACCATCATCATCACACACTTATCCCGCCTGTGGCGGGATCGGATCTGCGGGTTTTAGCCCTCCACTTTCGTCTATCTCCCACCAAGTCTCCGTCCACCCCATCATAAGCCTTCTCCAAGTCGATAAAGATGACAAGGAGATCTTTCTTTGCTGCCCCATATTTTTCTATCATTTGCCTCAGATTGAATTGGTTCCATTGTGGACCTACTTGGCATGAACCCAAACTGATTTCCACGGACCATAGTTCTATCCCAGAGGCGACATTCTATTACTCTCTCCCACAGCTTCACGAAATGGCTTATTAGCTTAATACCTCTATGGTTACCATAATCTTGGCCATCACCCTTTGATCTTGAAGAGTGGTACTATCCAACTCTCACGCCATGCAGTAATCAAAATTCATAATTTTACAAATACCTTTTCTTCCAACTGCTTTTGTCTCAAAGCATCTCTTTCTGCTTCTTGTTTTCGTCTCAATTCCCTTTCTTCTTCATCCAAATGCCTGGCTCTAGCAACGTGATACTGCGCTTGAGATAGAAGATCTTGACATTGTCTTTTAGAAATAAAGTAAAATACAAAAACTGCAGAATTATTATTACTAGGGACATACGCATTAACGATCTTATATCAAATTCTCATTCAACCTCGCTTCAGCAGCTGCTTGTGCTAAATCGTATTTCATTCTGTCTCCATGATGACTTAAATGGCTAAAATACCTGATGCAAAAAGAGAATCGTTCGTTATTTATATTAATTACAAAATTCCTTATTAAAAATCGACTGATTAACTAACCTACGAGCCAATTCAAGTTCATGAACGGCTTGGAGTACAGTTTTCAGATTACTTTTTTCATCCCTCAATATATGAGTTGCCAAACGTTGCAACACAAGGGCAATGTTGTACAGTAAGACAGTATCTTGCGGAGCGACTCGTCGGGCCTACAATCAAATGCAGTAATTGAATAGGAAATTATTCGACAAGAAACCAGATTTCAAAAACGCTAAAAATTTTCCCAATCATGTTTTTCAATATCTATCAGTAACTTCTCATAGGTTTTTCACGAATATTCACATTTTTCATCTCTATTGCACATAGATTCACACACTAGTTGTTTAGGTATCGGATGGCAGTTAGGGATGAACCTGCATACTTTCATCTCAGGACCCAAGCCCACTCTACAAAGCAAGCTACGAAGTCGATCCTTATAATAAGGTTTCAATATTTTAGTAGAACTTTGTTGCAAGGCGTTTGCTATCAACAAATTGGATGTGATGCTAGGATATGAAACAAATGTTTGCCGAGGAGAGAGTGAAATTTGAGTAATAGTAACTGAAGTCTTTGAAGTTTCCTTTCCATTGAATTGTGTAATTCTTAGGATATTATTATTAAATACATAAACATAACTAAAAACCATAGCACAATCAAGGAATGTAACCAACATTTACCTTTAGGAGTGTGAGCTTGCATTCCTTAAGTTTTCCACATTTGAAGTAGGCTCTAGCCAAATACATGAGTACGTCAACGTTGTTGTACTTGTAAAACTTTTTCAAGCAATTCTCGTACTGTTGGAAAACAAAAAAAAATTCAAATCAAAACATTTATTTGAGACTAACCTAACAGTTGCTATAATGATGACACAAACCATTTGAACAGCACTAACGTAAGACTTTTGCTCTACATAAATATGAGCAATATTCAACCACACGTCACAAAATTCTGCTGTTGCTTCTCGAACTTGAGCAAATACGTCTCGAGCTTCAGATACATAACCTTTTTGTGCCAAAACAGCGCCTACAAATTAAATTTGCAAGGGTTTAATGTTTAAATATAACACTATCCCTAACAGCAGACAACACTCTTCATGCTTTGCCTGCCAGCTGTCGATATCACCCTTTCTTCCCTATTTGTCAAATATGACTATCACGTAGTGTTAACATCTCTGAAACGTTCTTCCAAACTTATATACTACCCTACGTTCCAGGTGAAGATCTAATCCTGCTAGCGTGACTAAGACATCAAAACAAGGCCAGATATTGACAGTTTCGTTTCATTATATATCATTAGCCTGCCTAATGCTGGAAGTAATTTGCCGACGCCACCAGTACCATCACTTGGAGATTTCACCCGATCTATGCGTAGGAAGATTTCTCTTTTACGGGCAGATGACACAGTACAAGGTAGAATGGGTGTCCTTCTTGAGAAGAATTGAGAGGGCCACCATCAATACCTACCAATTCCGTTAGCAGCCCAGATATTCCTTGGATCATTTCGCAACACCTGCTTATACATAGCAAGTGCTCGATCTTGATGTCTTTTTTCTTTCTCTTTATCTTTAGTTGGCTGATGTAAGGTCTGAAGCCAAACGTTGCCCAACGCAATATGTGAATAGGCATCATTAGTGGAATCTGTATTCTTCAGAATTCGTTCAAATTTCTTCTGTCCAGGACCCCACTCTTGCTTAGCAAGGTGAAGGTTTCCAATAAGGGACCATGCATCCGGATGATCCTATGAAATCATTCTACGTAAGTACGTCATAGACAGCAAAGGTGGCAAATCGAACTGCACAAACCTTATTCACTTGAAGAGCTTCTTTGTACCAGTCAGAAGCCTCATAAATCTGACCACGATCACGAGCCATACATCCCAGACGCAGATAACCTATAATGAAATAAACTCTGTGTATACGTGTCAATGATATTCCAAATGGTGAAAAAAAGAAAAAGGGAAGATGATTTACAATCTATATAATTAGGATGCTCGCGTAAAATGTTTTTGTACAATTCTTCAGCTTTATCATATTGAAACAGGGATTCATACAATCGAGCTAGATTGTAAGTAGTTGTAATAGATATGCAATTATAATAATGTTCATCGTGTTGTGACTCATTGCGAGATCGGTCCAACGATGCCTCATAGTATTTCTAAACGATAAGCATTATTCAATTACAATTTCTTACGAAAACATCAATAACTAGGAAGGAAACACAAACCTTTGCGTCGTTCAGATTCCCTAGTCGAAAATGCAACGCACCCACGTTATTCAAAATTTCTGGTGGAACATCTGCATGAACCTTTTCATTTAGAATTCGCGTGGCAGTACCATATGCCTGTAGTGCTCCTTGAATACTGGATTGCTCTAAAATCTGTGCAAGTTCAATCCAAGCTTCAACATCGTCTGGAAATTGCTCAGTTACTTTCTTCAGATGAGCCTTTACAACGTTAAAAGTTACAGTTAATTACAGATTCACAATTCCAACTCTGAAATAATGGTAGTTACCTTAGCAATATCGCGTTTACTTTGACTTGGGGAGCTGGCATAGAGGGAGCCTAAAATTTTCATTGTTTCATAATTACCAGGTTGGGCTTTCAAAACTTTTTCAAAACACTGTGCTGCCTAAAGAACAATAACATCACCAAATATGTAATAAAACTTTTTTTTAATAATTTTCTGATATTCACGAACTTACATTTTCAGTATCCCCACGAAAAATATACATTTGACCTAGTCCGAAATGCGGCAGTACAAAATTGGGGGCCGCAAATTGAGTAGCTTGATAGTAATACTGAAATGCTTGGTCGTAATCCCCCTATAAAAAATATAAACAATTTTGCAACATTGCATAAAAGAATAAAAATATCAAACATGATTATTTAGTACCTGAACATGAAAAGCTCTTGCAAGTTGATAGCAACTTTCTGCTCTCATAGCTTCATTTTCCGTGTTGTGGAAAGCATGAAGTGCCAAATGCTGCACTTTTTGGTAATCCTAGAGAATAATAAACACAATATAGATGTAAATAATAAACAATATTCAAGAACTTTAAAATATATAATCTGAATGTTTAATTACTTTCTTGAAGAAAAAGTGATTCGCCAGGTGATTCAAAACCATAGGATTTGTCGAATCAATAGTGTATGCCTTAGATAACATTTGAACACCATTACGAATTGAATCAGTTGTTTTATTATTCAGTTCCAAGACAGCCAGGCCTACTAAAGCACCAACACATTGACTATCCAGCTGCAATGCGCGATCAAACGCCAATCTATTTTGATAATATATAATGAACACCTGTTGCAAGCACACAACTATGCCAGAAAAGTCTACGCTGATCCTCTAAACAAACTCAATATTTTAAAAAAAAATCGAGCTAAACGTACCTAGCCTTATCAGGTTTTCCTAGTTTCATAAAGCAGTGACCCATTCCAAGTCTTACTGCTGCAGGGCATTTCGGATTTGTTCTCAGCGCTTTTTTATAAAATGCCAACGCTCCTCTATAATCCTTTTTATTAAAAGCAATACAAGCTTTGCCCAACAATGATGGAATATTGTTTGGCGACTGGAAAATTAAAATGCATCATCAATAAAGTGGGGATACTCGAATGAGGTTAAAAGAAGAAGAAACGGGCCTACCTGTCCAAGGACGAAATTAAATTGGGCATCAGCTTGATCCAGTTTATCACCTTCCAGAAGACAGAAGTACGCACGGCCCAATAAATGACTCTATAATTTAAACACGAGCTGATATTAAATAGCTGTTTAATAAAATAATGCCCGCCAAATCAGTGCATCATACCTGATCATACATGATGATTTTGTCAGCAGTTGTATAAAGCAACGTTGCCTTCGTGAATAAATCACGTTTCTTGTCCTTATTAATTTTCTCCTTATTTGCTAGCTGGACATAGTACGCAGCTAATATGTCCAGAGTCTTCATCTGGTCTTTTTCATACTCACGATAATCTCTATTAGCATGGGTCCGGGAGGTTTCCAGAATTTTAACAAAGGCATCATGCTTGCCTTGTTTATAATATTCAAGCTAAATATTGTTAACAAAACATAGTTAGCAGTTAAGCAAATTAAACGACTCAAGCTTAATAGCGTCAACACTAATAATGATTCATATTACAAGTACGTACCGCCAAGGCAAACCAGATTGATAACTGCGGCTGCTCCTGGCGCAAGATACTAAGGGCTTCTTCTCCATCTGGTAATTGATCAAAGAAAAGTTCGATCACCTGCAAAAGATCAGAATGCAATTATTCTTGTCAGAATGTCAGTGCAGTTTACTATTAATCTAATAACACTGTGTGAAAGCATTGTCCATTAACAAGCGGTTGCGTAGCCACAGTGAATGAAAAACAAACCACACATATATGAAAAGCTGCTGAATTTCAAAACGATATATTAATATTACAAATGTAATTACCTCGTCTGTATCTTTCAGTGGAATTTCCACCGAACACGACATTTTAATTCCTCTTCACCGAATCGAACAATAAAACGCAGTGTTTGATTACAGCGCTCCTATGAACACCATTCAATAACCATGATAGAGGCAGTGGCACAACGCTAGTAAATGAAGCGTTGTTAAATTGTAGTTCGGACTTGAGGAAACACGCCGACGTTAGCACGCTCGGCAACTGCGTAAGTAGTTCTAGGTTCGATACTGGACCATGGTGGGTTGGTTGGCTTCTTTCGGATGAGAAGTAAAACCGAGGTCCCGTGTTGGTGGACGATGTCACCTACACGTAAAAGAACCCTCTCTACTATGCAACGGGTAGATGAGGCAAAATTCCCAAGGTGTAGGAGCTCGCTCCCTGGCGTCGGTAGAATTCCCCAACGAACACGAGACCGACGATAAGCGTATGGGTGCAGCTTTGGCCGGCAACCGGCTGCAGAAAAAAACTATGACCATTATATCGCCCTTGTGTCCATTCAGACGGACAAGATGGGTACCGACCCTGCCATAGGCGGGAAAAGGGTTCGGAGTTGCTACTTAAGGATACACGCCATCATAAAACACTTGATCACAACTAAACAACTCCTAACCCTTTTCCCGCCTATGGCAAGATCAGGTACCCATCTTGTCCCTCTGAATGGACACAAGGGTGATGCAGTATATTGGAAGGTGCTTTCTCACAGCCGGCTGCCGACCAAAGCTGCAACCTCCTATGCTTATTTATCGTCGGTCTACTGTTCGTTCGGGCACTCCACCGCGACGTAGGGTCGGGTCTGCTGGTTCTAGCCCTCCACTCCCCTCTATCTCCCACCACGTCCCCATCCACTCCACACACTACCATGTCCTTATGGACACCTGCTCCCACGTCTGCTTCAGTCTGTCCCGGCCCCGGGTGCTTCCTGAAACCCGAGCTCCTCCTCCCCTCTCCTCATTATGTGTCCATACCACCACAACCTATTCTCCTTCATTTTTTCGGCGATTTCCACCACCCCAGGCTACCTCTAATATGCCCATTCCTAATTCTATCAGCTCTTGGCACCCGACTCATGCACCACAGCATTCGCATCTCGGCTACTTGCATTCTATTGAAGTGGCTCTTTCTCACTGCCCAACACTCCGATCCATATAGCATTATTATGCCAGTATTGTAATTAAATTTCAGGATCGTGTAGGAATTTACCCGCTTCGGCAGGAGGTAGCGTACTCGATTGCTGAGTCAGTAGTTCTAGGTTCGATACTGGATCAAGGTGGTGTTGGCTTCCTTTGGTAGAGACAGAGAGAGACCCCGAGTGCACCTTCCATCAGATGAGAAGTAACACCATGGTCCTGTGTGGTGCAAGATGTGATTTGTACGTAAAAGAACCCTCTCTACCCGGCAACGGGTAAAATTCCCCGTGTGGGATCTTTCCTCTGGCGTCGGAAAAGTGACCGTACGAAAAAAAATAGGCCGATAATAAATAAGTATAGGTCTTGGCTGGATTGTTGTTTGCTTGTTGGAGTTTAAGGTCCCGTCAACTACAAGGTCATTAAAGACCCGTCCACTGTATAGTTCTAATGCATATACTGCACAGACACTACACTAATGCAACGATTATTGGGTATTAGCAGTACCTACCTTTCCCAAGCGATCACCCATGTCAGTACTAACTGGGCTTGCGTTGCTTAACTTCAGTTATCAGACGAGAACTGGTGTGTCCAACGCAACTCGCCGCTCCCCATTTTTTTTTAATAAAGCTATGAATGTTTATAATGTGAACTCTTGCTATTTTGTTAAAAAAATTTTAAGTGATGATGTCCCTGTCGGTGGTCCGACAATTATGGCAACCCTATATTAATATAAGGCTACAGAGTGCAACTTTGACCTACAGAAATGCATAAAAAATCATAGGTCACTTTAGTTCTTAAATAAAATGCGAATACATGAACACATCCGGACGTCGGAATTGAGTGCAATTGAAGTAATGGGGATTAATGAATAAAAATCAATACGTTACATTCATCTTGATTAGTGCTTTAATGTCAAGTAATGCATCAATCCAATAATTTAACCGTGGCACCTACTTGATCCGGTCAAATAACACATACGGACATCAGCTCTTGAGAAAGTATTAACGCAATGATTTAAATGGTACAAAGAAATCGCTAAATAAATGATGAAATTTAAAACATTATTACACCGTATATTACAATACGAAACTTTAAATTTCCCTTAACTTATTTCAGCGATTCTGAATTGGAGGTAGTTAAAAGATTAATAGGTAATTTTCTTTTCTTTTGATATACAGTTTAATAGACGGCAATGTTGGCTTAAACTTTTTGTTTTGAAAAATAACAGGTAAAAAAGGAAGTGAGAAATTATCTTGATGGTAAAGGATTTGTTCAGAATCGCTGGCTGGCATCATTCAGTCAAATTGTAGCTCACTCAATACGCTTAACAAATTCAACCCTAGAATCATTACTTTCAAAATCGTCATTAGTATTAATGTTATGGATTTTACCACAGAAATACCGCAAACCTTGGTGGACCAACTGAAATATGACAAGGCATTTGTACATTACAAATAAATTTAAAAGAGTAAAATAATCTGCCACAAGCCATATTTTAGTTGGAAGGCTCCACAATCAACTTTTCCGAGGCTCACGTGAATCAAAATCCACGTCATGAGTAACTTTATAGTAAGTAAATACTGTTTGTTTTGCAAATACGTGAATGGCAAAAGAAAACAAGAATTTTACAAGAATAATAAAGATAAAACGTTTGAAGCCAGTTAACAATTTAGTGAGTGTGGAAGAGGATTAAAGCGCATAACGGCATATGCCTATGCGAAGTGGGTGCATTACAAACAAAACAAACCTTAATTTTTTCAAACAATAAAATAGCTAGAGAAATAACTATATTATTCCAAACCATGTTATATGTTTCAATTTCTTCATAAATAATAATAATAATAAAATGATTACCACAATTATTTCGAATATGGCGCCATTTTGACATTCAAATCAGAAATCGAACATTTTAAATAGAACATTATGACGGAAGCGCGTCACAGGAAGGAACCACTCTGAATAGGTAATATATGGTTATTAAAACATGGCGGGGGAAATGGAATCGTGGAATGACAAACTTAACTATTGTTGTTAAGGTTAAGTCTCAGATATGAAACTACAAGCGTGGACAGAAAACACGTTATTCAGGTATTCATTCTCATAACCACGAAGTACCTTTTGTTCTAAAAAAAAAAAATTGACAAGAAAAGGCGCAGTTTAAAAACAATACTTAGACAGAAGTACTGGTAGAGAGGGGATGAGGGACGTACACTTGCATCTGCTAGATAAATACTAGTTTATATCTAAATTTACAGAAAGTCGCATATAACCATATATATAATATTCCATTACTTAAGATGTGCTAAACTCAATGGTGTGACAACACCACGAAAAAGACAAGAATTAAGGCGCTTTTTGTTCAAACGTTATGAAAATAGTAAACCCCCCATTCAGTTTCTTACGTATCCTTAGGTGGAATACGGAGCTTATGCCATACCGAAAAACTTTGCAAAACCTAAAGTCGAAGACAGTCAACCTTTCGTTATGTAACTGTTCATGCAACGGAGAAATCAACAGCCTGATTTCCATTCGTCAGAATTCCAGCGCGTCGGAAAACATTACAAATAATAAATATAACAAATCCAAAGAGAGAGAGAAGAGTGGTCAAGGTAAGAAATGTGATCAAAAGGAAAATAAACAATCTCACATAACAAACTTGGAAACACGCTTGCGATCTTCAGTTATGTTGTCACTGTTTTAATATATTTTAGTTCAGAGCTACACAAAGAAGAAATTAAAATTCATTCAGGGGAAGAAGGAGGCAGAAGTAAGAAGTTCTCTTAATTTTGCAGCCTGTGCAACAAAGAAATCAACCAGAAGACATACGAAAGTGTATTAATAAAAGAAAAAGAAGAAGCAGCCAAATACTTCTTCCATGTATGGAACATCTCTATATTATAACCTTTTTTTTAATACAGTTATATAATGTACCAACCACATGTCCCCCGCTTTATTGTTTAGATAAAATTAAACACTGCTTTTCAGAGTTCAGAAAAAAATAGCATCTGTCGTCAGGACCGTGAGATGCATTTACTTGCAGTTTGTAATAACTTCGACAACAACTTCTCAGCTGCTGGCATGTTTGGCCAAATGAGGAGCTACTTCTTCGGTAAGAAGATTTGCAGACAGTAGTGAAGAAGCCGTCGACGTCTTGCTTCTTGAACGCACTGTTGTCTCACTTGTTGTACTGCTGCTGCTGTTGCTACTACCGTTGGTAACTATGTGACCATTCTGATGATTATTCGAATGCCCGTTAGCTTTACCGTTGGCAATAGCCACACCTCCTCTGTCCTTCATCTCCATCCTGTAGGCAGCCCTCTGTGAGAGGAGAACAAAAACACATTAAAGTATAAGAGGAACAACAGCTCTCAACAGATATGAGATCATTAAAATTCCATTAGAAATGACCATTGCCCACCTCATAAGTATCCTGAAGCAAGCGTGATAGAAAATATTTGAAAATTAATAATATAATTGGCAGGAAATATACTACTAATGTGCCCAGGGATAGAGAGAGGGTGGGAGGAAAATGGAGAGAGAGAGAGAGGGGGGGAAGAAATGTGGAGAGGGAGCCAGAGTGAGGGGTGAGGAAATGTGAGAGAGAGAGAAAGAGCTAGGGCGAAGAGGTAGGAAGTATGGAGAGCGAAGGGGAGAAAGAGTGGAGAGCGAAGGGGGAGAAAGAGTGGAGAGAGAAGAGAGAGACAGAAGAGAGAGAGAAGAGTGAGAGAGAGGAGAGTGAGAGAGAGGAGAGTGAGAGAGAGAGTGAGGGAGAGAGAGAGTGAGAGAGAGAGAGGATAATTTTGGGTCCATCGATGGGAAGGGGACAAATTCCACACTTACATATGGAACCGTAACTTTTACATCTCATTTGATGGAATGCGCACTTTGACAGAAAACGGTTGTAGTTATCATATTGAAAGGAGAACACTGACCCAGCCAATTGTGAACCGTTGGCCTCTTTACTACTGAAGGTACAGAATTTAGCCTGGGAATCTTGTCCATATCCACGCATTAGTTTGCGTGTAGAAAGTATTCTTTTTCTTACATTGTACACCTTCAACATGGGAGGGGGGGTCACATCTTTCCATCCGATAACGACAGAGATTCTTTTAGTCATCATTTAACGCCAGCCTCACAGGTTCTAACAGTTATTTATCGGCATCAGGAGACGGGGTGAGAACCAGGTTAACCCGAGAAGAAGTTTACGGAAGTGGCAAAGGAAGGAAAAGAAATAGTGAATGATACGTAGACCACAGGACGAGAAAAAGAATGATAAATGAACCCTACTTACCAAACCGTGATTGTAGGCGTTTTTATAGAAGTTTCCAAACAATACCATGAATGAAAGCATGTATACTACTAATAAGTACTGCATCCAACGAGTGAAGGTACATCCAGTCAATATGCCATTGATTCCTAAAAGAAGGCCACAAGTAAACTGGATCTGTTATATGAAAACAAATAGTATTAACATAAAAAAATCATATAAACGAAATGTCAACGCTATCGAAAGATTTCTGATTCAGAAATGGGTCGCAAAGAATGGTTCAGATGGTACTCACCAATTGAATGACGGTCAGATACTGTTTCCACCACAAATATTTTCTCAATTGAGGGCCCAAAGCAGCCAAAGCATAGTAGGAATACATTAATACATGGATGAACGCGTTGACCATCGGTCCAAGGAAAGCTGAAATTAGTGCAAATAAAAACGTCATTTGATTTTGAATCATTTCTTAAAGGTTGGGAAGTTTGGGGAAAAACCCAGTCGATTTAATCTTGATTGTTAACCTAAAGTGTGCACGTGAATGTTTTAATAATAGGTAATAACATTGGCACGTCCATTTCGAAAACGTCACTAGTGTTATATTTTTGTTGCTTATTACGAGGTGACGCTTGAACAGTGCACCCATGTCCTGAACCAAATACGTGACGCTGTATTTGTATAGTGAAACCTCTCTATGGGTACATCCCTCATATCGGTACAGATTTTTCGGGCACCGATTTAATCGCCCATAGGCTTTATGATATTACTACCCCTCTTAACGGTACACCTCTGTAATGGGTACAACCCTCTATTGGTACAACTAATACATGTCACCACTTTACAGAAAACCACCTCTGTAATGGCTACACCCCTCTATTGGTACACCTAATACATGTCACCATTTTTAGAAAACCCCCTCTGCAATGTGTACATTCCACCTCGGTAACGTAGTGGGTAGCGTGCTTGGTAAATGCAGCAGTGATTGTAGGTTCGATACTGGATCGAGGTGGGTTGCCTTCTTTTCTACAAAGATAGATGCCTCGAATGCGCCTTCCTTTGGATGAGAAGTAAAACCGCCGTCCCATATTTTATGGTGTTAAATGGCATTTACACATAAAAGAACTCTACTATGCAAATGATAGATGAGGCAGAATTTCCAGGAGTAGGAGCTTGCCCTCCCTCTTGGCAAGGGTGGAATACCTCAATGAAAAGTAGACCAACAATAAATACTCATAGGGGTTGTAGCTTTGGTCTGCAACTGGCTGCCGTACAAACACTGTCCAAAAGATCAGCCTTGCACGCATTCAGAGGGGGCAAGATGGGTATCTGACCCTGCCATAGGCGGAAAATGAGAAGGTAGCTTGATTCTAGACAAACGACCCTTCATTGATTTGTTTGTGAAAATTAAATTTGTGTACACCAAGAATTTGAGAAATCTAATGTTATACAATGCATTTTTTCAGTTTAAAAAAACACAATATAAAACAATATATGTACTGTAACTGAATAAATTAAAAAACAGCAAATGGGTACACTTTGGCCAGGTCCCACAGGTGTACCAATTAGAGAGGTTTCACTGTAGTTTTAAATAAAACTGAGGAAAATCACGTGTAGTTGGTTATTCTGTCACTTCTCCGTATTCCCCAAGGATTTCTGATTTCAATATTGTTTCTACTATCAGCAGGTTGCTTCAAAACGACTTCAGAAATAAATTTCAACGCAACATCTGTGATGCAATGTTAACGAAGACCGACACAAAAAGTCGTCGAGAAGTAAAAATATTATATAATGTTAACTTATGAAAAAATTCTGATTTATGTTTGTCATCAAATAAAAATTATTCTTTTATCGGTGAAGCCACTCTTTATTTTGCCTGTCTCGCTTTGCGTAGTCACGTCATGCCTTTTGCGTGTGGAAGGATAAAAGTCAAGGGAGCTGACATTGAATGTGGACCAAACCGGTAGTCCTTGTTACAAAAAGAAATGGCACTTCAAATTAACCTAAGTAGAGAGTGTAAGAGGTAACAAAGGGACAAAATCTTACCCGAGCCTCCGGGCACCCATCGACAGCCCAACCACCAAAAGAAAAACATGGTTGAATGATGATAAATGTGTAAGAAGCTCAGCTGATTATTCTTCTTACGCAGAATAAAAAATAATGTGTCACTGAATTCGAATAATTTTGACAAGAAATACAAATACAGTGCTTTAACTATCTGCAAAGAAAAAAATAACATCATTAATATAAATACAATGGCCAAAATAGTCATCAGGTTTAAATTAAACATTGTAATAGATTACATGTCCGAAAAATCTTAGTTCAAGGAGACGGCTCAGTGATATTATGAATATGTACTACTGAATTAAATGGATATTTATCATATGATCTTTCGCTACTCCTCTTTTAAAAGAACTTCCATTCTACAAACCACAATAAACATGGGAAGAGTAAATCTCCCCATATTATTTATTTGTGGACAGTCATTATAACGATAGTCAAGCTTCGAATAACCAAAATGAGGTCAAGAGGCATTGGTCTAGAGCAGGGAAGGTACAGTGACAATTATTTCTTTACAACAACCTCTTCTTGACTGCTTGTTTTTCATCTTCATTCCAACATTGCCCATCAGTAGAATTGTCAAGGAAGCAGCAAAAAAAAACGTTATGTCCAAGAATTTTATTAAAACGAAGGACATCTTTAAAATGGCGTCAGGTTCTGTTCTATCGTCACAACGTTCGGTTTAAATAAGGGCGCATGCGTGAGTATACTGAGGGTCATTCGTAAACTACTAGCTAGATTTGATTACTGCAGAAGTAAGAATCTGGACTTTGCTTGTTTGTTTGTTTGTTGGTGTTTAAGGTCCCGTAAACTACAAGGTCATTAGAGACCCGTCCACTGCGTAGTTCTAATGCATATGCTGCACACACTACACCAATGCGACGATTATTGGGTATTAGCAGTACCCAGCTTTCCCGAGCGACCACCCATGTCAGTACTAACTGGGCTTGCGTTGCTTAACTTCAGTGATCAGACGAGAACTGGTGTGTCCAACGCAACTCGCCGCTCCCCTGGACTTTGCAAAGGCATTGGAAAGCTGTGAAGTATCGCTAATCTCATCAAGGAGTTCACGAAAGGTAGGGTGAGCCGCAAACTGCGTTGGACACACCAGTTCTCGACTGATCACTGAAGTTAACCAACGCAACCCCAGCAAGTACTGACATGGGTGGCCGCTTGGGAAAACTGGGTACCGCTAGTATCCAAAAATCGTCGCATTAGGTAAGATGCAAAATTAGACGCAGGCTGTAGCAGCCCTGCGAAATTCTGCTAGCAGGCTATCACCGCACATTGAATCGCAGTTTTTCACCATACTTGCATCAAATAATTCGCACCGCTTTTTGTGATTGTCACGCCAACTTCACACAGGAAACTGCGGCATTGGCACTGCGCTCCGCAGGGTCACATGGTGCAGGCAATGAGTCACGTCACGCTGCGACTTAACATACGTAACTACATACTATCATGTGAGCCACAGAAATTTATAGTGAGTTACCTTGCGTCACCTGCGGAGACTGCGTCTCATTTTGCGCTGGGCTTTAGTGTAGTGTCGGTGCAGTCTCTGCATCAGAACTACACAGTGGACGGGGCTCTAATGACCTTGTAGTTGAAGGGCCCTAAAACACCAACAAACAACAGCGAAAGGTAGGCCTATACCGAACGAGTGATCAGACTGTAGGCAGCTCCTCATTAAATTCTGCGGTCCTATACAGGATTCCCTGCACACACTAAGGGGCTCATTCGTCTCACCCACCTTTGGAAAATTTCGATCCCTACTTTAAAATCAAAAGCACCGCCGAAACGAATGGTTGTGAATTACTATGTCCTTGGGTTAGAAGTCCCTTATCAAGTTTTCAAGTTTTTGTCAATGAACGCGCATTTCTCGGAATTGATGTCTTTATTTCAAAATCACATGCAAACGTGGACTAGTAATTTCCATAATAATCTCAAGGGTGAAAACAGCTACCGGTGTTACATAGTAATTATATTGACATAAAGTGAATTGAAAAACAGTTGTGGTGGTTTCAGGCCTGACCACGGCCATCATCTCTCTCAGCCTAAGAACGAGGGGGATTGTGACGGATGTACCTTTTTTTCAGATGAAGCTACTATCCCAACCCACTTTGCACTTCTCCTGCAAATTATCTTGGTTGGGGCCTGAACTGTTGTAACTCCCAGCTTTGTCCACATTGTAAATGTCTAGAGCAGCGATTCTCAACCTTTTTTTTTTGTCACGGTACTGACAACGACACATTTTGGGGCACACAAACGCCAAAGAAAATATCGAACTTGAACCCCAACCCTATGCAAAAACAAATACTGGACCGAGGTTGGCTGGCTGTTTTCGGGCGAGAGAAAAGCCCTGAGTGCGCATTCTTTCGGATGAGAAGTAAAACCGAGGTCCCGTGTGGTGTACGATGGCATCTGCACGTGAAAGAACCCTCTCTAATATGGAACGGGTAGAGCAGTGGCGTCGCTAGGGTTGGCGTCACCCGGTGCGCTGACACCATGGTGTCACCCCCTCTTCCGAAAAAAGCTGCTTCTTCTGCTTCGGTGTCACCCCATTTCTCATAGTGCGAGTGGTGTCACCCTGTGCGGCCCGCACCCCCTAGTGATGTCACTAGGGTAGAGGAAGCAAAATTTCCAGGTGTAGGAGCTCGCCCCCTGGCTTCGGTGGAATGTCCCAAAGAACAGTATAAAGACGATAAATAGCATATGGGTTGCAGCTTTGGTCGGCAACCGGGTGTGGAAAAACACTGTCCAATATATCGCCCTTGTGTCCACTCAGAGAGACAAGATGGGTACCCGACCCTGTCATAGGCAGGAAGAGAGTTAGATGTTACTTGTTACCTAGCCCTATGCACACATCCAGCGGGTGACTAGTATGATAAGCTACTACATAGCGTTGTTATAACGGATTGCACTTCAACATCGATTATGCAGTTCAGCCTCATGGTTGTCTTACAGTTGCTCCTTCTAAAGGTGTTACAATTGTCCCCTACACAGCATGCTAGGCAAGAATGTATTTTTTTTTTTTTGGTTGAATTTTATTCAAAGATTTTCAACTAAAAAATTTTATCCAGAGAAAGGGTTTTTCTATCATTATTATCAAAAGAATAGTCTAAATAAAATACACGACTTACATCAATAAAAAGAAAAGTTCTGTTATCCTATTATGCTGGTTTGAATGGCAATAAACGAATACGAACTGCCAAGATGTGGCCATGTCGTGGAGGTTCGGCAACTTAAACTTTTCAGGGGATTTCCCTTTTTACAATTGACCCCCCCCCGCTCTCCCTTACTCCACTTTGCCATAGGCGGGTAAAGGGCCAAGAATGATTATGAGGACCTAGCGATTCAAAGAAGCAGGACTAGCTGCCTATACAGCGTGTTTCCTTTAAAGTAACCAATGCCTTTTTTAAAAAAATCTATGACATATGGGATAAAATGGTTAGGAAAAAGTTATAGTTGATGGAGGGGGACATTCATTTCCTAAAACAGTTCAGAAATTTTGGCAGTAGTTTTTTCAGGACAATGCAAAGTTACATTTTTTTCAATACATAGGGGTAGTTTTAACTATCACACATAGCTCTAAAAAAAATGTGAAATTTTGATATATCATGTACCTATACCTAAAATTAAAAATACACCCTCAAAACTGCATTCATGAGTGTGCACCAATAGCCCAGGGCTACAGAATGATGTCTCGGGTATGGAGCTCAGCAAATTGTCGCTCTTAACCGCTCCAACTAGCTAGCATTGAGCTAACGTGGATCGTGACACCTTGGCTTGTGCTCCAAGTTAGCTAGTTGGAGCAGCTAAGAGCGACAATTTGCTGAGCTACATACAGTAGAATCTCGTTATATCGAACCTCAGGGGACCGTGAAAAATAGTTCGATATATCCAAATCCGGAATTATATGTAAAGCTAAAATTTACATCGGGCGGGACCGCTGCTCAAGCTTTGATATAAGCTGGAATAAGCAGGATTTCGATATAAGCGAGTTCAATATACCGAAGTTCTACTGTACCTGAGACAACATTCTGTAGCCTTGGGCCATTGGTGCACACTCATTAATGCAGTTTTGAGGGTTTATTTTTAATTTTAGGTATAGGAACATGATATATCAAAATTTCACATTTTTTTAGAGCTATGCGATGCGATAGTTAAAACTACTCCTATCTATTGAAAAAAATGTAACTCTGCATTGTCCTGAAAAAAATACTGCCAAAATTTCTGAACTGTTTTAGGATGTGAATGCTCCCCTCCATCAACTATAACTTTTTCCTAACTATTTTATCCCATATCTCATAGATTTTATTTTAAACAAAGGCGTTGGTTACTTTAAAGGAAACACCCTATATATGCATTTCCATGTAGAAAGGATTCTTTAACATGCAGTGATGATCCCCAGGTATATTTGCTGTTTCGCCTTTCGGAGAACCTGTATAAAGGCCGCCACACACGATCAATTTGGTGTGTCAATTCGGTGTGCACACACCGAACTGACACACCAAACTGACGTGTGTGTGCAAAAAAAGTTTTTGCTCACACCAAAAATTTTAACTGACGGTGTGAAGAAATTTTATCAAATCAGTGTGTCAATTCGGACTGACGTCAATCCGAATTGAATGTGTGTGGGGTTGCTCACATCAATTGTTCACTTTTTTGTTCTGCGCATGCCCAAACATGGATAAACGTCATCTTTACAAAAATTGCACCATGGTAACGGTAGAATTACTGGTTGATGCGGACAATCAAATGACGTCACATGACGTTTCACGAAAAGGAACATAGGTACGTGACACACCAAACTGATCGTTTGTGGGCAATTCATTCCTTCACACCAAATTCAACACATCGATGTGCACACCGAACTGACACACCAAACTGATCGTGTGTGGCGGGCTTAAGAAGCCAAAGCTCTGAGCCATGATCGAATTCGGCTGTCAGCTAAATTACGAGAGAAAGCATCCTATGAAATGCTTATTTAGGGGGGGGGGGTCGTTTTCCTTCAAGAAACCAAGTCAGCTCCCCTGTTATCAATAGTACGTGCATCAACTATAGTATTGTCAGTTTGTAATCAAGTGTTGAAAACGACGTTGAGATGATAAATATGAACATAACATATACTGTATTTAATTACTAGAATAACTATAGTGAGAATAATGAACTAAATAGCAACGTGATAAGACACCTAGTGAAAACAATCGAGAAAATATAAAATATTATACGAACCCTCATTGATTCAACATCCTCCGAGTTGGTGCAAGGTTCACAAAACCAACTATAATGAAGTCGATAAGATCCAATCGCTAACTAGAAAAATAACAAACAACAATTTTAAAAAAAAAATGTATTAAAGCTAATCGCACTATTAAAAAAACAGGACACGTGGCATGCACTTATTAATAATTAAGGACAAAAGGTGAAGAAAAATTTGAACGAAAGAAAAAGTAAACAACTTAGATACGTACGTAGGTCGAGTTATACAAAAAGGTCAAAAACACAAAGCAATTTCTAACACTTTTTCCCCGCCTATGACAGAGTCGGGTACCCCTCTTGTCCCTCGGAATGTGGACACAGGGCGATATATTGGTCATAGTTTTTTCTGCAGTCGGTTGCCGGCCAAACCTGCACCCCTACCCTTATTTATCGTTGGTCTAGTGTTCGTCGGAGAATGCTACCGACGCCAGGGGTGGCGAGCTCCTACACCTGGAAATTTTGCCTCATCTACCCGTTGCGTAGTAGAGAGGGTTCTTTTAGGTGCAAGTGCCATCATACACCCACACGGGACCTCGGTTTTACTTCTCATCCGAAAGAAGGCACACTCGCGGCCTCTCTCTCTCTCTCGTCCGAAAGAAGCCGACTCACCTCAGCCAAGGCCTCCTAGATAACAAGGCCTTTGCAGTGTGACGTCACTGGCTAGTGACGTCACACAAAGTAGTGCTAGCACACTATGTGAACGACCATATTGTGTGCATTTCAAGCGTCTTTTTTAAATTGATATTTGAGTTGAATTTTTAACTCAAACCATTTTCCGATGTAAATCATAATATTTGGATTGTGCCATGTAATTGTGTTGTGCCTGGATGCCAGGGAAACTACAGAAGTGGACCTAAAGTTAATATCTTCAGTTTTTCAAAACCCCAAAATGGATTATAGCTAGTAACAGAAAGGCTTCCAGATTGACCAAGCATTGAATGGTAAGCAGATTTAATATTGAACCCATAGGCTTATATAAATTAGATACACTATGTTTATACTAATGTTTTACACAAAGCATATCATTCCAACTAAGAATATGGCAGCCAAGATGTTGCATATATATTTTAAGAAAGGAATAATCATAGGGGGTAGAAAAGTTAAGTATACATGTTATGTTAGGTATGTTGGGTTATATATGTTAGATTAGGTTAGTTATGTTAGGTGAGCTGTGTTAGGCATATATATGTTAGGTTAGGTTAGTGATGTTAGGTATACATGTTAGGTTAGATATGTTCTGTATACTTGTATGCCTAACATCTATACATATGCTCCTAACCCTTTTCCTACCTATGGTAGAGTTGGGTACCCATCTTGTCCTTCTGAATATTCTCCCTCCATGGTGAATGTCTTTTGAGCACCCAGGGGTGGATCCAGGGGCAGATCAAGGGGGTAGCCCTTCAAAAAATGGGTCTCCCAAATACTTTTAAATATTCAGAATCCCTTTGAATACATACCATGACTCCATATATTATATACGTCCTCTACTGCCCTTTAGACAATGTCCTATCTTCAGTGGTTTAGCCAACTGTAGATTGGACTGGCAGTGTAGAAATGGGAATAGGAAATTAAAAAATGTCTCATCAGTTGCAAAGTTGAATCATGCATCAATTGAAACATGTACCCCATTGAAGCACTGAGGGAGAAACAATTGCAGCATTGCTCCCCCTCTGGATCCACCCCTGCTGGGCCCTAATAACCACTGATGTCAATGGGCCCTAAAACCCTAACAAGCAACAACAACAAGCTCCTTTTATGACTTTTCATGTGAAATTAATTTTAAAAATTTTCTAATAAGTATGCTATTGAAGCACTACAATCCACACATAAGCAAATCCTCCCTATGGTTTAGACACTTGCACAGCTATTCAAAAAATCAAAATTATAATATTGAGAGGAAGACGTCTACAAGAGGTTAAAATTGAAAATTAAGCATTAAAGTATGCGTTTTAAATGCATGTTTCTTACAAAAATTTAAAAATAAATTAATATTTTCATGCTGTCTATTCAGTCAAACCAATATTTACATGTGCATTTAAAATCTATTTTATATTTTATGAATAAATATCTCATTGCTTTGTAATGGCAAGCGTCAGCATTCATCATTATTTTCAGTAGGTCTTAGCACTACTTAGGATGACGTCATGAATCAGTGAGAAGGCCTTCTGTTTAGGAGGTCTTGCCTCAGCCCAGTATCGAATCTAGAACTACTGACGCAGTTGCCGAGCGTGCTAACCACTACGCCACCGCAGCGGGTGAAGAAGAAGGTCAGAGGGTAAGAAAAATTATTGACAATACAATTGATTTCCAGTGTGCTAAATTTGCATTTACGTGAAAGTGTTAAGTAAGTAAGATAACCATAATCGCTGTAGCTACAGCATAATGAAAACGATTTCAATTTCAACGAAAACTTGAAACGAGTTCAAATCATGTTCAAAATGGCGAACAAGAATGAGAAGGGCTGATATTCTATAAGTTATCGATCTAAAGTGATACGAGCACGCGCAACGACCACGTGATTCAAAGATTCAAAAAACGGAATTGCAAAATGGTACGTTCCACGGGCTTAGATTTCCATACAGAACCAGTTACGTAACTTGTAGCAGGGCCCACTCTAAGGGCAGGGGGGGGGGGCAACCCGGACATTTGTTCGGGGCGTCATTTTGGCTGTAAGTATGAGAACAGAGCACGCAAACAGAGCGCCGCTTCAAGGGGCGGCAATTTGTCCTTTTGTCTTTTAGTCCGCAGCGGCATAAGTGCTAGAGTAGGCGCTGCTTGCAGGGGCAATGGGATCAAATTGCCCTGGACGCCGGATAAAGCGCCACCTTGGGTAGGAGCGGCGAATTGTGTTGGACATACCAGCTCTCGTCTGATCACTGAAGTTAAACACCACAACCCGAGCTAGTACTGACATGGGTGGCCGCTAGGGAAAACTGAGTACTACTAAGACCCAAAAATCGTCGCATTAGTTTAGTATCTGTGCAGTCTCTGCATAAGAACTACACTGTGGACGGGACTCTAATGACCTTGTAGTTAAGGAGCCCTAAAACACCAACAAATAATAACAAGCCACCTTGGGGCGCCATCTCCGCCACGACACAATGTTTGTGCGATGACTTTACGGCAAATAACATACTGTCCGTGTACCATGTTTGCTCAGGACAAGCAACGGGGGAGAGAGGGGGCGCTTCGAAAGTTTCTCGCCCCGGGCGCCACAACTGAAGTTACGCCACTGTACAGAACCTACTACAAATGTGTTCAATGGATGGGCTCCGTTTGAAGGACGGAGAAGGAGAGTGACAGTCCATTCACAGGAAAATGATAATGACCAAAGTTAGAAACCAAGTCCAGAAGTGTGATTTGGAGGATAATGCCACATGGGGAGGAGGAATGCCACTGCTTTATGGAAAGCAACCTAGGCGACTTCAGAAATCTTCAATTTAGCTGCTTGACAGGTGGTAATTATATGAACATACATTGATCCCATTTACAACAGGGCCAGACAAGCAAGTGACCTCTTTTATTTTGTACCTCCACCTAAGGGTCTAAGTGACTCTACGTCTAGAATAAGAGAAAGTAAAGTGGTTACTCGTTACCCGAGGGCAAGACAAATGTTAAGGCTGTATCAGTGGATAACTTGTCATACCAACCATGAATGTCGCCATTGGCTACAGCAGTGTTACAGCAACGAGGAAAGGAAAAAAGAGAGGAGAAGAAGACGAGATGCAGACCGTTTACTGCCCCAATTCCTCTCCCCTCTCTCTCGCAGGATGTCACTATAACGTGCAGGGTACTTTTTAGCGGGTCACTTTCTTATTAAAGTGTTAGGCACCATCCATCTTACTAACTAGCTCACACCCAAACACATTCAGGCATGTGGGTCAGCGGTTAAAAACACTTAATTGCCCTCAGGAACCGCGAGCAACATTGTGGTCCGAGTTTACCACTCAAGGTAAGAAAGGGGCCAACTGAAATAGAGGTCAACCCTCCTTAATATTCCATCACGAAATTCATCCGTTAAATTTTTATTAAAATAAGGCAACAAATCTCACTTTATTTGGGTCTCTAATGACCTCGTAGTTGATGGGACCTTAAACTCCAACCAACAACAACTCACTTTATTTTAGAAGAAGTATTTGAGTCTCAGGAAGGTGTGTACATTGTAAGGAACTAAAAATAATATAAGGTGTTAAATATTTGAGTGTATTAATGTGACCTTAATTATTAAAGTCATGCGTGCCACTTTACTTCAACAAATTTGTGCAAAACATAAAGATATTTGATATTCATATAAATAACGAGCTCACAACAAAATTTATGTCGATGAGGCATGACCTGTTTTAATTTTTGTCTTAAACTGCCATGCAATTTATTAAAATGTAAAGTCGAATGCAGCAGAAAGACATTAAAGGGACTAGAAGCAGCCACTTGTATTCCTAACGCGTACTACTAACCTAACTCAGCGGAGTGCCCGTGCTGCCCGGAGGTGGACGACGACGCTAATCACACGTTCTTCATCCACAACAGATTGTTTGTTGGTGTTTTAGGGCCCGTCAACTACAAGGTCATTAGAGCCCCGTCCACTGCGTAGTTCTAATGCTGAGACTGCACAGACACTACACTAATGCGACAATTTTTGGGTACTAGAGGTACCGAGGTTTCCCAAGCGGCCATCCACGTCAGTACTAACTGGGGTTGCGTTGCTTAACTTCAGTGATCAGACGAGAACTGGTGTAGCCAACGCAATTTGCCGCTCCGTTATGGGACGCTTGGGACATGGTATCCCACTATACAGTATGTAGGTCATGCTACGTGGAAAGCTGCATCAAGGAGCGTCCCTGATTCACGCCAATAGCCCAGCGAGACCCTAAAGAAACGGGGCCTTCCATGGCTCCCACTCCCAAAAAATACAAACACGTGCAAGAAACCCATCACCATGATGTACTCGCATATGTAGGTCATGCTACGTGGAAAGCTGCACCAAGGAGCTTCCCTGATTCACGCCAATAGCCCAGCGAGGCCCTAAGGAAACGGGAAAGAGTTTCTTAGCCTGTAGTAATATGACAAGCAGTTCCGGAGTAGAAACGGGAGCCTTCCATGCCCCCCCCACTCCCAAAAAAATACAAGCACGTGCAAGAACTACCCATCACCTTGATGTACTCGGATGGGTAAACATACAGTATGGTTAAGAGCCATGTGCTTATTCCGCACGTGGTTTCAACGACTGGCCAATTGCAGAGCACCAAAAATTTGCACATGCGCATCTGTTTTACAAAAATGACCAATAGCGGCTCGCTAAATCCATTTATGTGTTCATCACCACGTGTGGTTTTCAAAACACACGTTTAAATTGCGCAAGTGCTAACAATGACACCTAGGTATCCATAGCAACAAAAATACATCACTCGTCAAAGAAATTAGCCCTGATATTAGACCGTGTGAGATCTACACCTAGACCGATCATTTTGAAAGTAGTTCCAGGCCTTTTCGGGTCACCTTTAAATCAGTATGGTCTATTAAAAATCCTTTGGCATCATAAGGTGACAAAATGCAACGGAAAGCAGGCGAATTAGCTGTAAAAGGTGTTGGTAAACACGGTTATTTTATCATTACTGTCATGTCCTACATACAGATATACAGTACCTACCTATGTAATAGGAGTAAAATGTAATCAGTCTACTAATATGTAATAAAATATAACTTGTATTAAAATAAAAAGGGGGGGGGTGATTATTATTCCACTGCCACAATAAATAAATAAATAAACATCTGTAAGTGGTCGCCGCCAAATTAGGTTTTGTATATTTAGCCTATAACCAAATTTCGAATATACAGTACAGAGAAAATAAGGTGTCCTGAAAAACTAAAAATTCAACAATTCGGACATGAATCCGTGACGATGAAATTGACTATATTATATAGCAGTTAAAGGGTATCGTTTAAAATATGTTTTTAATATTTACAATAATTTCTACTAAAGTTATTTAACCTACATTTAGGCCTGACACTCATTTCTTATAGACCTCTAGTTGCCAAATGAAAGTAAGTCAATTCTTGGTCTTCAGTTACCATAAAGAGGCTTCCAATAACCAAGGAACCAAGAGGGCAACCTCTCTACATTAAAAAAAAAATAATCATACCTTTAAATTGGGGCACTTCTGTGAAAAAAAATATATATATATATATATATACAGGACTAGACCTCACTAATTGGTTGGTACATGCGCCTGCCAGGTAAAATTGGAACTTTCCACTGTCCAGACTACACTAGTTCACACATGACTCACTTTGTTGTTTCTGAGGAGTTTCATCTCTGTGCAACCTACAATCTCCCCCCCCCCCCCCCCGAAAAACATGCCCGACCTTTGCCTCTCCTATCCATTTCATCATCATTATCTAACCCTCCTCCCGCCTGAGGAAGGGTCGGGTCTGCGGGTTATAATTTTCCACTCCCACCTATCCTCCACCCCGCACACCTCCATGTCCCTTTGCACCACCTGCTCCCTCGTCCGTTTCGGTCTTCCCCTGCTCCTGGTGCCCCCGATCACCTGCCATCCTATAATGGCCCTAATACGTTCCTCCTCTCCCCTCCTCACCACATGCCCATACCACCTCAACCGACTCTCTCTCATCTTTTCCGCGATGTTTCCTACCCCCTCCCCCCTACCTCTAACATAATCGTTTTGAATTCGGTCGGATCGTGACACCCCACACATGTAGCGCTGCATTCGCATCTCAGGGGGAGCGGCGAATTGCGTTGAACACACCAGTTCTCGTCTGATCACTGAAGTTAAGCAGCGCAACCCCAGCTAATACTGACATGGGTGGCTGCTTGGGAAAACTGGGTACTGCTAATACCCAAAAGTCTCTGCATAAGAACTATGCTGTGGACGGGGCTCTAATGACCTTTATATTGAAGGGCCCTAAAATACCAACAAACGACAACTAGTTTGACGCAGCCGACTGCCGGCCAAAGCTGTAACTTCCATGCGTATTGATGGCCAGCCTCTGAGCCCAGCACTCTGAGCCATTCAGCATAGCGGGCTTATTGGGACCTGGCGGTCAAACAGGACCCCACTTGCCTGTCTCCACTTCAGCCCTTCTCCTATCCACTTGCACTCCTCAAAATTGTAATAAAATTTACAAGGCACCATATCTTTTTTTTTATCATCTCTTAACATCGAACCTTGAAAATGGGAGGACAAGTACTAAAGAAAAATACGTACTGCCTGAAGGCAAGGGTAGCAGATTGGCGGCCAGTGATGTACCTATATTTTTGTGGCCCGCAACGACTACAGTATAACAATTCACTTATTTACTTTGTACTGTATGTACCGAGAATGATCAATAAGTAGCGTGCTCAATTTACTGCGCCAGTGGTTTCAGGTTCGATACTGGATCGGGGTGGGTTGGAGTATTCCGGGCGAGAGAGAAGCCCTCTGTGCGCCTTCCTCCCGATAAGAAGTAAAACCGAGGTTCCTTGCGGTGTACGATGGCATTTGCAAGGAAAAGAACCCTCTCTACTATGCAACGGGTAGATGAGGCAAAATTTCAAGGTGTAGGAGCTCGTTCCCTGGTGTCGGTGGAGTGCTCCAACTAACAGTAGACCGACAACAAGTATAAGGATTGCAGTTCTGGTCGACAGCTGGCTGCGGGAAAGTGCTTTGTGAAGTTGCTTTGTACTGAGAAATTAATGCTGTTACTAATGTGACAATTCGTTAAGAAAATATTTTTTTTTTTTTAAAAAAAAACCTGAAATTTGAAAAGCAGAATGAGCAACAATACAATATATATTTACTAGACAGAAAAAAATGGCTCGGGGTTGAATTGACACTTCTGTCATAAAAGAGGAATTACAGACCAAAGTCTGCCTCTAGAAATGTTACAACACACCTTCAAAATGTGAGAAAACCAAATACGGTGTGGGGAAACGACTGACTACTACTCTCTCAAACAGGACAACAGTTTACTGGGCAGAGATATCCAGTTTGAATCATTGCAACACTGAATTAATGATTTCGTATTTATCTCATCATTTTTAGGAATGAGTCTATCAGAGGTAGCCTTGGGTTGGGGGAGATCATAGAAAAATGACAGCAGATTGAGACGGCATGGAAATGCAATGAGAAGAGGGGAGGAGGAGCTCGTAAGGTCCAATACAGGAATGCAGGTGGTTGGAAGCACCCGGGGCAGGGGAAGACCAAGTTGTTGTTGTTGTTTGTTGGTGTTTTAGGGTCCTTCAACTACAAGGTCATTAGAGCCCCGTCCACAGCATAGTTGGTATGCAGAGACTGCACAGACACTATACTAATGCGGAGATTTTTGGGTATTGGCAGTACCCAGTTTTGCCAAGCGGCCACCCATGTCAGTACTAGCTGGGGTTGCGCTGCTTAACCTCAGTGGTCAGACGACAACTGGTGTGTCCAACGCAATTCCCCGCTCGGGAAGAGAAAGGTAGACTTGAGAGCAGGGAGTCCATAAGGATATGGTAGTGTGTGGGGTGGTTGGGGACCTGGTAGGGGACAGGCGGGAGTGGAGGGCTAGAACCCGCAGATCCCACCCTACCACAGGCGGGATAAGGGCATTATGATGATGATAACATGATTTCAACCACTATTAGAATGACAACGAGTAGATAGTTTGCGATGAAGAGCACCCACGAAAGCAGTCTACAAAAGATAGCTGTGAGAGATTAACATCATCATCATTATCGTTATACCCTTATCCCGTCTGTGGCAGGGTCAGGTCTGCGGGTTCTAGCCTTCCGGGTTCAGCTCACGACACCCCACTCAGGTACCGCAGCAATTGCATCTCGGCTACTTGCATTCTATTTTCGTGGCTCTTCCTCACTGCCCAACAGCAGCGAAGTTGCGTTGGACACACCAGTTCCCATGAGATCACTGAAGTTAAGCAACGCAAGCCCACGTCAATACCAACATGGGTGGTTGGTAAAGAACGTTGGGTGCTGCAAATTTCCCCTCTCCTTCGTGCTCTTCACCTTCCTCCTCATCTCCCGTAAGCAGCCTCCTAAGGGTTCGTCCTGTTATGGCTGTTTGGCTTTCTCCCCAATCCATTAAACTAATCCAATCCAACACTCTGATCCATATAACATAGGTGGCCTAACCACTCCCCAGTGAAATTTCCCCTTCCACTTGATTGGGGCCCTATCACACAGTACTCCGCTTGCCTGTTTCTAGTTCAACCATCCCCCATTGATTCTATGGGTAACATCCGAATCTATCTCCCTATTCCTTTGGAACACTCGCCCTAACTACTTTACCTCTTGCACCTTTGTCACCAGCTCGCCCCCAGAGAGTACGTCACCATTAATTTCCTGTCCTTCCCAATTGAAAGCTAAATACTTTGTCTGCTTCATCTTTACCTTTAGTCCTCCCTTTTCTATCGCTGTTCTAATATCGTTTAGGCCTTTCTCTGCTTGATCTCTGGAGTCACTAAGTTTCCCTACATCCCCTGTAAATTACATGCATTGAGGGGACCATTCTCCTACTCCCGTCAGTGGTTCGCCCATAACCAGAATGAAGAGTCTGGACTTAGTGCTGAACCTTGGTGTACTCCAACCTTCGCTGAAAAGCCTCAAATTTATTTCCACCGACACTAGTTCTATCCCGAATGCTACATTCTATGAATGTCTCCCAGAGATATGATCAGGTGCTTGTCCCTCTTCCTGAACCACGTATATTTGCCAATGCAAGGCCATGTGCTCTTGCAAGATAAATTAGAGTATAACTCTTATAAATAAATAAATTTAAAAACCAACACTTACTTCCATGCATATGTATCCATTAAGAAGTGTGACAAATGTGTTATATACAATCATAGGCCACTTGAGGCTGAAAGGCTTGCGATTCTTCATTATTCTAGGGCCGAAATATACCATTGAGTAATATAATAACAGGCATATTCCAGTCGGTTTGAAGGAATACATGAAAGGCCATCCGTCCACCCTACGATCTGCAATCAACAATAATAAAAATTAACGGTCAAAAACAAGTCATACAATGTTTATAGAGCCCAGGGATTAGGTACGCCACACGCATTTGACGGACGACCCTATCAGAAGAGGGGGTGGAGAGAGAGAAATCACAGACACAACACCTGCATGCAGGACCCGCTCTAAGGGGGCAACCCGGGCATTTGTCCGGGGCCCCATTTTGGCTGTGAGTGTGAGAACAGAGCGCTGCTTCAAGGGGCGGCAATTTGTCCTTTTGTCCGGGGCGGACAAAACGCCAAGTGCTAGAGCAGGCGTTGCTGCGTGACTTCATGCCCACATTAAGGGTGCGTAGGTTAAATCTTGGTCAATGTCAGTGGGTAGTGTAGGGAAGGGGGCAACATGCAAGATGTAAAACCGTAGTTCGTGACTTGCCAAATTTCGGCTTCAATTTTAAATATGCGTACAACGTCTTTATACAGAATATTAGTCCACTCTACGTTAGCGTAATAAACTCCTGATCCACTTCGGTGGCACAGGAGGCAGCGTGCTCGTCAGCGATTCCAGGTTCGATACTGGGTCGAGGTAGGCTGGCTTCTTTCGGGCGAGAGAGAGAGGCCCCGAGTGAGTATTCCTTCGGATGAAAAGTAAAACCGAGGTCCCGTGTGGTGTACAATGTCATTTGCACGTAAAGGAACCCTCTCTACTATGCAACGGGTAGATGTAGCAAAATTCCCAAATGTAAGAGCCTGCCTCCTGTCGTTGGTGGAATGCCCCAACAAACAACAGACCGACGATAAACAAGTAAAGGGGTGCAGATCTGGTCGGCAGATAGCCGGCTGCAGAAAAACACCGTCCAATATATCACCCGTGTGTCCATTCACAGGGACAACACGGTTACCCGACCCGGCCATAGGCAGGAAAATGGGTGGAAAGTTCCGCTTGGCTTATTGGTGTACAGGATTTTCAGTCCGTGGATGCCAGTTTGATCTTGGAATGGGGGGGTGAGGCTTCTTTCGGTAGTGAGAAGGAGAAAATTGCAAGTGCATCTTCTGTAGGGTGGAAAGTAAAGCCGCACCCCTGTGTGGAGGGGGAGGGTGCAACGATGTCACGACTGCATGAAAAGAACCACTTCTCCCTAGGAGGAGTATAATATAGGGGTAGAGCGACACAATTCCCGAGTGTATAAGCTTGGCCTCTGGCATGGATAACTTATCTTCAGCAATGGAGATGTCATGGCTATTAGGCGGCAATGGAATGGACAACGCCTTTCTGTTCTACACCCAGAAGAAAAAGTAAAAGTTGGTAACTAGAAAACTAGCCGCTAGCGAAAGGTCATTGAGTACTGGAAGTAATAAGGTCAGCAATTCAAGAAGGGGGCAGGGTGGGAAAGGGGGTTTGGCACATATAAATTGCAGATATTGTAATCAAGAAATGATAAGTTAAAGCTGGAAAAATACAAAACAGAAAGGCAGAAATAGAGACAGAATTAACAAAATGGACACTGGTGAAATTGGTCAGTGAAAGCTTCATGAGCCTTCTTAATCTCATTTAATATCTTTTCAAACTGTTTTCCGCCTGTGGCTGGGTCGAATGCTCATTTGATCCTCTGGAACCGGAAAGACACAGGAACACTATTGGACGGCATTTTTCCGCAGGCAGCTGCTAGCGTAATGCTATTACCCCGTGCTTACTTAACGTCTGTTTGTTTTATTCCAGAGGACACTTTCTCCCATCGACGCCCGGAGCAGGGGCGAGCCTCTACACCTGAAAACGTTGCCGATCTACAGGTGCATTTTCAGTTTTACAGAAAGATCTCTGTTTGACGTACAGGCTGAATTCACTTCCTATTCAACAGATTCCCTGAATTCACTTCCTATCCGACGGATTCCCTGAATTCACTT
>JAAFCE010001036.1:7002233-7032364 GCA_013389805.1 Trigoniulus corallinus
TACACTACCAATGGAGCAAATTTAAATATTATATTTTTTAAAAGAGAGAGAGAGAGATTTGATTAACTCACCTCTGATCGTGTAGGTCCATAGATAAGCATCATGCAAATAGTTCACGCCATCAACAACTGGTTTGATGACTAGGTCCATTTTGAAAGTGAACGGAGCACACTCGACGAAAATGAAGAAGGGGGAAAAAAAAGGTTTGTTGTGAAGAATATCAGTACTGTAGTATCAAACAGTTAATTTCGTTTTTGGTTTTCCTCTCTTTGTTCTTCGTCTTCTTAGTAGGGAAGAAAACAAACTAAGACGTAAACTAATTCTTCACCAAAAAATTGGACCTGCAGTAAGGGTGTCCTTTCTTGCCGTTCAAAATTTCAAAGTCGCCAACCAGCAACAACTGGATCACAAAGTTTTTCCGCCAACGAAATTTGGCCACCAATAAAATATAGATTTAGTTTTTTTCGAGCGCCGAAATATCCTTTCTTCTTCCCTAAAAAAAATAAGACAAAAATAATTTCTTGAATAAAAAAAAAAAATAAAACATCACCTGAAGAAAACGTAGAAACACACAGCGAGAGAGAGAGAGAGGGGGGTTGTAGGGTAGGTGCAGAAGTGAAAGGGCTAACGCTTTAAAGCAACAAGAAATCAGATTACATTTCAATTTCTTAAAAATTAAATAATAATAATAATAATAAAATCTAAACAAACCTTTCAATCACTCCGGTACAAAGCAGAAAATAAATTAATATAAGAATAAACAAATAAAAATATTATAAAGAAAGGGGAAAAGAGAGAAAAAAAAAGAAATTCAACGACGTCTCAAGACATCAGCACCTGCAGAGAAGAGACAACAGTTTGCACTAAAAGACAACATCAGACTAAAGATCTTCTAACAATGAGCACAAGTTTAAAAGTTGTTAGGAGGTGGGCCTAACTCTCACAATCACAACAGGAGAGGAGACAAGAATAAACAATTTTCGTTAACCCCGTTCTCCCCCACCTCTATACTTTCAAAGTTAGCCCCCCCCCTCCTCCTCCTCCTTCTCCCTACCCATTTTTTTTGGCTATACGCAAAATAAGGAACAGATGACGTAAAATCGATTCCCATCCAACTTAAGAGGTGAACTAAATTACCAATTAATGAAGGAGAAAAATCCACTTTCGAAAAAAAGCAAGTGGTCAATTTACAAGCACATCCTACATATACACACACACACAACACAGATTCAAAAATCCTTCTGTGGGACGTCCCAACTCAGGAATCCGCCTCGCCTCGCCCCGCCCCATACGCTACCAAAGAATTAGTCTTCGTTTTTTTTTAGCGGTCAACCAATTACATTACTTGAAGGAGAGTGATACAACGAGTCATCCACAACAACAACAAAAAAAAAATAATTTCGGCAATGGGAGAGAAAGAGAGAGAGAGAGGGGGAAGGACACAGTCGTCATTGCATCAATGCCACTAACACCACTAGCAGGTCGACATCAAACTGGAACGCGTACTCAAATGACGAAAACTTCATACAACACGCACACACCCCAGTTACCGTGAATAAGCACGAAGACAGCCCCCCCTTCCTCCCCAATCTTCTGCCTCCTCTTTGGTCCTACAACAACCAAAAAAAATATATAGTAGAGGAGGAGGGGTAGTGTTTGTCCACTTATTTCTTTTGCCACGGTCATCTTTTTCGTCTGTCATTGTCTCACCCACACTACCAATTTCATCTCTATGCCTCATAACCCTCCTCTCCCCCGTCCCCCTTTCCCCTAAAAATGTCCTCTTTCTTTCCCTCTTCTTGCCACACATCTGAACTCGTAATATTCGTAAAGGAAAAACAATGTAAATATCAACCTGTTGCTGACGTCACAAGCTGATCAAATTTGCATTTCCAAGGCCTTCTGCATCTCAAGAGCATCATCGCCATCATCATGGTGAACCACGCACCTGGGAAACAGTTGGCCTGCTTCCACAGCCAGTCAGATCTTACAGCCGCTCGCCCCCGTATCCCTTAAATTCACAAGCTAACTCCCTCTCATTCCCTCCCCCCACAGGCAACATTTGCGTCTGTAGCAGTTCTGTCCAAAAAAACATCTACGTCACTGTAGTACAGACCACATACGGATAAGTAAACTTAACTGCCCTTAGGTCTCCTTACCGGTTCTGACTCAATGGTAGGCAGCTTGGCACAGCCCTCGGGCTCTAGTCTCATACCCACTATAGTTCGCCTAAATTCTGCCTCGATGACTTATTGGTCAGAATGATTGACTTCGTGAATTCATAATTACAGGATCACTTCCGGGTCCAGGTAGAAAAAAGGTTGGTCCAGAGGTGAGAAAAGGGTCTGAAAAGTTCGCTTAAAGGTATTTTAAAGGAATAATCAGGGAGCATCGCTTCGGAGCTCGAATTCCGAAGCGGGACACCAGTGGTGATTTCATTGTTTACTCCAGTCAAATGAAAGTAAAGCTGATGCCCTACCGCGTGAGATTGCACGATGGGTCACCACTTGCACGAGGGTCGATTGACGAAATCTCCAGGTGTAACAGCTAGACCAACCCTGGCATCGGTAAATAATCTCTGAAAGCTATAACCGACACTGAGGACCACGTTCCCCTCTTCCCTCCTTTCATAATCCGCCTCAGTCAGGATTGAACTTGTGCACCACGAGTTCAGAAGTCGAGGAGTATATTAGGCCACCATCTGAGTTACAGCGATAAGCCCATCCCTTGCAGCAGTGGAAGTTCGTTAAACGCCTGTCTGTTCCATCAGACAGCTTCAGTACAGTAGTCGCTAAATGCGGCTGATGTCTGACAGGAAGAATAAAACGATGTTCTCGCATGGGGTGCACCAGAGGGTCAACTGCACGGAAGAGAACCACGAACACTCGAATTGGGTATAATTAGGATATGACAATGAATGAATGTTAGCAAGAATTACTGGATGGGAATTTCCTGTCTACTTCGTCATTTACCAGGACAAGGATTGATCCAAGAGCAAAGTTAGGTGAGGCGGGTACAAACATTGAAAAGCAGGTGACCCTACTTGACGAGCTCACCTGAAAATATTTAAGAACTTGCGAACCGTACGAATGACAAGATCAGACACGAAACAAGCTGAAAGGAAAACTGCGGACTGAATAGCTGACATTCAACGCATACCGTTCAGAAGCAAGGGTCTAAGTCAATTTGACGAATACGGCAATTGGTTTAGGCCAAATGGATTTGTTGTTGTTGTTTGTTGGTGTTTTAGGGCCCTTCAACTACAAGGTCATTAGAGCCCCGTCCACAGCATAGTTCTAGAGCAAAGACTGCACAGGCACTACACTAATGCGACGATTTTTGGGTATTAGAAGTACCCAGGTTTCCCAAACGGGCACCCACGTCAGTACTAGTTGGCGTTGCTCTGCTTAACTTCAGTGATCAGACGAGAACTGGTTTGTCCAACGCAATAAGCCGCTCCCATGGGTGGCTGAAGTGGAGACAGGACCGCTCCCGGCCAAATGGACAGGTCCCGTGAAGCATACCATCATCCTACGTCAGTTCACAACAGCATCATTCCGATCATTATTTTCCGCCTATAGTAGATTCAGGTACCCATTGTTGCGTTGGAGAGCAGCCAAGTTGCGTTGGACACACCAGTTCCCGTGAGATCACTCAAGTTAAGCAGCGCAAGCCCACGTCAATACCAACAAGGGTGTTTGGTAAAGAATGTTGGGTGTTGCAATTTAACCCTCTCCTTTGCCCTTTCAACTTCCTCCTCATCTCCCGCGGGCAGCCTTCTAAGGGTTCATCCTGTTATGGCTGCCTGGCTTACTCCCCAACCCACAAACTAATCCAGTTATCCAGTACAGATATTCAGTTGGAACATGCAACAGGCGGACCATTGAAAGGCATTTTTAGCAACTGCCTGCCAACCTAATGCGATTTTCTTTGTTGGGACATTTGCCCTCCATCGACGCTGGGGGAGGGGGCAATCATTCTCTCTCTCTCTGTCTCTCCTCCTCTTTCTGCCCTTCCTGTGCAACAAAGTTGCGTTGGACACACCAGTTCTCGTGAGATCACTGAAGTAAAGCAGCGCAAGCCTACGTTAGCACCAACATGGGTGGTCGGTAAAGAACGTTGGGTGCTGCAAGTTTCCCTTCCCTTCGTCCTCTACACCTACCTCCTCATCTCCCGCGAGTAGCCTACTAAGGGTTCGCCCTGTTATGGCTGCTTGTCTTACTCCCCAACCCATGAAATTAATCCAGTAATCCAATAGTCTGCCCTCCAGAGTAGGGGTGTCAAAATAGGGACCCGGGGCCACATTCGACCCGCACAATTGAATCATGTAGAATACATATGCGGCCTGCCATTCAGAGCCATAACGGGAAGAGGGCAGTAGCCATCCGGACGCGATTGCAAGGGGGCGCCATGGTCACTGCGCGGCCCACATGACAACGCATATGCTACCAATATGGCCTTCGGGATAGCCCCAGTTTGACATGTCTGCTCCACAGCTTCCCAAACTCATGATTATCCTACCCTTACCGTAGGCCGAAAATAAGGATGGTTAAGCAGAAGTGCAGCATACCTTTTCGGGTTCCTTATTAAAATTAAGCGATTGAGAGTATAGAATAAAGAGGGCATCGCCAAGAATGAGGACGTTTAATTTCTCGAAATCCTCTCAGCGCGACCTGAACACCCCACTTACTTATAGAATGACCACAAATGGAAGTAGTGACATGATCCTCAAATGGGCCCTGGCTAGGAGAGAAGAAAGAATAAAAAAAAGAAAATCTGTATTCAAAAGCTACAGCGCTATACGAAGTGAATAAACTGCAGTTGATATTGTAGAGCAAATGGCGATGGACGGGAGCTGTAGGAGAAGAGGTGTGTGTAATGACTAGACATTGGTGAGAGGGGTGTAGGAATTGACATGTGGCCATCTATCTATGATGTGTTTATTTTACAAAACACATTCATCATTTTCGAAACGCTCCGTGAAAAATATGACGTCCCATTCATATCCATGACGTGGAAAGGTAAATTACGATGTCGCCTATATTTTGAAGCAAACAATACGGCATGTGCAACCAAACTGATCCGGTTCGTCCTCTAAATAATGAGCATCCGTAATACATCATCAACATATGGGATGTCCCGAGCTGAAAGAGGCGCTCGTCCTCATCGTTCACCCGCCTACAACTCCCCTCACCTACATTTCTAATTCTAGTTCACTGCAAGCAGCCTCTATGGCCAATTTGGCAGTGGAGAGACTAACTCTCATTGCTACATAAGAACCCAGAAAACTTCTAAGACCCTAAGCTATAAGTTGTTGGGTCCCCCTACAAAACTTGCAAAGGTGACCTTCGCTTTCAGTAAGCCCTCCACTCTATTTTCCCCAAGGGTATTCCATTGTCGAATGGTCCTTGGCAAGAATGACCAGTAGTATGAGTCTGTCTGTGCCCTTAGTTCCTTCAACTTATATGAATAATCCTATCTCTCCTTATACTCAGCCAGGGACACACTTCCAGCCAGAGGTCCATTGTACCCCATCAGCAACAGTCTCGTGAAATGACCAATGCTGTGAAATAAACGACTCTGGCTCAGTGCGTCCCACCCTAATCATTTCAGACACACTTTCCCCGCGTGAAAACCTGTGGAGCACAATTCCTACCATTGAAGTATAAGCTGTTTCTTTAACCTCTCTTGTGCTGTCCCTAAGAACCCCACTAATGAGACGGAGGAATTGCCCAGCCCTCCCAATCAATTTGCCAATATGATCCTTCCAGTTACCTTTACTATTTAAAATAAGTCCAAGACGTTTATGGGTCGCCACCCTCTCCACCAAAACACCACCAAGTGTATCCATCAAGTACATCCCCTCGGATAGTAGTACAACTGGTAGCACCCAACTTCCGTAGCTTAAGGGTAGAGTGTTGTTTTTAAAAGCATAAGCTTACAATGCCAGGTTCGATTCTGGCCAATGCGAGTGACCACTGACTTGTTTCAGCCTCTCAAGTGTTGAAAGTAGGGGAAGGCTCCTCTATACCTGGGAATTTAGCCTGCCCAACGCGTATGAAGAAAGAAGTTGATTTAGTGCAGTAATGACAACGTGTACACCCCACAGATTTGAAGGAAAGCATTTGAAAAAAAAACACCCATTTCTGCCAGGATCTGAAAGTCACTGGGGTATTATCCCTGGGCTACCTTCAGGAGAGAAAAAGGAAGTTCTGAAGAGCGTCTCCCATCTGATTATTCGGTATCACTCCTATTTACTTCTGGTGGTAATTCACATCTGTCAGAACAGGGAGGACGAACCCATTCAGTTAGAAATATTGCTCGAAGCTACACGTGTATGATCACACAGATGTGTCAACTTCCCCATTTGGGACGGAAGGCAATCGTAGAGGCTTCCCTCCTCCGCGGTCAGGATCAAACTTGGCATTATATATAGTCACGAAGCACCGAAACGAGCTGTACAAGGGAATGAAACGGGAGCGGAAAATTCCGTTGGACACACCAGTTCTCGTCCTATCACTGAAGTTAAGCACGCAACTCCAGCTAGTACTAACATGGGTGGTCGCTTGAGAAAACTGGGTACTGCTCATATTCCAAAAATCGTCGCATTAGTGTAGTGTCTGTGGAGTCTCTGCATTAGAACTACATTGTGGACGGGGCTCCAATGACTTTAAAGTTGGAGGGCCCTAAAACACCAATAAACAAGGGAATGAAACAGTCAAGGAATTCAAACTTCACTTAGCATCTTGACCATTCTGTCCAGGTGAGGCTAGACATGATTGGGGAGCGGAGAGTTACGTTGGACACACCAGTTCTCCTCTGATCACTGAAGTTAAGCAACGCAACCCCAGCTAGTACTGACATGGGTGGTCGCTCGGGAAAACTGGGTACTGCTAATACCCAAAAAAAAAAAAATCGTCGCATTAGTGTAGTGTCTGTGCTGCCTATGCATTAGAACTATGCAGTGGACGGGTCTCTAATGATCTTGTAGTTGATGGGACCTAAACAACAACAACAGATAGGATTGGGCACCCATGGCTTTAAAGATATTTAGTTGAGAAATAAAATAAATGCAGGCACGGATAAAAATCAATAAAAGTAGAAAGAAATCGAGAGTGAAAGAGGGAGGGAAGGAACACGAATTGAGGATAGCATTTCAAGAATTGCAAAGGAACAAAAAGATGGGGCACTGCAATGACGAAATCAGTCAAAACGAGGCCGAGAAAGAATAGCACGTACAGCCCCAAAAAATTAAACTGAATCTTTTTTTTTTTTTAAAAAAAAAAAAAAAAAAAGCTAGTGACATAATTGTGGTTCTTGAAAATTTTACAATCGTGAAGTGAAGGAAAGGTGAGGAGGAGCGAAGATGGAAAAAAAACCCTCTCTTCATCACAATGTCACTCAATGCCAAATTGTTACTTACTAGCTCTAAGTGAAATCGTGTCCAAAACTTACCTCGGAGGACGGAGCAGACCGATGACGAGAATTAGATGCTTTTAATCAACTCTGTTAGGACTTCCTCGAAATCCACACCACACGTCCCGAAGGCTGTTCAAAACGCCACCCTACCTGTCAAAGAAGAACACAAAAATTATAGTTAACAATTACTATTTAAAAGAAAATAATTATATTTAAAGACACGACAGATTAATGTGAACTTTGACAGTTTACAATCAGCATTTCATTCAATCATAATCTATATTTCAATAGGCTGTTCAGAGTTCGTGTCGGAGCAGTGGTGATGTCATCCTTCAGTCCAAAAGACAAGAAAAAACGACCTCGACCTCAAATTCAAGAGACAAACCACCAACTCCAACACCTCTCTCATGACCAATAACAACTGGGTTAGCGCATGTTACACGTTTTCTTTTAAGGGCTTCCTGAGCTAGTAAGTTGACAGATCAAATTTTAGAGCTTCCAGAAAAGAAAGGTTCAAACCGCGAATTACTGTGAAGGCTCGCAAGACACCTCATGAGAGTCCAGAAATTGAAGGACAGTCTGAATGCCAAAAAATGTGGTATCTCACTTCAATGCAGAGTGTGACGTTCTGCTGAAATGCCAAGTTAAATATCACTTTTAAAACCAACCACTGAGAAAATCAAATTACACCTGCATTTCTGCTAAGAACAAAACGGTTATAAATTAGATGTGAATACTTCCTTTTGAACACTGCCATTGCTGAAAAACAGTTTCAGAGTCCTCTGAATAATGATACAAGGACGAAAAGGAAGTGAGAAAATTTCAGGGGTTTGAAATCAGATCTAAAAGAAAAAATAAGCAGACTAACCGAATTATAAATTCCTGTCCTCGTCCTTCAGAATTTTACCCCAACCGACCCACCCAGATTTCATTCTTCATCATAATCCACACCTTGCTGCTAATTAATATTGCACCTAATATGATAACTGAACAATTTTTACACATCTTCTCTAAAATTATTTCCACATAATTCAGCAGGAGCGAGTGCATAACCAAGTAGAGATCAGATCAATCTTGAACTCAGAATTGATCAAAAGTTACGAACCTTTAGAAGGGCTTGCTGGTCTGCCCGGCCTGCCTGCCTGACTGTTGAGTGAACGATCACTAGCAAATAATTGCACCACTACAGTCTGGGAACCAGTGGGAAACCATATTATGTTTAATATAATAATCGTGATACCAAAAAACAAAACCTGATGAATATTATACAGTAACACACACGCACACAGATCACCTCAAAAACAGTAGCAGGAGCAAGTGGTGAGGCGTGGCCAATGCGGGGGGGGGGAGGGGGGGTCTGCATCACCTACAAAACGAAAAAATACTTCCCCCGCCACTTGCAGCAGTACTGTTGACATCCATAAATGTAGACACTCGAAGTTGTATCACTTCCCGAATTCATTTCAATCATTCAAGGTGACTGTAACCTTTTTCGACAAACTGATGAATGTTACACGTTCACAGAGTCAATAATTTTCCTGTTAATGAAATGTGTTATTCATTAAGAGGAAAGGGAAGGGGACGAGGACAGGTGAGAGAGACAGAGAGATGAGAACAAATTACCAAATTTCTTACAACAATAGAGTATAAAGGATTGAATAATTGCACGCTCACTTTTTAAAGCTGCTTATACTTCTCTATGTACTCACCTCAATCTATTTTTGCTATTCCCTAGGATCACTACTTGATCATCCTCATTCTACCACCATCGTTTGGCAGACAGAGACAGACAGACACACTTCTCGAACTGTAACGAGCCACGCGATGGATAATATCCAGACACGAGTCCTACATACAAATGTTTCAACAGTTGAGAGCACAACATGAGTGACAGCAAGAAAAAATACTCATACACGCATCTCCCAAATTCAGCTACTAGATCATATATCTATAGAACCCCCGAAAAAATCATTTGGCCAACAAAAGGTGAGTGCTCAGTTCACTAAGGCTGATTAAATAAAAAAAAAATACGTAATAACTACATTAACATATGAGGGCTATAAAATTTGACGGGGCTATTATTTACTTTGTAAGGGCAACAGCATCTCACCCAGCACAAATACACAGTAAATGGCATTACTAATGTGTAGCATTGACATCATCCAGGTGTCACTCATCCTGTCATTGGCTTTTGATCATTTGTTACTGGAATATTTAGTTTAGAGGGCCGTAATAACAACGGAAAGATAACTGTTAAGCATATTGAGAAGAATCATGATAGATATTCTTTATAGACCTACTGTGATTCATTTACCAAAGTTAATCTTTAATAAAGCTTCAGTTTCTAACAATTGAAACTGAAATTCACTCCATTTCTGCCCAACAAACAAACTGAAATAACCCAAAAGCCTACACTAAAAACCTGTTAGTCTGAACAAAACAAGTAGTTATCGACAGTTAGTTTGCAATATAAAATGGTGACGTTTTTTTTTACCTGATATCTTTTTACCTTGAACTCAATCTCTTACCAGAAAACTGAAACGGACAAAAACCTCCAAATAATGCTCTCGTTCACGAACAAAAGAAAAAACAGCTCTTCAACCTGACAAAATATTTAAAGGACACTAAAAATACCTACTCTGATTACTCCTCAACTGCCAGGAGGTCAAAACCTTTGTCTATCTATAAAACATTAAACATTTATTATATAAAAACAGATTTCAGACGACATATTAGTCGACGCTACTAAAAAATACTTGTTGAACAATTACACCTCATTCCTGTTATTCCTTCACCTCTTCAGTAACTCGATTATAAAGTAGAGAAATACTTTTAAAATCCTCCTCAAGTAGACTTCTAACTAAATGACATAACCGATTCCCTGCAGCATCAAAATCTGGGACACGTAGTCTAGAGAAGAGACTGTTTGAAGGAGAAAAGTAAAATTATAAGTTTTGAAATTCGGTATCTCAAACATCTAGTAAAAGCAGTTGGAATTAAAATTATGTCTGATACAACCAGTTAATTCAAACGTCCTACGATTACGAAATATATGGAGGACATTTCCAGTACAACTGGAAGAGAGATTCAATCATTAAGTCAACTCAGTAGGAAATGACAAGGTTGAATTTACCCATTTTGTTAGATTTTTCATATAGGTTAAGAAGTACTCGAAATAATCAGTGTTAAATACACTAAATGCCAGTAATTAGCAGGTTACTAACCTAATTGTTCATAACTAAAATAAATCATTACCTGCAAGAAGGTTATTTAGATCAGTAGGCGATGTAATGCTTGCCACATTTTACTGACCACTAGCATAATAAAAAAATTGGGGAAAAAGTGATGGGTCAAGGAAAAATATTACCTAGGAAGGGTGGTAACTGTAAACCAAACCACCAATAGGGCTTTTGTACTTCAACAAAATTTATTTCTAGTTTGACTAGCACATAACTATAAAAAAATGAACCAGTTAAAGCTGGAGTAGAACCAAGAAGTGCAAACCTGGAGAAATATAATCAGACTATCAAGAAATTTAGCTGTTTAAGGCTAGTGGGTAATCGATCGACCAGCTATAGATGATGATGTTAATTGAGAAAAATCCTAATTTGAAGAGACAGCTGTGGATCCGAATTCAAAAATATACAAAAGAAGTTGAAAATAAGCAAAAATAAAAAGGGATTATTGTGTCAACATGTTTTGAATGAAAAATGTCGATACATTTCTATAACCAACCTTTCAATCCTAAAATGAACCTTTCAATTCTAGCATAGAGTACATATATGATGTAATTCATGTAAAATCTAGTCAATTTACTAAATTTTCACATGTACCTAACTAACCTTATGCGAAAAACGTATGAAAATAACCTGAATTCAAGGTGCAGATATACACTTTCATAACGATGATAATAAAACATCTATTTCAGTCAATCACCTCCCTCGCAAGAACATTACAATTACATACCGCCACACGCAGTTTAACGCTCGAAATACGTGGATTTTCCGTTATTTAGAACCTCCATCGAAGAGATAAGATTCATTATTAAAAATCTCTATAATGTATATGATTTCTAAATAAATATCTTTATAAAATTATAATAGTAAAAGTAATAAAATGTCACGATGTTCGATTAAAGAACACCATTCTAAATGGAATGTTCCGAATGGAACGCTGATTTTTAGTTCAACGATAGACCGCTCAGTGGCGCCACCAGCACATAACGGCGGCGCCCCCCGAGAGGGGGGGAATTGTGAGATACCGTAAATTCAATACTAAAATACTAAATAGTGCTAGTTTGGTCTTTTAAAGTAAATGCATTATAAAAATATTTATGTATAATAAAATAATATATAATACATGGGTAAACGACATGAAGGTTTCTACTAACTGGAAGAGGAGGGTAAACAGAATATCAAAGAAGATAGGCATAACACTGCACCCCAGGGAGGGCATGGAGGGGGCAATAACACTTCAAAGACTTGTGCAGGACAAAGTTAAGGAGTGTGGGGTTGGGGCAGTGGCGACAGGGGATGGAGGGAAGGACGGCAAAGAAATCGTTGAGGGTGTATGGCAGTGATTCTCAACCACTGTGCCCGAGGCACTTTAGTGTGCTGCGAGATTCACGAGAGTGTGCCGCGAGGTCGGGTACCCATCTTGTCCCTCTGACTGGACACAAGGGCGGTATATTGGGCAGTGTTTTCCCACTGCAACTCCTATGCTATTTATCGTCTTTCTTCTGTTCGTTGGGACATTTCACCGAAGACAGGGGACGAGCTCCCGCACCTGGAAACTTTGCTCCTCTACCCGTTCCATAATAGAGAGGGTTCTTCCACGTGCAGATGCTATCGTACACCACACGGGACCTCGGTTTTACTTCTCACCCGAAAGAAGGTGCACTCAGGGCTTCTCTCTCGCCCGAAAAAAAGCCAACCCACCTCGGTCCAGTATTGAACCAAAAACTATTGACAGTTACCGAACGCCACCGAGGCAAGTTTTTGCATAGGGTGCCCCGAAATGTGTCGTTGTTAGTGTGCCGCCAAATTTTGAAATTAGTAAAAGTGTACCGTGGCGAAAGAAAGGTTGAGAATCGCTGGTGTATGGGAACAAGCCTAACATAGAGAGGGAGGTAATTTATGACAACACGTGGGAGAGCTCACTTCTGTTCCGGGCAAGAGCTGGGTCACTGGAGACGAAACAGAGGATGGCAAAGATCACAGGTGGAGAGGAGGGCTGTGGATTATGTGGGGACGAAGTGGAGGATGTTAGGCATGTGATACTGGCTTGTCAAGCGCTGGATCACTGCAGGAGGGGTTGGCGCACCCCCACCCTGGAAGAGATTCTGGGGGTGATGGGGTCTGGGGTGGAGCGGCTGGAATGGGTGCGGAAGGCAAAGGTGTTGCTAGGGTGCTGGTGGAGATCTAGGCAAATTGGTCTAGCATGAAAAGTCTCCCTAGCAAGGTTTCCGTCACAAAGGATTATATATTCATATTCATAATATTCATAATACACAATAATATAGTAATAAAATAAAGTGACCAGATTTTCCAGAGGGCAAAGCGGGACGGGGGCTTGACCCGCCGCGGTGGCGTAGTGGTTAGCACGCTCGGCAACTACCACAGTAGTTCTAGGTTCGATACTGGACCGTGGTGGGTCGGCTTCTTTCGGGCGAGAGAGAAGCCGCGAGTGTGCCTTCTTTCGGATGAGAAGTAAAACCGAGGTCCCGTGTGGGTGTACGATGGCACTTGCCCGTCAAAGAACCCTCTCTACTACGCAACGGGTAGATGAGGCAAGATTCCCAGGTGTAGGAGCTCGGGTTTTGCCGACCAAAGCTGCAACCCCTACGTTTATTTATCGTCGGTCTACTGTTCGTTGGAGCATTCCATCCACCCTCGCTAGGGGACGAGCTCCTGCACCTGAAAATGTTTGCCTCATCTACCCGTTGCAGAGCAGAGAGGGTTGTTTTACGTGCAAATGCCATCTGACACTGAATGGAGGCGCACTCGGGGCCTTTGCCCCCTCCCCCAAAAGCAGCCCGCCCGCCTCGGTCCAGTGTCGAACCTAGAACTACTGACGCAGTTGCCGAGCGAGCGTATTACTAATCAATTGGTGACCAATCAATTTCCTGTAACAAACCGGAAGTAAGGGTACCCTACTATATATTCCTTTAGGACTATATATTCCTATAGGTTCGCCACTCCTGCTATATGACATCGATTGTGAGGGCCGCAATTCCAGGCTTCGTGGGCCGTCAGTTTGACACCCCTGTCCTAAATTATACTACGGTTAGGTGAATTTAAAACAAAAGCAACTGTACTGCAAGGCTGTATATTGAATACTGACAAGCTAGAAGGGGTCGTTGTAAGTCGCCCTTGACGCTAATGACAAATTACGGGCAGAGGCGGCTCGTGGGGCAAGCAAACCTAGGCGGCTGATTTCCGAGGTACTTCCTTGCCATGCAGTCTATCAGTCATTTAAAATGTACATAGTCCTGGGGTTCCCAAATTTCTCTGATTGGTTGGGTCGTTTCTAAATGTTGGTATTGGGAGAAATGCCAAGCACGTGAGGGACGCTTGGACAATTTAGAACTGTATTAGATTCAATGGGGGCGGCGGCGATGGACCCACTTGACTAGGGCGCCTGAAACACACGAGCCGGCCCTGATTACGGGGTTATGTTTCTGTTTATGGGATTTCTAAAAATTGGACTTTTTCCCAATTTTATGGATGGATTTTTTATAAATCGGTAGGACATATTGTTGACTAGGCCTAGTACGGAAAACCAACCGGGTGCTTTTAGGTGCCCGCATTCCTGAGTTGTGGGGTGTAATCAATTTGAATTACATTTCGTTATGGTTAGGATAAGACAAAACGAGCGTCATCATCATCGTAATACCCTTATACCGCCTTTGGCAGGGTGGGATCTGCGGGATGCAGCAGTGGCATAGCTAGGATATTTTCCGCCTGGGAACGAACTAATATTACAGTCAAAAACCTCTCCATGGGTACACCCCTCATATCGGTACAGAAAATCAGGCACCGATTTTTCGCCCATAAGCTTTAAGCTATTACTACCCCACTTAACGGTCGGTACACCTAATACATGTCACCACTTTTCAGAATGGGTACATCCTGCCTCGGTTTACGTAATGGGTAGCGTGCTTGGTGACCGCAGCAGTGATCCTAGGTTCGATACTGGACTGATGTGGGTTGTCTTCTTTTCTGCGAGATAGATGCCCGGAGTGTGCCTTCCTTTCGATGTGAGGTAAAACCGCCGTCCCATATGGTGTTCAATGGCATTTACACATAAAAGAACTGTACTATGCAAATGATAGATGAGGCCGAATTTTCAGGTGTAGGAGCTTGCCCTCCCCCCCCCCGGCATGGGTGGAATAACGCAAAGAAAAGTAGGCCGACAATAAATATGCATAGGGGTTGCAGCTTTAGTCTGCAGGCGGCTGCGGAAAAGTACTGTCCAAAAGATCACCCTTGCATGTATACAGAGGGGCAAGATGGGTACCCGACCCTGCCATAGGCAGAAAATAAGAAGGTAGCTTGATTCTAGACAAACGATCCTTGTTTGTAAAAAATTAAGTTTGTGCACGTCAAGAATTTTGTGAAATATAATGTTATGCAATGCATTTTTTTCAGTTTAAAAAAACAATATAATTAAACAGCAGTATTATTAGGGTCCCATACCCCTCAGATGGGTACACTTTGGCCAGGTCAAGTGCGGCCAAGTTGCGTTGGACACACCAGTTCCCGTTAGATCACTGAAGTTAAGCAGCGCACACCCATGTCAATACCAACTTGGGTGGTTGGTAAAGATCGTTGGGTGCTGCAAATTAACCCCCTTCCTTGTCCTTTCACCTACCTCCTCATCTCCTGCGGGCAGCCTCCTAAGGAGATGACCTGTTACGGCTGCCTGGCTTACACCCCAACCCACAAACTAATCCGTGTACCAATTAGAGAGGTTTCACTGTCTTACGAACTTATTATTTTTAATGTAACGTTGTAAGCCTCATTTTGGCGACCCTGGACCTTGGCGCCCGGAGACATATGCACTCCTTACTCCCCCACCTACGCCTCTGGGTCCCCGTCCATCCCACACACTACTGTATCTTTACGGACAACCTGTTCCCACGTCTGCTTCGACCTCCCCCTGCTCCGGGTGCTTCCAACCGCCTGCATTCCTGAAATGGACCTAACGAGCTCTTCCTCCCCTCTTCTCATTACGTGTCCATACCACCTCAACCTACTCTCCCTCATTTTTTCCGCGATGTCCCTCACCCCTAGGCTACCTCTAATATACGCTCTTACACGCAGCAGGCGCTGTTGTTCATTTTCATCAGTAATCATTATTTATCGTTATTGACTGAGTTGGGTGACGACAGGTTAGCATAGAGCAGGTCCGGTTCGGTTTGGTTAGGACTGGATTAGTTAGGTTAGATATATTCATTATATCAGCGGCGGATCCAGGATTTTCATCAGGGGGGTTGAGCTAATACGGGGGGGTTGCAACCCCCAAAACCCCACCCTGGATCCGCGCGTACATTATATGTTGGATAGGTTAGGTCAGTGGTTTTACAGGGTAGTGGTTAGGCACGCTATGTTATAAGGATCAGAGTGTTGGGCAGTGAGGAAGAGCCACGACAATAGAATGCAAGTAGCCGAAATGAGGTGAGCGGCAAATTGCGTTGGACACACCAGTTCTCGTCTGGTCACTAAAGTTAAGTAACGCAACCCCAGTTAGTATTGACATGGGTGGCCGCTTGAGAAAAAACTGGGTACCGATAGTATCCAAAAATCGTCCCATTCGTGTAGTGTCTGTGCAGTCTCTGCATAAGAACTATACTTCGGACGGGGCTCTAATGACCTTGCAGTTGAAGGGCCCTAAAACACCAACAAACAACAACAACCGAAATGCGGTACAAGAGTGGGGTATCGAGAGCTGATAGAATTAGGAACGAGTATATTAGAGGGGGATATGGTGAGAAAAGGGGTAGATTGGGATGGTATGGGTACGTAATGAGAAGAGGAGCTCATTAGGTCCATTTCGGGAATGCAGGTGGTTGGCAACACACCGAAGCAGACGTGAGAACAGGTTTTCCGTAAGGATATGGTAGTGTGTGGGGGGTGGACGAGGACCTAGTGGGAGATAAACGGGAGTGGAGGGCTAGAAGTCGCAGACCCGGGGAGCGGCGAATTGCGTTGGACACACCAGTTCTCGTCTGGTCACTGAAGTTAAGCAGCGCAACCCCAGCTAGTACTGACATGGGTGGCCGCTTGGGAAAACTGGGTACTGCTAATACCCAAAAATCGTCGCATTAGTATAGTGTCTATGCAATCTCTGCATCAGAACTATGCTGTGGACGGGGCTCTAATGACCTTTGTAGTTGAAGGGCCCTAAAACACCAACAAACAACAACGCAGACGCGACCCTGCCACAAGCGGGATAAGGATATGACGATGATGTTGGCAGCGGTTAGGTCAAAGAAAGTGCGCTTTGCTTTTTCAACCACAGCGGTCGCTGTTGATCGAGGTTCGTTATAAAGGAATAATTTTATAAATTAACCCTAACGTAATGTAATTTAAATGGGGTTACCTGGAGTAGATACACCCCCACAATTCAGGAAATCGGTCTCCTACAGACTTCTGGTTTCTTTTCCGCACTAGTTAACAACATGTCCTACTCAATAACTCATTTATATAAAATTCCATCCATAAAATTGACGAAAAAGCCAATTTTGAAAAATCCCGTCAACCGAAACTTATCCCAAATTAAGTCCTAAGACCAGTGAGGGGGTAAGGTATTAAGAAATGGGACCAAGAACAGTACCTTGCATTAAACTAGTTGCATTAAATTATGCTTCTAAAAATTAGTTGTGTAGGTCTCAAATTATCAACGCTAGTGGTCAATCAGTAGTTCTGTAACCACTGGAGGTCAAAAGATGAGGGACAGTGACTTAATTTTTAAGGGCATGAGGACTAGACACAACAAGGACATCCTTACTCGTAAAAACAGACCTATTTGAAAAGCTCCGCGGGATCCGACATGTAGAATGTAGGCCTGTTATATAAGTTAAAGGACATTTTTAAAAGTTGTTTTGCTCTCGGCTGACTGACTGACTACTTTCTATAAATTGACGTCAATTGAAATAAAAAATTAAGCCAGTTATGACTTTCATTAACAGAAATATCTGGATTTATCAGAGAACACGTTTCCAGTGAAGTAAATGGCATAAATTTGAATGGATTTTCAAACTGTGACGACATTCATCAACCTCAAGAAATGATTCGCAGTGCTGCATTTGCGGTAATTAACAACCAATTTTATAACTAAAAAAAGTCAAGCGTAATGTACGTCAATATATTTTTTCATAAAAATTTTCAGAAATATTTACCACGAATGACTAGCAAAATTAGTCATAAAAATGATGATAATAAGGGCCCTTCGTGAATAAAATTTTAATTAACTCGGTCGTAATTGATTTATTAGTGTCTTAGGGCCCTTCAACTACGGTTTTAGGAAAATTCGTCCCTGGGAAAAATTGTCCCCGACACTGACAACTACAATGCTGTTTAATGCCGTATTGTTAATTCACTTAATTTTTCCATTGTTAATGCCATATTGTCACAGAACTGTCGGGACTATCACTGAATTGTCGGGGGCAGGGTACACTTTCCCTTTAACCCGGTTACTAATTTTACCTAGCGATTGAGGTGAAAGATGGGGGAGACAGGATTCCAGTGGTACAAAAGTTTCGGTATTTAGGCTCAGTTTTCCAGAGCAATGGGGAAATAGATGTAGGGACACAATCCCTTACACTCCTCTGCCCCCAAAACATACACCCCTGCAATGAACACTGAATATACCAAATGTAAAAAAAATCATTGTCTCTAGGTCCTATTGTTGTTGCATCCTGTGTGCAACAATGGGACCACTACATTCAAATGTAAGACCTTTTGTAGGTGCATCCTGCATGGTCCCTTGGCAATACTCATGGTGGGTACCCTTTGGTCACAGGGACCCAACCACAGTCAAGGACCTCAGGATGTGATGTCACCAGGACATGTTTTGGGGTTTGACCATTTTTCATTTTCATTTAGTCAGACAGTCAATCTTGGATTAGCTAGTCAGTTCGGAACCTGATTCTACATCTCATTTGCATCACTTTATGTAGGATTATCATTTATTATATTTTTTTTTGGAGTATTCATTGCTTGGTCTTAACACCGATGTTTCACTTTTACTGGGTATTTATGGAATACCCACTATCCGAGTGTCCGTAAATAAACTGTGTTATGCCTCAATCGTGCCTCGTCATTTTCTTGGCACCCTACATCATCCAAACACCCGTGAAACGCGATATAGATTCTGATGTGACCCATAGGATTAATGCAGGATGGCTGAAATGCAGGTAGGCAAGTGGGGGTCCTGTGCGACCGCCGGGTCCCAATAAAGTTGAAGGGTAAGGTTTACAGAACCGTCGTTAGGCTAGTTATGCTGTATGGGTCTGAGTGTTGGGCAGTTAGGAAGAACCATGAACGGCAAATGCAAGGGGCCGAGATGCGAATGTTGCACTACATGAGTGGGGTGTCACGATCTGACAGAATTAGAAACGACTACATTAGAGGTAGGTTGGGTGTGGGAGACATTGCAGAGAAGATGAGAGGGAACCGGTTGAGGTGGTATGGGCATGTGATGAGAAGGGGAGAGAAGGAGCTTATTAGGTCCATTATGGGACTGCAGGTAGTTGGGGGCACCAGAGGTAGAGGAAGACCAAAGCGGACATGGAGGTGTGCGGGGTGGAGGGGGACTTGGTGGGGAATAGAACCCACAGTGGAGGAGTAGAACCCACAGACCCGACCCTACCCCAGGCGGGAGGAGGGTGAGATGATGATGACGACGAATTGTCGGGGACGAACTGTCGGGGACGAATCTTCCACATCCCTTCAACAACAAAGGTCATTAGAGCCCCGTCCACTGCGTAGTTCTAATGCAGAGTCTGCACAAACACTACGCTGTTACTGCGATTTAGGGTACCAGCAGTCAGGGGCTACATAGGGACAAATATGGCTTAAGCCGTGGGCCCCAAGTGTCAAGGGGCCCCACAAAAAATTGAATTATCATAAACTTTTAATACTTTTTCGATTAACAATGAGCACTTATCATATAGTAAAAATAGTTAATATTAATAATAAATATAATAATGATTATTTATAGGGCCTACTATTATTCATTGAATTTGAATCAATATGACATTATTGAACTTTAATAAGCCCTAGGCCCCGAGCAACCTACATCCGCCCCTGCTAGCTGTACCCAGAGTTCTCAAGCGGCCATCCATGTTAATACTAATTCTAATCCACTACACTGCAAGCAGCCTTAGGCGGCTTTCACACCAAAGATGCAAGAGACAAAACATGTGCCTCCTGGATGCAGGAGGCATTAGTGTCTTTTCCTTGGAGAAACATGCTTCACACCAAAGAGGCATATGCAGCCTGCATCTTCTGTCCGCTTCTACCTGACAGATATATAAAAATCAGAATAAAAATAAGTTTTTTTTTATTAATATTCTATATTTTTTTATGAATTTGATCTGTTCGTTGGTGTTTTAGGGCCCTTCCCACTGTGTATTCTAACGCAGAGTACACAGACACTACACTAATGCGACTATTTTTGACTATAACTGGTACCCAGCTTTCCCGCTCCCAAAAGGCCACCCATGTCAGTACTAACTGGTGTGTCCAAATCACTAAGCTGTTCCCCACCTTTTTTTATGAAAGGGGCCCTTCCATGCTCTCACATGCGCATCCTGGTTGGAATAAGAAGATGCAGTGTCATACAGTGCCTGGTACTCTTCGAAGGCAGAAATAAATGTTGTCACATTGTTGATTGTGAGGTAACATGTTTAGGATTCATCCCTCCCTACACATTGGAAAGCGCATGTGCTAATTCAGATTTTCATTGATTTGTTAGTGTTTCAGGGTCCTTCAACCACAAGGTTCATTAGAGCCCCGTCCATTGCATAGTTCTAATGCGGTCTGCACAGACCCTACGCTGTTGCAATGATTTTTGGGTATTTGCAGTACCTGGTGTTCTCACGCGAACACCCATGTCAGTACTAACTGGGGTTGCGTGTCCAACGTGTGTCCAACGCAATAAAGCAAATCTTCTAATACAGGGGAATCACACATTGACCAAAAAGGCAAAGAGGCAGGAAGCATAAAACCAACCAACCGGTTTTCAAGGAGCATGTGCCTCATGCTTCCAAGACGTAAGATGCACGTGTCATTTCGGTGTGAAAGACGTCGTCTCTTTATATGTGTTGGTGTTCGAAGACGCATGCCTCCTGCATCCAGGAGGCACATGTCTTGCCTCTTGCATCTTTGGTGTGAAAGCCGCCTTACAGTATTTGGCCAATGTGGCAGTGGAAAAAACCAACTCTCACTCCTGCATATAATACCATAAAACTCCTAAAGACCTAAGCCAGTGGTGGCGAACCTGTGACCCACCATGCAATTTTAAGTGACCCGAACGAGAATCATATGTAGTTTATCGTCTCATGGTGTGCGACGTGGACGGGGACCTGGCGGGCTAAGACCTGCACACCCGACCCTGCCACAGGCGGGATAAGGGTATTATGATGATGTTCTCAATTTTCTGCTTTAATGAACTAATTTATTCATTATTAATCATAATTTGTTTATTCATAAAATTAAAAAGAGCTTGCACCTGACCCGCGGACAACTTTTTGGATTTTTTCGACATATTGTGGCCCGTCTTTAAAAAAAGGTTCGCCACCACTGCCCTAAGCTATAATTCTAGTGCCACCCCCCACAATACTAGCAATGGTGGGGTTTCCTTTGAGGAAGACCTCCACTGTATCATCTGGAAGGCTATTCCATTGCCGAAAGGTCCTTAGTAAGAAAGACCAGTAGTATGAATCTGTCTGTGCCCTAATCTCCTTTAATTTATTTCAATGATCCATTCTCCCCTTAAGCTGGGTTTACACTGCGCGAAACATACTCGCCGCAACTGTTTCCACAGGCTTGCGGCAATCTCGCCCGTCTCGCCCTCCCTGTTTACATTGAGCGAAATATTGCGCGAAGCAAGCATGCAAAACGTTATCTAGAGTACCAGTACACGAAGTGGGAGTGGCGAAACCCTTTGATGCGCGTCCAAAAGCCGACAGTGCGGTGGCTCACTACGAGGCTGCCTCGCGCAGCAAGTTTCGGGGCGATTCCCCGTTTACACTGCGCCAGTCTTTTCTAATGAAACAGTTGCGAGAGTGTGTTGCGCGCAGTGTAAACCCAGCTTTATACTCAGCCAGGGACACATTTCCAACCAGAGGGCCATTGCACCCCAACAGCAGCAGTCGGATAAAAAGACTAATGCTGTGAGATGTACGCCGCTGGCTTAGTGTGTCCCACCCTAATTCCCTATTCATGTCAATACGCAAGAAGGGGGCCAGATCGTACATCTAGGAATTTACCATCCTAAACGTCTATTTTACCGGCTATATAGCATGGGGGCATCGCGGAAAATGAGGGACAGTCCATTGAGGTGGTACGGACATGTAATGAGAAGAGGGGAGGAGGAGCCCGTTAGGTCCATTACAGGAATGCAGGTGATTGAGAGCACCTAGGTCTGGAGGAGACCAAAGCAGACTTGTTTGTTTGTTGGGGGTTTTAGGGCCCTTCAACTACAAAGGTCACTAGAGCCCCGTCCACAGCATAGTTCTTACGCAGAGACTGCAAAGACACTACACTAATGCGACGATTTTTGGGTATTAGCAGTACCCAGTTTATCCCAAGTGGCCACCTATGTCAGTACTAGCTGGGGTTGCGCTCCTTAACTTCAGTGATCAGACGAGAACTGGTGTGTCCAACGCAATTCCCCGCTCAAGCAGACGTGAGAACAGGTTGTTCGTAAGGATATGGTAGTGTGTGTGGGGTGGAGAGGGGGTACTGGAGGGCTAGAACCCGGAGACCCGACCCTATCGAAGGGGAACCCCTATCGAAGACGGGATAAGGGTTGTATTCTTCATTCGAAGGAAGGCGCACCGAGGGGAGCCTGTCACTCGAAAGAAGCCGAATTACCTCGCTCCAGTACCAAACCTGGAACCAGTACGAGCAGGTCAAAAGATCCCTTTCGACATGGAGAGCAGAATATACGTTTAGATCAGTAAAATTTCTAGATGTAGGAGCCCGACCCCCCTCCCCTACCGGGGTCAGTAATCAAAACTGTCTCCATGAAGATAAACAAGGTCAACGTCTGCAAAAGCAAGGGGCTGTAGCATCAGATCAACGTCATTGGATGAAAAAGGGCAAAGAACGATAACGATGAATATATCGATATTGGGGGTATCGATACCAAACAAACATGACGCCGTTGTTATAGAACGTAATAACACTATACTTCCTTCTAATATCGATTTGATTATCAAAATGTGTGTGAATGGATCAAAATATCAACGATGCATTCATTTATTTGCACTAAAGAAAAGAAAAAAAAAAGGATTTATAACTTAAACATTAGGTTAGTATCAGTATTTTATGAAAGAAATTTCCATTTAATTTGTATATCATACGAAGCGGACCAAAATGAACAAAAATTATACTGCGAAGAATCCCATCGAATTATTCAAAATTATCTTATAAATTTCAAGAAATAAAACACCTACAGTAACATTTCTTTCAATTAGCCAATGACCAACATTTAAATAGGGGAAAAATCTTTTTGTTTTTATAAGGACTGGGGAAAACCCCAGGCATTTCAAATATGTACGTGAAACGCATATCAACATTTGGCTTCGTGTACGTAGTCCCTACATTTTTCTTTTCAAATTATACGTCTTAATACTCAAGAAATGTATGTGACTTGAAATTTAAGTAAGAAATTGAAAAAGAAGTTAAATTCACGTAGTTTATACTACTGTATTTAGGAAAAATTAATATATTTTGAATATTCAGTGACAGGGACGAAACAAGATGACAATTTGCCAATCAACATTTGAACAAAGAAATTAATTATGCATATTAACAAATATAAGTCTCAATCCATAATAAATTAGCAAAAAATAACACTGACCAATGACAAGGTCAAACTTCGCAATATCACAATTTGATGGATATGTTTAAAAATGTTACGAATAAAAACACGCCTTTTTTTATTATATCAAGGTTTAATTATTATGCTTATCCAGTGGTCAAGGTTCCAAGCCCTTTTCCCGTATGGAACACACGAATGTAGAACGTACAGAAAGGGATCATTTACCAGCAGTGTGCTGATTTCCTACAGGCTCCTCTACACGGCCGTTCCAGTTCGATAAAAAAGTCACCCACCTTGGCCAGGATTGAACTATGAAGTAGGCAATCAGACTCAACATCATCATCAAAAGTAGGCACCTACAGTATCTATTTTTATTCCTCAGGTCGCTCGGTTCTAGTCAGGGCAGCCGAGAGGATTATTAAGTGCTGGAACAAAACTAATATGGCACCCCCTTTCACCTACACATGGACGCATACATCAATATACGTTCAAATATACTGCCAAATACTGTATATTAAAAGGAGGACAGGTACTGGGAGCGGCTTATTGCGTTGGACACACCAGTTCCCGTCTGATCACTGAAGTTCAGCTGCTGTAAGTGCCAACATGGGTGGCCACTTGCGAAAACTGGATACTGCTAATACCCTATAATCGTCGCATTAGTGTAGTGTCTATGCAGTCTCTGCATTAGAACTATGCAAAGGACGGGGCTCTAATGACCTTGTTGTTGAAGGGCCCTAAAACGCCAACAAAACAAAAAAATTCCGAAGAAGTTAATTCTTGTGCTGAAAGAAATGGCGAGCTGCTGTATTGCATTGGACACACCAGTTCTCGTCAGATCACTGAAGTTACAGTAAGCAACGCAACCCCAGCTAATACTGACATGGGTGGCCGTTTGGGAAAACTGGGTACTGCTAGTACCCAAAAATCGTCGCGTTAGTGTAGAGTCTGTGCTGCCTCTGCGTTAGTTATAGGACCCCTGTAGTTATATGGACCTTGTAGTTAAAGGGCCCTAAAACACCAACAAACCAAACCATTCTATAGCCGGTTGGCGACCAAAGCTGCAACCCCTGTGCTTCTTTATCGTCGATGTACTGTTCGTTGGGAAATTCCACCGACTCCTGCGGGTGTGCTCCTACACCTGGACATTTTGCCTCATCTACTCGTTGCGTAGTAGAGAGAGTTCTTTTACGTGCAAATGCCGTCATACACCACACGTGACCTCGGTTTTACTTCTCACCCGAAAGAAGGCGCACTAGGGGCCTCTCTTTCGCCCGAAATAAGCCAACCCATCGCGGTTCAATATCGAACCTAAAACTACTGACGCAGTTACTACTGACGCAGTTCGCCACGGTGGCGAGGGATTAGAAGTGGTGAAAGAGGTTAGAAGGGGCGTCATCAAAAAAAAGGTTCGCCACCATTGCCATATACTCTGCAAGAGATAAGCTGTCAACTAGAGGACCCTCGTACCCTATTTTCAACAACAGTCAGAAAAATCGTAATGCTGTCACATACCTGCCTCTGACGTAGTGAGTCCCACCCTAATTCTTTGATCATGTCTCAGACACTCAGAGCATGCTCCACAAATACAGTATCTAAACTATCAACAAAAGAGCATTAAAATGGTAGACCAGTGTTTTTCAACCAGGGTTCCGCGAGGTCCTCCCAAGCGTTCGTCCAATGGCAAGGTAAAATATAAAAATAACAATGGAAACACAAGAAACAAGAACGACTTTTGTTTGTTGAAGATGAATTTCGGGTGTCTCTCTAAAACATTAGGCTACGCATTCAACTTTTTCTGTCACTGTATGGGGTTCCGCTACAGGTCTAAATGTTCCAATGGGTTCCACAAGAAGTCTAAATGCTCCAAAGGGTTCCGTTTCAATAAAAAGATTGAAAAACACTGGACTCTGTGAAAGACGAATGGTCCACAGACACTCCATAGGTGGCACTAATCAGTTTGTTTTGGTTACGTGATATGCAAGCTGTATCATACCGTTTCCCATGCTACTGTATATCTGCTTGTGACACTTTTGCATCAGTAACTTTTCACACCATGGTGCACAATCTCCCTATTTTCAGGGCTCTTCCACGCACTGCCCTGGGAGTGGCGAATTGCGTTGGACAACCAGTTCTCGTTTGATCACTGAAGTTAAGCAGCGCAACCCCAGCTAGTACTGGACATGGTGGCCGCTTGGGAAACTGGATACTGCTAATACCCAAAAATCGTTATATTAGTATAGTGTCTGTGCAGTCTCCGCACTAGAACTAAGCAGTGGACGGGGCTCTAATGACCTTTGTAGTTGAAGGGCCCTAAAACACCAACAAACAAACAACAAGGGAGCTGCTAATTGCGTTGGACATACTAGTTCACGTCTGACTGCTGAAGTTTGGCAGCAAAACCCCAGCTAGTACTGGCATGAGTGACCGCTTGGGAACACTGGGTATTGCTAATACCCAAAAATCGTCGTAGCACCGTAGTGCCTGCATTAGAACTACGGACTGGACGGGGTTGTAATAGCCATTCTAGTTGAAGGATGCTAAAACACCAACGAATCATAAAACAATCTCTGATCACCATGACTCCACTTGCTTGTCTCCATTCACCCTACATTGATCCTAGGGGGTCACATTTCAATCTAACATTAACTCCTCTATTTCTTTTGCTCTTTTATTGAAAGACACTTCACCCATGGCGAGGGTACTTCCAAAATTCCTATTTCCATGAGAATACAGTAGATGTGTTGCAGTACAGGATCTGTCTTCAATTAGGCATGCGCAATCAGAAAATTTGGGGGTTGTTAATAACTTTGGAGCACATCGAAATTGAGGGACGTTTTTAATTAATCCTGACAGTCACACAAGGGAATTATATTATGCAGAGACATGCAGAAGGTGTGTGGTAAATCAAACTCGGCTTACATTCCTTCAAAATTTCATGGCAAGTTGATTATAACAACAGCAACTCCTAACTCTTTCCCCGGCTATGGAAGTGTCAGGGAACCGATTCTGTCCCTCTCTCTGAATCGACTAAGGGTGTTTTTCCGCAGCCGGCTGCCGACCAAAGTTGCAGCCCCTCTTCTTATTTATCATCCGTCTACTATTGGCCGGGGCACTCCACCGCTGCCTGATCTGGATCTCCTTTTCTCAGGTATTTAATATTCATTAAGACAACATTAAATATTAAATAATAAACAACGATTGACTTATTCTGTAAGTACTGTATATACAGGGTGTAATTTTTAAAGTAACCAATGCCTTTATTTCACAAGCGACAAGATAGACGGAAGTGAGTTTAGGAAAACGTTGGTGAAGGGAGACGGACATTAATTTCTTGTTGTTGTTGTTTGTTGGTGTTTAACGTCCCGTCAACTACAAGGTCATTAGAGACCCGTCCACTGCATAGTTCTAATGCATATGCTGCACAGACACTACACAAATGCGACGATTATTGGGTATTAGCAGTACCCAGCTTTCCCGAGCGACCACCCATGTCAGTACTAACTGGGCTTGCATTGCTTAACTTCAGTGATCAGACGAGAACTGGTGTGTCCAACGCAACTCGCCGCTCCCAGAATCAGTGGTGGATGGTTGAAGTGGAGAAAGGCAAGCAGAGTCCTGCGTGATAGGAGGGTCCCAATCAAGTTCAAACGGAAGTTTTACAGGGCAGTGGTTAGGCCCGCTATGAGGCCCGATATGGGCAGTGAGGAAGAGCCACGTCAATAGAATGCAAGTAGCAGAGATGCGAATGCTGCGGTACATGAGTGGGGTGTCGAGAGCTCATAGAATTAGGAATGAGAATATTAGAGGTAGCCTGGGGGTGGTGGACATTGCCGAAAAATATGAGGGAGAATAGGCTGAGATGGTATGGACAGGAGGAGGAGCTCGTTAGGTTCATTTCAGGAATGGAGGTAGTTGGAAGCATCCGGGGCATGGAGAGACCGAAGCAGACGAGGGAGCAGATTGTCCGTAAGGATATGGTAGTGTGTGGGGTGGACGGTGACCTGGTAGGAGATAGACGGGAGTGGAGGGCTAGAACCCGCACACCCGACTCTGCCACAGGTGGGATAAGGGTATGATGAGTTTCTTAATCCAAATAATACAAGAATGGGGAGTAATTTTGGTACAAGAGGTTTCTGCTCCCGTACGAAAACAAGTGGATATGCAATTTCACACTTTTACTGAAGCATTTCCAGAAAGTCTCTGAATATTAAATCCGCTAATGCCTAAAAATGATGCATAATTTGTCAAGTAACTAACAGGCGCACTTACTTTCCTTTCATTTAATTCGCATGGTTATGGTGCTGAATAGTTATAACAAGGAAACCGAATGCTTGTTATAAACGTGTTTGACTGCATAGTGTCAATTAGTTGGCAGTAGTTGTTTAACTACTTACAGCATCTCTGAGCATGTACTGTTATTAATACTATGCAATACCTTACTGCAGTGGTTAGCACGGAACTCATACAATTCAACATAAACTTTACAGTAGGTTGTGCACTTTCTACACTGGGTACTTACTACATCATCATCATACCCTTATCCCGCCTGTGGCAGGGTCGGGTCTGTGAGTTCTAGCTCTCTACACCCGGCAATCTCTCCCGCAGTTCCCCGTCCACCCCACACACTGTCATATCCTTACCGACAACCTGTTCCCACGTCTGCTTCGGTCTCCCCCTGCCCCGAGTGCTACTGACCACCTTCATTCCTGGCAAGGACCTAACGAGCTCCTCCTCCCTTCTTCTCATGACGTGTTCATACCACCTCAGCCTATTCTCGCTGATTTTATCTGCGATGTCCACCACCCCAGGCTACCTCTAATATGCCCATTCCTAATACAATCAGCTCTCGTCACGCCACACATGTGCCACAGCATTCGCATCTCGGCTACTCGGGAGCGGAGAGTTGCGTTGGACACACCAGTTCTCGTCTGATCACTGAAGTTAAGCAACGCAAGCTCAGTTAGTACCGACATGGGTGGTCGCTCGGGAAAGCTGGGTACTGCTAGTACCCAATAATCGTCGCATTAGTGTAGTGTCTGTGCAGTGTATGCATTAGAACTATGCAGTGGACGAGTCTCTAATGGCCTTATAGTTGATGGGACCTTAAAAACACCAACAAACAAACAACTCGGCTACTCGCATTCTATTTACGTAGCTCTTCCTCACTGATCAACACTCTGATCCATATAGCATAGCTGGTCTAACCACTGTCCAGTAGAACTTCCCTTTCAACTAGATTGGGATCCTCCTATTACACAGGACTCTGCTTGTCTGTCTCCACTTCAGTCACCCCTTCCTCCATTGATTCCGTGGGTCACATCAGAGTATCTCTCCATTGCTTTATTTGTGCATTAAATTTTTTTGCGGAACACGAAGTTGTTTCACGGAACACCAGTGTTCCGCGGAACACGCTTTGAGAACCACTGCCTTACTGTGTCATTACCGGCAAAGCAACACCTAACCCTTTTCCCGCCTATGGCAGGGTCGATTACACATCTTGCCCCTCTAGAATGGTGAGCGGCGAATTCCGTTGGACACACCAGTTCTCGTCTGATCACTGAAGTTAAGCTGTGGAACCCCAGCTAGTACTGACATGGTTGGCCGCTTGGGAAAACTGGGTACCGCTAGTATCCAAAAATCGTTGCATTAGTGTAGTGTCTGTGCAGTTTCTGCATCAGAACTACGCAGTGGACGGGGCTCTAATGACCTTGTAGTTGAAGGGCCCTAAAACACCAACAAACAAAAAAACAAACCCTCTAGAATGGACACAAGGGTGATCTATTGGACAGCGTTTTTCCGCAGCTAGTTGCCAACCAAAGCTGCAACCCCTATGCTTATTCATCGGTCGGTCCATTATTCGTTGGGTCACTTCACTGACGCCATGGGGCAAGCTTCGACAACTGGAAATTTTGTCTCATCTACCCGTTGCATAGTAGATAGGGTTCTTTGACGTGCAAATGCCATCGGAACCACACGGGACCTCGGTTTTACTTCTCATCCGAACAAAGGCGCACTGTGGACGGCGTCTCTCTCTCGACCAAAAGAATCCAAACCGCGTTGCGTTAAATACACCAGTTCTCGTGAGATCACTGAAGTTAAGCAGCGCAAGCTCATGTTAGTACCAACATGGGTGGTTGGTAAAGAACGTTGGGTGCTGCAAAGCTCCCCTCTCCTACATCCTCCACACCTCTCTCCTCATCTCGCGCGAGCAGCCTCCTAAGAATTCGGCCTGTTATGGCTGCTTGGCTTACTCCCCAACCCGGGAAATTAATCCAATGGAAACCACCACGGTCTAGTATCGAACCTAGAACCACTGACGCAGTTACTGAGAATGATACCCACCGGCGCTGGCTTGCCCCATGGCGTTGGTGAAGTGCCCCAACGAAGAGTAGACCGACGATTAATCAGCATAGGGGTTGTAGCGTTGGTCGGCAACCGGCTGCGGATAAACACTGTCCAATAGATCACCCTTGTGCTCATTCAGAGGGACAAGATAGATACCCGACCTTGCCATAGACGGGAAAAGGGGGTAGGAGTTTCTTTGAAAATTAATTTAAACTGAATTAATACTGTGCATTTCATTAAATTTCCGGGTATCATTGTCCTTCTGTAGATATTAGTTTCAGCACTTTTTAAAAAATTTAAATTAAAAT
>JAAFCE010001036.1:7048412-7075721 GCA_013389805.1 Trigoniulus corallinus
TTGGAGTTAGAGACCCGTCCACTGTATAGTTCTAATGCATATACTGCACAGACACTACACTAATGCGACGATTATTGGGTATTAGCAGTACCCAGCTTTCCCGAGCGACCACCCATGTCAGTACTAACTGGGCTTGCGTTGCTTAACTTCAGTGATTAGACGAGAACGCAACTCGCCCCTCCCCGTTATTTCGTGTTAAGCGTTTTCGTGTTAAACGGATTTCACTGTATTTTCGAGTGTTGGCGAATTCATCACACCCTTATCCCACCTATGGTGGGGTCGGGTCTGTGGGTTCTAAGCCTCCACTCCCACCTATACCCTCCGGTTTAGTTTCCCCTTACTCCTGTATCCACCAACCACCTGCTGTCCAATAATGTACCGAATAAACGCCTCCTCCCCATTTGCATCACATGCCCATACCACCTCAATCTAATCTCCCTCATCTCCGCAATGTCACCCACCCCCAAGCTACCTCTAATTGGGACCCGGCGGTCACACAGCATTCCGCTTGCCTGTCTCCACTTTAGCCATCCTGCAAAGATTCTACGACTAACGTCTGAGTCTATTTCCCCATCGGGCAGAAAAACCGATTCTAAATACCGAAACTCCTTCACCACTGGTATCACCTCATTCCCACAGCGAACCATACCCCCTTGGTCCTGGCCAAGTGTACTCTTTTCTTTGCGGCGTTCACCTTCACGCCCCCTTCATCATTGCTGTTGTACTGAGCTGTAAGCCCTGTTGTGCATCCTCTCGAGACTCCTCAAGCCTTCCTACATCAGCGAATACCATGCACTCAAGGACCCACTCACCTACTCCCATCAGCCATATTGCCAGCCAGATACAAACTGTCTTGCAAGTACTTGCAGCTCACGTACTTGCAGAAGGTGCTTTGGCAACAAAACTTGCCAGCAGTGTATACAGCGTTGGAAGTACTTGTGCAAGAAATTCTGCAAGTAACTTGCTAGTGTTCACACAGCTTTATGTCTTCTTTCCATTCGCCTAATTTCTCTCGGGTGTATAAATTTTTGTGTGCATCACTTCAGGAAGAAAGCTGAAAGAAGGCTGGTGGTTACCCACTCTATCGATTTTTGACTGCCAAACTCTGGTGACTTGGAATAAAGTGTTGCTCCCACTCTTGGTAGGTCATCCATCCAATGAAAATTATTCACATTCACGTGTGGTGTGTAAGGGTTTACCTGTATGTCACCAAAATCCTTGGAGCGGCTTATTGCGTTGGACACATCAGCTCTTGTCTGATTTCAGAAGTTAAGCAATGTACGCCCAGCTAGTACTAACATGGGTGACCGCTTAGGAAACCTGGGCACTGCTAATACTCAATAATCGTCACAGTAGTGTAGTGTCTGTGCAGCCTCTGTACTAGAACTAGGCACTGGACGGGACTCTAATGACTTTGTAGTTGAAGGGCCCTAAAACACCAACCAAACAATAGCCTTTTCTGCGCAGTGTCTTGGGCAAAGTTTCCTGGTACCGAAAAGATTCCTTAGATGGTGTTGTCAATAAAATGACCGTTAGATCTAAGACGCCCCCCCATTCACGATTCGTGTGTTCACATACCGTAAATGGTGTTCCATCTGGCGTGAAGGCATGCATTGCCCACACACGATCAGTTTGGTGTGTCAGTTCGGTGTGAGCACACTGATGTGAGGCACCAAATTCATCGTGCATGGGGCCCTTATCGTACATAGCAGCCAAACAGCAACAATGAGGCCACAGTCTATCCACGGTCGGGCATGCCCAGAACGCCTGGTGTGGAATGCTGATATGAGCAACCCTACACACGCTCGCATCTACCTGACGTCAGTCTGATGTGTCACACTTTTGTTTTAACCACACACGTAAGTTTGGTGTGTCACATCAGTTTGTTGAAACCGAATTTACACACCAAACTGATCGTGCATGGGGGGGGGCCTTAAGAGGTTGTTGATGTCAAATAGCACAACTACAAACCTGTCATTGGGAGCGGCTTATTGCCTTGGGCACACCAGTTCTCGTGTGATCACTGAAGTTAAGCAGCGCAACCCCAACTAGTACTAACATGGGTGGCCGCTTGGGAAAACTGGGTACTGCAGTCTGTGTACTAGAACTATGAAGTGGACGGGGCTCTAATGACCTTGTAGTTGAAGGGCCCGAAAACACCAACGAAGCAAAAGCAAACCTGTCAGTATTTGGCATAGGGTCCTTTTTCATGACCTAGGTTGGTCACTTGACACATGGTTGTTTTTGTTGTTTGTTGGAGTTTAAGGTCCCGTCAACTACGAGGTCATTAGAGACCCGTCCACTGTATAGTTCAAATGCATATACTGCACAGACACTACACTAATGCGACGATTATTGGGTATTAGCAGTACCCAGCTTTCCCGAGCGACCACCCATGTCAGTACTAACTGGGCTTGCGTTGCTTAACTTCAGTAATCAGACGAGAAGTGGTGTGTCCAACGCAACTCGCCGCTCCCTTGACACATGGTGAACGTAGCCTGCCCACTTATATTTGATCTCATTGCAGGCTGACAAAAGAGTGAGGATGCATTGTGGCTTTGATGTCGAATTTCCGTTAAAATAATATCGCGTAATATGTATTAATTTTACCCGTTGTTTTTTAATGCTTGATTAAATGCCACTTAAGTGTTTTTATTAGTAATATGGGGGTTTTATTAGTTAGTTGTTGTTAGTCTTTTCGATTGCTTCACTTATTTCATTATCGATTGAAGTGGCGCACCATTTTTTTTCGTTAATGAGCTCCACAACTTTTGCCTTGAGCTTCATCTCGACAGCTTCTATAAATGGTTAATATTTGTTAGTTGGTTTGGTTTGTTGGTGTTTAAGGTCCCATCAACTACATGGTCATTAGAGACCCGTCCACTGTATAGTTCTAATGCATAGACTGCACAGACACTACACTAATGCGACGATTATTGGCTGTTAGCAGTACCCAGCTTTCCCGAGCCACCACTCATGTCAGTACTAACTGGGCTTGCGTTGCTTAACTTCAGTGATCAGACGAGAACTGGTGTGTCCAACGCAATTCACCGCTACCATAAGCAGGGCCGGCGTGATGGGTGTGCGAACAGTGCGACGGCACAGGGCCCCGCGTATTCGGATTAATGAACCTATTGATGGAAGGGTCCCGCTTCGTGTTTTCACGGGGCCCGGCATAATTAGTTTCCATTTGTTGTTGTTGTTTGTTGGTGTTTTGCGGCCCTTCAACTACAAAGGTCATTAGAGCCCCGTCCACAGCATAGTTATTATGCAGAGACTGCACAGACACTACACTAATGCGACGATTTTTGGGTATTAGCAGTACCCAGTTTTCGTCAGTACTAGCTGGGTTGTTTGTTTGTTTGTTGGTGTTTAAGGTCCCGTCAACCTCAAGGTCATTAGATACCCGTCCACTGCATAGTTCTAATGCATATGCTGCACAGACACTACACAAATGCGACGATTATTGGGTATTAGCAGTACCCAGCTTTCCCGAGCGACCACCCATGTCATTACTAACTGGGCTTGCGTTGCTTAACTTCAGTGATCAGACGAGAACTGGTGTGTCCAACGCAACTCACCGCTCCCTAATATTTGTTAGTGGATTGTATTTTTCTAGTTACGTTGTTGTTGATGATGATGATGACGACGACCTAGAACATGGATCGACAATTGGTGATATTGATTTGGTGCACAGTGTTGATCAACATCATGTGCTTATGTTTCCTTCACTTTCTTTTGCTTTTGATATGTATATAAGTTCTGGAGCTATTTCTTGCTTGAGGTACCATGTCTAAACTTACAAATCACTTTGCAACACCCCCATTTTAAATGTCTTACCGAAAATTTCTTTTACGTGTGAACCTCAAAAGCTTGGCCGTGTGCGGTCAAGTTGCGTTGGACGGTTTGCTGAAGTTACGCCCCCGATATTTCGACCCAGAGTACCTTTCGCCCCTCGGACGTTACGCCCCCGAGCATTTCGCCCCTGGGAGGGTAAATTGCCGGTTTTTTTTTGTTGCACTGTTTACTGTAATAATAATTTTAATAAAATAAAAAAAATACAACCATTAAGCAAGACTGTCACATAAAAAAATGCAAACATAAACTAAAATGGGAGCGGTGAGTTGCGTTTGACACACCAGTTCTCGTCTGATGACTGAAGTTAAGCAACGCAAGCCCAGTTAGTACTGACATGGGTGGTCGCTCGGAAAAGCTGGAGTTAATACCCAAAAAATCGTCTCGTTAGTGTAGTGTCTGTGCAGTCTCTGCATAAGAACTATGCTGTGGACGGAGCTATAATGACCTTTGTAGTTGAAGGGCCCTAAAACACCAACAAACAAAGCGGGAGAAGGGCGAGAACACAAAAAAACCCTAAAAAAAAAAAAAAAAAAACGGGAGGAAAAATTTGGCTACAACCATTTATGATGAATACACAAAACGTCAGCGATACCGTAAATCACGAATGGTCCATGTGGGGACAATTCTAAAACTACAACAACGACTATCTATTGGTTCCTATTGATCCACTGCCCATAAAAAATTTAACAAACGTGCAATAATTGTGCGCATTTCACTTCGCGTACCTAAGAAATAACGACAGTCAGAATTTTTTCCCCTTCGCAACATAAATTTTGACACACACGATAAGGCATTTCTCTATTAAAGCTGCAATAAAATATTATATGTATAGCGAAGATGCAGATTTCAGCACCGCCATCACAGCCTCACTTAAAAATGTTAAAATTATTCCATCCAATATGCACAACTAAGATAAAAAAAAACAACTCCTCCGAGAGGTACAGACAACATTGACTGCATTTCAAGATTAAAAAATGGACCATAGAAATAGCTTCCGTCTTTTTCGTCTTAACGAAATTAACCATTTGCATATTTTATATCTCTTGCAAGATATGTTTCATTTCTACCAGGTACACAAGAGCTCGCTGTTCCATCAGCTAACCTACTTGTAGTCGTCGACATTTGCTTCAGCAAACAATAATTCAACAAAACACCCAGGGTTATTTACCTTGAGAGCAGGCCCTTACTTCCATTGCCCTTCTTCCTCCCTTCTGCCATCCGTCGTGATTTTTAAGCATTTCAAAAATTTGCAACAATTTCGATGAACACATAGCCGCGAGGATTTAACTTGTAAACCGGAAGGACAGGAATATAACGGTGACGTATGTTCGAGGGGCGAACTGGGTTCGAAAAAGGTGCAAGAGGTCAAGTACTTAGGGTCAACGTTCCAATTTTGTTGTAGTCCTGATGCAGAGACTGCACAGACACTACACTAATGCGACGATTTTGGGGTATTAACAGTACCCAGTTTTCCCAAGCGGCCACCCATGTCAGTACTAGCTAGTTCGTTTGTTGGGGTTTAAGGTCCCGTCAACTACGAGGTCATTAGAGACCCGTCCACTGTATAGTTCTAATGCATATACTGCACAGACACTACACTAATGCGACGATTATTGGGTATTAGCAGCACCCAGCTTTCCAGAGCGACCACCCATGTCAGTACTAACTGGGTTTGCGTTGCTTAATTTCAGTGATCAGACGAGAACTGGTGTGTCCAACGCAACTCGCCGCTCCCTAGTACTAGCTGGGGTTGCGCTGCTTAACTTCAGTGACCAGACAAGAACTGCTGTGTCCAACGCAATTCGCCGTTCTAACGTTCCAAAGCAATGGGGAGATAGACTCTGATGTGACCCATAGGATCAATGGGGGGTGATTGAAGTGGAGACAGGCAAGCGGAGTCCTGTGCGATAACAGGGTCTCAATCAAGTTGAAAGACAAGTTCTACAGGCCAGTGGTGAGACCCGTCATGCTATATGGATCAGTGTTGGACAGTGAGGAAGAGCCACATCAATAGAATGCAAGTAGGCGAGATTAGAATGCAGCAGTATATGCACGGGGTGCCCACAGATGCTACCGTACTTAATCTAAAAAACGGCGCGCAGTTTATTTTTTTTTTCAAAGGCTATTTTATTGCGCCGTTTATTGGAGGGCACTGTTTACTAGAGGGCGATGTTTATATGTCAGTACCATTAATAAGGCCCCCCCTCTACACAACCAAGCCAATATTCCTATGGGTTGCAGACGCCTGGTTGGGGTGCCCGCAGTCAGAGCATGTTCAGTGGACCCACAGACCCCACCCTGCCACAGGCAAGATAAGGGTATGATGATGATGATGAATTCAGTACCTGTAATAAACAGCGCACCGTATATTAGAGGGCGCTGTTTATTAGAATAAATACGGTAGTTAGGTTTTGGTTGGTTTGTTGGTGTTTTAGGGTCCTTCAACTACAAGGTCATAAGAGCTCCGACCACTGCGTAGTTCTAATGCTGACACTACACTAATGTGTACTAGCTGGGGTTGCTTTGCTTAACTTCAGTAATCAGACGAGAAGTGGTGTGTCCAACGCAATAAGCCGCTCCCTGGATAGTCAGGAATGAGTATATTAAAGGTAGCCTGGGTTGTTGGTGTTTAAGGTCCCGTCAACTACAAGGTCATTAGAGACCCGTCCACTGCATAGTTCTAATGCATACACTGCACAGACACTACACTAATGCGACGATTATTGGGTATTAGCAGTACCCCAGCTTTCCCGAGCGACCACCCATGTCAGTACTAACTGGGCTTGCGTTGCTTAACTTCAGGGATCAGACTAGAACTGGTGTGTCCAACGCAACTCGCCGCTCCCCCTGGGTTGGGGACATCGAAGAAAAGATGACGAAGAGTAGGTTGAGGTGGTATGGACACGTAATGAGAAGAGGAGCTCGTTAGGTCCATTTCAGGAATTGAGATGGTCGGAAGCACCAGGGACAGAGAGAGCCCGAAGCAGATGTGGAAGTAGGTTGTCCGTAAGGATATGACAGTGTGTGGGGATGAACGGCGACCTGGTGGGAGATAGAAGGGAGTGCAGGGCTAGAACCCGCAGACTGGACCCTACCACAGGCGGGATAATGCTATGATGATGAAATAGCCGCGACATAATCGAAACGAAAAAAAGAAATCGAATGCGTGTTCTCTATTCTTCTAATTAGAACGCGCGCGCCGAAAGATCGCGCAATGCTCCCATGACCCCTTGACCTCGACGCTTCAGGGAAAGGACCTACCAATAATTAAAAATAAATATCCAGTACATCAGCAAACTAGGACTCTTACGAAATGAACAACATAAGTAAATACGCTAAATAAATACATCTCCCCCAATAAAAAAAATACTGTACTGGACGACGACGACGAAAAACGAGCACGTTGACTTAGGAGAGAACACACGGGAGAGCACACAACGAGGTCAAATCGAGAGCTCTGACTTTGGATGTCGGTCATCACACATTCGTTCAAGAGAAGTCCCACTAAAAAAAACCCCTGACACCAACCACCAGCACCCACGAGGTAACACAACGACGACGTCCGCTAACAGTACATCAATTGTTTTAATTAAACTCTGAAAACTCATCACAACGCAGTATTGGTCCTAGTCTCCGAGGCGACGGACATCGACGCGGAACGTCAACAATGACGTCAGCGACTGTCATTTAAAGCAGGGTCTTCGTCCACCGGGCAAAACGTTTCCGCGAATGCAAAAAGTCATTCAGAAACAACAAGCAAAGCAACTCCTAACCCTTTTCCCGCCTATGGCAGGGTCGGGTACCCATTTATCCCCTCTGAATGGACACAGGGTGGTATATTGGTCATAGTTTTTTTCTGCAGCCGGTTGCCGGCCAAAGCTGCACCCCTACGCTTATTTATCGTCGATCTAGCGTTCGTTGGGGAATTCTACCGACGCCAGGGGGCGAGCTCCTACACCCGGAAATGTTGCCTCATCTACCCGTTGCGTAGTAGAGAGGGTTCTTTTACGTGCAAGTGCCATCGTACACCCACACGGGACCTCGGTTTTACTTCTCATCCGAAAGAAGGCACACTCGCGGCTTCTCTCTCTCTCGCCCGAAAGAAACCGACCCACCACGGTCCAGTATAGAATCTAGAACTACTGGCGTAGTTGCCGAGCGTGCTAACCACTACGCCACCGCGGCGGGTGAAAAAGTCATTCAGAAACATCAGACGTTAAATACCCAGAGAAGTGATAACGGCTACAAAAAACGATGCACTCGATTTAAAACCAAATTCTTTCCGTGTGGCGGGGAATTAAATTGTGCGAGCTTTGCCCGTATGAGAAAACGACCCTAGTACAACTTACTACAGTATCATGCATTGGGTGGCACACCTCTAGCACTATTAAGAGTAAGCAACTCCTAACCCACTTCCTGCTCATGGCAGGGTCGGGTACCCATCTTGCCCCTCGGATTTTTTTTCTTTGTTTGTTGGTGTTTTAGGGCCCTTCAACTACAAGGTCATTAGAGCCCCGTCCACAGCATATTTCTTATGCGGAGACTGCACAGACACTACACTAATGCGACGATTTTTGGGTATCAGCAGTACCCAGTTTTCCCAAGCGGCCACCCATGTCAGTACTAGCTGGGGTTGCGCTGCTTAACTTCAGTGATCAGACGAGGACTTGTGTGTCCAACGCAATTAGCCGCTCCCTTGTCCCTCGGAATGGGCACAAGAGTGATATATTGGACAAGTGTTTTTCCACAGCCGATTGCCGGCCAAAGCTGCACTCCCCGGTTGTTGGGACATTCCACCGACTCCAGAGGGGGAGTCGAACTCCTACCCCTGGAAATTTTTCTTCTTCTACCCGTTGCATAGTAGAGAGGGTACTTTTACCTGCAAATGCCATCGTACGCCACACGGCGGAAGGTGCACCTGGGGGGGGCCTCTCCTTCCAACCAACCGCAGTCCAGTATGAAGCTAGAACTAGTGACACTGTTACCGACGTGCTATCCACCACGCAACCGAGGCGGGTCCTCTAGCACCATTCTTCAGAGGAGGGAGGCCACGAATTTAAGTCCGACCACTGACTAAAACACCTACCATCCTCTCTCGGAACCGTTTGGCACATTACTTCAGACTAGGTCCGCGTTCTATTACCCTTAAGGCTTCACTGGTTACTTATTTGCATAGGCAAGAGGGACACTTCTAGGTCCAACTGACTTTTGTCTTAACACAGTAGGTCCCTAAGTCCCTATAGCGAGAGACCATGTCCCCAATGTTCCCTCTAAGGAGCGAAGTCTCATGAGCAAATTTGATTTTAAGTGAGCGGAGTCTTAACTCCGCCGTGCGCGAGGAACGTTTCCTTGTGCGCGGCCGCGCACGCGCGCAGCTTAGAGGGGACATTGCTCATCATAAAAGTTGATGATGGCGAAAGGGGCGTGGAGGGCCGACAGTCCATGTGTGACAGGCAAAGAACTGTAATGGGCGTCGCCGTCCACACCTGTGAAGTTTGGGCACTCTGCTTAGTCCGTACTCCCTATCTTGCGCAGGTACGCGCTGAAGTGCTCCTGTTCGCTCAGGAACTGAGTGACGCAGTACCCAATTTTCAGTTATTCTCTCCCAACCTCTCCCCTCTCACCGTCTCACGTCTGACAGTTGCCGAATTTGGTTTGTTAGACTGATTATTACAGGGTTACTTACTGAATGGGGAAGTGGAAAGAAGATCAATTTCCTCAAGCACCGGATAATTTGACATGTAAAGCACCTTCAGGCGAGTTCCACTCTTGGAATATTCGTTATGGCAGAACTGATGCCAGTTACATCTCACTACATCTGATCCCCCCTGCCTCCTCCACCTCCTCCTCCTCCTCCTCTCACACTTCTAAAGCCAAACAAAACATCCACTGCAAAGAACGGGCCAAATGCTGTGTTGTGCAAACACCAATAAAAGAGTTCATGGCACAACTTCACTTGAACGTGACAGCTACAAGTCCGAGAGGAAGGTTAGTTATTAACAATAAAAAAGTTGGGATGAACGGAAGCAGCGAAAACCTAATTTAAATAATAAATTATTTGACCATAATCCCATTTCACTGGAGTGTAACTTATTAACAGACATTTCCTACTCTTCGTGAGACGTCGGTTGCGGTTGGAGAATTTGCATACACCACTATGACCACGGGGATCCATTATGCCGCAGCAATTTCCAAATCCTTCATACCATCCCCTACGTATTACACATCTAGTTAAAACACTTAGTTTTCGATATCAAATTTTCGACAAATAACGCCTGAGATTAGCACCAGGGCTATGAGAAGCCTAGTCTAATATGGGCACTGGCGGCACATGGGGCAGGCAAACCTAGAGCGGCTAATTTCAGAGGTACTTCCTTGCCATGCAGGCTATCTGTCATTTAAAACAAAATGTTCATAGTCCTGGGGGTTCCCAAACTTCACTTTCTTTTTTTTCTTTGTTGGTGTTTAAGGTCCCGTCAACTACAAGGTCATTAGAGACCCGTCCACTGCGTAGTTCTAATGCATAGACTGCACAGACACTACACCAATGCGACGATTATTTGGTATTAGCAGTACCCAGCTTTCCCGAGCGACCACCCATGTCAGTACTAACTGGGCTTGCGTTCCTTAACTTCAGCGATCAGACGAGAACTGGTGTGTCCAACGCAACTCACCCTCTGATTGGTCTCTTTGTTTGTAGATGTTTTAGGGCCCTTCAACTACAAGGTCATTAGTGCCCCGTCCACAGCATAGTTCTTATGCAGAGACTGCACAGACACACTACACTAATGAGACGATTCTTGGGTATTAGCAGCACCCAGTTTTCTCAAGTGGCCACCCATGTCATACTAGCTGGGGTTGCGCTGCTAAACTTCAGTGATCAGACGAGAACTGGTGTGTCCAACACAATTCACCGCTCCCCTCTCTGATTGGTGGGGGCCCTTATCTAAATGTTGGCTTGCTCGAGGCGCCTTGTTGCAGAGTCATAGTAATTCAAGCATCAGCAATAGGACAAATGCAAGGGGCGTGAGGGACTTTAATGGGGTGCGGCGGCGATGGACCCACTTGTCTAGGGCGCCTGAAACTCACGAGCCGGACCTGTTATATGGGACACGTCAAATAAATAGTACTCTTTCAGAGGAGTTTGTAAAATGCAACCAACTCCCAGATGGGTCTGAATATTTAATCCCGCGTAAAAACTCTGCAGTTCAACCAAGCCTGAAGTTCACGGGACACAGGCGTTGTCCAATGCAATGGCTCCTACGTGAGTTTTCAACATAAGAAACGTAAAAAGTTTCACGCCATTGCCGAGCTTTTCCAATCCGACCCTGAGCTCAGGACTCCGCGCCGTTTCAAGTTCAAAACCACTGTGTCCCCATTGTCTGTCCTGAACATGTCCTTTCCTTATAACGCCCTTGTTGCATGGAATTCCCTCCCCTAGTTTGTTCGGGGCTACATATTTACTTGTACACGTCCGAAGTACCAGAAAACCTGCTCCCATATGAACAAGCTGATTTACAAGGCTGTCCTGGAGGCCCAGCGGTCCCGCTCGGCTCTCTGGCCCACCTGAGGACTGTGCTTGGGTGCGTCACCCTTGTGAGGCGCAATGGAGTCTTTGCTGGTGTGTGATGTTTGTTAGTGCCCAGCTGGGCGGTGATTATTAATAAATAAATAAATAAAAATGGGGACGGCATAAACTAGCATGGGTCAGCTTCATGCACCTATCTATACTTGGAAAAAATACCTTGCTATCACCCCTCCCCCCACAATGGTCAAGTGAGTGACGTCAACATTCGAAGCCGTTTTTTAAAAAAAAAGAACTTTTATGACGCGTTGCCCAGGTTACACATCACATCTTATTTGAAACAGACAAACTATGTCAACAAATATTTATTAATTCTGTGACTTAGGCCCTTCGTCCACCGGCGCAACGCAACACAACTGCAACCCAACGCGTTTATGGCAGTTGCGTGAGAGTTGCGTTGCACATCCCTTCGTCCACCGGTGCAACTCTCTTGCAACTATTTTTTCGTCAGTCTGGTCCACAATGGCAAACCGTGCAGTTATTGTAATGTTGTTGTTGCATATGGACAAGTGTGAACAGTGTCTTTATTCAAGGCTCTTTGAAAAATAAAGCGTTCTCTGCAGTGGCGTCGCTAGGGTTGGCGTCACCCGGTGCGGAGATGCCATGGTGTCACTCCCTCTCCTGGAAAAAAGGTGCTTCTTCTGCTTTGGTGTCACCCATTTGTCTTGGTGGGAGGGGTGTCACCCGGTGCAGACCCCCCCGCAGACCCCTTGTGACACCACTGGTTCTTTACAAGTGGACAAATATGAGGACAAGCAGGGGGCAATAACACTGCAACGACTCGTACAGGACAAAGTGAAGGAATGGGGGTTAGGGCAGTGGCGACAGAGTACGGAGGGAAAAGGGCTGAAAAGAAAACGCTGAGGGTGTATGGGAACAAACTTAACATAGAGAGGGAGGTTAATCTATGACAATACGTGGGAGAGCTCACTTCTGTTTCAGGCAAGAGCTGGGTCACTGGAGACGAAACAGAGGATGGCAAAGATCACAGGTGGAGAGGAGGGCTGTGGATTATGTGGGGAACCTACCAATATCCCGGCCTAGACGACAGGCCGGAACCATTTAACACATTACTTCAGGCTAACCTTTCGTTGTGCTCTTAGGGCTTAACTGATTAATTGAGTAAGCCAGTGACATTACTCTTTACGTGGTATGCTTCCTCGCTTCTCAACATGGTGCCCATGGTGCCATGGTGCCCCAGCTAGTAGAAGCATAGGTGACCGCTTGGGAACACTGGATACTGCTAATACCACACCACCGCCCCCTCCCAAATAGTCGTAATAGCGTAGTGCTTGTGTAGACCCTGCATTAGAACTACGCAGTAGACGGGGCCCCAATGACCGTTGTAGTTGAACGGCCCTAAAACACCAACGAAGCAAACAATAGTTGCGGGATTCATCTTCCTTTCTAGGGCTTCTCGATGGGCAGCCCACCTGTCATAAAGAATGTGTTATGGGCATCGTCATCCATCCCTGGACAAAACAACGGAGCGGCAAATTGCGTTGGACACACCAGTTCTCGTCTGATCACTGAAGTTAAGCAGCGCAACCCCAGCTAGTACTGACACGGGTGGCCGCTTGTGAAAAACTGGGTACTGCTAATACCCAAAAATCGTCGCACTAGTGTAGTGTCTGTGCATGAGAACTGTGCTGTGGGCAGGGCTCTAATGACCTTGTAGCTGAAGGGCCCCAAAACACCAACAAACAAACATCTGACAACTGAAGTTAAGCAACGCAACCCCAGCTAGTACTAACATGGGTGGCCACTTGGAAAAACTGGGAACCGCAAATACCCAACAATCGTTTCATAAGTGTAGTGTCTGTGCAATCTCTGCATTAGAACTAGGCAGTGGACAGAGCTCTAATGACCTTGTAGTTGAAGGGCCCAAAAACACCAACAAAACAAACAAAATGGACAGAACAACGTCGGATCTTTCTACCTTGTGTAATTAGTGGCGGAAGTATACGTGCCCACAACTAGGAATGGGTGACGCATACCCAATTTCCCCATGCCGCCTCCTGGCCCAGCGGTGCTATAGGTACAGTAGATTTATATTTAGTGTAACAACCCTAAGGTCAGAAACGCCAAACTGACCATAGTTAATAGCCCTACGTCGCACCGGCTATCAATCTCTCAAATTAATTACAAGAAGAATAAATAATTCAGAATATTTATTGCTAAAAATAGTTTTATCAGATTCCCTTATTCCCCAATTATCAGGTCCCCGGAGAGGGGAGAAATTCACTGGATATATGCCCGGCGCGTTAGCCATTCCATAGAAACGTCATGGTGCTGCCATCTCTGTTTGTCTCCTCATCTTCCGTTGGCTCCTTGAAAACATTAGCCTATTATGCAGCTCGTAACCCAGGGGTAGGAACCCTTTGCATTTCTGAAGGCCGCATTTATTTATCCGAGTGTAGTAACGACTAGTACAGTAGCCAAAAGGCTGCAGGTTCCCCACTCCTGTCAACAATTTCCTCTCCTGTGCCAGGGTCGGATACCCATGTTTTCCTCTGAATGGACAAAAGGGTAACAGAGCGGCGAATTGCGTTGGACACACCAGTTCTCGTCTGATCACTGAAGTTAAGCAGCGCAACCCCAGCTAGCACTAACATGGGTGGCCGCTTGGGAAAACTGGGTACTGCTAATACCCATAAATCGTCGCATTAGTGTAGTGTCTGCGCAGTCTCTGCATAAGAACTATACTGTGGACGGGGCTCTAATGACCTTTGTAGTTGAAGGGCCCTGATACACCAACAAAAGGGTAATCTATTGGATAGCGTTTTTCCGCATCCGGTTGCCAACCAGCGCTGCAACCCCGATGCTTATTTAGCGTCGGCATACTGTTTGTCAGAGATTTCCACCGACTCCGGGGGTAGGAGGCGAGCTCCTACACCTGGAAATGGAAAAGTTGCCTCATTTACCCGTATATCGTACACAACGCGGGACCTAGGTTTTACTTCTCACCCGAAGGAAGGCGCACTCGGGGCCTCTCTCACGCCTGAAAGAAGCCAACCCACCGGCCCAGTAACGAACCTAGAACCACTGACGCAGTTACTAAGCACGCTACCCACTGCGCCACCGAGGAGGGATTGCTAGCCTATTATGGCCAGTGTAAAAAAATAGACTATTACTGTACAGTCTGATTAAGTAGCGAAAACCTTACAACTGAGTGGTCAGTGGTCAATTAACAACAAAAGTCAAATTAACGTAAGAACCCAGTTGGAGAGCTATTTAATAAAATGACACTGCACTCAATCTGGTGCTTCGTGGCCTTATTATCAAACTCAAGTTCTAAAATAGGGAGAGGGGATACTTCCACCTAGACTGGAATTGAACCTGTGATCATCGCGTTCAAAGTAGTTTGCCCAATCAAAAAAGTTTTAGTATCAACTTCTCGGTCTCTCCCATAGGAATGTGTTCGTGCCCAAACTTAATAATGCTTATTTTAAATTCTTCCTTCCGTGCCATCAATGCGATGATGACCAGTAAAAAACTCGTTACTACAAAAATGGTCCAAAGCAAACTGTCCAGTGTCCATTTCGCTATCAGCCAACTATCTCTTAAAATCCAACAAAATCATTTCAATGTCCGTACGTGTACGGATTCCTCATTTGTAAAACAAATCAATATACTAGTAAAATCTAACAGGGTGACCAGAGATGATCCACCCCCTTTCCATCACCTTGCCCTCTGATCCCCAACATCACGCATCTTCTCACTACATAGTCTGCAAGTAATCAGCCTGCACCCGGGGCAGGGGGAGACCGAAACAGACGTTGGAGCAGGTTGTCCGTAAGGACATGGCAGTGTGTGGGGTGGACGGGGACCTGGTGGGGGACAGGCGAGAGTGGAGGGCTAGAACGCCCAGACCTGACCCCGCCACTGGCGGAATAAGGGTATGATGAGGATGGTGATGCTGAAAACCTTTAAAGTGCCCGGTTCCATCCTAATCATGGCTAATGAATTCAAGATTGTTGATTTTGTTCTTTAGTGCTGGCTAAAGGCAATTCACCGACGCCACGCCAGGGATAGGGGAAGGGGGACCGAGCTCCAACACCTAGTTAATTTGCCGACCAATATGCAAATGTTACTCCAGACTGCAGAGGTGAGAGGGTCATTTGGGGCTTTTACCTCAGTCCTGATTGAACCTTTTTCCAGGGACCACACTCACGACGGCCAGGTAGACAAACAATGAACGTGTGAGGTCCAGTCCCACACGCTCCGAATCCAAAAGCTGATTTCGAATGGCCCGCCTATGGCAGGGCCGGCTACACCCTTTTTGTCCTACAGTAACTCATGGGAGGTCTACATGTAAAATACGGAACATCATCGACCTATATTTCTTCATTGGAGCACATTTCCTCCACCGACGCGACGTCAGGGGAGGGCGAGATCCTGGAACTGGGAATTTTGCTGATCTCCACATTGTATGTCGAAAGGGCTCTTTTACGGGCAAATGACATCTTTTATACCACACGGGCTTACACCTTCACTCCGAATCGAGAGCGGTTGTATTGCGTTGGACACACCAGTTAACGTTTGATCACTGAAGTTAAGCAACGCAACCCCAGCTAGTACTAGCATCGGTGGCCGCTTGGTTGTTGTTGTTTGTTGGTGTTTAAGGTCCCGTCAACTACAAGGTCATTAGAGACCCGTCCACTGCATAGTTCTAGTGCATAGACTGCACAGACACTACACCAATGCGACGATTAATGGGTATTAGCAGTACCCAGCTTGCCCGAGCGACCACCCATGTCAGTACTAACTGGGCTTACGTTGCTTAACTTCAGTGATCAGACGAGAACTGGTGCGTCCAACGCAACTCGCCGCTACCTGGCCTCTTGGAAACACTGGGCACTGTTAATACCCAAATCATGGTAACAGCGTAGTGTCTGTGCAAACCGAGCATTAGAACTCTCTTTCTCCAGCCCACCTTTATCCAGTATCGAACCTGAAACCACTGACGAAGAAGTCACCTCTGCGCCACCGACGCGTGCCTCAGGCAGACATCCTTCACCAAACAAAAAAAATGGAGCAGCTTATTGCGTTGGACCAAGACCTCCTAAACAGAATGAATACGTCTGTAAAGTATGGCGACACACAGATTTTCGGGGGAGCGGCTTATTGCGCTGGACACTCTAGTTCTCGTCTGATCACCGAAGTTAAGCAACGCGACCCCAGCCTGTAATGACACGGATGGCTGCTTGGGAAAGCTGGGTGCTTCTAATACCCAAAAATCGTCGCATTAGTGTAGTGTCTGGGCAGTCTCTGCGGCACAACTACACTGTGGACGGGGCTCTAATGACCTTGTAGTTGAAGGGCCTTAAAACGACAACCAAAAGAAAAACCACAGGCTTAGATAAAGTTAAAGACAGATACGAACTCGCATGCCGGCAATCTTTATGCGGTGCTACAGTATTTCTGATGTCATAAATGCAAAGTCTATTCAAGGTCGAAATTCAGGCGGAGGAAAAAAAAAATTAAAAGATTTTTGTCTTAATTTTCTCGAGGTAGCTGCGATATTTAGACCCCTTCCTTTCACACAATCCACATCCAAGATCCATAAAATTCCAGTTTTCTTCAGTTATCACTAAAGAAGCACAAGCAGATACCGAATATGCAGTAGATTACATTCAGTTAAGAAACTATGGCGATTCCCCAAAAGATTGTTTTATGAGTGTCCGGGGGATTTATCTGAGGGGAAAAAAAGAGAGCGAGAGTCGATACGAAAAAGATAATTTCAAGTTAAAAGTACTCCTCTGAGGATACATTTTGGAAACGGACGGTATGTGGAACGAGTAAAGGTGCCGCTTAATAGATCATCTAATCTTAAAGAATCCCTTCCCCCCCCTCCCCAAATGAAAGTCACACGGAGAGGGTTCAACACCATGTATTTTGACAGCACGGTATGTGGGTGTGTGTGTGTGAGGGGGGGGAGAGAGAGGTAAGAAGATACGCATCTTCTTTCCGCTTCTTACCTACTGCATTTTCATCGTCGCTTCTGTTTCTTCTCTGAAACAACTCCAGGGATGCTAGTTAGGGTTAGGCTTAACAGTAATAAACTCCTGAACGTAAAAAATGTAGTTGGGTTCAGAAACAATTTATTGAGTGTAGCACCAAACAAATTAACCAAATCATGTATTGTTCTCACCTCTCCCCCTCTCAGAAACCGATTTAAAAAAACATCGCACATCCCCATCATGCACCCAGCAAACAACGTAAAAAATAATTATATCAGGGGCCAATTGCGCCAAAATGGAGGAGACGGATAGAAACACTAGGATGGAGCTCAAATTTCACACGCACCCAACGTGGTGAAGTTGGTTTGTTTGTTGGTGTTTTAGGGCCCTTCAACTACAAGGTCATTAGAGCCCCGTCCACAGCATAGTTCTTATGCAGAGACTGCACAGACACTACACTAATGCGACGATTTTTTCGGTATTAACAGTACCCAGTTTTCACAAGCGGCCACCCGTGTCAGTATTAGCTGGGGTTGCGCTGCTTAACCAGTCATCAGACGAGAACTGGCGTGTCCAACGCAATTCGCCGCTCACCCCAACGTGGTGAAAAACAGTAACCTGCAACAGCCACATTACCAGTAGAGTATAACTTAGCAGATTGCCCATCTATTGACGTTGACTGGGATCATCGGGGAACATCCAGGATAAGTCAGTGATCATCCTGGGGAGTGGCGAATTGTGTTGGACACACCAGTTCTTGTCTGGTCACTGAAGTTAAGCAACACAACCCCCGCTAGTACTGACATGGGTGGCCGCTTGGGAAAACTGGGTACTGCTAATACCCAAAATCGTCGCATTAGTGTCTGTGCAGTCTTTGCATAAGAGCTACACTGTGGACGGGGCTCTAATGACCTTGTAGTTGAAAGGCCCTAAAACACCAACAAACAAACAAACAACCGGGATCATCCGCGATAAGTCCTACTACCAGGTAGCCACCAAGGGGAAAAAGAGTCCCAAGCGCAAAAAAAGACGTTTTATCATGTGTATATACAATGTCACCATCACACATAAAAGAACCCTTGGCTTAAGGTCCTTTCGGAAGAGGGAGGAGCTCGCTCGAACCCAATGTCAGTAAAAGCAACAAGAAGTCCCGAGAGAGAGAGAGAGAGAAGTTGAGACGGGCTTAAGCATCAGATCAGCAGTCGAAAGCCTGCGTAAAACTACCGTCTAGCAATTCGTCCACGTGTTCCGGAGGACATAAGGACACTCGACGCTGACACAGGCGGGAAAGCATTAGGAATGATGACCTTAAGGAAGATCGCATAACGGACGGTCCTGCGATCCATGCGAAAAGTGAAAGGTGCTAGCCTTATGTGTACAGAAGTTGGATTTTGGTCGAGGTAATCGGATAAGGACTGGGAAGAGAGAACGACCACCGTCCTGAACGAAAACTTAACGGTTTAATCACGAAAACGAGTGCAGAATACTGTACTTCTAGTACTTTTCATAAGTAGATTTCAGATTGGGGGGGGGGTGATAACGAAAAAAAATCTTATACCAATTACCTTGGGTCATTTTTAGTTTATAAGAACAACTACAGAATGTTCGGCCTCTTCCTCAAAAGTTTGGCACACATGAAATCTTAATCACAAAGCAAACAAACTCCTAACCCATTTTCCCGCCTACGGCAGGGTCGGGTACCCATCTTGTCCCTCTGAATGGGTCAGCAGCCGACTGCCGACCAAAGCTGAAACCCCTACGTTTATTTATCGTCAGTCTACTGTTCGTTGGGGGACTCCACTGACGCCAACGGGCGAGCTCCTCCACCTGGAAATTCTGCCTCATAGGCTACACGGGACCTCGGTTTTACTTCTCATCCAAAGGAAGCCGCACTCGTTTTTTTTGTTTTGTTGTTGTTTTAGGGCCCTTCAACTACAAGGTCATTAGAGCCCCATCCACTGTGTAGTTCTGATGCTGAGGCTGCACAGACACTACACTAATGCGACGATTTTTGGATACTAGCGGTATCCAGTTTTCCCAAGCAGCCACCCATGTCAGTACTAGCTGGGGTTGCGTTGCTTAACTTCAGTAATCAGACGAGAACTGGTGTGTCCAACTCAATTTACCGCTCTCACAAGGCGCACTCGGAGCTTCCCTCTCGCCCGGTCCAGTATCGAACTAGCATCGAACCTGGATTTCGTTGGTTGGTGTTTCAGGGCCGGTCAACTACAAGGTCACTAGAGCCCGTCCACTGCGTAGTTCTGAGTCGACTGCACAGACACTGCACTAATGCGACGATTTATGGGTATTAGCAGTAGCCAGCTTTCCCGAGCGACCACCCATGTCAGTGCTAGCTGTGGTTGGGCTGCTTGAGCGGCGAGTTGCATTGGACACACCAGTTCTCGTCTGATCACTGAAGTTAAGCAACGCAATCCCAGCTAGTACTGACATGGGTGGCTGCTTGGAAAAACTTGATACCGCTAGTATCCAAAAATCGTCGCATTAGTGTAGTGTCTGTGCAGCCTCAGCATCAGAACTACACAGTGGATGGGGCTCTAATGACCTTGTAGTTGACGGGACCTTAAACACCAACAAACAGTTTGGGCTGCTTAACTTCAGTGATCAGACGAGAACTGGTGTGTCCAACGCAATTTGCCGCTCCCATCGAACCTGGAACCACTGGCGCAGTAAATCGAGTAAGTTACCTATCGTGCCACCGAGTCATATCCAAATGACATCTCAACCACAAGTTTCATATACAGAATTTATATAAGTCATAACTCAAAAATTAATTTCTTACTTGGGCCCTTCAGACATTTTCCAGGAAACCAGGAGAAAGAGTTCAACAAATTCGCAAACAAAAAAGGTTGTTTTTTTTCGATATCCATTTATAACAATGGAAAAAGCGTGTCTATGAGAGATTATGACACACTAAACCTCCTTCTGGACATATTTTATTTAATCTTTAAGACACTGCTTAATAAACTGCTGTACTTTCATGTTTCTTTCTTCTCCTTCAGACCAACAGGAAGAAGGTTGTCCATCAACAACAATTTCCGGTCTCCTAAAAACCACTCACTCTCCCTTGCCAAGAAGCAGTAGCTCATAACGATATAAACAAAAGACCGAATTTACGGCTAGCCTTACTTCTTTTGTCCCTTAATGGCTTATTTGTGTGCTCGTTTACTTTATTTAACGTTTGTCACACAGCTCGGAAAGCAGTTGTACAGGCATCAGAGGGAAGCGAACACTTGTACCTGAAGATGCTATCGGCTGGTCTAGTTTAATTTATTAGAGAGTTAGTGGTGAACGTCGACGAAGACGAAACGAACGCAGTTCTCGTCTGATCACTGACGTTAAGCAACGCAAGCCCAGTTAGTACTGACATGGGTGGTCGCTCAGGAAAGCTGGGTACTGCTAATACCCAATAATCGTCGCATTAGTGTAGTGTCTGTGCAGTATATGCATTAGAACTATACAGTGGACGGGTCTCTAATGACCTTGTAGTTGACGGGACTTTAAACTCCAACAAACAAACAAACGAAACGAACGATACGAGGTCAAATGAGGCAACTGTGCATGCTCACGAAAAGCAGACCAGCAATTGAGCTTGCGTATTTGCCTCATTTGACCTCGTATCGTTCGTTTCGTCTTCGTCGACGTTCACCACTAACTCTCTATTAAGTTATTTAACGTAAGGTCTCTACTGCCGAAAGGAGTTTACCGATGTCACAGAGCAGTGGGGCGAATTCCTACATCTTGGAGTGTATCTTCTACTCCTCATAGAAAGGGTTCTGCTACTGTATATACTCCGCACACCGGATTTGTTGTTTGTTTGTTGGTGTTTAAGGTCCTGTCAACTACAAGGTCATTAGAGACCCGTCCACTGCATAGTTCTAATGCATACACTGCACAGACACTACACTAATGCGACGATTATTGGGTACTAGCAGTACCCAGCTTTCTCGAGCGACCACCCATGTCGGTACTAACTGAGCTTGCGTTGCTTCACTTCAGTGATCAGACGAGAACTGGTGTGTGTCCAACGCAACTCGCCGCTCCCTCCGCACACCGGAGTCTGGGGTTGAATCTCCATCCGACGCGAGGCGCCACTTGGAGCTTCTTTCCTTCTCGCCTAGCTAGAGAAGTGTAGCGTGCGCAATAAGCCACTCCCTTACCTATACATCGGTCTGCTTTTGCGATATCGGCCAGTTCCACAAAAACGTGGATATATGTATGAAATGGGCTGTCGAAGAAACCAACCCAGGGGTAGTGTGATTTGGGAGAATTTCGGTTACGTGGAGAAGATTATCGGCCAGACCCATATCGATGCATCCCTACTTTATACACGGAATGAAAAACACATCGTACTCCAACGAAGAAAGGAGTCTGGCTGTGGGAAAAATGCCGTCGCCCGTCTGTTCCTATGTCCCGGGCGATGCCTTGCCTTAGGAGACAAAATCGGTTAGGAAATATCTTTTACGACATTCTTTCTCTATATGGTCATTTCGTTATTCTAACTAATCGAAAGGACAACAGGTACCAACACCATTAACAATCAACAAAATAGTTGACATCATCATCATAAGTTTACTCTAGATGACCATTAGTCGACCAATTAAGATCATGAAGCGTGCGGATAACTCGCACATACAGTATACATACACACAAAAACACTAAAAAAAAACCACCAGAGCCATAGAAATTGGGCCTAGGACCGATGAACAAAGTCCTAGAACTAATATTTAATGATCTTGACAAATAAAATCAAGTTCAGTAATAGATCCAATTACGCGGCGATGATGATGACAGCTATTGTTGCGTGACATATGAACGAAACAAATAAATTAAGCGACTTCGGGAATTAGTACAGTGATGCAGGTCCCCCCCACGTAAATAAACAGCAGAAACTCCTCCTTTCTACCACGAAATTATCTATCAAATGATATCATTAGACACCTTTACAACCTTCATACAAATTTATGACAGCAAATCTAAAAGTCACAAACGATTTATGCATATATAGATACCTACCTTAAATTCCTACACACACTAATACCCAAATCGTCATGACAGCGTAGAGCAGACAAGTCAAACACGCGGGCCATTAAGGCAAGGCGCAAAATGAGGCCGCAGGATGACGCAGCCCTGCGAAATTCTGCTAGCAGGCAATCAACGCACATTAATTCGCAGTTTTTCACCATATTTCCATCAAATAACAAGCAAACTTCTCTGCTTCGCACCGCTTTTTGTTGTTGTCACGCCAACTTCACGCAGGAAACTGCGGCATTGGCACTGCGCTCCGAAGGTCACGTGATGTAGGCATTGAGTCACGTCACCCTGCGACTTAACATGCGACAACTACATACTATCATGTGAGCCACAGAAATTTATGGTGAGTCACCCTGCGTCACCTGCGTCAGCTGGGCCTTACAGGCAAACCCGCGGCCCACAAGAGGTTTCTATAGCAGTGCAAGAAGCCCTAAAAGCAGATCAATTTAAATTGCGCATGCTCCGCAATCTAACCAAACTATTTATTACTTTCTTCATGAAAGTTGTTAAAACAGTAATACACACATTAATTAACCATTTTTTCCGCCTATGACAGGGTCGGGGTCAATGGACACAAGGGCCATATATTGGATTAATTTTCATGGGTTGGGGAGTAAGCCAAGCAGCCATAACAGGACGAACCCTTAAGATACTGCTCGCGCTAGATGAAGAGGAAGGTGTAGAGGAAGTGGGAGAGGGGAAATTTGCAGCACCCAACGTTCTTTACCAACCACCCATGCTGGTACTAACGTGGGCTTGCGCTGCTTAACTTCAGTGATCTCACGAGAACTGGTGTGTCCAACGCACGTGGTTTTTTTCGCAGTCAGCTACCGACCAAAAGCTGAAACTCCTATGCTTATTTATCGTCGGTCTATTGTTCGTTGGGGCACTTCACCGAGCTCCTACACCTGGAAATTTTGTCTCATTAGCCCGTTGCATAGTAGAGAGGGTTCTTTTATGTGTAAATGCCATCGTGTACACCACACGGGACTTCAGTTTTACTTCTCATCTGAAGGAAGGCGCTCTGAAGTTCACCCAACTCGATCCACTATCGAACCTGGAGCCACTGGCACAATAAGGGAGCGGCGAGTTGCGTCGGACACACCAGTTCTCGTCTGATCACTGAAGTTAAGCAACGCAAGCCCAGTTAGTACTGACATGGGTGGTCGCTCGGGAAAGCTGGGTACTGCTAATACCCAATAATCGCCGCATTAGTGTAGTGTCTGTGCAGTCTATGCATCAGACCTACACAGTGGACGGGTCTCTAATGACCTCGTAGTTGACGGGACCTTAAACACCAACAAACAAACTGGCACATTAAATCGAGCACGCTACCGCCTGCACCACCGAGGCGGGTTCTCAACCGGAATTCGAACGACTGAACAAATTAAAATTGTCTTCAGCCACCTACACGACTGAACCGCAATCGTTACATTTACCGTCATACAATTACCATAGTCTGTATTACTACCACAAGTCTGACACCATCCTTCAAGACATTCGACGTCTTTTTTACTAATTCCTTCAAAAACAAAGTTGTCCTTTAGCAGGTAACCTCCTCCCCCTTCCTACACCTAGTTGCAAAAAAAAAAAACCCCAACACCTTGAAATCCGTAGGGGTTTGCAGTGTAATCAAGGAAATGGAAAACGTGTGAAGTGGCGCTCTGCAGGAAGCCCTGTTGCAGAAAGGACGTGATGAGCATGGACAAAAACCCTAGTCGCCCGTCCAGTTCCTCACGGCTCATCGACCAAAGCACCCCTGAGGTTAAGAGCGACGGAAACGGACATGACACACTTCACCACGTAACAACCTGAAGATCAATCTTAAAAACGACAAGCATCCAAACACGTCGCCTATCAACCTTTCAAAAGGCGACAGGTTCTTTCATTAAATTATCTCTTTTTTGGGCGGAGGGGGAACGGGACTACTAACGTTCAGCCTCTCTACTGATTAAAGTAATTGACAGACGCCAGTAGGGCGATATTCCTACTTCCGGAAATCCTATCAATTAACCCGTATAATACATTGTGCCAAAAAAAAGGGTTTTTACGGGCAGTACTGACATCTAACACGCTCCCATAGGGGACACCGACTTTACTTGCCATCTGAAGGAAAACGCATTTGGGCCTCTCCATTCGACCGAACGAAACCACGGGCCGTAAGTCCTACTACCACATCAGTGATCGATACCGGGTTCTACACCTCTACTGCCGTCTAAAAGCAACTCCTAACCCTTTTCCCGCCTATGGCAGGGTCGGGTACCCATTTGTCCCTCTGAATGGACACAGGGTGACATATTGGACATAGATTTTTTTCTGCAGCCGGTTGCCGGCCAAAGCTGCACCCCTACGCTTATTTATCGTCGGTCTAGTGTTCGTTGGGGAATGCTACCGTCGCCAGGGGGCGAGCTCCTACACCTGGAAATTTTGCCTCATCTACCCGTTGCGTAGTAGAGAAGGTTCTTTTACGTGCAAGTGCCATTGTACACCCACACGGGACCTCGGTTTTACTTCTCATCCGAAAGAAGGCCCACTCGCGGCTTCTCTCTCGCCCGAAAGAGGCCGACCCACCACGGTCCAGTATCGAACCTAGAACTACTGGCGTAGTTGCCAAGTGAGCTAACCACTACTCCCGTCTATACTCCACCAAATCCCTGTCCACCTTGCAATCAGTTATATCCCAACGGATAACCTGTTCCTAAAATCTGCATCCCCGTAGTTATCCTGGTTTAGTTTCTCTTTTCATCCCATGTCCGTACCATCTCAAGGGGACCTCTTGTCCTCTGGTCTTTGCAGGTCGCAATCACAATCCTCTGCCTACAGTGTGGCGCATACCAAGTCACCACCAACGTAACACAAAAACCCTTTCTACTTTGAAAACTTGCACATCAACATGTTCGGCACTATTGGTATTTATCCTTCAGGCAAGAGGCAGACATTAGCAAATCCTAACCATGTTCCCGCCTATGGCAGTATCGGGTACCCATCTCCTCTGAATGGACACAAGGGTGATACATTGGACAGTATTTTGACGCAGTCGGTTCCCGACCAAAGTTGCAACCCCTATGCTAATATATCGTAGGTCTACTGTTCGTTTGGGAAATTAATTCCACCGACGCCAGGGGTCGGGTTCCTACACCTGGAAAACTAGCCTCTTGCATTATAGAGGGTTCTTTTACGTACAAATTTCATCGTACACCCCACGGGACATCGGTTTTACTTTTCAACCGAAGGAAGGCGCACTGTGGGCCTCCTTCTCGTCCGAAAGGAGCCACCCCACGTTGGTCTAGTATCTAACTTATCACTACTGACGTTGTTACGGAGCACGCTACCCACTACGCCACCGAGGCGGAATTCAAGAGGCAGACATTAAACAAACTCAACAAAAAAAAAGCAACTCCTAAGCCTTTTCCCGCCTATGGCAGGGTCGGGTACCCATCTTGTCCCTCTGAATGGACACAAGGGCGATATATTGGTCATAGTTTTTTCTGCAGCCTGCTGCAGCTGCAACCCCTATGCTTATTTATCGTCGGTCTACAGTTCATTTTTGGGGAATTCCACCGACGCCAGGGGGGGGGGGCGAGCAATTCCCTACACCGGGAAATTTTGCTTCATCTACCCGTTGTGTAATAGAGAGGGTACTTTTACGTGCAAGTGACATCGTACACCAACACGGGACCTCGGTTTTACTTCTCATCCGTAATAAGGCGCACTCGCGGCCCCTCTCCTTCTCTCTCGCCAGAAAGAAGTCAACCCACCTCGGTCCAGTATCGAACCTAGAACTACTGACACAGTTGTCGAGCGTGCTTCGGAAGAGGGGGGAAACGAGATCAGTAACTACTAGCCCTTTTCCGCCTATGACAGAGATGGTACCCATCTATATTACCCCGGAACGTCACATGGGCGATCTGATAGACGGCACTTTTGCCTGCTGCCGGCCTAAGCAGCAACCTATGTTAATTATATCGTTGGTCTACCGTTCGTTGAGGGCACTACACCAACGTCAGGGCTACAACATACGGGAGCACGGCTTAATTCCTATCCGACGCAAGGTGCACTCGAGGCCGACAGAACTCCCCTCCCCCACCAGTCCCGAACCTGGAACCACTAACTCCTGCATACGAGCATGCTAACTCCTGCGCCAAGGAAGCGGGTAAGATAAAAAGCCCCCCCAAGTATCAAATGTTAATTCTGGTTACCCCTTTTAGCTTTCTAGAGATAAAAAGGAACTACCCTTCCCCAATCAATCCAGATCCACGTTCCAAGAAGCTGGTGACATTTTAATGGCTACCACACACTTTTACGTCCACCAATCAAAACACATAGACGAGGATTTTATGAGCGAAACCTAGACCATAACACCATCCAAGATAGGGTCATACTCCTCTACCGGAATTACGTGCATAAAACGATATTAAATGAGATAGAAGGGTGACAAAATTGAATCGATAAAGCTGTTGCAACTAAAATTGGGAGGAAAGGAGAGGGAAGGGGTTTAGGATCAGAAATGAGAGAGAGAGTGAGAGAGAGGGGGGGGAATGAATACAACACACAACAGGCGGTGGCGACAAACAAAGGTGGTATTATTTTCAACACCAGCGTCGCTTTTTTTGTTGAGTAATCGTCGCAAAATGCGAAAAACAGAATTTCCAAAGTTTGAATAAAAACATTTTCTGTTTTTATTATTTTTAAAGCTAACTTTTCTAACATGAATTATGCCGGATCAAGATTTTGGCTCCACATGTTTAATAACACACTAGGGAAGAGAGCACGTATAGATTACAACACAACCACACAACAGTGATGCTAAAACCATATCCGCTTTCCCCCCCATAAGCTTTTGGTTCCCCC
>JAAFCE010001036.1:7098147-7203941 GCA_013389805.1 Trigoniulus corallinus
AGTGTCTGTGCAGTATATGCATTAGAGCTATGCAGTGGACGGGTCTCTAATGACCTTGTAGTTGACGGGACCTTAAACAACAACAAAATTTCTGACAAAACATAGGTGTAATATTCAACCGTTCCCACATTCCCCATTAGGTTTGAAACGTAATTCTCGACAAGCCCTCAGGGCCTTAGGGTACAATGCATTAAGCAAAATATTAATCTTCCCAATGGGCTACGTATTACGAATGACAACTATTAAACATTCACACATGCGTAATCAATTCTCTTTTTTCAAGTAAAAGACGAAGAGACACGCTAGTGATCTACTATTTCCACTTTTTTGAAATAAATGAAGCAAAGAAAATTTATGAAAAAAATGAATTTGGTTGAATGAACGTGTAGGAGACGATGAACTACTGGCTGACTACCTCTTTATTCCTAATAGACTTCTTAATCATAGAATTCTTTCCCCTTCCGCTCATTCAAATGTCAGCACGTGACGTCCTTCTCAACCAATGGCGTTCCAGTATAACGCAGCCTTAATCAAAAGAGAGACAGCTCTGCAACACACAGGGAAATCACACAGGCACACTGTAGCCGCTCAGTTAGGCCCAGCGCAAAATGAGACGCAGTCTCCGCAGGTGACGCAGGGTGACTCACTATAAATTTCTGTAGCTCACATGATAGTATGTAATTGCGCATGTTAAGTCGCAGGGTGACGGGACTCAGTGTCTGCGCCACGTGACCCTGCGGAGCGCAGTGCCAATGTCGCAGTTTCCTGCGTGAAGTTGGCGTCACAATAACAAAAAGCGGTGCGAAGCAAAGAAGTTCTCTTGTTATTTGATGCAAGTATGGTGAAAAACTGCGAATCAATGTGCGATGATTGCCTACTAGCAGAATTTCGCAGGGCTAATACACCTCGCGTCACCTTCGCCACCTGCGTCACCCTGCGTCTTGCCTTACAACTCAGCCAGATTAGCTCATTCATAGCCATCTTTTGCTGATGTAAACGAGGACGTCACGCATTCGGAGAGCTCGCCATTTCTGGTTATTACAAACCCCAACGGAGAATGCTAAAATTCAGTGGAGGATCCCAGGCACAACACCTGGCTTTCTGGCCACTTGCTCTAAATATGTACTACGTAATGTTGCCATCATCATACCTCTATCTCGCCTGTGGTAGGGTCGGGTCTGCGGGTTTCGCCCGTCCACCCTACACACCCTAACACAGACTGCACTAACATATCCTTACGGACAACCTGCTCCCACGTCTGCCTCGGTCCCTTCCTGTCCCGGGTGCTTCCAACCATCTGTGTTCCCGTAACGGACCTAACGAGTTCCTCCTTCCCACTTTTCATTACATGTTCATATCACCTCCATCTACTCTCCCACATATTTTTCCGCAATGTTTTCCACCCCCAAGCTACCCCTAATATACTAATTCCTAATGCTATCGGCTCTCGACACCCCACTCATATACCGCAGCATTCGCATCTCGGCTACTTGCATTCTATTGACGTAGCTGGCTCTTTCTCACTGCCCAACACTCTGATCCATATAGCATAGCGGGCCTAACCACTTCCCATTCAGATTTATTGGCAGCCTCCTATCAAGAGGACTCCACTTCAACCATCCCCCAATGATTCTATGGGTCACATCCGAGTCTATCTCTCCATTGCTCAGGAACACAGAACCTAAGTATTTTACTTCTTGCACCTTTATCACCAATTCGCCCCCATTATGTTTCCTGTCCTTAACGGAACTCCAATTTACGGAGCGGAGCTTCTATTGCTGAAATTCCGTGTCAACCTTAGAGGCCAGATTAGTAAAGCCGCGTTTTTACATCGAGCTCGAAGTGCGCAGGTTCGCGCCTAAAACGTTCGACTTATGCCTAGTTCCGTATCACCACGCTTCAACGCTAATCACGTTGCCACTGATGACATCTTGATGACGTTTTGTGCTAGTGCGTTATGAAGGACCGCCAGCGCGATTCCTTAACTGCAGCGCTTTATTTGGAGTCACCACACGCCGCCGTCATGTCTTACATTATCCTCCGCCATTTTTCAAGCAGACAGCTCAACCGCCAGCCAATCAGAATGCAGCGTGACGTGCAGGACGCTATGTAAGTTGACCACTGGTCAACTCAACTACCGTCACGCATAGCTGCTCTGCGGCACCCCAAGTAGCAGTGTGACGTCACCATTTCGTGTGCTGTGTCGTCTGTTACAACGGTAATAGCGTTAGCGCGTGGGTATACGGAACCAGGCATTAAAAGTGTTGTTCTAACAACCATAGTTTGTGATGTCTCGTTTTTTCTCGTTGTTTTTAGGGCCCTTCAACGTCATTGGAGCCTCATCCACTGCTTAGCTCTAACGCAGAGACTGCACAAACACTACACTAAAGCAACGATTATTGCAGATTAGCAGTACTCAGTATTCCCAGGCGGCCACTCATGTTGGTACTAGCTGGGGTTGCGTTGCTGAAGTTACTTCAGCGATCAGACAAGAACTGGTGTGTCCAACGTAATAAGCCGCTCCTTTGTGATGTCACCTGTCCGTCTACGAACTCGGATCACAACCGAATGAAGTAAAATCAGAGTCGGAAATTCAATGCATGAAGTTGTGGGAATGACAGCATTTTAGCCCACCTTAATTCTCTATGTGTATTAGTTAGTCATTTGACGCGTTACTACCACCAACAAACAAGGATAGTGAGGCGGATGAGTGCAAATTCTGCAAGCGGAAATTAGTCGTTGTCATGACAACGAAAGATATTCATCTTTTTCAAAGGGCTTGCGTGAAGAATGATGACATCCCTCGGCGAACAGAGAGAGAGAGTTCACAGTAGACTGGGGTGGTGGTGGTGGTGGCAAAATGTTTATCCTTCGGGCAACATGATAGGGAACTGGTGGTGGACTAATTCGTCGTCGGTCAATCGCAACATTTTTCTCTACAGAGCAACAGTCGAAAAGTACGATATATGAGAACGACTTCCATCCTCCTTCGTCCCTTATTCGGATGACATTTTCACGAATAAACCACTTCTGTTCATTCATCACTGACATCTTCAGGCAACCTGAAACAGATATGAGACAGAGGGTTGGTGGGGTTGTGGAGCTGGGAGAGGGGAGAAGAATTCGAGGTAGAGTGGTCTGTTATTCCCCGAGTCTGGTTCACCAATGCGGATCATCTCCAGTCTTCTACAGAAATTTTGATGAGGAAAAATCTTTGAATGTGGTCATCAGAGTTTATCTGTTGTTTGATCCCACGTATATAACCACCACATTCAAACTCTCGCCCCCTTTTCTTCCAAATATAAAACTAACTCCCCTCCCCACATAGCTAGAAATCAATAATGTTTATATTTTCTCCGTCTTCTCGTCGTCCTCTTCCCCGGCCTTACACACACCTCTTCCTCTCCCTATAGCCTCCCATCTTTGCTGCCTTTCTTCTGGGTAAACATAGCTTATATACGAATTCCGATTCCACGTCATTTTATCAATCCGCACAGCGCAAGCGTTTATGCCGCATAGTGCAATTTGAAAATAAAAAGGTGCTATATTAAAACTGGCATGACTATTAATCAAAAACTAGCGCTACAAATAAATAGACAGAAATTCACCTTAGCGAAGCGAAAGCAGAAAGGAATGAAAAGATGTCAACCCCCTACCTTATTTCTCCCTCTAGTCAAATTTCAACGTCCCTTTTTTCACCCCATCTACTGGGGTTTTTTTTCCTAAAAATTCTGATTTCGAGTAATATTTCTGTTTTAATTTTACTTGTTCAGTTGCCGAATAACAAAAAAAGACGAGTAACTACAAATGGCGGCGAAATCGAATGTTGTGAGGAATTCTTTTGTCGTTCTACAAAATACATGTCATATCGATATTACCACATCGATACGTAATTTAAAGTGAATGAAGCACGGGCGCACGCGGTCTCCATGACAACCGCGTTTCTACAGTTCGATTTTTTTCCTTTTGGAACATGCGAGGTCGTAAACCTTAATTACGTGGGAAGTACATTTCTAGTGCAATTATTAAACGTAGGTGGCGCGTACTAAACGCAACTACAGTAAAACACGTTTATAACGTTCATGGCTACAACGTTTTCACGGCTATAGTGTCTCTTTGGGCTGGTCCCAGCAGAGCCTATGGCTTTTTAATGGTAGAGGGTCATGGATATAGCGTTGCTTTCACGGCTATAACGTTTGCAAGGCCCTGGTGGGCAGCCAAGTTTTCATATCCTATCATGGATATGAAAAACTTCCAACCCGTATGTGCACATGTCCTGATTAGGAATGTTGCATATGTCCAGAATGTACAACGTAATAAGCGGGGGTTACACGCTCAGTCTGGCATCAGTTCAGTCCATGACTGTGGTCAGAATGACGCCAGACTGATTGTATAACATGATGGCTGACAGACTGATGGAATGGACTGACGGATTTTTAAATTTATTTGATAATTTTCGTCAGTCTGTGCGTGACTGACGTGAGATTGATCGTGTAAGCGCCTTTCATCTGTCTGGTGTCAGTCACTGCTTGGACAGCAATGGAGACACATGCGTTTTAACCCCTCCCCAGTCTCAGGGACAATTGCTGGATTTACCACTATGCTCAGTAGGCTGAAGCCTATGGTCTCAACATTTAGCGGGCTTCAAAACTTAAGAAACGGGCTTGAAAAAAAAACCTGAAATCTGAAATAGCCTAGGGCCTCTCAATATCTAATTCCGGCACTGCCTGCAACAATGCCTGTACAACTGTTGGAACCAGAGAAAGACTTATACGAGTACAATACATGTGAAACAATATGTGGGAGGGTTCCCTTCTGTTTTGGGCAAAAGCTGGGTCACTGGAGAAGAAACAGAGGATGGCAAAGATCACTGGTGGAGAGGAGGGCTGTGTGGATCAAGTGGAGGACGTCAGGCATGTGATACTGGTATGTCCAGTGCTGGATCACTGCAGGGGAGGGTTGTGGAACCACCACATTGGAAGAGGTCCAGGGTGGTGGGTGTTGGGGTGGAGCGGCTGGAATGGGTGGAAAAGACAAAGGTGTTGCCTGGGTGCTGGTGGAGATCTTGGCTTATGGGTCTAGCATGAAAAATCTCACTAGCAAGGTATCTTCTTCATGCATGTATCTTGCTTTGTCAAAAATGGCTTTACGCCAGTTAGGGCATTGAGGGTGGAGTAATTGCTGCATTGCTCCCAATATGGATCCGCCCCTGGTACAACGTTGCCTTTTACCACTTGTTGCTAACGCTATTATAATTGCAATACAAGCTTTTTCCTTATTGCAATCCATCGTTTCTTTTGCGCAATCAGGGTTTTTGAGGAAACTGACCATCAATCATCCATCAATCCATCAGTTTGGCATCAGTCTATTCTTGATCAAGATCATGGACTGAACTGATGCCAGACTGAGCGTGTAACCCCCGCTACATGTGCATTACAAACGTTGTACATGAAAGGAACTCCTAACCCTTTTCCCGCCTATGGCAGGGTCGGGTACCCATCTTGTCCCTCTGAATGGACATAATGCGATATATTGGTCATAGTTTTTTTTCTGCAGCCGATTGCCGGCAAAAGCTGCACCCCTACGCTTACCGTGTTTCCCCGATAATAAGCCACTGTCTTATTTCAATTTTGGTGCCGAAATAAGCACTAGGACTTATTTTCGGGGAATGTCTTATTCTTTTCTGTAATATTATCTTTTAAAGTGACAGGGTCAGCTTATTATTAGGGTCGGCTTTTTCAGGCGAGAGAGAAGCCCTGAGTGCGCCTTCTTTCAGATGAGCAGTAAACCCGAGGTTCTGTGTCGCGTATGATGACATCTGCACGTGAAAGAAACCCTCTCTATTATGGAACGGGTAGAGGAAGCAAACTTTCCAGGTGTAGGACCTCGCCCCCCTGGGTACAGTGGAATGTGCCAACGAACAGTAGAGAAACGATAAAAAGGATAGGGGTTGCAGCTTTGATCGGCGACCGGGTGAGGGGAAAACACTGTGCAATATATCGCCCTTGTGTCCACTCGGCGAGACAAGATGGGTACCCTCCCCTGCTACTTGTAACCTAGCCCTATGCTTTTTCAGCGAGTAGCAAGAACAGTAATATTCATGCCCATTGCTTCAGCCAGTCCCTCCTAGGAAGGCAGAACTGATTAAACGACTTGTCTGACGTCACACTTACGAATGACTATTCCCAGTGGGGGCACATTTCTTCAATCTCGCAGCACAGTGGTTGAGAATCGCTGCTCTACACTCACCACTCCCTTTAAGGAAATCACCCTATCAGATGCAGGAAACAAAAAAAGGATGTGCTAACTGCCTTAGGGCTCTCGTAGGGATTACTTTCGGGGAAGGGCTTTTCCCAATTTCTATTTTTTTCTGGCGACCCTGTCCCACATAGCATCAGCTGTCCCTTCCCAATCCCAGTCTACACTTCCGTTTTGGTAGGGTTTGTTTTCTACAAATCATTTACGTCTTCTTTGAAAACTACTTCTCTCTCTCACTTTCTCTTCCATCAAAAATCGAAATATAAATTAAGTTTAAAGATAAATGGTTAAATTTATCAGTGAAATGCCACTGTCTCGGTAAATGAAATCACGTAATTAAATACACCTTCAATTACAACAACCCTCCATATTTCGATGGAAGCAGAGAAACAACTAAGCTAATATCCGTACATTAAATGCAGCTAATTACATCAGAGGTAGAAGGGAACAAATAATTTGGGGAATACTGGTAATACGAATCACAAACCACAGTAGGTACATTTCCTTTCCTGTCTTCATACAAAAAATATCATTCATCATTGCAGGCAGTTAGTATTACCACTTAAGTTTTATTATAAATTTTAGCGATCAAATTCCTAAAATGTAAAGGGTCATTCGTCGAATGTACAAACAACACCAATGCATCAGTTTTTTCGTTTCGTTGGAGTTTTAGGACCCTTCAATTACAATGGTTTATAGTGCCCCACACACTGCCTAGTTCTAATAAGGTCTGTACGAGGGAAGCGGCTTATTGAGGGCCCTTCAATTACAATGGTTAATAGTGCCCTGCGTTGGACACACCAGTTCTCATCCGATCACTAAAGTTAAGCAACACAACCCCAGCTAGTACTAACATGGGTTGCCGCTTGGGAACACTGGGTACCGCTAATACCCAAAAATCGTCGCATTAGCGTAGTATGCATGGATGCATGGATTAATTTCGTGGGTTGGGGAGTAAGCCAAGCAGCCATAACAGGACGAACCCTTAGGAGGCTGCTCGCCGGAGATGAGGAGGTAGGTATTGAGGACATTGGAGAGGGAAATATGCAACACCCAACGCTCTTTACCAACCACCCATGTTGGTACTAACGTGGGCTTGCGCTGCTTAACTTCAGTGATCTCACGAGAACTGGTGTGTCCAACGCAACTTGGTTACACACCGCAACTTGGCTGCACACACGCAACTTGGCTGCACACACGCAACTTGGCTGCACACACGCAACTTGTGCACACCGCAACTTGGCTGCACACCGCAACTTGGCTGCACACCGCAACTTGGCTGCACGCTGCTTAGGCAAGGCGCATAATGAGGCTAGCAGGCAATCACCGCACATTGAATCGCAGTTTTTCAACATACTGGTTGGCAATTTGCGTCAACTAAAATTGCTTGCAACGTAACAGTGATTGCCTGCTAGCAGAATTTCGCAGGGCTGCGTCACGCTGCGTCCCCCAGCGGCCTCATTTTGCGCGTTGCTTTAGTGTTTCTGCAGTCTGTGGATTAGAACTATGCAGTGGACGGGGCTCTAAAACACCAACAAAGCAAACAACAGAAAGCGGTCTGTATAGTCACTATGCTGTTACGACGATTTTCGGGTATCAGCAGTATCCAGTGTTCCCAAGCGGCCACCCATGCCAGTACTAGCTGGGGCAGTGACGAGAATGGGTGCATCAGATTAATTTCACCTCTGCAGTTGACTTGGTTTGCTCGAAAGTGAGTTCATGGACGAGCTTCAACTCATAAGAATTTCGTCAATCTACATTTAGCTGGCTCTCCATGTAAAAAAAAAAGCCCTTTTACGGCTAGTGGTGACATTATACACACCTCACACGGGACTACCCTTCTTCTCCCACCAGAAAAGCCACTTATCTAGGCCAGGATCAACTTTGCATCTCCGAACTCAAAGCCAAACACGAAAAGAAAAGGAAAAACTCAATGTCCACAATCATTTTTAAAATGAAGGGTCGAGAAGTGTTCAGTCGGAGTTGAACCCTCAATTAATAGCTCATAAGTTATGAATGTTAACTAACAAACTACTGTACCACAAAGTCTTCATTTCAAATCGTATCGTATGACGGGTGAAATTTCAAAACAAGGATAGAAAATTAACATCTCTTATCACGAAATATGTAATATGAGCTCTGAAGCGTGGATTTCCTAGAAATGATGACGTCATTTCACTCGAAATTAAATCACTAGTAAAGAACTGTCAAAATGATTTCCTAATTGTCACATCACATTTCCGCCATTCAGAACTACCGGATAAGATATCTTGGAAAAATTTCACCATTCATTCAAAAAGCTATCGATTTATTAACACGTTACCTATTTTGCAGATATAGCTCAGAGAGAAGTTAAGAACCAGTTGTTCGAGCAGAAAAATCTAATTTATAATTATGCAAATTTCTTTAAGAGACGGTTTGTGACGTCATCAAAACGACGTGCATTATACCACAAAAAAGGGGTTTTTTTTTTCCTCCACGTAAACCACTTTTAATCTTATTACAGCAGAGGCTTCACTGAATCTTTACACTTAAAAAAACTAAAACGTACTTTTATAAAATTCTACGCAGGCTTCAAAACCTTGCATTCAAATAAGCAACTGGCCGGAGGCGGAATCGTACCTCCAATCCAGTCAATAATTCACGCGATAAAGACACCTATCATGATTTAAAGACTAAAAATGGTCAATTAACGCAAAGAGAGGGGGAAAAAGTCAAACTCCTTCGTTTCGTTTCGTTTGTTGGTTTGTTTGTTGGAGTTTAAGGTCCCGTCAACTACGAGGTCAATAGAAACCCGTCCACTGCATAGTTCTAATGCATAGACTGCACAGACACTACACTAATGCGACGATTATTGGGTATTAGCAGTACCCAGCTTTCCCAAGTAGCCACCCATGTCAGTACTAACTGGGCTTGCGTTGCTTAACTTCAGTGATCAGACGAGAACTGGTGTGTCCAACGCAACTCGCCGCTCCCGTCAAACTCCTAGCCCTAATAAGAACGGCGCTAGCTTTTCCTAACGTCGACATCTACCACAGTGCTGGAGTCTCCCACTGAAGCTAGTTCGATTCCAGTTGGTACAAGGGTGCGGCTTATTGCGTTGGGCACACCAGTTATCGTCTGATCACTGAAGTTATGCAACACAACTCCAGCTAGTACTAACATGGGTGGCCGCTTGGGAAAACTGGGTACTGTTAATACCCAATAATCGTCGCATTAGTGTAGTGTCTGTGCAGTCTTTGCGCTAGAACTATGCACTGGTCGGGGCTCGAATGACCTTGTAGTTGAAGGGCCCTAAAACACCAACGAAACAAAAAAAACAGCTGGTACATGTCATAGCACCCTGCTTATTTAATGTTGGCCTAACTTCTTTCTGGTGTAAAATTCTTTTACAGACGTTAAGTGGTAAGGGCGAGCTCCTGCACCAAGCTCTGCCGATGTTTCACTACATGTAGAAAGGGTGATAGACTCGGATGTGACCCATATAACCAATGGTGGATGGTTGAAGTGGAGACAGGCAGTGGAGTCCTGTGTGACAGGAGGATCCTAGCTATTCTAGATGGGTCACAGTGTTGGGCAGTGAGAAACAGCCGCGTAAACAGAATGCAAGAGCGAATGCTGCGATACATGGATGGGTAGGGTGTGGAGAGCCGATAGAATTATAAATGAGTATATTAGAGGTACCTTGGGGGTAGAGGACATGGTGGAAAAAATGAGGGAGAGTAGACTGAGGTGGTATGGACATGTGATGAGAAGAGGGGAGAAGAAGTTCGTTAAGCTGGGTTTACACTGCGCGCAACTGTTTCATTAGGAAAGACTCGCGCAGTGTAAACGGGGACTCGCCCCGAAACTTGCCGCGCGAGGCAGCCTCGTGGTGAGCCACCTTTGTTGTTGTTGTTTGTTGGAGTTTAAGGTCCCGTCAACTACGAGGTCATTAGAGACCCGCCCACAGTGTAGGTCTGATGCATAGACTGCACAGACACTACACTAATGCGACGATTAGTGGGTATTAGCAGTACCCAGCTTTCCCGAGCGACCACACATGTCAGTACTAACTGGGCTTGCGTTGCTTAACTTCAGTGATCAGACGAGAACTGGTGTGTCCAACGCAACTCGCCGCTCCCGTTGAGCCACCGCACTGTCGGTTTTTGGACGCGCATCAAAGGGTTTCGCCACTCCCACTTCGTGTACTGGTACTCTAGATACGTTTTGCATGCTTGCTTCGCGCAATATTTCGCTCAATGTAAACAGGGAGGGCGAGACGGGTGAGATTGCCGCAAGCCTGCGGAAACAGTTGCGCGAGTATGTTGCGCGCAGTGTAAACCCAGCTTTAGGACCAACAAACAACAACCACGAGTCAAGCAAGCAGACCTAGTGAATCACCGAGACAGAGTCGAAATTGCCTAAAAAAAACCAAATTCTTAACTAACCGAGTAGAGTAGATTAGACTCGTGGTATTCACTGCTGAAATAATTGCCAGCCATTAAAACCGTTTGTAATGTTAATTCACGAGAGATTTTTTTTTCACCTCCTCCGGTCATGCGCCAGTGTATTTTGCTGTCCCATCTGCAATTGATTTCTTAGAAAACGGATCTTAAGACTACTGCACGTCCTCCTCTTTATTCCCAATCCTTTTTCTCCTCTTTTGCCATTCAACATTGCAGTACAAGATGCATTTTAGTATTCGCCACCACTCCACAAAATAAATAATAAAGCACAGCTGCGCAAAGAAGTGAAGACCCCAAATTTGGGACGCTAACTTGGGTGTAAGAAGAGAAGGGACGGGGAGATAAATTAAAATCTGTGTTATGGCAGCTCTTTACGGCTATAAATCCATGGATTCAATATTTGAGTGAGAAGAAAATATGGACAGAACGGTCAAGAAGTCCAGAATCAACCGCATTTTCATGCAGCACAGCAACTCGCGCAGACACACACACACACACACACACACACCAATCGTGCCATAGCAGAAGGTTCAAAGCTCTAATCAACTCAATAACGTAATAATAAACACGAACGAACCTGACTGAAGAAAAAATATAAACGAGAAACAAAAGAAAACGACACCCTGCAGGTAAGATGTCCACATTCATGAACTGACATCAAGTTGTTCCTCCTTCTCTCTTACTTTAAGCTGCTAATAGAGGAGAAACTAAATCAAACTCGTGCTAAATCAAATCTGCCCTAGAGCTTCGGTATGTGAAGAAAAGGACACCTCTACATTAGAAAGAAAAAAAAACACACAAATCACGGAGTCGATCTCGCACCCTGCCATACACCGCCTTCTTCGCATACACCACGTGACGACGTTAAGAGAACCTACGGAAAGCCACCCAATTTAAAAAAAAGAGAATGAGGACCACGTGACAGCAGAATTCCACATCGTTGTGCACCACATTCTAATTTCCAACAAAGCACGCGCCTGGGTTCTAAAGAAAACGTTTCTGTGATTCTTCTTCATCCGGTCATGTTGTTTGAATTCGAAAACAAAAATATGGCGGATAATAAAGCAGTTGTTAAGGGTGAAATAAATTTAAAAATGGCCAATGGTCAGTACAGAAGAGGAAGAAATTAATTAGGAGATCAGGATGACAAACACTCGAAATGGTTTACAGAATACTATAAGGGTAACACATCTGTGAATTGAAGAACCACAGAACAAGACTAAGTGATGACAGTGGGGACTAATTCTAAACACTGTCATAAAAATGTTGTATGACTGTTTTTATTATTATTAAAGTCATAAAAATCGTCTATTAATCGGGACATCGTGATCACAATCAACCCCCTCCCGACCTACCCTGTGTCATTTCATGCAGCCGAACTAAAAGTAGCAACAACGACAGCCGACGCTGGCTGCCCTCCACCACCTAAAAAAATATATTTCAATAAACAAACGGCTAACCTGTAAAAACTGCCGCAGGCATTCATTTCCCTGAACTTTTAGCAAAGCTTTGATATTGTCCACGTTGTAATGCTTCAGGTCGAGTCCATTCAGGGCCATAATCTTCCGTATTCCTGACGATGCATGGGAAGGGATCGGAGTCCGGATTCACCACCAATTAAATAATAATCACAACAACTTGAAAAATCACCCCACAAAAATCGCGTCAAAATCAAATCACCACAACAACACTACATCCAAAATGCATCACTGACGGCAATATATCCATTGGCAAAAACAAAAAAGACGATGGAGCGCGAGTTTCGGTTTTGAGAGCGCGTCTAGGACAACCACAAAACCCCTGCGCTACTCAGACGGACACTGACGCTACTGTGGTGGCCGATGGTCAATAGTGAATCTTGACCACTTCTGAAATGCGATATTCAACTTTCGCGATTCTTATATCTCCGCCAACGACGGCGTCCAGCAACAAATATTAAAATAATTCCACTGCACATGCTGAAAGCGACGACGAGGACTACTAAGCCAGTAACGAGACAACAGAGAAAAAGTTCATCAGTTACAAAATAGGAATTCACCTTTTAAATCATAAAAAAAATGTAGAAAATTTGCCAAAAAAAAAAAAATGGACAAAAGATCAACTGACCTCAACGGCCATCTTAAACATTCTATTTCACATTCGATTGCCTTTCGGCGGCAATCCAGGGAATGACTTACGCGTGCTAGTCGCAAAAGAACACCGACGTCACGCGTTCCACATTTTCCGCACGTTCATCCGACGTTCTATATGTACTCAACTACGGCATTAAGAAAAGGGCACGATGGCAAGATACCTTTCGGACTAACCGCTACTATTGACAGTTGATGGTGGCACAGTTCAGAAGCAACCCCGAGCTGGAACAACAACAGCATAAACGACGACGACGACGACGTCGTTTTTGTCTTGTCGCCGTAGTCTTCGACTTTAAATTTCTATTCGTAGTGAAGGTGCTTTTATTGTTGTTGTTGTTGTTGTTGCTGCTGCTGTTACTGCTGTCGCCGCTCGCTGCTGCTGCTGCTACCGTCACTGCACTCGAATCCACAACCTTCGTTTCCCAAGACAAAAACTGGTATCGATCACCAATGGCAATCTAGTCAATTCTCCCTCTTTACTTCTTCCTCAGGCACCTATCCCTTTATCTCTCTCTCGGAGAAAAGTCGCCCTATCTCCTGATTCGTTCAACGCTGATAGCTAAATAGCACTCCTGGACACGATGGACATTCTCTCTCAACCCTTCTAGAGAGAAATAAAACTTAACTGACGAGGAGGAGGAGGCAGGAAGAACGGCCATACCTTCTCTCATTAAATTGCTTTTTCATCTGCCCCATCCTAACTGATGATGATGGTCAGCAATGCGCTCACATTCTCCAAAACACCTTAAAGCAGAGGTTCAAAGATCATATACCTTAGTTAGTGTCCAAAAAAAGATGGATTTTGTTGGTTTATTTAACGTCGATCTCTAGCCCTGAAGGTAGTTTACCCCACACACTATGAGACGATAAACTAGATATGAGTCACGTTCGGGTCACTTAAAATTGCACGGCGGGTCACAGGTTCGCCACCACTGTCCAACACCTTTAATTTTGACGATCTAAGCGTATGTTATACTCTCTGTGTAGAAAGGGTACTTCCCCCATTGCAGCTGAAAAATCCTAAACATCAGGCATGTCAAACTGGGAGTACCTCGAGGGCCACACTGGTTAGTAACATACGCATTGTCATGAGGGTCATACAGTGTTGATCCCCTTTTTTTGTAATTTCTTGTAACTGCACTGAAAGGCCCGCCAGCATCGCGTTTAACATAAATACCAAAATCGTTTTTAATCAAAACATGGATGGTACAACAGTACATATCACCCCCTTGCAGCTACGTCCGGGGGCAACTGTCACCATTTCTTTACGCCGGCCTCTGAATGGTAGGCCCCATATGCAAACTGCATGGTATCTGGGTACTGCTAATACCCAAAAATCGTCGCATTAGTGTAGTGTCTGTGCAGTCCCTGCATCAGAACTACACAGTGGACGGGGCTCTAATGACCTTATAGTTGAAGGGCCCTAAAACACCAACAAACAAACAACAATTGAGCAACATTGATCTTGAGGTCATGGACTCTCGAGTCACGCAGGCTACATTAAGCTAGCTACTGAGGAGGGCCAAACGATCAGCTCCCCGCCCCACCACTCGTAAACACCTTACAATCCCTCTCTTTTTCTCTCCCTGCCTCTCTCTATTTCGCTGCGAAATTTAAAACCCGATGTAAATCAGGATCGAACCTGAGCATTCCGAACAAAACAGACAAATGTACCACCGAGTTCCTTAGGGTCGGGCAGCAAAGGTAGTGTAGGGATAATAACGGAGCTCCTGATGTGTTTCAGGGAAGGGACAAAAGAGTGTCTCTCCTTTTTCTGCTGTAACTCGTAGGTGGGCAAGGGATGCAATCAAAACGGGTTAATCTTTCCAACATAAATAAGGGGGGGGGAAGCAGCACCAACAACATTACGGACTCATTTACAGTTACAAATAAATGGATGATGACAACGACGATGAAGTGAAAAGATGGCAGGCAAGGTGAGGTGTGAGAACAACAGGAAGAGGAAAAACAGACTGAATAGGACCTACAAGGAAAATGGGGGAGAGAGAGAGGCCATTACTATTCGTCAATTATTTTTCTACAGGTTCTGCTAGTCGTTAAAGTTGGGAGCATATAACACATAAGTCAGTCTTATTTTCTCTCTCTAACATTATTACACGAATATTAACGACCACACCAGCAAGACCGAGAGGCAGGCAACGGCACTAAAGGTAAAGGCCACAAACAATTCTTTTACCGACAACGTCGACGACGAACTATATGTAATAACCATAAAACCAGCATGTAGTTCCCAAAGGTAGACAATATAGACCCCCTAAAAAATATAGAGAGGTCTAATAGAGGCCTTTTTCTCCCCCCCCCCTCAAAATTGCAACTTATGAAGTACACACATCAGACCTAGTTTACGAATAAAATCTCTCCTCAACCTTGCTATCAACAAAGCAAAGGCAACTCCTAACCCTTTTCCCGCCTAAGGCAGGGTGAGGTACCCATCTGTCCCTCTGAATGGACACCGGGTGATATATTGGTCATAGTTTTTTTCTGCAGCCGGTTGCCGGCCAAAGCTGCACCCCTACGCTTATTTATCGTCGGCCTAGTGTTCGTTGCGGAATACTACCGACGCCAAGGGGCGAACTCCTACACCTGGAAATTTTTGCCTCATCAACCCGTTGCTTAGTAGAGAGGGTTCTTTTAGGTGCAAGTGCCATCGTACACCCACACGGAACCTCGGTTTTACTTCTCATCCGAAAGAAGGCACACTCGCGGCCTCTCTCTCGCCCGAAAGAAGCCAACCCACCTCGGTCCAGTATCAAACCTAGAACTACTGACGCAGTTGCCGAGTGTGCTAACCACTACGCCAGTGGTTCTCAATCTTTTTGAAGTCCGGGAACACTAAACTGGCATTTTACTGGCACGGAACACATACAATTCAACATAAACATCAAAGCAGGTTGTACACCTTCTACACTTGGTATTTACTACATCATCATACCCTTATCCCGCCTGTGGCAGGGTCGCGTCTGCGGGTTCTAGCCCTCCACTCTCGTCTATCTCTCCCCCAGTTCCCCGTCCACCCCACACACATCCTTACTGACAACCTGTTCCCACATCCGCTTTGGTCTCCCCCTGCCCCTGGTGCTACCGACCACCTGCATTCCTGGAATTAACCTAACGAACTCCTCTTCCCCTCTTCGCACGACGTGTCCATACCACCTCAGCCTATTCTCCCTCATTTTTTCGGCTATGTCCACCACCCCAGGTAATATGCTCATTCCTAATTCTGTCAGCTCTCGACACGACACACATGTGCCACAGCATTCGCATCTCGGCTACTCGCATTCCAATTACGTAGCTCGTCCTCACTGCCCAGCACTCTGATCCATATAGCATAGCTGGTCTAAACCACTGTCCGGTAGAACTTCCCTTTCAACTAGATTGGGATCCTCCTATCACACCGGACTCCGCTTGCCTGTCTCCACTTCAGTGACCCCCTCCCCCGTTGATTCTGCGGGTCACATCAGAGTATCTCACCATTGCTTTATTTGTGCATTAAATTTTTTGCGGAACACTTGAAGTGGTTTCACGGAAAACCAGTGTTCCGCGGAACACGCTTTGAGAACCACTGCACTACGCCACCGCGGCTCAACCTTGCTATCAACGAGAGAAAAAAAAAGGTATATTTTCGGGTTGATATTTCGGGATTTTCTACTAATGGATTTACTGCAGTAACCAAAAATCAAGATTATGGTAACTCGGGGTAACCATTCTCATACAACAACCGGAAGGAGGGGGAAAAAATCCCTGTTTATTGGACACACCCATTCATCCATCCATACAGATCATACACAGAACTTTTTTCCCCCTCTTTCTATGGTTCCCTAACCACAAAAGAGACAAAAATGTTGTTGAATATTTCGTCTCTTAAACAGTCACATGCCTCCACCGCCACCGCCATCATTTAAATCATATCTTACGAGATACACTTATTTTTACGGGAGAAATATAAAATATTACATCTGTTCACGTCACATTACGAATTTAACTTTTCAAGTGTTACGCTACATTAAAACGATCCACCAAAATTTCTTCCACTCGCTATAAAAATCGACCAAAAATAAAGTAGGGAACAAGGTAGGGAAGGAAGTAGGGAAAAGAGGAACGATGGGAAAAAGAAATATATATATATGCCTGCAGAATTTGGGACGCATGAATTAACCTTTTTCAACTCATCAATCTAGATTTCTTTAAAAAAGATTCATTTCTCCAGTCCAGTGCCAAAACGACGATAAATGTGAACGGTAAGAAGGGATGAGAGAAGAATAAGAAATGGAACCAGCCCATCCCCAGAAAACTCCCCCAAGATCACACTCTCAAAATGAATAAAAGGGTTAGTACACTTCTTTCATCAATTCAAAGTTGTGAATTGGATGCTGGATTACGCCTAACAGTTTCTTTCAAGGTTTTTACGATTTAGGATACGTTGAAGGCTGGGGGGGGGGGGGGGGGGGCGCGCAGAAAAAAAAAAAGGGGGGGGGGGGAGGGGGGGGGCATGAGAAGAGGGGGGAAGGAGCTCGTTAGATCCGTGTCAGGAATGCAAGTGGTCGGTAGCACCTGGGGCAGGGGGAGGTCGAAGCAGACGTGGGAACAGCTTGTCCGTAAGGATATGGCAGCGGGTGGGGTGGACGGGGACCTGGTGGGAGATAGACGGGAGTAGAAGGGTCAAGAACCCGCAGACCCGACCCTGCCACAGGCGGGATAAGGATATGATGATGATGAGCATCTGCCTGATATGTTAGTGTGTTACGCCAAGGAGTTGGGGAACCGGCAAAGCAGCCATAACGGGCCGAACCTTGTAGAGGCTGCTCGTCGGTGATAGAGAGGTAAGAGTGGGGGATGAAGGAGAGGGGAAATTAGCAGCACCCCATGTTCAACAACCATCCATGTCGGCCATACTAACTTGGGTTGCGTTGCTTAACTTCAGTGACCTAACGAGAACTGGTGTGTCCATCGCAAATCAGCCGCAGGTGATTCTGAGTTTAAAAAACCCAAGGCTATGGAGAAATATGGCGGTGACCCCACTCTTGAACTCTATAAAGCTGTGCTTTTCAAACTTTTCTGATTGCGACCCACTTGGAAAACCCCATCATACGCTGTAGCCCACTAGCCTCTAACATAACCCAGGGCTTACATGAAGAGACCTGACCAAATACATATAAAAGCAACTCCTAACCCTTTTCCCGCCTATGGCGCGGTCGACAACCCATCTTGTCCCTCTGAATGGACACAAGGGCGATATATTGCCCCGTATTTTTCCGCAGCTGGGTGCCGACCAAAGCGGCAACCCTGATGCTGATTTATCGTCGGTATACTGTTACTGGATTGGATTAATTTCATAGGTTGGGGAGTAAGCCAAGCAGCCATAACAGGACGAACCCTTAGGAGGCTGCTCGCGGGAGATGAGGAGGTAGGTGTAGAGGTCGTAGGAGAGGGGAAATTTGCAACACCCAACGTTCTTTATCAACCACCCATGTTGGTACTAACGTGGGCTTGCGCTTCTTAACTTCAGTGATCTCACGAGAACTGGTGTGTCCAACGCAACTTGGCTGCACTTGGGGAATTCCACCGACGCCAGGGGACGAGCTCCTACACCTGGAAATGTTTGTCTTACCCACCCTCTACGTCGTAGAGAGGGTTCGTTTACGTGCAAATGCCATCATACACCACATGGGACATCGGTTTTACTTCTCATCCGAAGTAAGGCACACTCGGGTCATCTCTCGGGCCCGAGAGAAACTAACCCATCTCAGTCCAGTATCGAACCTAGAACCACTGAAGCAGTAACTGAGCACGCGACCTACTACGCCACCGAGGCGGGATCATACCAGACACATATGAAAGCCATAATATTTGTGGCCCACTAGAAAATTTTCGCGGCCCAATGGTGGTCCGCTAGTCAAAGCCAAAGTCTGAGAGAAAAGAAACTCTAAAAACTAAAAATTTCAAAATAAATATTACAATCAACGCTTACTAGTTCATCTAATAAAACTGTATATGGTAGAGATTCCGTAAAAAAAAATTATAAACTAAAGGGTTCTGAGGGTCGTACATAGAAGAACATGCGATATTCTTGTCCACCTGTGGCAGGGTACATTTTTGTCCCACTGGGACACAGAGACGATCTATTGGACGATATTTTTAAGCAGCCGGTAGCCGACCTAATGCTGTAACCCCCTACGCTTATTTATCATCGGGGCGCTATTCCTCAACTGGCGTCAAGGGTGAGCGAATACTGTCTCTCTCTCACTCTCTCTTCCTCCTGTAAGAAGCCAACCCACCTCGATCCTGAATCGAACCTGAAACCACTGACGCAATAGTCGAGCAACCTAACTTCGCGGCCCCGAGGCGAGTCCTACAGGTAAGCAATGCCAGAATTCGTAAATTCCCCAGATCCCCAACCATTAAAATTGATTTGCAGCTACCAGATGGCACCACAGAAATAACTGTTAGGCCCAGTGCAAAATGAGACGCAGTCGACGCAGGGTGACTCACTATAAATTTCTGTGGCTCACATGATAGTATGTAGTTGCGCATGTTAAGTCGCAGGGTGACGTGACTCAGTGCCTGCGTCACGTGACACACTCTCGCGGCACACTCTCGTGAATCTCACGGCACACTAAAGTGCCGCGGCACAGTGGTTGAGAATCACTGAAATATACACACACACACACATATTACGAAAGTCTCAAAGTCCAAAATTGGATAAAAATAACGTTTAAACTTATATAACACCACGGGTCCTAAGTTCGAGCCTGCTTGGCTTAGGTATTGCACCAAGTGTAAGAAAGTAATCATCAAACTGTTTATTTTACACGATGACAGCTTTGGCGGCGGCCACGACTATCACGATAGTAACTATCAGGTTTTATTATCGCCGTGTAAGCTGCCCACCTTTGATGAGAAAACTATCCACTGCGTTGGTAGATCTGACGGGGAAAGGTCAAACTTCGCAGCACAGAAAAGTGATGTTTACAACGCACCTTGTTCACGCTCCAATAATGACGTCAACCACGCCCAATTTCACAAACACGCGTTATTGAATTCATTAGCTCACTTAACGTAAGGGGAAGAGGAAACGGGAGGAGGAGGAATAAACAATGGAGGTGTATGACAACTAGTTGACAAGTGACAGACGAGAGTGAGTATTGAGATTTTTCGCATCCAAACCTCTTTTCCCCTCCCCACACACCTCCGCCAAACACTTTTGACAACAAGAGCCATTCAGCAGCCCATCAAGACAGTGCATAAGTTGACAGGGGAGGGTGGGAGGGCATGTGACGCGGGAGCTACACGACGTTTTCAGTACGGTGATGTCGTGTCACTCAGTGATTTCACATCATTTGGACTAAACACCTAAACATTCTCGACATGAACATTATTCCACTATCCTTCGTGTTTTGTCCCACTCGTTCATTAATTTTGTTTCGTCTTCAGTGACGTTGTCTTACAAAGTGACAAGTTTCCAAGTTGGAAATGCTTCTTGGAACGGATCCCAAGACTAAATCAACAAAACAACTTAAAAAAAATAACAGAATGAAAACAAGACCGAAAAGATATCCCTTACTTCTAGTATGTGTTCTTCTTACTAAATAAATTATCCGATTCCTTTTGAATGCAAAAACTAATTGAACTTGAGGCTATGTCTCGGTTTAAGTTGTTAACTAGCGCGGAAGACAAACTGGATACCTTCAAGTGTCCACATCCCTGAGCTGTGGGGTTGCAACTACTCTACGTAACCCCTTTGAATGAATGAATGTATGCGACACCGACGAGAATAGCGCTTGAGCAGACGGCAAAATTAGGACGTCTACCACAGGCGCTAAGATAAATTGCGCCTGTTGTGATTCCGTGGCAGGAGCGAAATCACGTTAACTTCCAAAGATTACAAAAATGGACTATGAGTGGCGCTAACACCGCAAAATAAAGTAACCAATGGAACTGAAAGAGAACATTTTTTTTTAAATTTCAACCACCAATCAGATGCGCGCGACGCATTCCATCGACAAATGTAGTTGACTACCTCCCAACTCCATTTATCGGCTGATTTCGCGCTAAAAAAAAAGTGGAGTTCCCACGTCATCAGTTATGTGGCCTTTCGTCTGCTCGAGCGCTATTCTCGTCGATGTCGCGTGCCATGGAACCAGACTTCAGGAAAAGGAACTAGGCTTAAAAGAGAACATCTTTTTTAAATGTTAACCACCAATCAGATGCTCGCGACGCATTCAAACGAGAAATACAGTTGACTACAGCCTGGTTCCCTGGCACGCGACACCGACGAGAATAGCGCTCTAGCAGACGACAATCCACATAAACTGATGACGTAGTTACACTACCATTCTGTGAAGTAAGCGCGAAATCAACGGTGAAGTGGAGTTGAGAGTTAGTTAACTGCATTTGTTGATGGAATGCGTCGCTCGAATTTGATTGGCTGTTTGAATTTTTAAATGGTCTTCTGTTTACTTTTCATTGGTTTATTTTCTTTTCGGTTTTGGCGCCAACAAACGTTCATATTGAAAACTATTAATCGCTTACATGAATTCGCTCATGCCAGGGAATCAAACCAGGCGCAATTTCTGTTAGCGCCTGTGGTTTACGTCATACTTATACTGTCTGCTCAAGCGCTATTCTCGTCGGTGTCGCGTGCCAAGGAACTAGGCTTTACCGTTGCAAAAAAGTGGAGTTCCCACGTCATCAGTTTGTGGCATTTTGTCTGCTTGAGCGCAATTTGCGTCGGTGTCGCGTGCCACGTAACCAAGCTTTAGGTAAAGAACAAATCCGTGATTAGTCTCTTGAACGCAGCAGGCGCTGTTGTTCACTTTCATTAGTAATCATTATCCTCGAAAATCCGATAGACAACTGACTGAGAACTTCTCCCGTTTCAGAATTCAAAATCAAAAACTGAAATCGAATGAAATTCAATTTCTGGAATTCTGGAACGTGGATGAGATAAATGACGCCATGCCTGGAAGCGTCATCGACTGAGGTAGGCTGACGAAGAAAACTCCAGGACCTTGATCAGGGTGATTACATCACACCTGACGTAGCGGTCAGAAATGACCTGCTACACTTCCATTACTGAACACATATTAATTACTCTGTAAGCGAGGTTTCAGACATTAAAAATATAAACATAGGTCTTAAAACATGTGCGAATGAGATGCACATAGGCATCATAGGCAAGTGATTCAGTAAGATCATGCAATCCAGTCAAGTCAGGACGCCCTAAGTACCGTCATATCATCATCATACCCTTCTCCCGCCTGTGGCAGGGTCGGGTCTGCGGGTCCACTGAATATGTTCTGACTGGGGGCACCCAGGGCCAGGCGTCTTGAATCCGCTGGAACCCCCAGTCTGTGGGGGTGCCGGCCTACCCCACGAATTGAGACGACGCAGACGAATTGGAAGTACCAATTCTGAGATAAAAGAAGAAAGGTCAACGCATGAAACGATTCCAGTCAGCAAACACAAGTGACAATAATGGAAAGCCAGCTACTTTTTCTTAAAAAGTATCTGTGTATCCGTCCAGGATCGAAGTCACTACCTTTCTAGCAACCTATAAAAGATTATTTGTAGTCCAATTCGTACATTAAAAACATTACCTGGATGGCGAAGATCTCAACATTCTGACAAATTTTCATTCAGTTGTGCCTCATGCATGGTGCTACTAATATAGCGAAGAACGCCCTATGTACTATAAATCGAAATGGCGGTAACTTAGCACTGATCAACAGAAACAACAAGAACAGCTAAAAATTGACAAGTTAAAATTAACTTTTCTTACTAGTTTGTAGGCCTACCACACAAGCATTGTCGTTCTGTAACAATGGCGCAGAGATGCCATAACATTTTGATAACTTTTTACTAGTGTCAAAACGTCGAATCCACCTGTCAGAAATCCTAGTTTTCTTTTTCTTTCTTGTAATTCTTGAAAATTTCTTCAAAAGCAACTTAAGATACCAAGTCTTTGGAGAATAACTTTTCAGATTTACAAGTAAATAACGTCAATAGTAAGTACACTTTATTCTTAACTGACGACGTTCTAAAAAAAATTCTTTTCTTACATTCTAAAAGCACATTCTAAAGGTACACTTGCGCCACCACATTCTACTGACGGTGGCGCATTTGTGACACTAGGACGAGCAAACAATAATTCCTTTCAGTAAACTAAAAAAGCAACTCCAAACCCTTTTCCCGCCTATGGCAGGGTCGGGTACCCATCATGTTCCTCTGAATGGACACAAGGGCGATATACTGGTCATAGTTTTTCTGCAGCCGGTTGCCGGCCTAAGCTGCAGTATTGTGAAGAACTGACAGTAACACTGTCAGTGTGAGGGCCGCTTAAAGGCCGCCACACACGATCAGTTTGGTGTGTCGCATACTTATGTTCCTTTTCGTTAAACGTCATGTGACGTCATTTGATTGTCCGCATCAACCAGTAATTCTACAGTTACCATGGTGCAATTTTTTAAAGATGACGTTTATCCATGTTTGGGCATGAGCAGAAAAAAAAGGGGTGAACAACTGATGTGAGCAACCCCACACAGGCTCAGTCCGAACTGACACACCGAAGTGATAAATTTTCTTCACACCGTCAGTTAAAATTTTTGGTGTGAGCAAAAACTTTTTTTTCACACACCAAACTGATCGTGTGTGGGGGCCTTTATACAGAAAACAAAATGGCCAATCTCGTCATCGGGAGTAACTGACGTCATTTTGAGAGTGAAAATCGAATAGTATAATCGATTACAATGACGACAACAAACAAGCAGCAGCATCAGTTCTCATTCTATCATCCCCGACTCTCTTTCGTCCCCCTTTCATCACTCATACCCACCTCAGCACCATTCCCAAAAATAAGCATATGTGGTCTACAGTCAACACCAGCATGTGAATCTCTGGATACACAAAGAGTACCTTATCTTTATTCCGCATGAAACCATACACGCTCCTTCCAAGCCCCCCCTCCCAACACAAGGAAACAGGAAACTCGACAGATTATCACTGGGAAAAGAGAAAGACGGCGAGATGGAGATGTTTGGGAGACAGGGAAGAAGTGGGACTACGAGTACCCGTAGGTAAGACATCCAAGTTGCTACATCCTTCTTAACACCTTCTCCCCTATCCCTTCTTTCCGTCCACCACCATCACCACCACTCCACAGCTTACCACACTTAATATGATAATGAAATTAGATAAGCTCGAGATGCCATCGCGGAAGATGCAGATTGGAGCGCCGTTGTAACACGACCATCCAGATCCAGTTCCCTCCACCGAGTGATATATGTTGCAATCTGTTTTTCAAAAAAGATAACACGATTAAATAATGCGATATGGATATATCAAACCAAAAAAGCCATCTCTCTCTTTTCTCTCTCCCCCTTCTCCTACGCATACTACTTCAGTGCCACCAACGGCAGACAACAATTTCGCACAACCTGAATATTAAATTTAAATCTCACTTGGAGGGCGTCTATAGTACTGGCCCTTAAAACACTGCAGAGAACCGAAAATCACATACTGCGCGGGGCACGATTCCAGCAGAATTTTTGACTACTAACACAGAAAGGTCTAGACCCCTCTACAATGTCTATAGCATACAGTGCCAACATGGTCAGGGCAGACTAATGCCCTGCAATGAACCAGTAAGGGGCGGATAAAAAAAATTCACTGCCAAGTTGGGAATTGAACTCAAATCTGCTGCACACCGCACACCGCTTCCTCAACTTGTTTGGATTTGTTTATTTGTTGGTGTTTTAAGGCCCTTCAATTTCAAGGTCATTAGAGCCCCGCCCGCAGCAGACACTACACTAATGCGAAGATTTTTGGGTATTAGCAGTGCCCAGCTTTCAGGGGTTGCTTCAGTGATCAGACGACAACTGGTGTGTCCAACGCAAATTCCCACTCCCCACTCGTTTGAAATGATTGGTGGCTCAGTGAGCCGCTCCTGGTCGAGGTCAGGCGGCTTTATTGCATTTGACTGCTGGGGTAGGAATAACTTCAGTGACAACACGAAACTGGTGTGTCCAACGCAATACAGCCGCTCTGCTAATACCCCAAAAAATCGTCGTAACAGCATAGTGTCTGTTCAGACTCTGCGTTAAAACGGCACAGTGGACGGGGCTCTAATGACCGTTGGTCTAAGGGCCCTAAAACGCCAACAAAACAAACTGGTCGAGGTGGGTGGCTTCTTCGTGGCGACAGGGAGTAAAGTCTCTACTGGATAAGTTTCACGGGATAGGGAGTAAGCCAAGCAGCCATAACAGGACGAACCCTTTGGAGGCTGCTCGCGGGAGATGAGGAGGTAGGTGAAGAGGACGAAGGAGAGGGGAAATTTGCAGCATCCAACGTTCATTACCAACCACCCATGTTGGTATTGTCGTGGGCTTGCGCTGCTTAACTTCAGTGATCTCACGGGAACTGGTGTGTCCAACGCAACTTGGGCCTTGGGCCAAACTTGGCCTTGCAACTTGGGCCAAAAAGGTCTAGAGTCCCATGCGAACCATGTACAATTGCTAATAAAGTAAAATAGCCCTTTCTTACTAAAATATGTGGGATCTGAAAAAGTAGTAAATGAAGGAGCTGGTTGGTAAATTAACTTCCGCAGAGAACCAAATTCCCCCTACCACTCTGCAGTCTACACCTCTTTCTACAAAGACCAGGTGGTGAAACAAGTCGGCCTTAACTCGGGTATCGAACTCGAACCGAGGAACGCTGCATAAATTTGAACACGAAGCTAAACTGAGAATGCGCATACTGCATTAAAGATCATTAAAAATCTTTCTTTAACAACAACAAAAAACTACCGCAATTAGTAAATTTGGGGGGAAAAAATAAAAAAAAAGACGAAAATGCGTGGGTGGCGCATCTTCCCTTATCTTTCGCCATCTTAAAGCATCATGCTAAAGAAAATGCTTTTAAGGAAATGTTAAAATTGAACAAGATTTTCAACTTAACACAATCCCCTTTTGGGTATTTTCCCAAAAGGTATCAGCCATTCAAACTTCAGCTCCAAGAGTTACTTTTTTTGACGAAAAAAAAAGCAGCATTGTGATTTTATGTCCGGGTGGAGAGGCAGGGGTGCGAGTGTCAAACACATCCAACTCTCTAGTTAAAAAATAAATATAAAATGAGCATTAAATAAGTTGACTTCTTATATGTCGCTACTTTTTTTTATTATACTGTATCTCTTAAAAAGGATGCAGGGGAAAAACAATTAATAGATTTCCTGCGGGAAGTGCCATCTCTGATAACCCTGTCGTTATTAACATCAACACAAAAATATGCAGGTTACATTAAGAAACTATTAGCTAATAACTCTTCTCCACCTTTCAAATCTTCGCCGGTCCAAACTGCGGCATTCCTATCTCAATTACAAAAAAGCAACTCCTAACCCTTTTCCAGCCTATGGCAGGGTCGGGTACCCATTTGTCCCTCTGAATGGACACAGGGTGATATATTGGACATAGTTTTTTCTGCAGCCGGTTGCCGGCCAAAGCTGCACCCCTACGCTTATTTATCGTCGGTCTAGTGTTCGTTGGGGAATGCTACCGACGCCAGGGGGCGAGCTCCTACACCTGGAAATTTTGCCTCATCTACCCGTTGCGTAGTAGAGAGGGTTCTTTTACGTGCAAGTGCCATCGTACACCCACACGGGACCTCTGTTTTACTTCTCATCCGAAAGAAGGCACACTCGCGGCTTCTCTCTCGCCCGAAAGAAGCCGACCCACCACGGTCCAGTATCGAACCTAGAACTATCTCAATTATATAAAAAAAACAATCAATAGTTCAGAAGAATTCATAAAGAAGCCCGACTAGTAGACTGAGTGTTTGACTCGAAAGCCAATCTTGGTCAAGTCGAATGGATCCATCTGTCGTTGTTTGTTGGTGTTTTAGGGCCCTTCAACTACAAGGTCATTAGAGTCCCGTCCACAGCATAGTTCTAATGCATAGACTGCGCAGACACTACACTAATCACTACACACCACACTTTTCCAAAGCACATACCCATGTTAGCACTAGCTGGGGTTGCGCTGCTTAACTTCAGTGATCAGACGAGAACCGGTGTGTCCAACGCAATTCGTCGCTCTGCCCCATCTGTCCAAATTGGGAAATAAAGCCTTGTGTCCCAAAATATGAAGTTGGCATGAGCCTGACTCCTGTTGCATTATAGTTATTGTACAATAGGTCAGACACCATACAATATTATAACCAACAAAGCATTCACTTACCTGCCAAAAAATTTCTATTTTGGTTGTATAATGCGGTGTTGGAACAGTGGGGTAGGCTGGCATCCCCCCACAGACAACTTAGCTAATATTTCCTGCGGGTTCTAGACACCTGACTGGGGTGCCCCTTGTCAGAACATGTTCAGTGGGCCCGCAGACGCGACCCTGCCACAGGCGGGATACGGGTCTGACGATGATGATGATGATGTCCCAAAATATGAAGTGCATACGATATCAAAGAACCCTGTTTAAGTGGGTTAATAATACGTGCCCTATTTTCAAGGGCAGGAAGAACTCGTCTCCTAGCGTCTGTAAAAGCAATTACCCCCAAACAGGACCACCGCAACCAAGGGGCCACAATGGATGCACCGCACTCGAACGGCAGACATTTACTACTCCGTTTGAATTAGAATTACAGTAAAACCTTTCTATGGGTACACCCCTCATATCGGTACAAATTCTTCAGGCACCGATTTTTGTCCCTAGACTAACTTGCTCCTAAACTTGGAAATGTCCTAAACTTGGACATGGGGCTCCTAAACTTGGAAATGCCGCCGCATCTACCCGTTTCATCCACCCGTTTCAGAGGGTTCTTTTACGTGCAAATGCCATCGTACACCATACCTCTCGCACCCAAAGAAGTCAACTCACCTCGGTCCAGTATAGAACCTAGACCCCCACTGAAGCAGTTACCAAGCACGCTACCCATTGCACCATCAAGGCGGGATTGCTAGCTTACTATCAGACTGACCGCCAAAAAACGTACACAGTGGACAGCAGACTTATGCCTGGTTCCGTATACCCACGCGCTAACGATATTACCGTTGAATCAGACGACACAGCACAAATAATGGTGACGTCACACTGCTACTCGGGGTGCTGCAGAGCAGCTATGCGTGGCACGTCACGGTGCGTTCTGATTGGCTTGCGGTTGAGCTGTCTGCTTGAAAAATGGCGGAGGATAATGTAAGACATGACGGCGGCGTGCGGTGACTCCAAATAAAGCGCTGCACTTAAGGAACTGCGCTGGCGGTCCTTCATAACGCACTGGCACAAAACGTCATCAAGATGTCATCCGTGGCGACGTGATTAGCGTTGAAGTGTGGTGATACGGAACTAGGCATTAATATATCCTCCCGGGATGACAACTGCCGCTCACAAAGAAGGGGCGATAATCTAATTTTCCCCGACCTTTGTTCAACACTCCAGTGCACGTTCACTCTTTGACAATAACCATCTGAACCCTTTCACCCTCCCTCCCACACATCATCATCATCATCATCATCATCTGGAAATTCATCGCTAAGTAGAGAGTAGTTTCACGGAGAGACCAAGTAATTACCAAACATAAATTTGGAGTGCAACTGGCTCCCATCAAGGGCGACGTGGTCGGGCAACTCAAAGGCTTAATGAGGTACAGCAGAAGGGCTACTAGAAATATATTAAACTGGCCAAAAGCCCACCACTCCAAATTTAGAGAAGAGGGGGTCAGAAGCTTGTTTTCCATGCCAAGAACGGCATGAACCATTCCTTCCCATCTTCTGCTGGTCATTCAGAATCCATTTTATGCGTCTATCTGGACAGTGGTCATAACGGCTTGCAAATGGTCGACAACTAGCATTTCGTCACTAGAGAGTGGGAGGGAAGCACGGGGAGAGAAAAATACTGCAATACTGACCAGTGACAGAAAAGTCTTTCGGTATAAATTTACTGAAATGCTATGGGCAGTAGTCAAGATAAAAGCACAAGGGGGGAAGGTTGGGAGGTAAGGGCAGTTCTTCAACGCCGTCAACAATATCAATGCACAATCAATGAAGGAAGGAGGGTGGGGAGGGTGGCTCAATAGGAGGTGGACGATTCATTACGCCCTTCTTGAAAATAATTAAGACAAACCTAAGAAAACATGAAGAAACAAAGACAATTGTACCCCAGTAATAAAAACCTCATCCAGACTATTCAGAAAAAAAGGATTTCAATTACTGCACAAATGACCACTGCCTGCACCACCCGATGTACCATCATGATTCCGAATGACCCCATGAAATAAATAATTCCATTACCAACTCTTAAGAGACTTAACGATGAACTATTTTATATCGATCAAATGAAGAGTTGCGTATGTAGGTACAACGAAAGATACCGTATTTGACGGGATATAAGACGCACCCTCATTTCACTAGGGCACGCACAAGAAAAAAAAAGTATTGAACATTAACCCTTCGAGCTCGAACCCTCACATATAAGACGCGGGCGACTTTTTGAGCTATAATTTGGGGAAGGGGGGGGGAAAGGTGCGTCTTATATGCCGTCAAATACGGTAATCCAAGTCCAGTCAAAATAAAGTCATCTGTCCACTACTAATCTCGATCAAAAGCAACTAGCAACTACTAACCCTTATCCCGCCTATGGCAGGATCGGGTAACCCATCTTGTCCCTCTGAATGGGGAGCGGTAAATTGCGTTGGACACACCAGTTCCCGTCTGATCACTGAAGTTAAGCAACGCAACCCCAGTTAGTACTAACATGGGTGGCCGCTTGGGAAAACTGGGTACTGCTAGTATCCAAAAAATCGTCGCATTGGTGCAGCGTCTGTGCAGTCTCTGCATCAGAACTACACAGTGGACGGGGCTCTAATGACCTTGTAGTTGAAGGGTCCTAAAACACCAACAAACAAACCCTCTGAATGGACTCAATGGTGATATATTGGACGTCGTTTTTCTGCAGCCGGTTGCCGACCAATGCGGAAACCCATATACTTATTTATCGTGGGTCAACCCACAGTTGGGGAATTCCACCGACGTCAAGGGGCGAGGTCCTACAACCTGGAAATTTTTGCCTCATCTACCCGTTGCATAGTAGAGAGGGTTCTTTTACTTGCAAATGCCATCGTACACCACACGGGGCCACGGCTTTACTTCTCCTGCGATGGAAGACACACTAGGGGCCTATCTGTCTCTCTCCCGAAAGAAGCCAACCCAGAATCGAACCTGACACCTCTAACACAGTAATCGAGCACGCTACTCTCTGCCCCACCGAGGCAGGTAACGACAACAAAACAACATCCTCTCCAAATAAAACAGACACAAAACCCTGAACCCCACTATCAAAATATTAAACGGAAGTGGCCAACTGTAGTTCGCGAAAGACCCCCAAACAGAAACTTTTAATGGCGTCCATTGACATTTATAAAAACATAAATTCAGAAATAAAAGGAAACCAATCACAAATACTTATCGGTTGCTATATACATATTTTCTAATAAAATTCAGCCACTGGTTGGTCAGCGGATAATCAAACAAGGATATAAAATTCATTCCATAAATAGTTGAAAGAGTTAATGGACGAGAGAGAAAGGAGACCAAAATCCGAATGACGTCAAACACTAAGAGAAACAAAGGGTCTTTTTTTTTTCCTTGCTACCGGAAATGTTATCAACCTCCAAATGAAGTTACGATAACATTACCTTTTGTCGACACAAAACTTTTATACGTCTATCAATATTAATAGCAACAGTAATAACTTAAAAACCTGTAAAATGACTTCCAAATAAAATTCGAAACGCACTAAATAATTGAATTATGCTCCTTCCAAAACCAAATACGCTACTGATGGCTGTAGTAATATAATTGATGCCGACGCTAGACGGCGGTAGTTTCCTCATTCTCAAGAGAGGTTACTAGCGGAAGTCAACAGTCGCCATACGCCCCAAACGGCTAGTTCAAGAGCGTTTGTATCGAGAACATCCGGACAGTGGCGTCGCTAGGGTTGGCGTCACCCCCCCTCTCCCGAAAAAAGCCGCTTCTTCTGCTTTGGTGTCACCCCATTCCACATGGTGCGAGTGGTGTCACTCGGTGCGGCCCGCACAGCGGGAGCGGCGAATTGAGTTGGGCACACCAGTTCCCATCTGATCACTGAAGTTAAGCAGCGCAACCGCAACTAGTACTGACATGGGCGGCCGCTTGGGAAAACTAGGTACTGCTAATACCCACAAATCGTCCCATTAGTGTTGTGTCTGGGAAGTCTCTGCGTAAGAACTATGCTGTGGACGGGGCTCTAATGACCTTGTAGTTGATGGGCCCTAAAACACAAACAAACAAGCAGCCCGCAACCCTAGTGACGCCACTGCGTCCGCACACAAGTTCAATTTCAACAGGCTGACCCTGTGTGACTCGGATACCGATTTTTTCCAACTGAGACGATATTTTTACGCAGCCGGCTGCCGACCAAATGTTACAACCCCTATGTGTATTGATCATTGGTCTATCCTTTCGTTGGAACACTTTTCCTTCACCAACGGCAGGAGGGCGAGCACCTACACCTGGGAATTTCGCGAACAAACCCGCTCATGTAGACAGGGGTTTCTGTTTACGTTCAAGTGGCATTGTACATACCACAAGAGCCACGGCTTTACTTTCCATCCAACGAACGGCACACGTGCATTCGGGACCTCTCTCGTCCAAAAAAAATGCCAACCCACCTCGATCCAACATTGAACCTGAAACCTCCAACGCAACAAACGAGCACGCTACCTCTGTGTTACCGAGGTTTTACAACCTTTAAACGCATAACATCCCAATAAACTAACTACTATAGCATCCTAAGACGATAGGGAAGTTGCCATGGGAGCGGCTTATTGCGTTGGACACACATAATCGCGCCAGTTCTCGTCTGATCACCAAATTAAGCAACGCAAACCCAGCTAGTACTGACATGGGTGGCCGCTTCAGAAAACTGGGTACCGCTAATATCCAAAAGTCGTCGCATTAGTGTAGCGTCTGCGCAGTATCTGCATTAGAACTACGCAGTGGACATGGCCCTAAAACATCAACGAATCGAAAAAAACGGAAGTGGCCGCCACAGTTTTTCAAGCAACACCTAAAGTTGTGTTTGTTTCGCGGGTGTTTCAGGGCCCTTCAACTATAACGGTCATTAGAGCCCGATCCACTGCGTAGTTCTAATGCAGAGACTGCAGCGACACTACACTGATGTGACGATTTTTGGGTATTTGAGGCTCCCAGTTTTCCCAAGCGATCAGCCATGTTAGTACTAGCTGGAGTTGCGTTGCTTAACTTCAGTCATCAGACGAGAACTGGTGTGTCCAACGCAATACAGCTGCCCCCCCCCCCCCTAAAGTAGTGGATTGTCGGCGCAGACAACGTTGATATGATTTGGTTTATAGGGGTTGTCTATCACTTCTGAGAGTCAGTTACCAACAAACTTCAAATTTTCAGCGTAAAAAGTGGCATTTAAGTGCAGCGTGGTGTCCAAAATTGCGTTCTAATGAAAGTCAATGCTGGAATAGCAACGGTCATCAACACAATTTTCTACAAAAAAATGATCTGCCAGAAAATTTGAGTAAACAGTCGGCATTCCAATTCGTCTGCATCGTCTCAATTCGTGGGGGTAGGCCGGCATCCCCCCGCAGACAACTCAGCCAATATTTAAACCTGCGGGTTCCAGACGCCTGGCGTGTGTGCCCCCTGCCACAGGCGGGATGAGGGTATGATGATGATGATGAAGTGCAGCGTGGTGTCTTCTAATACTCATTTACTACACTGCGAGCAACCCTTTCTTTGGCCAATATGGCAGTGAGGAGACTAACTCTCAATCCTACTTATGATAACCTAATACTCCTAAAACCCTAAGCTATAATTCAGGTGCCACCCCTAACACAATACTAGCAATGGTTGGTTTTCCTTGAATGAAGCCCTCCACCTTATCCTCACCAAGGCCATTCCATTGTCGAATGACCCTTGGAAAAAATGACCAGTAGTATGAGTCTGTCTGTGCCCTAACCTCTTTCAATTTATATGGATGATCCTTTCTCCCCTTATACACAGCTGGGGACACACTTCCAGCCAAAGGTCCATTACATCCCAGCAGCAGCAGTCTTATAAAAAGGCTAATGCTAACGCCTCTGGCTTAATGTGTCCCACCCTAGTTCCATAATCATGGCAGGTACACTCTCCCTGTGAGAAAACCTATTAAGTACAATTCTTGCTGCCCTCCTTTGGATCCTTTCAACCTCCCAAGATAAGCCCTGCCTGAAGGGGAACCAAATTGGATTGCCATACTCCAAAATTGGGCGTACCATTGAAATATATGCTGTTTCCTTTAACTCCTTTGTGCTATCCCGAAGGACCCTACTAATCAGACGGGGGAAATGACCAGCCCTCCCAATCACTTTACCAACGTGATCCTTCCAATTACCTTGACTATTTAAGACAATTCCAAGGTGTTTGTGGATTACAACCATATCAACCCTAACTCCACCTATGTGGTAAGTTTTCATAAGTTGTCCAAAGCAGAAAACTAAACTCAAGGCGCGTTCTTACTAGTCCGGTTTTGTTGACCAATTGTAGTTGTTCAACAAAAGTTGAACATTACTTGAATCAATTTTCGTTCACACATTTCAATAGAAACTGATCAGCAGTTTCACTGTACAAATGGGGTTTCAGTTACAATACAAATGGGGTCAAAAGGAGTTGTGTGGATAACACTGTATTTTGGTTAACCCCCAATTGGTCCACCCCTCTGATGGGTCCACTTTTGTATATCTACAAGGGCCTTAAACAAAAGACCTATTGTTCATTTGAAGGGTAATGGTGGATGACTCCCCACTTGTTGATCAACTCGATTGAAACAGAGGTTCCCACTACAGTTTTCATTCAAGTTTTGTTGAACAACTACAATTGGTCAACAAAACTTGACTCGTGAGAACGCGCCTTTATTGACCATTCAAGTTGATTTGATTACCCGTTCCCTTTCAACAGAAAGACTCACTCCAACACCAGGATCGATCCTGTAAACTATAACTCCAAACCTTACAAGTTACCAATTGGGCTACCGACATGAAGAGAGAAGCGGCAGCATGAGCGCTTCTCAACTGCATAAAGACACAAGTTGAAGCAGCTTAGAAACTCCTACAAAATCAATAAGCAACTCAAATTGCGAGATAAAAAGACACCGACAATAACCAGATGTCGCTCACTGCCAGACGCCAACAAAGATGCAACAACCGAGACCAGTGAGTGAGACAGGCAATGACCAATGACGACGACTGCAATAACAGCGTGGGGCTGGTCACAAAAAAACAACATTTATAACTCAAGATTTATATTGTGATACGATAAACACAAGTACGAAAGGATTTAATTCGTTACTGAATGCCAACCTTTAATGCTGAGCGCAATTTACCAATACTAGCTGGAGAAGGAGGTGGCATAGTGGTTGGCACGCTCGGCAAATGCGTCAGTAGTTCTAGGTTCGATACTGGACCGAGGTGGGTCGGCTTCTTTCGGGCGAGAGAGAGGCCGCGAGTGTGCCTTCTTTCGGATAAGAAGTAAAACTGAGGTCCCGTGTGTGTGTGCGATGGCACTTGCACGCAAAAGAACCCTCTCTACTATGCAACGGGTAGATGACGCAAAAATTTCCAGGTGTAAAAGCTCGCCGCCTGGCGTCGGTAGCATTCCTCAACGAACACTAGACCGACGATAAATAAGCGTAGGGGGCAGCTTTGGCCGGCAACCGGCTGCAGAAAAAAAAACTACGACCAATATATCGCACTATGTCCATTCACAGGGACAAGATGGGTACCCGACCCTGCCTATAGGCGGGATAAGGGTTAGGAGTTACTTTTTTTTAGCTGAAGGAGGAGGAGGGTGAGGTTCTGCACCTGAATATTTTGATCATCTATACCAACATTTTACACAATGCAGAAAGAGTTCTACTACACACCCCACACACAGCCCCTGCTGCTATTGTCATTTCCCAACCGGGACAGACGGTGTAATTTCAGCTTCCCTTCCTTCCCCTCATCCGATTTTTTTTTGTTTCGTTGGTGTGTTAGGGCCCATCAACTACAAGGTCATTAGAGCCCCGTCCACAGCATAGTTCTTCTGCAGAGACTGCACAGACAACACTAATGCGACGATTTTTGGGTATTAGCAGAAACCAGTTTTCCCAAGCGGCCACCCGTGTCAGTACTAGCTGGAGTTCCGCTGCTTAACTTCAGTGATCAGAGTGATAAGCCGCTCCCTCCTCTTGGCCGACAAAGATGCTAGGCGCCACATCAGCCAGAATCAAACCTGCATCCACGAACTCACAAATCAAGCACGAAAACTCTGAGGGCAAAGGGGGAAATGGGATGTGAGGGCGCTTGTGGATCAATACTTGTGAAAAAGTACAATTTAACGGACGCAGGGGGAGAATATTAAATCTAATCCTCATAACGGTGATTTAAGAGGAGAGAAATAAAAATGAGGAATCTCGTTACATGCACTTCCTTCCTCTTAAATCTTCCCAACTCGATCATCGACATATGTCTCGAAAAATGATGATGGATGAGACAATATGACAATCGTCTGATTCACTTTATACCACGCGCCTGACCTCAGACTATGCCAATACACTACAGGCCAAATTTCTGGAAGTAAAAGTGATGAAAATATACGATATTACCATCAATATGATGAACTATTTATGGTAGCTGCTGATGTGTGGTGACATAGGACTCCAAGTTCATTTCTACACTGAAACTTCATCATCATGAAAACAATAACATTTAGGAGTGTCAAAAGGACCACACGAAGGAAGAAAAGATGAGAGAGGAGTGAAAATTAAATTACAAACCCTCACATAACCAGCCAATCTAATAATCACTTCTAGCCCTTTCCCTGTCATAGGCAAGGGTCATGTATCCATTTGTCCTACTGGTACCGGAAACAGGGAGCGGCTTATTGCGTTGGACACACCAGTTCTCGTCTGACCACTGAAGTTACGCAAAGCAACCTCAGCTAGTACTGACATGGGTGGCAGCTTAGGAAAACGGGGTACTGCTAATACCCAATAATCGTCGCATTAGTGTAGTGTCTGTGCAGTTTCTCCACTACAACTATGCAGTGGGCGGAGCTCTAATAACCTTGTAGTTGAAGGACCCTAAAACACCAACGAACCAAATACCATAGGTACCACACGAATGAACGGCAGTATTTAACTTTGCCAGTAGCCGACCTAACTTAGCCATAAACTCTTGCAGTCCGCGTAGAACGGGCTCGTTTATATGCAGGAATGGCATAGTACACATGCACCACACAAGGCGACGACTTTACTTCCCATCCGGAAACAAACCAGGATTGAAACTACCTGCCACACACGGACTCACGATTCGAGTATCCAACCACTGAGCTACAAGGACGAACCCACAAATGTCAGCCCCAACATCATCATTATTATTATTATACCCTTATTCTTCCAATGGCTGGGTCGCGCCTGCAAGTTCTGGCTTCCCATTCTCTTTGCATCCCCATGTACCCAGCGACGTCACTAAGGGGGTGTGGGCCGCACCGGGTGACACCTCTCGCACCATGAGAAATAGGGTAACACCAAAGCAGAACAAGTAGCTTTTTTCGGGAGAGGTGGTGACGCCAACCCTAGCGACACCACTGCATGTACCCAACACTCTCGGCCATGTTCGGCCGTGCAACCTATGCTCATGTCTGCTTTGGTCTACCTCAGACACGTCTGCTCCTGATAACATCCATCCCTGTGATAAGCCTAACGTGAAATAGAGATATATTCTTATACCGCATTTACACATTCGCGAATACGACGAGGCGAGTGGCGAGGCGAGCATGTTCGACGAATGTGTGAACACTACATTCGTCATTCACCTCGTGGTTCGCCTCGCCATTCGTGGCGCTCGTGTTGGAAGCGGTTTTTTTCACACGAGTCAAAGGGCGCGAGTGACCTGAGGCGATTTGAGAATGACTAGCTGTCGAGACAATACGAGTCAAAGGGCGCTAGCGACGAGGTGATTGGAGAATGACCATCTGACGAGATATTCGGCGAATGTGTGAACAGTCATTCCTTATCCAAAGAATGAATGCGAACATTTCGACGAAAGTCTCGCCTCGTCATTCGACTCGTCTTATTCGCGAATGTGTAAATGCGGTATTACAGGATGACATTTGCAACAACGGACTCACGAGTGAAGTACATGACCTCTGAGACATTGAAGTAGATCAACTAACCAATACAAACATAAAAGCTTCTTACTAATTTCCACTGAATTCGCTGCCGTCGCTGCCACACTGACAGTAGTCACATTTAACACATAACTAATCAATATTGAAAACTGCGGATAAAATCCACTCTTACATAACAATCATTATTAGATTTCCTTGAATTGTCAATATTTCTTCGTTCGTCTTTACTTTTGAATTTCACAGAATGGGGTTAACAGGGATGTATTCAGCTCCGGGCTGTCGTGGAGGGAAAGATATCCAATTAGAGTATATTAAATTGTTTTTCTCCCTATTGGGTTTCGGATTAAAATACAGGCTCATGTGTTGTACGAAGCGATCAAAAGGATTGTGGTATATGATTAGGTCGGTTGCCAGTCATAAAAAAAAACCTAACACACTTGTAAGTTCATAATGTAGGTTCCACTGCCCTCTTTCTGTTTTCTATCTGCCTCTAAACCAAAAAAAGATTAACAACCTGCTTTAATACAACTACACTGTCAGTTTCTTAACTAGCCTTCTTCCACGAAATTCGTGAGTTTGAAGCAGGAAACAGAAGATGAGAACGATTGAAACAAACTAAAAGACACATGCAGAAAGGTGCAAAGGAGGTGACGAAAGACAAGGAACTCATGAGCGATGATGGTTTTACAAGACTGCCTGCTGACCTCCTGCAACAACTTTTCCAGTTACCTATTACGACATGGGAGCGGCGAACTGCGTTGGACACACCAGTTCTCGTCTGATCACTGAAGTTAAGCAGCACAACCCCAGCTAGTACTGACATGGGTGGCCGCTTGGGAAAACTGGGTACTGCTAATTCCCAAAAATCGTCGCACTAGTGTAGTGTCTGTGCAGTCTCTGCATTCGAACTAAGCTGTGGACGGGGCTCTAATGACCTTGTAGTTGAAGGGCCCTAAAACACCAACAAACAAACAATCTTACGGCATGCAGGATATTCCTACTTCTTCTGTTAAAGCCAATCAATTAAAACGTGATTTTTGATAAAAAAAAAAATCATTGAATGTCCAAAAAATGAAAATAGGAATGCTTTCGTGATAAGAAATAATCGCCTTAAAAATCAATAAATTTCATGAATTAATAAATTGAAAAAAAGCACTGTATACATTTTAAACTAGATAAAGTATAATCGTATTAGGAATTACTGTACTTAGTCGTTTTTGTCCTCCTAATTCTTGCATTTTTGTATTCTAACGGATGCAATACAGCTCCAAATATTCAACTCTAGACAAGGTTACAATAACATGTCGATTTATGTCTGATACAGAGAAACACAATCAAGTAACGTTTTTTTTAAAGAAGAAAATGGAAAGCTTTAACTGAATTCAGAGAAAGCGAGGGCTGGGGTAATCTAGTAACCCAATGTTACATCAGCCACAAGAAGGCTGACAAATCTTAAAATGTATCGCGGTATCTTCATCAACTATCTATCCCATTTTCTAAGAAGTGTCTGGAAACTGTCATTTCACACACAATCTCGAGTAGTTGATTGACTTCATCCCAAAAAATTTATTTTCGGGATGTAGTAAAGAGGGTTGAGTTTCGTTCCCACCATATATACTGTATAGTAAAAAGACTTCATCAGTTAGGGAAACAATCATCTGATACTACTGTCCGCTGCCTAGGTAACTGAAAAGGGTTAGTCATATCTACTGAAACTAAAAGGACGGTTTTGTTTGCTCAAACAGGTAATTGATAAGACCCCAGCAGAGAATCCCCTCGATTTGACAGTAAGCTCCTTCTTTTTTCGGTCACCTTCACTTCATATACAAAATGGAATACAGTAAAACACGTTTATAACGTTCATGGCTACAACGTTTTCACCGCTATAGCGTCTGTTTCGGCTGGTCCCGGCAGAGCCTATGGCTTTTTAATGATAGAGGGTCACGAATATAGCGTTTACTTTCACGGCTATAACGTTTGCAAGGCCCTGGTGGCCACATGTCCTGATTAGGAATGTCGCATATGTCCAGAACGTACAACGTAAGCTGTGCATTACAAACATTGTACAGTGGTACCCCGCTTAACGAACGCCTCGTATAACAAATGCTCCCTATAACGAACACCGTCAAAAAAGCGCGGGAGTATCGCATAACGAACTTGTTTCACATAACGAACGCTTGTTTAATATACAAAGTGAACTAGGAACTGTATAGGACAGTGGTGGCGAACCTGCGACCCACCATGCAATTTTAAGTGGCCCGAGTGTTAATGAGATGATGTTAAAGGTGTAATAAAATTTGGATGATGTTCGCTATTCCCTCCTCTAATAAACTTTATTCACTATTAATAATAACTTATTTTTATTCATAAAATTGAATAGTGCTTGCATCTGACCCATGGACAAATTCTTGGTTTTCTTTTGTGTTATTGTGACCCGGCTTCAAAAACGGTTCGCCACCACTGGTATAGGATGTCCAAGATTGTAGTAACTATAGAGGTATTAATCCAATGAGTTATAACAATGTAATGTAATAGAATGTCGCCTCCAGGATAGAACTAGTGTCCGTGGAAATCAGTTTGGGTTCATGCTAGGCAGGTCCACAATAGAACGAATCTTCATTCTGCGGCAGATGATAGAAAAGTATAGAGCCGCTAAGAAGGATCTCCATACCATCATTATCGACTTGGAGAAGGCTTACCAGTGTTCCACAACAGGCATTATGCAAAAGGGGGTAGAAAAGGGGTTTATTCGAATAGTTTAGGATATGCACTCGTATGATGGTTCCATTCCACAGCTAGGGTAAGGACACCTTAGGGAAAATACTAGAGGCTCCCCAGTGAAGTTTGGGGTGCACCAAGGTTCAGCACTCAAATCCATACCTTTTTGTTCTGGTTATGGACGAGCTACTGACGGGAGTAGGAGAATGGACCCCTCAATGCATGGCATTTGCTGACGAGCACCATTCAACTGCACACTGCAAGTAATTGACTGCCTTCTCATTGCAGGGCAATTCCTAGTTTTTGTGAAGTATGAACCCCCCAAAAATTGGTCCTAGAGTGTTTTCGCTCATAAACAATCAGCACTGCACTTTGTTTTTAACTTCTTAATAATTTTCACAATTTTTCGTGGCAACCCAGAACGAATTACACAATATAATATAGAGATCTATGGGAAATTGTGTTCTGCACAACGAACACCCCTCATAATGAACGTATCGCTGGAACGAATTACATTCGTTAAGCAGGGTACCACTGTACATGAACAGACCACTCCATCTTGCTAATGTATGGTTTTAGTAGTAATGACACAAGCGACCTAGAATTGAAGTGGTAAGACAATTTACAATGAACTTGTGTAGAGGTCAGCCAAGATACCAAGAGGATATGTGTGCCTCACCATTCAGAGAGGGAGTGGCAAATTGCATTGGACACACCAGTTCTCATCTGATCACTGAAGTTAAGCAACGCAACCCCAGTTAGTGCTGACATGGGTGGCCACTACGGAAAACTGGGTACTGCTATTATCCAAACATCGTCGCATTAGTGTAGTATCTGTGTAGTCTCTGCATAAGAACTACATTGTGGAAGGGGCTCCAATGACCTAGTAGTTGAAAGGCCCTAAAACACCAGCAAAGAAACAACATCCAGAGGTGGAAGCAGCCATCCACCATGAAGCAATCATCAATTCTTGATTACTGTACACATAGGGAAATCATTTACAGTACGTGCCCCAACATGACGTTTTACCACTACGCGGTATTATGGATGGAAAAGCACTAAAAGGCATATCATGGCTATAGCGTTTTCACGGTTATAACGTTTGTTCCCTTTGGTCCTCAACAAAACGTTATAACCGTGTTTTACTGTATATTTTTTTCGTTTCTTTTTTTACATATTCAAAATTTTGATGATATTGGAAAACGGAATGACGTTATGAAATCAATCATACTAAATGAGATGACTATCATCTTTATTGATTAAAAAACGGAAACTCACGGTCGACCAAATTGCCTTCGCATAGGTGAAGATACCAACACTAACTTCACATTCAAATAAACCCGATCGAATTCATGGAAAATTCAAATGTTCTTTTCCGGTTGCCATTTTGATGTTCCTTTTTTCACTCAGTCATACTGAAAAGTCCTATTAACTAATAACAAAACAAAGTGGTGACAATATTAATTTAAATTAACCTTAATTTTTAACGCATCTTTAAACCTAATTAACCTATTAATAGAAGGGTAACAGACAATTTTCGTTACCTATGTTGTTTCAGACAATCGAATATCTTCTTGCGCTTGCCGAATAGAAGCCACGCACGCGCCAAACAAACGTCATAGAACGAGAATTTTAAGGAGGAGGAGAAGGGCCCATTACGATATCATTATAGTAAAGCATTTTACGCACCAAAAAACAATTAACATTCCCATTATCTTTAAAACCACTTTCTTTCTCTCTTTCTTGTTACGTTCAAGAATCTAATTAAAAAATAAATCAACGTTAAGATATATTTATGCGACCGTTTATCCCAGGGAACTTCCATGCTGCGCTCGCTGAACAAGTAGTATCATGCGTGTCGTATTTTTCTTGTTAACTCGCTTCAACACACAAACACCTATTCACAAAATCATCAAAAGCATATTATTAATTAACTTGATAAATCGGAGTTTTGCTTGCTTCTGACTCGTTTCAAAAAGGGCAAGGGAAAAAACGGGAGAAGCCTACTACGTCTGGCAAAAATCCCAATCGTCCCGTCAGTCGGCTTGGTTCTTTCTATTCAATGGCGATCTGTCTGCAACGTCAGTATTCGCTGCCAGAGGGAGACGAGTTTTTCTCCAGGTAAAATTACAGGTGAGCATTTAGGTACAGTGGTGGTGGCATCGTCAGTGCCGTCTTAACGCATGGGCCCGTTGGGCAGTGGCTCGGGGGCCCAACGAACCTAGAGGCCCCTTGCTAATCTATATTCCAAGTGACATTCGTTTCGTTTGTTGGTGTTTCAGGGCCCTTTAACTACAAGGTCATTAGAGTCCCATCCACAGTGTAGTTCTTATGCAGAGACTGCACAAACACTACACAAATGCGACGATTTTGGGGGGGGGGGGAGCGGCGAGCTGCGTTGGACACACCAGTTCTCGTCTGATCACTGAAGTTAAGCAACGCAACCCCAGTTAGTACTGACATGGGAAAACTGGGTACCGCTAGTATCCAACAATCGTCGCATTAATAAAGTGTCTGTGCAGTCCCTGCATCAGAACAACACAGCGAACGGGGCTCTAATGACCTTGTAGTTGAAGGGCCCTAAAACACCAGCAAACAAACAAACAACAACGATTTTTGGGTATTAACAGTACCCAGTTTTCCCAAGCGGCCACCCATGTCAGTACTAGCTGGGGTTGTGTTGCTTAACTTCAGTGATCAGACGAGAACTGGTGTGTCCAACACAATTCGCCATTCTCTTCAAGTGACAGATTCACATATTACTCCTGTGAGTCGTTATCGGAAGAGCTCCAAGCACGCTGCTTTGCCCAGAGGCCCATAACGGTGTTAAGACGGCAGAGGGCAACGTACACATTCCACACTAAAGAGGGCGACAAATTGCGTTGGACAAACCAGTCCTCGTCTGATCACTGAAGTTAAGCAGCGCAATCCCAGCTAGTACTGACATGGGTAGCCGCTTCGGAAAACTGGGTACTGCTAATACCCAAAAATCGCCGCATTATCGTAGTGTCTGTGCAGTCTCTGCATTAGAACTACGCAGTGAACGGGACTCTAATGGCCTTGTAGTTGAAGGGCCCTAAAACACCAACAAACAAACTACACACAGAAGACCGCCCCCCCCCCCCCGGATTATTATTCCCATTCCCTCTCCACGGGACGGAAGGTGCACACTCAATTGAGGGTACCTCCCGCTAAGCAGAAAAAACAACGAACTATGACTGGGATTGAGCCTGCGATCAGAAACTCAAGAGTAAAACATGTGTCCTGGCTCTCGTCGGCCAAACAATTTTCCAATTTCACTGGCAAACTTTTAAATACCAAGATCGATATACTGTATAAGATTTTTCAATCTCTTTGATATTCAGGAGAATTGCATAAACGATATAAGAAAGAATATAAGATGGTGAGAAGAGTGAAAAATAAAACCACTCTTTCTTCAGAAATAAGGATCAAGAACAGGAAACGGAAGCAACAAAAAAAAAAATTTTTTTTTTAAGAAGAAAGCAAAAATTGAAACGGAATTTCAAGAATGTGCTTGTGAGGGTTGCGAAGAAAAGAAAGGCGTAGTAAAAACTATCAAGTGTCCTTAGATTATGGAAAAAAAAACAGTCACTACTCTCTATGGTCCGTCCTACCCCTCAAGCACGCTATATTTCAAGATTAACCTTTCGAAATAAGGTTACAACATTGCCCAGTCGCCTTTGAGTGAAAAACATTCCCACTCTTTTAAAACATGAAAACTTTTTAAACATATATTAACACCCATCTACCTTCAACCCTCTTGAGAAAAGCCTTCTCTCAACAAGCATCCCACTGGTAGAATGGGGAGATGGGATAGTCCACCAAACTATTGGTTGTCACGTTGTATGGAGTTACAAGTGAAAACACGACGCGTCGGTCAATCGTCAACATCCCTAAATTATATAGGAACCCGAAATCCTCTCACACGACATACACGAAACATATGTGCGTTACCAATTTAACAAAACTGGACTACTAACCCTTTTCCCACCTATGGCAGGGTCGGGTACCTGCTTTTGTCCCACTGGGACACATGTTACAACAGCTGTTTGTCACCGGTCTATTGTTCTTCAAACGGTGCGTGCTTCCCCACCGACGCCAGGGAGTGCTTCCCCTCCTACGTGCCAAGTGACATCGCATACATCCCACGGGTTATTATTCTTTTATTCGTTGGTGCTTTAGGGCCCTTCAACTACACAGGTCATTACAGCCCGGTCCACCGCGTAGTTCTAATACGGAGACTGAACAGACACTACGCTGTTACGACAATTTGGGGTATTAGCAGTACCCAGTGTTCGCAAGCGGCCATCCATGTTAGTACTAGCTGGGGTTGCGTTGCTTAACTGGTGAGTCCAACACAATACAGGCGCTCCCAAATCACACGGGGCCATCACTTTACTTCTCATCATCTTTACTTTCCACACATCTTTCAATACACACTCGGGGCCTCTCACATCCCAACTCGACCCGGTATCGAACCTGGAAGCACTGACGCAGTAGTCGAGCACGCTACCTCTGCGTCACCGAGGTGGGTTTGCGCATTACCAATGCAAACCAACATTTTCCAAGAGAAATAGGAAATTTGCACGGGGTGTGCCTCGGTCGGTGGCAGTTATTTTCGCGCTTGAATAGATGCAGATTCGCCTCGAGTATCGTCCTCCGTCCCGAATTGAGAGGTAAATCTTCAGGGTCCGGTCACCACTGAACGTAGAAAAATTGAAAGGCGTTGAAACTCGCCCTCTAGTTGCTGAACTCACGCGAAGATTTTTTGGTGCTTTTATCTCGACATTACTATTTTCAGATTCTGATTATATCCGACCGGGTACGTGGACAAGCGAGGTGATATTCCACACCAACACAAATGTTTATTTTCCCCTATGGCGCGACAGACTTTAAGATACTCCCCTTAATAGAAAACAAGTGCCCTCAACCGACAATGAAAAGTCTTGGGACGTGACAGCCACGTGCAGACAATAAGCACGACGCCAAACGCTCAACTGATGTAAATCCACGTGACATCGAAATCCAAGTAGGCGTGGGTAATTCCGAAACTACGTCTATGATTTCATTTAACCGTCAGGATCAGAGCTAGGGTCTTGGGCGCGCCCACCTGCAAATCTCAAATACGCACCTCTCCTTGTCATTTTGAATACTGCTGAATAAACCTGAAATTGTTGAAACATCGAAATGGCGTCCTTTCTGTATTGGTCTCCGCCTGCAGTAATGCAGGATCTGAAGGCTCGCTTCCTCCGGCCCTGTACACACTGGCGTAGCCAGGATTTTCTAAAGGGGGGATATGACCGGCGAGAGGGTGTATAGTGCTTCGCTGTAGATAACTGATCCATGATTACAAATTGCCAGCCAAAGCACATGGGGGAGGGGTTTAACCCCCAAACCCTAGCAACGCCACTGCCTATACATCGCAGGTTAAGACATCCACATCCCTGCTGGCACAGGTCGGTTGTTTATTTATTAAGTTACACTAAGGGGTTCTTGTTGTTTGTTGGTGGTTTAGGGCCCTTCAACTACAAAGGTCATTAGAGCCCCGTCCACAGCATAGTTCTTATGCAGAGACTGCACAGACACTACACTAATACGACGACTTTTGGGTATTAGCAGTACCCAGTTTTCACCAGCGGCCACCCATGTCAGTACTAGCTGGTTTTCCGGGGGGGGGGGTGGTGTGTCCAACGCAGTTCGCCGCTCCCTACACTAAGGGGGTTGGGGAGTAAGCCAAGCAGCCATAGCAAGCCGAACCCTAAGGAAGATGCTCGCGGGTGAGGAGGTAGTAGTAGAGGATGCAAGAGAGAGGCAATTAGCAGCACCCAACGTTCACTACCACCCACCGATGTTGGTACAAACTTGGGGACTAACATGGGGAGAGAAAGAAAGATTTTTAAGCTCGTCTTCCGTTATACAAGAAGTAAAAGGCATACAGTAGTTCCGTATAGTGTGCAAAGTCATCTGCCGAAATATAATTTGGACCTGAAGATCAGGGCTCGTATGAGGAGAGCCATCTTCGTAATATAGGCGTAATCTTTGCACATGTTTTGATAGAATAAAAACACAAAATAAAAATAAGAAATTTCGCAGAAGAAAGAAGGAAAAAAAACAATAAATAGCACTTAGAAAAACACCTATGCGATCGATAGAAACACCGGAAACACATTGTCAGTTTTCTTGAGTGCTGCCATTGTAAGTCATTACACCAGATTGGATTATTGCAATAAAAATAGAACGACGTAGGCCTTAATCTCTATTATTAGGCCAACAATCACGTTACAGCACACAAACACAGAAGCAGCACAAAGGTTACAAATCAACACAACCCCCCCCCCCCAACCTCCTTAGCCCCTTCCTACTACTGTTGCTGTACACACGACAGGAGTGGAAAAATCACTTGCCAGGCAACCCCAAGCATCAAAGAAGCCAACTCTTGCTGTCTGCAATAGGAGATTGATCACCAGAGCATGCAAACTCTACTTAACACTAACTGAAAGTCAGTACTTAAAACGGACCTTAGTGGTTAATGGTTAACCCATTAAAATGTTCAACAACTCCCCTCCCCATTTTACTTTACACCTTTCAGTACAGACCCGCCTCGGCGACGCAGTGAGTAGCATGCTCGGTAACTGCGTTAGTAGTTTTAGGTTCGATACTAGACCGAGGTGGGTTGACTTCCTTCCGGCGAAAGAGAGAGAGTCCCGAGTGCGCCTTCGCTCAGACGAGAAGGAAAAACGAAAACCTTTTACGGCGTGGCAGTGAAACAAAATAATTTGAACACTACAAAATTCGCGCCCACCTTAGTAGCTCACCTGAACTAGCAACACGCAGCGGACTACTAGTGAAACTACGCAGTGGACGGGGCTCTAATGACCTTTGTAGATGAAGAGCCCTAAAAAACACCAACAAATCAATCAACTGGTTACTTCACGTCGACCTCTATACGGCTGATCATCATCATCATCATCATCACACCCTTATCCCGCCTATGGCAGGGTCGGGTCAGCGGGTTCTAATCCTCCACCCTCGTCTATCCCCAACCAGGCTTTCATCCACCCCGCATGCAATCATGTCTCTTTCTACAACCTGCTCCCACGTCTGCTTGGGTCTCCCCCTACTCCTGGGAGCGGCGAGTTGCGTTGGACACACCAGTTCTCATCTGATCACTGAAGTTAAGCAATGCAAGCCCAGTTAGTACTGACATGGGTGGTCGCTCGGGAAAGCTGGGTACTGCTAATACCCAATAATCGTCGCATTAGTGTAGTGTCTGTGCAGTATATGCATTAGAACTATACAGTGGACGGGTCTCTAATGACCTTGTAGTTGACGGGACCTTCAACTCCAACAAACAACAACAACCCCCTTCTCCTGTTGCCACCCACCTCCTGCTGCCTCATAATATACCGCGTGAGCTCCTCCTCCCCCCCTTCGCATCACATGCCCTACCACCTCAACCTATACGGCTGAAGGAGTAGTAAATGGGTTCAACTCCCCTGGGCCGGAAGAGGGAACATGCCCTTCGGCCACAATCGAACCTTTAAAAACACGATTGACACAAAAAAGTCAAGCCGATATTTCTGAGCCAATGAGGTGATAGGCTGACAAAAACCAATCGTCTCAGCCAGGATCGAACCTGCGATCACGACCAAGATAAGCTGCCACTCAATTTCAAACCCGAAAATTCAGGAATTCGCTCTCCACCAACACTACACTCAAGGTCATCGTGAAAGGGTTAGTCAAGGAAAAGCGTGGTTTTAAAAAAAAAAGGAGGAAATAATAAAATGGTCAACACAATGACTTCCTTCTGCATGTCTTCCAGTTGGTGGCAAGAAGTCCAAGCAGTATTTGTCCTTGCTTAGCTTGGCATCTTGCATAAAATTTTAAATGCAACCTAACTCATCATCAATAAGAAGAAGAAAATCTTTAAGATCCGCGCCTGTCAAGACGGCCTTGACATCTTGGCATTAATCAAACATCACAGTCTGCCTAGAAAACGCAGAAAAAAAACCCTCATCCGCATCATTTTCATCATCATTCACAGAATAATAATAATAATAAAGTGCCAGGAAATGATGACGTCTTCTCAAAGTCAAATGCTCGCCAAATTCCACAGATGCCTAACAAATACTCCAGGGCCGCCCCGGGCAGTCGCTTCCAAAGTCATCATTTATATTTTTAAAATATGATAATGAAATTTATAAGTGTCATTCCGCTGTCTCCTCCATAACCCAATGAAATCGCATAGAAAAGCCTAGCATTTCTCTTTCTGTCCGAACCACTGTCATCACCCAGACGAAAGAAGAGACCACCCACCGTCCAGCATTGGCGCCCACAACGCCAAGAAGTTGGATACTATCCAGAGAAGTAAATAAAAAAAAAAAGAAAGACATGACATGACGCCGATATAATCACATTTTTTTTTCGTATATCTATGGGTCAAAACTATCGCCTTATTAAAACGCTTTCTCTTCTCACCTCAATGGTCAGTTAAACAACTGTCCCAAATTCAAGGAATGATGATGATGGTGGTGGTGGTCAGTTGATTGATTCTCAATAGACTTGGCAAAGAAAGAGATGCTCTGCTTTACAGATCTCCAGAGAAAAAAAAAGATATCTAGTCTTTATCTGGCAGGAGGATTACAAAAGAGATGAAAGGAGACGGTGACGTTACAGGGCTCATTGCTAAAATTCTGAGTCATGAAATTCAGCCACCAACAAGGAAGAAAAATCTTTTGACCAAGAAGATGGGCAGAGGAAGGAGGGTCGGTGAAGTAAAAAAAAGGGGGGGGAAGTAAAAAAAAAGGGGGGTTAGAAAATGAAAGAAATGATGTAGAAGTAGCAGTCTAAACAAAATTCTGGTTTCTTTCGAGTCTCGCTAAAGTCTGATTAGATTTCCAAATGCCCGATAGTTCATCAGCTAGGAACAGTGCGTCACGAACTAATGGCGACAGGTTCAGTTCTGAAGTCGAGTTTAGAAGTATTTGAATCCTCTTACTAAAGATTTTTTCCCATTTGTTTATTACGTTATTAAACGTGGGCCATCTCTCTGTGGTGATGCCTTAGAAGCAAAGCAACTCCTAACCCTTTTCCCGCCTATGGCAGGGTCGGGTACCCATCTTGTCCCTCTGAATGGACACAAGGGCGATATACTAATCATAGTTTTTTGTGCAGCCGGTTGGCGGCCAAAGCTGTAACCCCTACGCTTATTTATCGTCGGTCTAGTGTTCGTTGGGGAATGCTACCGACGCCTAGGGGGTGAGCTCCTACACCTGGAAATTTTGCCTCATCTACGCGTTGCATAGAAGAGAGGGTTCTTTTTAATGCAAGTGACATCGTACACCCACACGGGACCTCGGTTTTACTTCTCATGCGAAAGAAGGCGCACTCGCGGCCTCTCTCTCTCTCGCCCGAAAGAAGCCAACCCACCTCGGTCCAGTATCGAACCTGGAACTCCAGACGCAGTTGCCAAGCAGTGGTCTTCAAACTTTGTCGACTCACGGAACCCTTAGAACTATAAGATGTATTGGGGGAACTCCAACCCACCTTTAGAAAAGCACATCTTGCCCCAGCTAACGAATTTTCCTTTTGACTCGCGGAACCCCCAGAGATGTATTGCGGAACACAGTTTGAAGACGGCTGCCTTAGAAGATTGGGTGTTTTATTCACGAGTCCATAGATGAGGTTCGATCTTGGCCAAGGCGAATGGCTTCTTTATTGGAAGAGGGAAGAAAACTCCATATGCCCCTCGATCGAAGGGGCAGAAAAGCCGGTATCCTACTGCATCATGGTATGCATAATCACAACTGCCCGGGAAAGAACCCTTTCAACATTAAGATATGGGTGTAAGCGGCAAAAAATCCCAGTTGTAAGAGTTCGCCCTGCCGCCTGACATCGACTACAGAAACCTACCTCTTGCAGCCAAGTTGCGTTGGACACAACAGTTCTCGTGAGATCACTGAAGTTAAGCAACGCCAACTTACGTTAGTACCAACACGGGTGGTTGGTAGGGAACGTTGGGTGCTGCAAATTTCCCCTCTCCCACATCCCCTACACCTAACTCCTCTTCACCCGCCAGCAGCCTCCTAAGGGTTCGGCCTGTTATGGCTGCTTGGCTTACTCCCCAACCCGTTAGTGTAACATAACATAACAAAAGAAGTCAAGTCGACGTTAAATAAACAGGGACAGAAGCATTAAATCACCAACCATCACCATTAATCCTTTCCTTGCTTATGGCCGGACCGGGTTGCCATTTCTTTTGCCCCACTGTGACACGAGCGATGCGTTTGATTGCTTATATTGTCGGCGCTTTGTTTCTTCGTGAGAGCACGTTTCCTCCAACGACGCGAAGCCAGAAGGTGAGCTGCCCCACCTGAAAATTCTACCCAACGACGCTAGTTCAATACGCTACCTCTGCCATCCCAAGGCAGGCTTTCAATTGGCAGCCGGTTCAACAGTCTGTCCGAGTACTTCCTGTACCAACGGGTCCCGGAGCAATGCAGTGATGACATCATTGTATTTTACTCCCCATTCGACGCAGGACACAAGTAAGGCTTCACAAGAAACTCCTCCCCATTTAGACATGAGTTAAAAGCTCACGAAAGCCAACCATCCAACAACTCTACACAGACCTGATTTCAGAATTAAGTAGAGGACGATTCTCTGCAGGTGTAGATACCACAAAACCTAAGAGTCGTTAATTTGTGAGACAGTTGAATGACCATTCCCAAGACGGAGTTTCAAGTGGATATATTAGGTGCGTTCAAAAAGTAATGAGCCAGAGGCTGGAATGCACAAACTGGTGACAGGATGGTAATATCGTGGCGTGTGTAACAAGGTGTGGTTCCAACCAGAGCGTGGAAGGTCACAGCCCGTCACTAGAGGGCACGTGTGCATGTCACGTGATGACACAAAGCAAGCAGCAGCATGCATCCATCGTCCAACACTGCCAGTCACATTGCAAACAGTGACATGGAGGCCTCATATGAAGAGCAAAGAGGTGTTGTTTGGTTTCTGTCAGCAGAAGGAGAAGGGGGAACAGACATTCATCGCCAAATGTCACAAGTGTATGGCGAACACTGCATGTCCCCTGCAAGGGTCAAGGAGTGGCACAAGCGTTTCAGGGAAGGACGGGTGTCCTTAGCCAATGATGCACGGTCTGGGGCACCCCACTGCACCCCCACCCCACATGACATCGTCCAGCTGGTTGATGCACTCATTAACCAGCACCGCAGAGTGACAGTGAACGCCATAGCCGCTGTAGTTGGATTGAGCATCAGAAGTGTTCACACCATCATGAAGGAATGACTGCACGTGCACAAAGTGTGTGCCCAATGGGTGCCCCACATTCTTCAACAACACCAGGAAGCATGTCGAATGGCCCACTGTCTTGATCATCTGAAGCGCTATGCGAGGGAAGGGAATGGGTTCCTGGCATGAGTGGTGGCTGGAGAGTCATTTGTGCCATCACTACGAACCAGAATCCAAACGACAAAGCCTCCAGTGGAAGCATCAAGGGTCACCACCACCAAAAAAAGGAAAGGCCGTCCACACGAGTGCAGGAAAGGTTTTGCTTTCGTTCTTCCTTGACCAAGATGGCCCCCTTCTGAAACACTTCATGCTGCACGGGACAACAGTGAATGCCCAGTGTTACTCACAAACCTTGACCACCCTTCACCAAGCGATCAAAACAAAACGACCAGGCAATCTCACCTGTGGGATCATTCTGCTCCACGGCAATGCAAGACCTCATGCGGCCAACACAGTCACGGCACTCCTGCAGAAATTCAAATGGGAGGTTCTCGGCCACCCTCCATAAAGTCCAGGCCTCTCTCCATGTGAATACGCCATGTTTGATCCCCTGAAAAGGGCTCAGAGGGGCCACCGATTCACCTTGGACGCCGACGTCGAGCTGTACGTGCGGAACTGGTTCACATCGCAGCCCAGGGAATTTTATGAGACAGCCATTTACCGCCTCGTGCCACAGTGGGACAAGTGGCTCAACAGCCAGGGCCAATACTTCTAACATACAGGTACTGGTCTCCGGCTTCATGAGTTAGGTTCTTGACAGTAAATAAAAACAACATACCGACGCGCAGGGAACAGTTTTGCGGTGCCTTAGATTCTCCAGAAAAGGTCTTTAAGGCAGATGTCCGAACAGTATCCTGTACCCATATATTGTAATTAAAAGTAAGTCGGGACTGTCATCACTAACCACAGAACCAATGACATCAGACACAAATGGAGTTAACGGCATTCAGAGTATGAGTCATAGAGTTCAATGGCACCGACAAAGACTGTTAGTTACCGGAAGTGTCTATCCTAAAGTTAAGAGGTGGTAGTCACTCGGTTTAACAAATAAAACTTGAAAAACCAACTTCATAAATCCGTGCACGTTCAAGTCTGCAGACACAACTGACGGATAATCGACGATGACGACAACGAGTCCACTATTTTTATGTTCAACATCTGGAATATATAAGTGAAAAGCAAGATAAGAGAAGTTACTACTACTGTACACTAAAGTTGCAAAAATAAAGGGTAACACCACAACGGGTAAAGACGACGACGACGACACCCAGACAGGTCAGGGTCAATTATATCCTCTCCTTTAAATGGAAACTTCTCTTGTCTTCAGATCCACAATATGCCTTCCTTTTTTGATAGAAATAAAAAGTAGTGAAACATCATCATACCCTTATCCCGCCTGTTGCAGGGTAGGTTCTGCGGGTTCTAGCCCTCTACTCCCGTCTATCTCCCACCAGGTCCCCGTCCACCTCACACACCATCATATCCTGATGTACCACTTGCTCCCACGTCTAATCCTTCTTCGCTTTAGGAGCGGCGAAGTGCGTTGGACACATCAGTTCTCGTCTGATCACTGAAGCTAAGCAGCGCAACCCATGTAATAGTGACATGGGTGGTCGCTTAGGAAAACTGGATACTGCTAATACCCAAAAATCGTCGCATTAGTGTAGTGTCTGTGCAGTGCTGTGGACGGGGCTCTAATGACCTTTGTAGTTGAAGGGTCCTAAAACACCAACAAACAACAGCAACTCCTTCGCTTTACGATATTTACTGATTCCCTTGTTTTGCCAGTAAGGGTCCCCACGTTCCTAATCTAAGATTTGCCTCTATTCTTTCTGGACATGCTCTGACTGCTTTTGTTTGTTTGTTGGTGTTTAAGGTCCCGTCAACTACAAGGTCATTAGAGACCCGTCCATTGCATAGTTCTAATGCATAGACTGCACAGACACTACACTAATGCGACGATTATTGGGTATTAGCAGTACCCAGCTTTCTCGAGCGACCACCCACGTCAGTACTAACTGGGCTTGCATTGCTTAACATCAGTGATCAGACGAGAACTGGTGTTTCCAACGCAACACGCTGCTCCCTGCTCTGACTGGGGGCACCCCAGCCCAGGCGTCTGGAACCCGCAGGAATGTTGGCAGCGCTGTCTGTGGGGGGAAGGGGGATGCCGGCCTACCCCAAAAGTTGGAAAATAATGAACTTACTGCGCCGCTGCCACCATGAATTTCAGAAAGATGTCAGAAGAAAATACAAATGTTGTAATTAAAGCAAATTTCACAAGACATTCTCAGTGATGACAGTATATATAAATACGAAACTAACTAGTTTCAGAGTCCTTTTTTTTTCTTCAAAATTGCATTCATACTGCTCATGGATAACTGCAAAGACAACGAACAAGAAGGAAGAGAGTATCCTACAATCAACAACAAATTAAAAAACACAATGCAATGGTGGTAGGTCTCATTGTACTCACACTCATTACCGAGAGGAAAATTAAATTTGATATAAATTACTGAAAAAAAAACCTGCTGAGAAAAACACATGCACGACAATAATCACACAAGTTCAACAATAGGTCTTTCATTAATGTGATATCATAATTACGTACAGGAACAAACGATTTGTTTTTGATAACACCAATTTTGGGTCACCTACCTTTAGCTAACCATTCATTCCATAAGAAGGAAATAAGGCACATTAAAAAAGTTCAGGTCCGTTTTTTTGCTACTTAACAATAAACAAATTACAGTACAGCAATTAAACCTGAAGCCGTTGTAACATCCCTCAAACATATCACTTCACCTACTGCTCTGACTGGAATCAAAGCAAAAGCAACTTCTAAAGCCTGGTATACACGTAACGTTTTCTCGTTAGTCTTGCATGATCATGCCAGATTTGACAAACAAAACGTTACGTGTAGACAGCAAGTTGGACGTCTTGCATGAACTGAAGAGGTTGGACAAACCTCTCAAAAGACTGATGGGCTAGAGCTTTGTGTACATGCAAGATGGTCAAACTTTGCTTCCCTGTCGTCTGCTTTTGGCAACGCTGTAGGTTACAAATGATATTTTTACTGCATTTAGGGGTGAAAGAAAATGGCGGTATACATGGGGCCCCACAACATGGCTGCGAGATTTTGAACGTTCGAAATCGAGATACAGTACGTCGTTTCATCATCATCATCACCACACCCTTCTCCCGCCTGAGGCAGGGTCGGGTCTGCGGGTTCTAATCCTCCACTCCCGCCTATTTCCAACCAAGTCCCCTCCCACCCCACACACCTCCATGTCCCTCTGCACCACCTGCTCCCATGTCCGTTTTGGTCTTCCCCTACCTCTGGTGCCCCCAATTACTTGCAGTCCCACAATGGATCTAGTAAGCTCCTCCTCATCACATGCCCATACAATCTCAACCTATTTTCTCTCATCTTTTCCGCAATATCTCCCGCCCCCAAGCTACCTTTAACGTAATCGTTTCTAATTCTATCGGATCTTGACACCCCACACATATGTAGCGAAGCATTCGCATTTCAGCCACTTCCATTTGCTTTTCATGGTTCTTCCTAACTGCCCAGCACTCTGAGCCATGCAGCATACCGGGCCTAACGACGGTTCTGTATACCTTGCCCTTCAACTTTACTGGGACCCGGCGGTCGCACAGGACCCCACTTGCCTGCCTCCACTTCAGCCATCCTGCGTTAATTCTAAGAGTCACGTCAGAATCTATTTCACCATTGCTCTGGAAAATTGATCCTAAATAGCGAAATTCTTGCACTGCTAGAATCCCCTCTCCCCCTTGCCCCTGATCACTAAAATTGAAGGCTAGGTACTCGGTCTTCTTCATGTTCACCTTAAGACCCCTTCGTTCCACTGTTGTCTTAAGGTCTTGTAGGCCTTTTTGTGCATCCTCTTTGGACTCCTCCACCCTTCCTACATCATCGGCAAACACTAGGCACTGAGGCGCCCATTCTCCCACTCCCGTCAGCAGCTCATCCATTACTAGAGTGAATAGGTATGGACTAAGTGCTGACCCTTGATGCACACCCACCTGCACATTGAAACCTGCAGTGTTTCCCCATGCTGTCCTAACCCTGGCAATGGAACCCTCATACATATCCTGCACTATCCAAATATGGCCCTCATCAACCCCTTTCTTTCTTAAAACGCTCCACAGTACCTGTCTAGGGACACTATCATAGGCCTTCTCTAAGTCAACAAATACTGTATGGAGGTCCTTTTTTGCTTCTGTATCACCTCGAGATACAGTATGTCGTTTGCCAACCAATAATAATAGATATTTTTAATAAATAGCATAAACCACTGCCATAAACTTAAATTTAAATGTATAAAAAAGGCGGTAATTTTAACTGTTCGCTAAATCGTTGTTGTTAAATTAAGAAACCCCATCAAATACTCGTACGTAGATCACAGGAGCTTATAACAGTAGAACACTAATGCTCATTAGAATATGCAAATGTTTCATAAAAAAAAGGACTTTATTAATATTTCCGAAGACAGTATACTGTATATATGTCCCTGAAAACTGTTTTGTAAATTATATATATTCAGTCATTTAAAGAGTCCAATTTTGAGACGCATCATCTTTTTAAGCTTTCATTCGTTAGATTTCTAAGCAAAGCACGGAATTATACGGAGCACACTTTTTTTACGATATACGGTAGGTTTTAAAAATTGATTAGACACAAACACACACATACTATAATTGCGTGGGTTGCATACCAATTCTCTTAACAATATACATATTCATCTTTCTCAGAATCCACCATCATATGAATCTTTAAATGAATGTGACCTAAAGTCACATAGTTTCGGAACGAGAGGATGCATGCTAATTTAAGGCCACCTTACCGTTGTTTTTCTGTCTCAGGGAACTAATGACGGTTCATTACAGCTTCCTTAATTTTATCGATGCCTGCCACATGCCTACATATGATGTAGAAATGCATGGTTTCACTACTATCAAATCTGGTTATGTCGATGAGCTTGGCACAGGCAGGTCAGCCATGATGGATTTTTGTTTGTTTTGTTGGTGTTTAAGGACCTTTCAACTACTAGGTCACTACAGCCCCAACCATGATGGAATTAACGTCCTTCTCACACACTATGTTTATATATGGGTGACCTTGCAAGGGCAAAATCTCTAGATAACACTAGTAATTAAACAAATGATCTTAGGACAACTTATGCACTGATTCTACCTAACAGCTCGTCGTTTAGCTTGTCAGTTTATAATATGGACGCTTCGTTATTCGAAATGTATTCTGTTCCAAGACTTTCGTCAAACAGCCGCCAGGGGTATGCAGATCGAACGAAGGACCATGCAAAAACTACGACTTTCTTGTAACAAACCCCCTTATTTCACGATTTTGCCTTCCTTGACAAAAAAAAAAACGCTTCATACATTTTAAACTTACTCCTTCGCACCTCATCTTTCCTAAAAACCTATTGATTGTCTAAAAATCAATCAAGTACCCGATTGCGCCTTCCTTAGGATAAGCAGTAAAATCGAGGTCCCGTGTGGTGTGCGATATCAGGCTATGCTTTCCCTTTTACCCCGTTGTTCTATTTTCCACTTTCCAATGGATTCGTTGGTGTATTAGGGCAAAATTATAGACGAAAACGAATACTTTTATAGCTAAACATTATTTTCAGCCCAAAAAGAAATTTTTCACAGATTTTCTGTGCCTAGAAAAGCGAGATTCGTGCAAACCAGATATTCCTGGCTACACGAGATCATTCACAGAATTTATATGTATCTTGTTCATGGAGAGGAGGCCTTCAAGCCAAAGACGAGAAGACTGAAAGTAGAGATAATTGTAAAGGTACTTTACCAAAGATACCAGTAATTCATTGCATGCATCTTTTACCTCAATCGCTAGGTAAAATTAGTAACCAGGTAAAATGAAAAGTGTAAAATAGATTGATGTTGTTTGTTGGTGTTTAAGGTCCCATCAACTACAACGTCATTAGAGACCCGTCCACTGCATAGCTATAATGCATACATTGCACAGACACTACACTAATGCGACGATTATTGGGAATTAGCAGTACCCAGATTTCCCGAGCGACCACCCATGTCAGTACTAACTGGGCTTGCGTTGCTTAACTTCAGTGATCACACGAGAACTGGTGTGTCCAACGCAACTCGCCGCTCCCAGCCATTTTCTTGAAGGAGAATAATAGTATTCTCACGGCGACGTTTACAAACTACGTAAGGTACTGCGTCTTAACTAAATGCGTCTTAGCGTCTTAAATCTGCGTCTTAACTTCAGTGATCAGACGAGAACTGGTGTGTCCAACGCAACTCGCCGCTCGTGCAAAATAGAACAACTGGGTAAAAGGGAAAGTCTATACCAATATCATTAGGGAGATTTAGCAATGCGTTTTTTGAAACATACGTCATGATTGGCAGACGAAAATGGAAACGCGCAGGTGCAAACACCAGCTTGAGATACACAGAATATACAATTTGCCTGACGTACGGAGGAAAATCCTTACTGGTGGTAATGAAAAACCGTATACTGCGTCCATTAAATGTGCTAAAATACAGTAATGTGAAACCAAAGTTTGAAAGTAATCTTTGGGATCTTCCATTTTACCTGTTGATTTTCTTTCAATTACCGGTATACTTTTCACACTTCCTTTCGTAAATCACTAGGTGGCGCTCATAGCTCAATTGTAAGTTTGTGTGACATCATTGTGCAAAAATTCGTTTTTAAACATTTATCGTACGTTGATCACGTGGTGCTCTGATGCTGAAGCGTGCGTACGTTTAAACTAGTACTAAGGGAGCGGCGAGTTGCGTTGGACATACCAGTTCTCGTCTGATCACTGAAGTTAAGCAACGCAAGCCCAGTTAGTACTGACATGGGTGGTCGCTCAGGAAAGCCAGGAACTGCTAATACCCAAAAATCGTCGATTAGTGTAGTGTCTGTGCAGTATATGCATTAGAACTATACAGTGGACGGGTCTCTAATGACCTCGTAGTTGATGGGACCTTAAACTCCAACAAACAACAACCAGTACTAAATAGATAGCTTGAGTGATCCGTTTTTGAACAACGCACGTTATGCAAAGCAGACGAATATCATACTGCGCATGTGCGACATTCCAAAGTAAAATTAGAAACGTGTGTTTGAGCGTATGCTGAAGTAATCATACGTTCTACACAGATTTAAACGAACGTTATGCTAAAATGGTCGACTCATTTTAAGTAAAATTACTTCAAAAGTTTCTTCATGTTCGAACCAATAGAGGGCAGGACGAATAAAGATAACACGTCTGGTTACGGAGCTCTCTAATAGAGAGCTTGATTGATCCGTTATAGAACAACGTGTGTTACACAACATAATAGGGAAATTGAGCGTACAGTTACCGATAACCATTTGTCCCATAAGCAGACGAAATTTAAGGTGCGCATGCTCCACAAATAAAATTAATTGTCCGGAGCATGCGTAACTTTAGTGTCGTCTGCTTATGGGACAAATGGTTATCGGTAACTGTACGCTCAATCTCCCTAAAAACACAGTAGAACGTATGGTTCTGTGAAAAACACAGTTTGAGGGCTCTGGAACCACACGTTATCTTTAACGTCCTGCCCTCTATTGGTTCGAACATGAAGAAACTTTTGAAGTAATTTTACTTAGAATGAGTTTATCATGACGTTCGTTTAAACCTATGTAGAACGTAGGATTACTTCCGCATACGCTCAAACACACGTTTCTAATTTTACTTTGGAATGTTACACATGCGCAGTAAGATATTGGTCTGCTTTGCATAACATGCGTTGTTCGACAACGGATCACTCAAGCTCTCCAAATTGTGTTTTCACAGAACCATACGTACTACTGTGTTTTTATGTTGTGTAACACACGTTGTTCTATAACGGATCACTCAAGCTCTCTAATCTCCCTATTTGCACGTAAAAGAACCCTCTCTATTAAGCAACGGGTCGATAACGCAAAATTTCCACATGTAGCTCGCCCCAAGTTACCCCCCCCCAGATCGCCATGTAGCTCGCCCCAACAAATAGTAGCCCGATGATAAATAAGCATAGGGGTTGCAGCTCTGATAGGCAGCATGCTGAGGTAAAACACCGGCCAAGTTGCGTTGGACACACCAGTTCTCGTGAGATCACTGAAGTTAAGCAGCGCAAGCCCACGTTAGTACCAACTTTGGTGGTTGGTAGAGAACGTTGGGTGCTGCAAATTTTCCCTCTCTTTCTGCCTCTCACCTTCCTCCTCATCTCCCGCGAGCAGCTTCTTAAGGGTTCTATGGCTGCTTGGCTTAATCCCAACCCATGAAATCAATCCAGCAATCCAACATATCACCCTTGTGTCCATTAAAAAGGACAAGATGGGTACTCGACCCTGCCACAGGAGAGAGAAAAGGGTTAGGAGTTGCCTGTTGCTACCAGTTGCATAGTAAAGAGGGTTCTTTTACATGTGAATCAGCAAATGACATCGTACACCACAAGGGACCACGGCTTTACCCGATGGAAGGCGCTCTGCACTCGGGGCCGGTCTCCCTCCCCCCTCTTTCTCACACACAAACAGCGGTGACATCGTACACACTGCACGAGCCACGGATTTACTTCCTCTCGCTGGAAAACAGCCGCGCATCTTGACCAGGATCGAACCTGGATACATGGACCCAACGTCATTCCCTACCACTGAGTCACCAACGTCAATCCAATAATTGATAACTAAGAAGACACCAGATTTCAAGATACGTCCTAAAGAATTAAGCCGAAAAAAAGTTCAATAAACGTGGTATTTTCCAACGTAATACTAAATTATCAATTTGGCGTCTTCCTCCATAATTGTTATCAGCACGCCTTGGGCGCCTCGTTAATAGTAGTCGGCAAAAAATAATGACAAGATACCGTTATCTAAAATCCTTTACAAACAATTAAAATTAATTTAGCCACAAGTATCAGGAAAAAAACTGGATAGCAGCTGGTTCCAACTATAACACCTCAACCTTTACGTTATCGACCGGACCAAAACAAAAATATCTCTTAACGAAAAAGAGACACTTGTTAGAGAGTTGGCAAGTGTCGTTCCCGCATCCACACAATGAAGGAGTGTGGATAGAATTTCGGGTTCCTAGTTTCAGGAATTGCATGACAGTACTACTATACACGTAATATAAGAACCGACCTGACACTATTCCCCTTCAAATATCTCAACTGATGTTACAAATAAAATATTTATAGTATCATGTAAAATATTTGTATTACATGATTTCATCAAACAACAACAAACACCCAGTATGATTATCATTAAAAATGATAAATACGAATTACGATTTTAACTTATTTACTGCTGTTAGCAAAAAAAGAAAAACTTGAACTCAAAAAAATGCTCCACCCTTCCACATTATTATTCTAGGAATTTCCTGTTGTTAAAAGTCAGTTAAAAATATTCACATATTAAAATAATTTCATTTGAAAATCAATCTCGAACGGCAATAAAACATTTATTACTTTAGAAAGTTAGATATTTTACCGATATCAATGCGATTAAGAATTAAAGTTAATCAAAAGTACTCTTAAAAGGTAGAGTTCCAAAATCCGATTTCAAATTCAACGAAAGAAAATCATGACGACGCCATTTTTCTTAAGAGTCGATCATTTAGGAATAAAATACTTATACTGGAATGCATTAAACTGGCATACAGAAGTTCATAATAATAAGAAAAAAACGATCATTGTAAGACCAAGAGCAAAAAAAATTGATTATGATACTTTAAAGGGAGGTCGGGAGGTAAATAATATGGTTTGCAACAATAAGGAACTACTAACCTACAGTATCTGACAAAAACATTCCATTTATTCCTACTTTAAGATGACAACGTTTCTACCGCTCCTTATCAAGAAAAAATCCACATCAATTTCTTTTCTCTCTTTGATTCTCTAAATCTTCGTCATTAATCGCAATTTTACATTGAAACTAACATTTACCAAATTTCCGATCTACGAAATAAGAAAAAAGTCGTCATCTTTTCGTATCCATAACGATAAAAAAAAAAAAGAACATTAACGATTTCGAACTTTCCAATCACGTGACTATCACACAGCAATCGGGATTGGTCGAAAGAATTCAAATCGCAGGCCATTATCATCCTTCAACACGAGCGCTCCAACACAGCTGTTGTTGAACGTTTCAGCTTGCCCAATCTCAGTTTATTGGTACATTATTACAAGAACATCCTTTCCCGAGAACTTCAACTTCACCCCCATTCTTACTTTTTTGGTTCATTGGTGTATTAGGGCCCATCAACTACAAGGTCATTAGAGCCCAGTCCACTGCGAATTTCTAATGCAGAGACTGCACAGACACCACACTAACGCGACGATTTTTGGGTATTAGCGGCACCCAGTTTTCCCAAGCGTCCACCCGTGTCAGTACCAGCTGGGTTGTTGTTGTTGGTTGGTGTTTTAGGGCCCATCAACTACAAGGTCATTAGAGCCCCGTCCACTGCGTAGTTCTAATTCAGAGACTGCACAGACACCACACTAACGCGACGATTTTTTGGTTATTAGCGGTACCCAGTTTTCCCAAGCAGCCACCCATGTCAGTCAACACTAGCTGGAGTTGTGTTGCTTAGCTTCAGTGATCGGGTTAACTTGAGTTAACTCTCCGTAGCTAACCACCTTTCAAAACCGCGAAACCCTAGACGCCAGGATATTAAAGGCGCCCTGGCCCTGTACTTGCTCTTTAGATCCGGCCCTTTGATCTGCCACAGTCTGTGATAGGACCGATGCCACTACTCATTCGACTACTAAAGTCACTCACTATACATTATTTATTGCTGCCGTGACAAATGTGTGCCATACACCAGTTTATTGTTGAGACCTTTCTTAATTCGGGAGGGGAAGTTAGGGGCGCAAACTAAGTTCTTGCACACAGGCGCCAAACACTACTGGCACACTACTGATTAGTGGCCACCCATGTCGGTACTAGCTGGGATTGCGTTGCTTAACTTCAGGGATCAGACAAGAACTGGTGGGAGTGGTGAACACACTGCGTTGGACACACCAGTTCTCGTCTGATCCCTGAAGTTAAGCAGCGCAACCCCAGCTAGTACTGACATGGGTGGCCGCTTGGGAAAACTGGGTACTGCTAATACCCAAAAATCGTTTGTTTGTTGGTGTTTTAGGGCCCTTCAACTACAAGGTCATTAGAGCCCCGTCCACTGTGTAGTTCTGATGCAGGGACTGCATAGACACTGCACTAATGCGACGATTTTTGGATACTAGCGGTATCCAGTTTTCCCAAGCGGCCACCCATGTCAGTACTAACTGGGGTTGCGTTGCTTAACTTCAGAGTGATCAGACGAGAACTGGTGTGTCCAACGCAACTTGTCGCTCCCCCCAAAAATCGCCGCATTAGTGTAGTGTCTGTGCAGCCTCTGCGTAAGGCAAGGCGCAAAATGAGGCCGCAGGGTGACGCAGCGTAACGCAGCCCTGCGAAATTCTGCTAGCAGGCAATCACCGCACATTGAATCGCAGTTCTTCAACATACTGGTTTGCAATTTGCGTCAACTAAAATGGCTTTCAGCGTAACAGTGATTGCCTGCTAGCAGAATTTCGCAGGGCTGCGTCACACTGCGTCACCCTGCGGCCTCATTTTGCGCCTTGCCTAAGAAGTATGCTGTGGACGGAGCTCTAATAACTTTGTAGTTGAAGGGCCCTAAAACAGGGGTTGCCAACCTGTCGATCGCGATCGACCGGTCGATGGCTCAGTGTTTCTAGGTCTGCATCAGTGGTTCTAGGTTTGGTACTGAACCGAGGTGGACCCACCTCGGTCCAGTATCGAACCCCACCCCAACCGACTTTGACTACGCCTATGGCAACAAGATACCAGTCGATCGCGGCACATTTTTAAGATAGAAAGTTGATCTTTTGTACACAAAAGTTGGCCACCCCCTGCCCTAAAACACCAACAAACAGACAACGAGAACTGGTGTGTCCAACGAAATAACTGTCTACCAAACTTCACCCCCAGAAACACGTGCAAACTTTGCACTCAAGTCTGAGTGCATGTGTCAACATTTGCATTAATTACGACGCACGCAAGCCTAACTTATGTGTTCTAATCACAATTCTCCATCTTCCGAATGCCTGCACGTGCATGCACCGCACTCTAGCACTAAGAATTCTACTAGACTTAAATCAAATGTACGTGACTACATCATCAGATACTAAACATGCAAGAATTTTTGCTCAAACACGTAAAACCAAATTTTTAGAGAGAGGGGGTAAATAAAAAAAAAACAGAACATTCACAATCAAACCTGGATCAAAAAGAAAAGCGTGGCTAACAGTCGTTTCGCCAAAATATCAAGCCAGTCAAATTAAAACAAAAAAATGTAGTACACAGGATCCTATCCAAAATCCTTCCAAGTAAAACTTACGAAACGCCATAAATGAAAGAGTTGCTAATAACGAAATGTGAATGAGAGGGTTATCATTGCAAAACCATTGCACACCGAACCCAATTTACGAAATTATTTCATAACCACATCGTTTAAGCATTCCAATGAGAAATGCAAGTCCCTGTGCAATTTTATGACGTGCCATCATCGTCGACAAGCACAATTACGTGAAGGCCATTAATGGCGGCATTCAAGCCAGCCGAAAACTGAAATTCGTAGTTAGAACTACTTCGCTGTAACAAATTCTGATTATCCTGGAAGACAACCAAAAACTCCGGTCTACTCGGTTAATATCCTACAATGTAATGCACAGAATTCACCACGCTGCTGCCAAACGACTGCAACGGTCGTCATAAACTAATGCGAGTTCTTTCCAGGACAACTGGTGGCGTTCGCGACATACGCTTCCTATCCGTCCCACGTGGGAATTATAATATCTGTGCCTACTTTTTGAAATATTTATGTTCACCTAAAGGTCAGTACAGTAGTAATGAGTGCCACGGCAAGTTCAAACCCCAAATCGGTTGGCCAGAAGCATGCCATAGCCAACATGTGCTGTTAGCAGTCATTGACAGGCAGGGAACTCGTCCAACGCTTGCAGAATTCCCTTTCCGTGTTTAGGACAAAACCTGCCTGCTACGTTCACAGACTCATATATTTACCATGAGGATCTGTCTTCAAATAGACTAAACAGGATGAGATTAAAAGGTTGAACCCCCCCCCCCTTCGGTGGCGCAGTGGGTAGCATACTCGGTAACTGCGTCAGTGGTTCTAGATTCGATACTGGACCGAGGGGGGATTGGCTTCTTTCGGGAGAGAGATGACCTGAGTGTGCCTTCCTTCGGATGAGAAGGAAAACTGACGTCCCGTGTGATGTACGATGGCATTTGCACGTCAAAGAACCCTCTGCACTATGCAACAGGTAGATGAGACAAAATTTCCAGGTGTATGAGCTCGCCTCCTGGCGTCAGTGGAGTATCCCAACACTAGCTAAATATGCATAAGGTTTACAGCTTTGGTAGGCAACCGGCTGCGGAAAACACTGTCCAACAGATCACACTTGTGTTCATTCAGAGTACCCAACCCTGCCGTGGGCAGGAAAAGGGCTAGGAGGGTTTAGCCAAAAAAAGAGTTAGTGGTGAAAGGGGGAAGGGGGAAAAAAGTGAAGTGGAGAGAGGAATGAGGAAAGATGAATTAACAGAAGTTTGCAAAAACCGCAACAGTAGCAATTTCTTAAAAGAACATCTTAAGAAAGCATCATCATCATACCCTTATCCCGCCTGTGGCAGGGTAGGGTCTTCGGGTTCTAGCCCTCTACTTCCGCCTATCTCCCACCAGCTTCCCATCCACGCCACACACACTGCCAAATCCTTATGGGCAACCTGCTACCACGTCTGCTTCGGTCTCCCACTGTCCCAGGTGCTTCCAACCACCAGGAAGCCACAAGAAATCGTGTCATCTTTCATAAAATGACAAACTACCCGACCCTAGCAATTCCTTCGACGTTAATTTATCATAAAAAAAATATACCTAACCCTATCCTGCTTACATTAAATTGGAACCGTATATACACAGGGGTATGTTTTAAAACAAATGTTTGGATTATACGCTAACAGACGTTGAATAATCTATAGTCAAGTCTAGACTATATGTAATCGGTAAATCGAAATTAAAGGGGAAGCTGTTGCTGCACCGTACTAAGATCTTTCACCCCTTGGTCTTATTCCCAAATAATGATGGACCAAAAAAAAAATTATAAGGGCAGACAAGTTGCGTTGGACACACCAGTTCTCGTGAGATCACTGAAGTTAAGCAGTGCAAGCCCACGTTAGTACCAACATGGGTGGTTGGTAAAGAACGTTGGGTGCTGCAAGTTTCCCCTCTCCTACATCCTCTACATCTACCTCCTCATCTCCCGCGAGCAGCCTCCTAAGGGTTCGGCCTGATATGGCTGTTTGGCTTACTCTACAACCCGTTAAGAGGATACATTATTTGTGTTGGACATTATTGTGGATACATTAATATTGTAAGAAAAAATCTCGATGAAGTCATTTTGGGAGTCATTTAGCCAATAAACCACTGACCTTCTACCTTTATTTAGTTGGTGTTTAAGGGCCCTTCAATTACTATGTCATTAGAGCCCTGTCCACAGCATAGTTCATATGCAGAGACTGCACAGACACTACATTAATGCGACGACTTTTCGGTGTTAGCAGTACCCAGTTTTCCCAAGCGGCCACCCATGTCGGTACCAGCTGGGGATGTGCTGCTTAACTTCAGTGAACAGACGAGAACTGGTGTGGCCAACGCAATTCGCCGCTCCCCAGGTACTATGCAGAAAAGGGTTACCTTAACGTTTATGTGACGACATTGTATACACCTTATACGGGACAGCGATTTTGCTTCTCATTTGGGTTGTTTGTTGGAGCCTCGTCCACCGTGTAGTTCTCATGCAGAGACTGCACAGACACTACACTAATGCGACGATTTTTTGGATATTAGTGGAACCCAGTTTTCCCACGCGGCCACCCATGTCAGTACTAACTGGGGTTGTGTTGCTTAACTTCAGTGATCAGACGAGAACTGGTGTATCCAATTTACCGTTCCCTTCTCATCTGGGACACACAGAAGGCAAAACATATTTTGAATGCACCCTCTCCAACTGTCTGTTTGTGGTCCAACAACTAAACCACCTGCTTCGCTCTGAATCAAACCTGAGGTCATGATTTCAGCAGCCAAGTTTCCTACAAAAGAGGGTGGTTCTTGATCAGAGAGGATACAACAACGCCCCCAAAGGCATTTACAAGTGGCCTTCAGTGTCAATATATAACAAAATAAACCAAATGTTATCCCTGACTGAAGCGGCACCATAAGTCTCCCTCAATCAGGAGATAAACCTGCGCACGCCGAGATCAACAGGCAAGCAGTTCTGCCAACTAATTTGGCCTACATCGCCCATCTTTAAAAACGATCTCATTAAACGTAAGGTGGAAAATAGTTTTAAAAAAATCTAAACAAAAATTTCATGTCGTCTCAAATGGCGCACAGAATTAAGAAAGCGGCACACGCTTAGATATAAGACTAGCTAATTACCATTTAAAAAGAAACCGATCAACGCCCGCAATAACCCCTTTAATCACTAACCGAATTCTTATCAAATAAAAATGTTCTACAATCTTGCCCCACAGAATTCTGCGCTACTTCTACTTCGAGACTTTTATTTCGTCTCCACCTACTTTATTATTGTATTTATTAAAAGAGACCGGAAGTGAAAGATATTCATTAATATGTAATCAACAAGTACGGTAAAAGCACAGTTGTCCCATATCGGAATAATGCCCAAAATAGAGAGCAAAACTAAAAAAGTGGTCAGGTAGCTACCAAACGGAGGAAACAAAACTTGAACAAAGTGCGTCTTTGTCCACCCCACACACTACTACATCCTTACGGACAACCAGCTCCCACATCTGCTTTGGTCTCCCCCTGCCCCGGGTGCTTCCACAACACCTGCATTTATGTAATGGACCTAACGAGCTCTTCCTCCTCTTTTCTCATTATGTGTCCATACCACCTCAATCTACTCTCCCTCATTTTTTTCCGCGATGTTCCCCACCCCCAAGCTACCGCTAATATATCCATTCCTAATTCTATCAGCTCTCGACACCACTCACATCGCAGCATTCACATCTCGGCTATTTGCATTCCATTGACATGGCTCTCCTTCACTGCCCAACACTGATCCATATGGCATGGCTGTCCTAACCACTGCCCTGTAAAACTTCCCTTTCAACTTGATTGAGGCCCTCTTATCACACAGGACTCAGCTTGCCTGTCTCCACTTCAACCATCCCCCATTGATTCTATGGATCACATCGCAGTCTATTTGCCCATTGTTCTGAAACACTGACCCTAGGTACTTTACTTCTTGAACCTTTGTTACCAGCTCTCCACCAGAGAGTACAAAAGCAAGCAACTCCTAACCCTTTTCCCGCCTATGGCAGGGTCGGGTACCCATCTTGTCCCTCTGAATGGACATAGGGCGATATATTGGTCATAGTTTTTTTCTGCAGCCTGTTGCCGGCCAAAGCTGCACCCCTACGCTAATTTATCGTCGGTCTAGTGTTCGTTGGGGAATGCTACCGACGCCAGGGGGCCAGCTCCCACACCTGGAAATTTTGCCTCATTCGTGTAAGTGCCATCGTACACCCACACGGGACCTCGGTTTTACTTCTCATCCGAAATAATGCACACTGGCGGCCTCTCTCTCGCCCGAAAGAAGCCGACCAACTTCGGTCTAGTATCGAACCTAGAACTACTGACGCAGTTGCCGAGCGTGCTAACCACCACGCCACTGCGGCGGGTCTCTCCACCAGAGAGTACGTCACCATTATTTTCCTGTCCTTCCCAACTGAAAGCTAAATACGTAGTCTTCTTCATGTTCATCTTTAGGCCCAACTTTTCAATTGCTTCTCTAAAATCGTTTAGGCCCTTTTCTACTTGTTCTCCGGATTTCCTACATCATCCGCAAATACCATGCACTGAGGGGCCCACTCCCCCATAACCAGAATGAAAAAATATATATGGACTTCGTGCTGAACCTTGATGAATCCCAACCTTCTCTTGCAAGCGTCCAGTACTCCCCCAAGTAGTATTTACCCTGGCTATTTTACAATCATAAGTTACATATCCTGCACTATCCTAAAATATCTTTCTTCTACCTCCTTTTTCCATAATACTTCCCACACTACCTGTAGTGGAACACTGTCATAAGCCTTCTCCAAGTCAATGAAGATGGCATGGAGATCTTTCTTTGCTACCCTACGCTTTTCTCTATCATCTGCCTCAGAATGAAGATTGGTTCCATCGTGGGCCTACTAGAAATGAACCCCGAACTGATTTCCACGGACACTAGTTCTATCCCGAAGGCGACATTCTCTTACTCTCTCCCACAGCTTCATGAAATGGCTCATAAGCTTAATACTGTGCCTATATAGTTTCACCACAGCCTTGGACATCACTTTTGCCCTTGAAAAGTAGTACTATCCAACTCTCACGCCATGCAGCAAGCATTTTATCACCACTAGCTACCCTATCGAAGTTTCCCTAGCCACCTCATTCCTATGATCACTAGACTACGCCACATTTCAATGGGGATTCTGTCTGTGCCTACAGCTTTTCGACCTTTTATCTTCCTAAGGGCCCTATTTCCTCCTCCGTTACCCTGTCCACCACTCCAAAAGTGGTAGGATGGGTGTCGACGTCGTCCTCTCCTCTTGCAACATTCATGAGGATGTGGAAATACTCTTCCCGCCTCTCGTTTACTTCAGTAGTGAGAAACAGGACCCTACTTATGGTTCAGGGCAGCCCGTACCAGGTCCTGGAATAATACTGATTAATTACTCTGGCTTAAGTCGAAAAGGGGAGGGAGGAAATTCCCAAAAGTACGACTCGGTGGTCGGGCCAAAACGCCCCAAACCATGGTATTCCTGTACATTCCTAATTGTTTGTTGGTGGTTTAGGGCCGTTCAACTACAAGGTCATTAGAGCCCCGTCCACGGAATAGTTCTTATGCAGAGACTGCACAGACACTACAGTAATGCGAAGATTTTTGGGTATTAGCAGTACCCAGTTTTCCCAAACGACCACCCATGTCAGTACTAGCTGGGGTTGCGCTGCTTAACTTCAGTGATCAGACGAGAACTGGTGTGTCCAACGCAATTCGCCGCTCCTGTACATTCCTAAAAGGTTAATGAAAGGGGGGAAGCGCATTCGATAGAAGACTGTGGTAACTAGTCTGGAAAGCCAACCATCCTAGTGAGTTCCTTTTGGATACACCTGATGAAAAGTCACATGTCTGAAATGTCTTTCAGCTCCAAACTCTACCGGATGTCCCTGTCGGAAATATCCTTCATACTTCTGGACAGGATAGAGAACTCATTTCACACCACTGAATTTCATGTTTCAGCTCTGTACCAAATGAAACCCGATATATTGGGGAAAAACAAGACACTTTCGCCTTCGCCAGCCCTTTAAACCTCTTGAAGCAAGTAACCTACAAATGAGACCGAAATCTAATTTTTGCGTATAGAGCGATGCCAGAAGGGCAAGTTCTTGCGCCTTAGAATTTTATCAAATCAGCACATATAAATTTCGTGCAGTGCGGGTCCCGTAAGTAAACCGTAGAAACCCAAACCTTGCCTATATGCAATGTTGTGTAGAATGGGGTTTAGTACACAGAGAGGACAAGATTTATAGGCTATGGGTGTGGCAATTGGGATAAAAACCTTGATGCGAAACAAGGTCAGGAGAATGACCCTGATTTCATTAAATTGCAAAATTCGACAAGTTGATATTAACAGGGGAATTTTAAATAGATCAAGGCGTTAGCTAGGAAATACATAATGAGTAGGTGAAAGACGCTGACCTCCACAGTTCAAATGGTAAACCACGCTTACACCTAGAGCTCAAAGTACTCTGGTTCGCCAGTAACTGAGATCAGTGTGGTTTCTTTCTTTAATCAAGCCTGGTCATTTAAGATCAATCTATTATAAGGTTATTAACCGATGCCGAAAGGCTGGGCGAGCTACTACACCTGAGAATTTTGTCGACCTACAAGCATCTTTTTATCCACACAGAAAGGGTTGCTTTACGTGAGGGCCAGTTACATAGTGTCACACCTACCATACGGGACCATGGCAGATATTTTCCACCTTCGACAGGAAAACACATTTGAATTTCCCCTTTCTTTTCAACGAAGAAACGCCGTCTTATCTAATGCTGATGCCAGGATGTTGTTGTTTGTTGGTGTTTTAGGGCCCTTCAACTACAAAGGTCATTAGAGCCCCGTCCACAGCATAGTTCTGATGCAAAGACTGCGCAGAAACTACAATAATGCGACGATTTTTTTGGTATTAGCAGTACCCAGTTTTCACAAGCGGCCACCCATGTCAGTACTAGCTGGGGTTGCGCTGCTTAACTTCAGTGATCAGATAAGAACTGGTGTGTCCAACGCAATTCGCCGCTCCCCCGACGCCAGGAGAGGGGAGCTCCAAGACCTCGAAATTGCTACGATTTAAACGAATATTCGCCATGCAGAAACTTCCGCCCCCTTCTCTTGCCTGATTAAAAAGGTCGTTCACCTCACCTAGTGGTTTCCCTCAAACCCGCGAAAGGGTGTAGTATAGTTATCATGTGTGGATGAATAAAAAAAAACGCAACTTCTAACCCATTTTTCGCCCAAGACATGGTCGGGTACCCATTTTGTCTCTCTGAATGGACACAAGGGTGATATATTTGACGGTGTTTTTCTGCAGCCCCTATTCGTTGGGGTACTCCACCGACGTTTGGGAGCGAGCTCCTACACCTGGAAAATTCCTCCTCATCCTCCCGTTGCATAGTACAGAGGGTTCTCTTTTACGTGCAAATGCCATTGTACATCACACGGGACCTCGGTTTTACTTCTCATCCGAAGGATGGCGCATTCAGGGCCTCTCTCTCTCTCTCTCTCGCCTGAAAGAAGCCAACCCACCTCGATCCAGTATCGAACCTGGAACCACTGACGGAATAAATCAAGCATGCTACCTATTGGGCCACCGAGGTAGGTCCACGTCTGGATTAATGAATGAATAAGAAAACACGGCAGCGAAGAAGTGGAGAGGCTTTGGTGGTGATGATGATGTTGTGAACTTCAGCAAAACCCTCTCCCAATTTGTTTGTTTGTTGGTGTTTTAGGGCCCTTGAACTACAAGGTCATTAGAGCCCCGTCCACAGTGTAGTTCTTATGCAGAGACTGCACAGACACTACACAAATGCGACGATTTTTGTTTTCCCAAGCGACCACCCATGTCAGTACTAGCTTGGGTTGTGGTGCTTAACTTCAGTGATCAGACGAGAACTGGTGTGTCCAACACAATTCGCCGCTCACCCTCTCCCAAGTATGCGTAGGTGGGACAAACGAGTTCTCAGAAATAATAGTGGTGGTCGGCACAACTTTTGTCATTTCAAAAGAGAAAAAAAAAGAGCTAAAACAAGCAGTATATTATCTAATGTCAACAAAATACTTCGCATACCCAACGTCACTCCTGAAATGAGGATAAACACGAGAGACCAGAAGGAGGAGGTTATAGTCGTCAATTAACCCATTTTTTTCGGTGACAGATCAGATCACCGTGTTCAAATAATCCTTTACAGCTTAAAGACTTTATATGACATTTGCATTTAACACCTGCTAGAAATGTAATACATAATAGTAATATCTGTGAATGACTGGGCTTAACACAACCAGAAGAGGGATCTCAGATCACGATTTAGATAAGATTTACACACAATTTACCTTCTCCACCGTCACCTCCTGATTTGTACTCAATTTCGGATGTTCTTGATGGAGGTCAGTAACAATCATCTCTTCTACCTATTGCTCTACTCCACGTTGAGGAGGCACCATAAGTATCCCACTCCTCAGATTTAAGACTGTCTGTTTTAAGTCCTTTGTCCACAAATTTGGCTTCCAGTGCATACTTTGTCAGTAAGGAAAAAAACTCTATTTAATATCCAAAATTCGTACCAAGAAACTGCCCCATTCAGTGTTGCGACACTCTGATTTTTTGTTGCACAAAATATAATTTTACAGCTCCTCAGTTGACTGGTCTACCTCTGAATCCTGATTCTTGCTCACAGACTTGAAAAAGAGTAATTTCAAAGCCTGATTAAAACCATCAGTGACTTCAAGTTGGTTTAAAAAAATTTAGTAGGCTGCAGTAGGTCGCAAGTTCAAGTTTCTTACGAGGAAGAGAAGAAGAAGAATCTAAACATATGCCCCATACTGAAATTCAAGAACTACGTCTGGTCTAAAATTTGTCGATTACCTCTCCACGCTTTCTTTGCATAACTTGCTCTCCATCTCAAATTAAGCAATAGCTGGCGTCCTGCTTGTAATGGTGACCGCAGTGGTAATGGATTTTTAAGTCTTTGTCCTAAATACTGCATCTTGAAATATTAAAAAGTTCCTCGCCGAAACCCTCCTCCATAAACTTGTTACCTTTTCTGGGCCTTTAATTTCCTAGACACTAGATTTTCTTCTTGGTCACAGACCTGAAGAATATTGATCCCACACACACAGACAGCCATCAGCAAAGATTCGAATGAGGTGGTGCAATAGAGGAATTCCTTCTCAATTCAATAAGAGGAACAATGAAGAAAATTATGTAATCAGAGAAAATGTTACAAGTCTTAGAAAAGTCTTCTTTTTTTTCATCCGTAAATGATAATACAGCATCGGATGACCTGACAGACGCTAAAAGGAAAAGAAAATACAAGAAACAAAAAGTGACACACGCAAGTAAAAAGAAGAGCTTTTCTTGATCTGCATAGCTATGATAAAAAATTGAGAAACCTAGCGATCAATACTAATGAATTCAATTCTTCAAGAAAAGACCCTATTAAATGAAAATGTCGATGGTAAAAGACATGGTCGGAGAGCGGGGATGGTTGGGGTCAACGGGTACAACCAAATAGATATATAACACTTCCTCCTCCTCCCATCCCCTCAAAAAAACACTAACTAGTAAAAACATAACGCTTCTTTTATAAAGAAGTTACAATGTGAAAAATTCAATTTCTCTTTTGCAGATTTATTAGTTGCACCACAATGTAAGAAGAAGAACCTTCATACATTACGATGTCCCAACCTCAGACCTAGATCCATCTTAGATTAATGGTCCTTTTACACAGTCCTCGATGCCAGATAACCCATTTACTTCTTTTACGAAAAAAAAGGATGGTGGGTTTTCATTACATTGGGACCTTTTATTTCCACAGAGTATTGTACTTAGTACAGATTTCACAAATCTAGATAAGTACAATGATGACACTAAATAATGATGTCGACAAAAATGACACTGCACCTTCAACAACTGAAATAACGGCGCGCTAATCAGCTTGATTTGCTGCAATGAATGAATGATTAGGATCATTTCTAAAGGATTTAAATATGTAAAAAAAAAGAAATCACGTAATATAAGAACAGTCCAAAATGACAATGTATATGAGTGTGTGTCCGAATAGGGGGTGGATGGAGTTGAATCAGTTAGGTCCATTCACCGCCAGGGAAATGAACCGGTTAAAAAACCTACAGACAACATGTACATTTTTCTACAGAAACGATAATAAAATATTATTAAAACACATATTGCTTTTAGATATAGATAGATAATGATACAATTTAAATAGAGATATTTTACTGATTGTTTATTTGAAAATCTTTAAAATTGACGAACCTGAGGCATGTTGGACTGCAGTTGCCGCTGTAAGGAGTCCCTTTCTTTTTCAACTTCTGCTAGTTTACTTTGCATTTCAGCAAGCTGTTCTTGAGTTTCACGTAACGTTTCCATTAATTTATCCCGTTCGTCTAACATATTTACCATAAGCTGTTCAAAGTTCGCTTCTTCTCCCGAATATTGCGAACTTCGGGTGCTTATACTGTCTTCCGAGATGGTCGGCATCACATCACACATCATATTCCACATTTTTAAGGAGTGAATATTTCTAATTCCAAAACGAATATCTTTCTTCTTTCTTTGTCACATACATAGACACACACACTCCACCACTTGATTTTTGTAAGGTGAATCTATTATTCACCCTTTAAATGAAATAATTAAATACTTACGATAAGATGAATAAATGAAAATAGGAAGCCTTAACCTATCCATAATTTTCCTAAGCTTTAACATCAATCATCAAAATCGCAAAATCAACTCATCGTCGCCGAACAACCGAAATTCGATAAGTAACGATTCCATTCGTATTGTCCTACCGGTTCACATCATTTAACATAATCCATACGTCCAACAGTATCTGAAAAATGAAGGTCCGGCATCAATTTAACGATAAAATATCATTAAATTCAATGCCGATGAATTTATACAGTCACTAGGAAACGATTTAATACTTTAGCGTGCCATTTTGATCAACTCCAACCTTTTTTTTTTTGTAGCCCACAATGCATTGCTTTTGTAGCGCTAATGACCGTTCTATGACTTGATCGGTCGAGCAGTGACCCTAACTCGTCAACGGTTTCCCAACACATCGCTCTCATATAGCACAACCTCGCTACCAAACCCTACTACAGGACTTCCCAGTTCCTGAAAAACAATGTGATTCAATGCACATGGGGAAAATCGTGATTAGCGTCCAAGTTGACAGTTTTAAGGAAGCGATGTTTTAACTGCTTGTAGAAGTTCTCTTTACAGTCGAAATATTAAAATGTATAAATACTAGTTATCGTCTTTAAGTATTATAATCTTATTCAAGTTTAGAAGTTAATTCAAACTAAACGAAGCTCGATAATATTTTTCTTATTTTCTTTCTTCCCAGAATCTTCCATTCCCTATTGAGCCTCCTAATCACCAGCACTAAATTTCAGGAATCCTGTGTCCTTTTTTATGCAATACTTAATACTATTGCCAATTGAAGGCTCACACTCACAACGCGAAACAATCGCAGTCGCGGCGAATTATTCGCGTCAAAACGCTAACCACGTCAAACTCTGCGAATATATCGCGCCCGCACAGAATCAAACTGACGCGTTGGTGCGCGAATCAAGGCGAATCCACCGCGTAGCAGGTTAAGCGGCGTGTTCCTGTCGCGAAAAATCCGCTGCGACTGCGATTTTTTCGCGTTGGTGTGAGTGAGCCTTGCATTTTCTCGCTGCAGAAGTACTCCATGTAGAAACCTTCTTAACGCCATCTAGTGATTAATAAAGTAAACAATCCGATACTTTAAAGATGGAGGCCTCCCAATTGGGATGAGTGATTTTCTTTTGAGACCTTCTACCGAATATTTGACGGCAATAATGAATCCTTTTCAACGACATAACGTAAGAAAGTAATGCCAAAAAGTAGTAGGACGGACAAAGGTGAAAAGAATAATTTCAAGAGAACATTAAGCGAAAAATTGTCAGGTAGATTTAATGTGAACCACTTTGCTGATGGCAGGGAATTAACACTTCTCATGCTGTGCCTCAATTGTAAGTTCGATTGCATTTCGTTTCATTAGATGTGACCCTAAATGACTTCGCCAATTGTGCTGGGCGTGGTGGAAGGCTGAAGAAATCTACTTCCAATGCAATTAGCAGACAAGGTAAGTAGGCAGCTCGCTGTCATGGTAGTGTGGAGGTTTCACTCTCGTTTTCATGTTGTCACACAAGTTGCACGTGCATCATTTCTTGCTGAACAGAGGAACATGCATCCTGAGTGACATCACACAATTTAGATTGTTAGAATTTAAATATTCAAATTTTAAGACCAGGCGCACACTACGACAAAACTGTCTCACGACAGTCTTATGGGCAATGAAAGTCAATGGGTAGTCATACACTGAAACAAGGCATCTAGCAGACAAAAGTCATTGACAACCACAGAGCACATAAGACTGTCGTGAGACAGTTTTGTCTTAGTGCACCTAGCCTAAAAGCAATGGAATTCTTTATTTTTCAGTTTTAGAATGTTCTAATATTTTATTTCAAAAAATCAGAAAACAGTTAGTTGGTTGGACAATAAGGGATACAGTCGCATTTTTGGTTACCCGCATTTTTATTGTGCTCTCCAGGTTACAGTAGTTTTCAAGTTTTGTTTACCGATACATAGTTAGTGTTATCAAAAAGGATTGCCACTGTGCATGTTGTAACGAAGCATGGATTAATTATTATTGGGACAACATTGACATGAATACCTACGAATTACATACCACGTCAACTCCTCTACACTGATACAGTATATATTTGCCTTCTGAAGCACATTATCGGATAGACCACTACAGTAGGGATCACTAAAGTGTGCTTCTGATGTAACTATTTGGGATTATAAAGCAGTATTTTGCTTTACAGTAAAACAAATCACAAACGTCCCTGATAGTGACTTAGCATGGTATGAGAAGGATTTAGAAGATTTCAATATCGACTTTGAACCCCATTTAGAGGACCAAGAATACTGTGATAATCGTAAGTGCATTTATATTTAGTTGTTTTGCCTGCAAACAAGACGAATGCTAAGTATATTTTGAAATAAAAGCAACAGGCAAACTGTTGATTGAGTATATCGGGTCTTATAATTAAATTGTTCACATCCTACAGGCGTTCTGCCAATTAAATCAAACAAGTCCAGAAAGAAAAAGTCAATAAATTCAGCGAGCTCTATCGAAGATGACAAAGGTGCCGAGTATCCACTAGATATATGGTTTCTAATATCCGAATTTGTGAAGCCGGAAGATGTGGCAACATTTGCATGCATCTGTAAAAGTGCCCACACTGTTGTTAATTCTCCCAAATTTTGGTTTAGTTTATATAAAAGGTATGTAAATATCCCATTTTTTTCACTTATCTTCCTTACCTCCTCTAGGCAAGTACAGTCAAGAATATACTTGGTTTTTTTGTCTATATTTAGATATTACATTACTGAAATTCAGTTACCACAGAGACTTCGTCCAGAATGTATGGAACGACCTCACAGTTTAAAAGCATGCGTCATACGAGCCCTTTTTCACATGTATCCTCCATTTATTGAACGTGTGAGATCGTCAGCACCTTTCGAGAGTGAACCTCACTTGCTGACTTCATGGTGTTGCGTTTTAATGTGGCACCGTAAAAATCGAAATGCCTGGGATTTTTACTTCAAATTTCATCGTGACTATGGTTCATCTTTCAGCTGCTCGAGGTATAACAATTCAAGACATCCGGATTTGTTAATGATGTTGGAAGATGTACTTGCCAATTCTGAAGATGGCTGCAGGGTATTACAGGTAAGAAACACGTCTGCGAGTTTACAAGTACTGCATAGTGTGTATGGCCAGTGGTCAGAATCAGCCAATTCCTAAATTTTGTGGAGTTCAATCTGTCAGGGATCTTTACTTTGCAATTGGGATTTTTACTTTGAGTTCATGGGGGTATATGGTCAGTGATTTCCAACGTTTGTGAACAAATGCTTTTGGTAGGACACTGAACCTACTCAGTCCTCAGTCTTTAATGATCAATAAAGCAAATTTTTTTGTAATCGGTATTAAACGCTTTCGAACTATTCATGGACACCTGTTGGAAACCACTGATCAAATTAAATTTTGGCCAAAAGCTTGTGCAAAACGTAGAATGGCTTATGACTTTTTGAAAGAGGTTATCTTCAGTCTCGGACTTCAAAACACATTTACCAGCCCCTTCAGAGGGGCGTTGAACAACACAAACCCGCCTGTTTTTGAGTCTCACCACAGCGTGTGGACACTACTACTATTCCTAAACTGATTTCTCTCTTTTTCTCTGCATAGGTGACGTGCTTGAATTTTGTTTCTACACCTGCTGTAATGGGAATGTACCTTAATGGTGTTAATTTAAATGTGGGACACAGAATGCATCATCATAAATTAAAGCTGATATTTTCCAACACTTCCTATAAACATTCTCAATATAATCAAACTGCTGAAAACGTTACGATTATATTTGATCCAGTTTCTAACATTCGTGTGCTTAATTGGTGGCACCCTCATTATCCTAGAAATGAAACATGAAATTATAATAGTATATTTTGCTTCTCTCTGTCTCAGTTGATCAAAGGAACACCTTTCACTTTAACTGACCATAGTTTGTGTCAAGTGATACCACTGTAAACGACAACGATATTTATGTGTATTATATTGTTATTGTGCAGATTGTAAAATAAAAGCTATGAATACTTTAAAAAAAAATAAGACGTAATGCGAAACTTCACTTTATTATTTAAAATTATAATCACTTAAGAAGAATTAAAAATATATCACACAAAATGGTGTAATGATATTTGTACAAATTCAACTCATTGCCATGAAATTTTCAATTCTCGTTAACTGTACACTAAAATTAAAAGATGTTGGCAATTTCTCTTATAAAAAAAAGATTAGTAACAGTTTAGCAGCACCATTTTAATTTATTTTATACCTTTCTCTAGTTAAAATAGTGAACTTTATCTTCTTCCTGAACTAGGTGCATCGTTAATATGATCTATTTTATAATGATAATAATCTCCAGAAAAACGGGAGTGAGGGTGGGCGGAAGATTTATAGTGACTCTTTTTAAGATTTAAAATTACACAACACTAATAAAAATATGATATACAACAACTTTTTTTCTTAATATTTGATATTAAAAAGAAATTGTCCTAAGTACCAACAAGTAGGCACTAACAAAGTAGAGGAGAGAGAACATGTCCAGGTAATGGCAGTGTGTAGGATGTGTGTGACCAATTATCAAGTGCAAAACCATTTAGCAACCTAAAGTATACTTTTAAATTATTTTCTTTAAGTACATAAAAAAGGGGGCTTAGCTTGCATAAGGAAGGAGCTACAACCATGTAAAATTGAGAAAAACAAGACTCATTAAGCTGAAAAATAATTATCTATCTAATTCCTGATTATGCTGAATTTGAGTATTTGTAACTCTGTGAATAACTCTTGCTCCCTACTACAATTTTGCACGTTATCTGACAGAAGGCTCGGATTTACCTTAACACAGTCCTCTCGGTAATTTAACATCTACCGACGTCAAGAAAGACATCTTTCTACACATTCTTCATGTCGAAAGGGTAATCTGCTACTTCAGAGATTTCCCTCTACCTCGAGCCTCAACAATACAACTGACAGGTTGGAACCATGCACAATAGTAACCTTAAGAATCTCTTGCAGTATGAATTTTAGCTACTAGAGGTAAGCCATTTTAAAACTGTTGAATAGTAACCTGAGATAAGGGAAAATCAAACTTCAATAATTAAACAACAATAACAACAAAAAAGAAATCAAAAGGATACGTAGTTATATTATTAAAAACGCAAGAAAAATAACTCTGTATGTGTTTGTGTCTTTTAAAGATCTAGACTCTGTCCCCGTGGTCGTCATTGTAGAATGTTGGTAATAGAGGCTGCCTATCTGAGAAGCTTGAATCACCAATAGTTTCTGCCTCCACCACCAAGTCGTCTTGAAACGAATGCAGGCTGTTGTCTTCTTCTTCACCATTTACATCAAGATGATGACTATCATCAGAAGGAAGAAGGGAAGTGTCTGCCAAACCAATGGAAAAAAATTTCTAATCAGGGATTTGTCTTTTTTTTTAAATAATTTTAGTGAAAAGTAAAACAAAAAATAGAAGAAGGTGGATCTAAGAGTCCTACATTCGTTTCAGGAGTGAATCAACTCTGCCCCAAACAAACCCTAACTACGCTTAATCAGAAACTAAACTAAAATCGCTAAATTATAGTGTGAGCGACATGATCGATCGACAACGTCAACAAAATAAAGATAATTAAATAAAACTGTACTATGTTATGTGACTTTATTACTAATATTGATTTAAATATATATAGATAGGAATTAAAAACACAAAAAATGCTATACAAGTCAATTACAAAGCGTCACTGCCAAGTTTTAGTTAGCGGATGTCAATATATATTTATATCAATTATTAATCACATTTTTTTAGCTTTGAAAAAAATGCGTAGGGTTTGTGAAATCTGATTGCTGATTTAATAATCATTTGAATATTTCAAATATTCGTTTTTTCTTTAGTAATAATTTAACTAAAATCAGTATGGCTTTCTTTTTCTCACAGGTCAGAAAACAGGTTGAAATTTCTCTAAACATGAACACTGTTAATGCGTCAAACTACCGTTCTTACAAATTAGTATCACCGAGATAATTTTTCACGATTTCAACACACATTATATATCCCTGAAAATTAACCTAAACAAAATAGAATAATATCCTATAAAATAATAATTTAGATAGGTAACTTAAATAAAACACAATAACAATCAAAAATGAGGTGGATTTTTTTCTTCACTGTTAAGGAAAGTGCAATCGCAGAAATAAAGGTTAAAATCTTAAAATTATCTTTAAGATTAGAAGGAATAGAGATGAGAGAAATGTTGATTAATGCAAGACAAAAAAAAAAACGAAATTATTATTCACTAAAATTAAAATGGTACACTATGTGTGAATTTACAATTCTAGTAAATAAAGATGCTGTGAGTTAACAGTGAAAAATCATAACAATAACAAAATAACAATACTAAAATCCCAGAGGGTGCGCAGCAGATATTTTGAAAATATTTCACAACAATGGACTTGTTGGCGTGTCAGGTTAGTATCATGATGCCGCAATGGAAGCATCACGATAACAACTCAAAATACTGTGGAAAATAACAAATCGCACAATTATCTGCAGCGATTCACGCAGGTCTTTGTCCCATTAAAGAGTAAAACAAATAACAGCAACCTGATCTCTACCAGGAAAGGGGAGGGCGAACCTGTATACCTTGAGCTCCAATGTCAATGACTAACTACCAACTGAGCGACCAAAATGAACTCAAAAATTCAGAAATAATTCCTGTTACTATGAGAAATTTAAACTTGTTGCAGGCTAGAGGGGGAACATAATATACAGATCCGCCAAAACGTAATTTAGAAGAGAACAGCTAAAAGTAGTTTAGAAATGTCACACATGGGTATGGCTACTTTCAATTTCTCAACAAAAAATAACTGAGATCCAAATTTCGTTTACAGACTTGGATTATGTGCGTTTGTTTTACGGAATGAGGGTTGATTTCTAAGAATTAAATTGACAGTTTCAAAACGTTTTTCATCTCTGAAAAATGAATAATTGTAGACGAGTAAATAAAACTTAAAAAAATGGGGGGGTTATAAACTACAGTACTGTACAAACCCGGAAAGAGAGAGAAAAACAAAAACGAATTAATTATTATACAACAAACAATAGTATCATCAGCAATAAGTTATAATATCAAAGATAAGCATCTCTAAAAGGATTCTCTTCAAATCACATTTTTACACCTGTTAAACTCGTTATCAATTTCACACAACCCCCAACTTTAAAAAAAAAGTTGATTTCTTTTGTGAATGCTATGTGCATAACATATAGGTGCAGATATCTCTTACTTTATATGAATGACATCATTACAAATCTAGATATTCAACTCATAGAAATTCACGCAAAAACTACAAGAAATTCAAAAATAAATCGTGTAAGCCTTGACTATACCAACTACCATTAAAAACTGATGCATTTTTCAGAGTCATAATACAAATGTCACTAACATCAACTACTAGTACATATAACGAAAATGTCATTGTATAAAAATAATAACAGAATCAAGTCAATTAAGCTCTAATTAACTAATATCAATGATTTTCTCTTAAATTTGGTGTATGTGCGCATTCAATATTCTCCAAAAAACAACCACTGCACTATATCAAAAATTTAGGCAGTGTAACTTATTTCAGTCAAGGCAAGACTTTTGTCTTTGGTTCGTTTTCAATTCAATAAACTAAAGCATAGCACAGCAAATCCATTACTATGCATGCAATTTTTGATGATAATAATCACGATTCATTTTAAAAATTAAGCCATGACAAAACGAAAAAAATACTAACTCAAAATGTTTGTGTTTTCTTTCGAAACTTATTACTCTGCGTCATATATAGATAGATATTAAAAAAATGAAAAGAAGAAGCACTAACTTCGTTTGATAGCTGAATTTTTTACAAAATGATGCTTGGTTTCCAACGTCGGCATTGGCGTTCCACCATAATGAATTACAAATAATCGGATTTTAAGATGATGGCATATTTGATTGCATACAACTGTACAGTAACATAATAAATTCAAAACAATCCACACCTGAAAAGAAAAAAGAAATCGATTTAACTAACGTGCCGGCACCAAAGACAGTAAAAATGTCTGTATCATTGAATGAGATTACAAGTAGTCGGTCAAGTAAGAGAAATAAAATCATCGTCCAATTCTTGATCTTGCCAACCCCTTTTCCTTTGCCCACCTTGATAAATCCCCAATAGCGTTCTTGACTCTTGAACTCCTAGTATAAAAGTCGCGAGCGGCAAATTGCGTTGGATACACCAGTTCTCGTCTGATCACTGAAGTTAAGCAACGCAACCCCAGCTAGTACTGACATGGGTGGCCGCTTGGGAAAACTGGGTACCGCTAGTATCCAAAAATCGTCGAATTAGTGTAGTGTCTGTGCAGTCTCTGCACCTGAACTACACAGTGGACGGGGCTCTAATGACCTAGTAGCTGAAGGGCCCTAAAACACCAATGAACTATACAAGTCGGATTCTTTGGTGTTTTAGGGTCCTTCAACTACAAGGTCATTAGAGCCCCATGCACTAATGTGACGATTATTGGGTATTAGCAGTACCCAGTTTACCCAAGCGGCCACCCATGTTAGTACTAGCTGGGGTTGTGGTGCTTAACTTCAGCGATGAAACGAGAACCGACGTGTCCAACGCAATTAAGGGTACATATGCTGTCATCATTGCATGTGAAAGAACCCCTAAGCAAAATTCCCAGTGTAGGAATTGGGAATTCCCCTGGCGCCTGTAAATGGCTTTCGGGGCTGGCATACCAACGTTCAATAAACACGCACTATAACATTCCCCTCAAGCATGGTTTTTGATTAAATTCCTGCTTTTTTTCTTTTTATTCTGCTACCGCTTTCCTACTTTTTTGATAATTCGTTGACTCTTCCTTTTATAACTAGATATTCGAAACGCACTAAACTGGATAGTGGACTGAATATTAAGTGTTTCAAAGTGCAGCAAAGAAAAAGTGGAAGATATTATAAAGAGCCGAAAAAGATATGAGAAATAATCTATGAAGTAGTGGGCCATAAAGATCCTTGAGGGAGAGACACACGCCGACAACGGTATTCACGTGATTGGCTGTTGCCAGTCATAAAGTCACAACCATTGTTGTCTCAATTTAAGGCCAATGTAGGGATATAACAGTTCAAAATACCCTGCACGAAAACCAATAAGAGGACAAGGCTGAATGCTACATCAAAAATTCGCACAACTTACCAAACATAACCATAAAATAATGTATTCATTCAATGTAGTATTGAAGTATTGATTAAGAAACAGCATCCCTGGTCCAACCAATACTGTATCTAAATAATCCATCTCACTTTTAGTCATATGAGCGACCTAGAAAAAAAAAAGTACGTGAACACGTCATTCTGCAAACAGTAGAAGTAAGTTTGCAACAAAAGTTTCAATAACAAATGCCATCATACAAATAAAAGTAATACTTCTAACCACAAGTCTATTGGTCACTTTTGCAGCCACTAGTCCAAACGTTATTATATATAAACAAGGATGATTTTCATATATATGAGTAACTGATTTTTGATAGATGATGAACGCTGGTACAATTACCAGGCTGAAAGGTATACAAGGAGACAAGACACTTGTATCCTGAAAAAAAAAAGTGATAAAGTTAGTTAAGTAGAAATCACACAATGATTTTAACAATCCACGTCAGGTAAAGAAAAAAAAATCAAAAACAAATGTACTCAATAATTATATAGTCAAGTGTTTACAGAGTTTCACCACATACTACGAGTGCAGAGAAGAAGAGTGCAGTGAGCACCAAAAAAACAAATAAGAAGCAAAATATAATGCATGCATTAAAGGAACAGACAATAAGTAACCACGCATCAAAAAAGAAAAATCAGGTAATGAAATGCAAACACAGGAAACTAAATCACAATTGAACATCTCCAGGAAACGTCACGAAAATTAAGAATTAGAATAAAACTAGTTCTGTATTTTAACTAGAGATAAAATTTCAAATAATTAAATAATTTCAGATATCTAGCTTATTCCACGACGGAAAAACAAATAACTATCCTCTCTCTCACAAAATAATACTCTCAAATGTATATAAGGCAAAAATTAAAAATTGGTGGGCTTGAATGTGGTAAGATTATATGTATATATTTTCATGATGGTGTAGCAATGAAGTGGAGTTAGTGGTGCAGCAAACAAAACAATCCATTAAGAATTACACTTACAGCAACAGTCGAGCCATTTTTTCCAACACCACCCATCAAGATGACGTTAATATTAGTATAAAAAAAGACAGTCGCTGCAATGAGAGCACTGCCAAAAGGTATTACTTTTAGCTCCACATGTAAGATGGGAATCTAAAGTAAGGGAAGCAATAAAGCAGCAGTGATTTTCATATTAACGTTCAAGAAATGATTATTGTCATCATTTTTTTTTGGCTAATTCAAATTTAAGAAAGTAAATAAAAATTTCAACGATGATCTAGAAAGCCCCTCTCTCTTTCTCTTTCTCTCTGGATAAGATACCTTTAAAAAGTAAACATGTCTCAGAATTAGTACAACTACAAAACTACTAATGAAGCTTGATAAAGTAAGCTTTTTCCTTTGTCACTTTACTATGCTTAAATTTCACCATACTGAACTATCCTCAAGTGTTCCTCAGTAATTTTAGTGAATGATTAAAATAGTGTTAATGAATGGATGAACATTGATTTTATGCTAAGATGCTTATAATTCTGACATGAAAAATTCTTAGGAAACAATAAATAGTAGTTGATGCATGATCTATAATAAAATATAAGAAAAATAGCACTTAGTAGAGAAGAAGAAGGAAGGTATTGAATAAGATTTAGTTTCAAAAGGTCAGAGGTAGAAGAAACATGTTGCTAATGGTTCAAATCACCAATGGAAACACTAAACTAGCAATAAAAATTAGAGAGCATAAAAAAGTCAACTGCAAGCACTGTAACAAACAAAGCAAGCAAAAGCATTACACGACTTAAAAAGAATTGGAAAGGAAGAGCAATACAATGCAAACTCGTCATCATTATCCAGAAACTGATTTGCTAATAGTCTCCCCACTTACAGCAACGGTTGATCCATTTCTACCAGCGCCTCCTGTAAATATAACGTTGAAATTTCTAATGAAGGACATACTGGAGCCAACGAAAATGATAACAGCAGGTATGTATTTCAACTGCATATTTAAGGCTGGAATCTATAAAATAATAAGCAGAAAGCTGATAAATATGTTCATCCACCTTCTCGTGAAATCAGCAGATGTCTGGGTGACAGCAAAACGTTTAATGATTAATAACATTAACCTCGAATCGGTAAGTTTATTAAAAACACTATAACAGTTTTTTCATATCATGACTTCAATAAAATAATAATAATAATTTTTCTGAATTTGAAAATAAATACGACCTGTATGTTCTTTGGAACAAATACGACAAAAGGTAGAGGTGCACTTTGAAAATCACAAAATGAAAATATTACCGTATAACTCCAGATGCCGGCGCCAAAAATTCCAGAAACAATATGCAATGCTATCACTCCAAATTGGGCTTCTGTCACATCAAACCTTAAACAATTTAATAAATTATGTAGTGACAATATAGATAACCAGCTGCCAGAAAGTTAATATAAAAACATATGTGGATCACACACATACCTTCCAAACCTCAAAGTTCCTGAGACATATGTCTGCCAATGGGCCGAATAAAACAATGTCACAGCAGTCATACATTGAACAAACATCCAGTCTGGGTTTGTACCTAACTGTACCGCAATACAAGCTGACACCGATACAAACACTGTAGAAAAAATTTCATAATTCCACCATAAAAATGACAACATAAATCAAACTTTGGTAAATAAAAATATCAAGCTAACCTGTGGAGATCGAGTCACAACCATGATCAAACAATTCGCCAAGTGGTGAACTGGTCGAAGTGCGACGTGCTTGTTTGCCATCAACCGCATCCAAAGATTGGTACACAAATAGCCCCAAAGCACACAGAAGGAAAGCCCATCTTGGCACCTAAAATAATAAATAGTACAAATTATAAAGCAAATTAATACCTTGAGGGAGGAGGGTTTACTTACTCTTGTCGTTATATGCCTTCGTCAATAATAAATTATATTTAAACGTTAGGTTTGTAACTTAACCCTTTGTGATATAGCAAAATTACACTTGGTTAGTAGAGCGAATATACATTAAATTCATCCAGTTTAGCTTTAAAGTTGGCTCTTCCTTAATGTGCAGGAAAAGAGACAGCAAATACTTACTGTCACAGTAGGAAGTTGCTAATAGTTGAACACTTGTTAAAATATAAATATTGACTGCCTAAGCTCAGAGGCGTATCTGATAATCTGAGACACAATGTACAAGGCACAGTTGCAAAGCCTTCTGTGCTTACATCCCACATCGGAGTCCTGCAAATGACTCACTTGCTCCTAGCTACAGTCTAATACCCAAAAAATGAAAATGTACTCTTTGGCAATGACAGGAAATTCACGTACATTCACAAAATCAACATTAATAGTCCAGGAAATGCACAAAGGATTAATTCCAGCAGTTAGCAGACTGATATAGTACACAATGGAAACCGATTTTTCGAGCCACAAGGCGGAATGCCATAATTCAGAAATTGAAAAGTGCAAGGAGGAGGAATAAAGGATATGTCTAAGTTCAAAAATATGTGATTATGAAAGACAAGTTACTATTACATGAAAGATAAGCTACTTTATTACGTCTGTGGCAAGGTCATCAAGTCTACTAGTTCTGGAGTTTTGACTCTCCATTCCCTCATATTCCTATCCAGACCCCTGACCACCACCTACAGTATAGCTCCACGTACCCCCACGGCTCTGGCCTACCTCTACATCGCCTGATAACCTTCAAACCTGGATCTCTGTAATGGACCGAATCAATTCTTTCTTCCTTCTACGTCTATTTCTACTACGTGCATTCCATTTAGAAGGATTTTACACGCTGTCCTCTAAGGTCTACAGAACCGTAGTTAGGCCTGCTATGGGAGCGGTGAGTTGCGTTGGACACACCAGTTCTCGTCTGATGACTGAAGTTAAGCAACGCAAGCCCAGTTAGTACTGACATGGGTGGTCGCTTGGGAAAGCTGGGTACTGCCAATACCCAATAATCGTCGCATTGGTGTAGTGTCTGTGCAGTCTACGCACTAGAACTATGCAGTGGACGGGTCTCTAATGACCTTGTAGTTGACGGGACCTTCAAACACCAACAAACAACAACAAATAGGCCTGCTATGCTGTATGGGTCGGAGTGCTGGGCAGTTAGGAAGAACCATGAAAGGCAAATGCAAGTGGCTGAGATGCGAATGCTGCGATACATGTGTGGGGTGTCTAGATCCGACCGGGTCAGAAACGATTACGTTAGAGGTAGCTTGGGGGTGGGGGTCATTACGGAAAAGATGAGGGGAAAATCGGTTGAGGTGGTATGGGCATGTGATGCGGAGGGAAGAGGAGGAGCTTGTTAGGTCCATTGTGGGACTGCAGCTGATCGGGGGCACCAGAGGTAGAGGAAGACCAAAGCGAACGTGGGAGCAGGTAGTGCAGGCGGACATGGAGGCGTGTGGGGTGCGGGGGGACCTGGTGGGCAATAGGCGGGAGTGGAGGATTAGAACCCGCAGACCCGACCCTGCCTCAGGCGGGAGAAGGGTGAGATGATGATGATGATGATTACACGCTGTCCTCTAATCTGACCTATGCAGGATAGCAGGTTAACTACCACCCTAAAGAAGTTTTCCTTGAGTTTCATGGGATCATCTAATCACACACAATGCCACTGGTCTGTTTCTGCTTCATCCATTCCACACCTTGTCTAAGGATCACATCAGAATTTTAATTGATCATTATGCTTAGTAACTAAGTCTCTCTCTTCTCAGGTCTTGTGGTCATTCAATCCTTTCTCTACTTAATCCTTTCAATCTTCTAATTTTCTACTTCCGTGTTCCATTGTTACATCGCCTTTAACACGGTAAGCTTGACTGCCCATTTCTCTTGGGGCTTCTAAACTTTCGGGTTCCAGGACACTCTACACGCTCTACAGCCCTTTTCTCGGGATTGAATAATAGACGTTCTAGCATACATCGAGCCCAACAAGATTTTAATGCTCTTCATTTGACGCTCGATGATCTTTTACTTTCGAAAAAACTGTTTGGCGGTACTGTAATTTATAATAATCTTCAACAAAATCCCCATCCCTTACCATTTTAGACGACTCTGTCCCTCTAACCTCATCCCCTCCCGCGATTAGCCTCCTTAAGGTTTTACCTGTTATAGCTGATTGGCCGTTTCCCAACCCACCCTGGTGGTTCATCCAGGTAAATCCAAAATCCCTACGATTCTCAATGTCCTCTGTAAATGGTGTGCACTGGGGCACCCATTCCCCTATACCAATCAGTAGCTCATTGCATTACCGAAATGAATAGGTAAGGGCCTTCAGCTGGAATAATCCTGTAATCTCAATCCTGGTATGGACCTATTAAGTCCAAAATTAGCTCGACATGACGAGTTAATATTTAAATTACACATCAAAGTCAAATCTAGAGAATAATAACAGAGGACGTCAATTGACTAATACATTAAAGCCATTTTGCTATTAATCAGATTGAGCAACTGACAGGAAGGGCGGAATAATGATGAAAAAACATTCAAACGTTTAGGCTATCTTTACGTAATTATAACAATAAAAAAAGAGAGAGAATAAACGTGAAAATTGGAGATAACGTTGCTAAAGTAACATTTACAGTGTGTATTTACTTTATTTACAACAAACATAAATATTAGCTATCTGTTGTGAATCTCGTTCAGGCCAATAGCTTGAAATGTACAACGTTTATGACAAGTTATCAAACGTAACAATTAATAACTCAGTTGAGATAGTTTCTTAGTTTAATTACGTATACTCAACTACTGATAAGGTGAACCAACTTTCAAGTTTGAAAAGGTTGATTTTTATAGGTTTTAAAGCTGTAATCACCATGGCCCAAATTTTTGAACAATAGTTTTTAAAATAATTGAAGGAGAAAGAGATGAAAGATAATTTACATGGGATACAATTTTTTTATAATTTTAAGGTAAAATGGACGTCGTATGACGATTTGTTTTACGTGAGTGGATAACCAATTTAAAATGAACGACGTGTGATGAGAGAAAAAAAACCATTTATATACCAACCTTCAAAACTGAACAACTGTTGCACAATGATTCAAGAATATTATAGCAGAATTTGCATACTTGCTTGACCTCATAACATTCTGTTAAGATTAAAAATTGACTAAATGTGTTTGTCCATATCTCTATTCAAGTCTTTTGATTTCCTTTTCAGTTTAAGTGGCAGTGACCTTTAACTTGATAAAACAGGGTAATTTTAAGAAGCTTGTACAAGTGTCTATATCACCATCATAGACTTTCAACTAAGTGTTTCTCACGTGTCAAAACAGTGGCTTATCGACATTGTCAATCAACAACATCATCACCTCATTTCATAAATAATCATTCAATTTTCTGGCAAGCCTAAAATATAACTTGAAAATTATTCAACGTACATTAGGTATATACAGTAATGCTATCCATTAAGATCCATCATCATTATACTAATCATCCAAATAACAACCAGTCAACTCTGTCATATTTTGAAAGGAAGTTGATGTGTTGAAATTCAAAGTATGTTTTTAAATAGTATCATCGTACATAATTGTTATAAAACTAACATATGCATTTACTTTATAGTGGTCATGTGGAATAATGATGATCAGTTGTTGAAGGCCACTTGTCGAATATTTAGTGGAGTTTCTTAAAAGCCGTTTCTCTGAAAACTAATACTGTAACCCTAAAATGAGTGAATATCAAATTTGACAGAGCTGAATTATAACACAGTATTAATTATTTAGTTGTGTCCCACTCTCAACTTTTAAAATAAAGAAGTGCTGTACAGTGGAAAGCTATTCACAACTGTACATCTTTACATATCACACGTGAACAGTAAAGCATGAAACAAATGTATACTTACATCTTCTCTTGCATTAGGACTGTAGCAAACTAGGATAAGTGAGGTGACAATGTTCACGAGTAATCCAGCAATAGTTATTAAATTAGGAGCTAGCCAAAGAGGTAACTTCTCTACCAGCCATGACCAATATATTTGCATTAAACCATCCATTACACTCACACTCGTACAGCTGTACTTGTGATCGCTTAAACGTTTCAACTGCGCTATAGTAAGCACCTCCGACTTACCAAATAGCATTTTCATAAATGTATTATAATTCCTCATTACTAAAGAATTCTGAAAGTTATCGTCAGCAATTATTACTTATCAATTGTATAAGGTATATACATGTCTTTAAGAGTAACATCACGAACTCGCATTTCAGTCTTACGCCAACATGTTGGTTTTTCGACCGAGATTTCCATGTCGGCAGATATCACAACCGCAATTCATTTTGAGACTTTCAAAACTATTTCATGATAATTCAAACATGTTAATTTCTAGAACGTTCATAACGACAAAATTTTTTTCAAAATGGTCATCCATATGTATCCAATCTAAAGAAATAAACGGTTATATAAAGAATAAAGAAAAATAAAATCCTTATCCAACTTGACAGCAATGACATCGAAAGGGTCGTTCTGATAGTATTTACTATGGTTAGGACGCCAACTGATTGTCACTTAACGTAGTTGCTTCAAGAGTGAAAAAATTACGTAAGACGTTTTAAAAATAATATTGGTAATAATGTGTTAATTTATTTATTCCTAACTGAAAATTTCAATGTGATTATTTATAAGGTATACTTCATGAACGCTCCCTCATCATGTTATTGTAACGGCAAAGGCCTCATGGGATAGGAATTAGTCGCTGCAAATGGCGGAATTCCAATCGGACAGAAATTTCAAATAAACGTTGATTTAGTTTACCTTTCGTAACTTCAACAATTATGTGTAAGTAACTTCGTTACAAATCTCCTTCAGCTTTCCTTATGTAATGATAGTGTGTGAATCCCTACAGTGAGACAAAATTATATGATTAGGATGTAGTATTGTGACTTGATTGAAGAAGTACTAAATACCGACATGAGTGTTAGTTGAATGAGTTTGAAAATGGGACCTGGACGTCACATTATGAAGTTAACCCCCTACGCAATTTCTAAAAAATCCAACTACGTGCATGGTGTAAAGTACTATTTCATTAACGATACAGTTTTATGAACTTGTCACTGCAACCGTGAAGAATTTATAACATAGTAAGACTTGTAACATAGATTTTAATGTTGACACTCGCCAACAACCCGTAGTTCCTGAGTGTAAGTTATCTATCAAGTGTACATTTCTATATTGTGATTGTAACACTATTTGGAATCTTAAACTGCTCTGAAGATTTGAACACATTTTTAAATGTAGATTTGAAAATTTTACAGCTGCCGTCAGTATAGTGCCCACAATAGTAGTTGCTAGTGTGTTGGTTGAGTTACTTTGACAAGTCCACAATTTAGTTAGTGATCTATACACCACTACTTACATAATGCTCACATACGTGTGATATTTTAGAGGACTGCATTAACTTAAAACTAACCAACCTGTTATTTGCAGGATTTATACAAATATTTCAAAATGGTAAACAGAGAGAGAACCATGCAATTGTTTTCATCCTTACAGTGACTGGTGGGCTTTTCACTGAATAATGATTCCTTCATCCAGTAGACTGCTTGTCGTTGCTATTATTATTAATTTCGTGACAGTGTTACTGCTAACTTAAAAGATACCAAACTAATGCTCGTCCACTACTTTTCCAAAAGTTGTTGTGTTCTCATGAGTGTTATTGTTGTTGAATAGTCGAAGAAACGTCTGATAATGAATATGAAGTATATAATTAGGTGAAATTGCTCATCAGTAATGCATTATGCATTTAGATAAACTGGATTACGCAAGTGCCAATTCGTCGTTAAATCATGCAAATTAAATTATATTCAACTCTATGTTTGTGAGAAAGCAGAAAACATAAAAAAAAAGTCATGCATCCAAGTGATTCTGAAGAAAACTCTGAACATTTGGAGCTTTTATCAAATGGCAATTGTGGTACTGTTAACGGAATTCCAAGAGGCCATTTGGCAGAAAATGACGAAAATGTCGATGATCGAAGCAGTAGCAGTGAGGATGACGAGGACTGTAGCGAAGAAGAAGATGATGATGATGATAACAACATAGAGTCAGATTCCAGTGATGGTAGCGTTGGTAAGAATGATAACGATGAAGATGGCGAGGATGAAGAAGGTAGAGTAGTTACCATTATTAAATAACTCTATAACACTGTCCTGTGTGGCTGAAATTTTGTTTTTCTAATTCCTCACCTAGAGTCTGAAACTTCATCCGAAGAAAGTGAAAATGATGAATTACCGATTAAAAGAGCACGTTATTCGTTGCCAAATGACATCGACAGCGATAGTAGTGATGGGGAGTCTGAAAAGTGCCCTATTTGCCTGAGTCGGTTTTTAGGTCAAGAAATAGGCACTCCTGAAATATGCGATCACGTTTTCTGCCTGGAATGTATTGCAGAATGGAGCAAAGTAAGTTTTGTTTACTACCAAAACTATTATGGCGGTAGTCTTCGCACTTATTTAATACACGATTTAGCGTCGCTCTCCATTTGTGATGCTGGACGTGATATTTCAGCATTTTTTTTATATTTTCTGTCAGTCTCGAGCAGATTCTTGACTTGGCTAAAGGAATTCTCAATGGGAATTAAAACTATCCAGCTCCCATGTAGGGGGTGTACGATGCCACTCACCACTGCATGTAAAGCAAACCTTTCTAAACTGAAAAAAAATAATATGCGATTAGATCAGCAAAAGTTTCAGGTTTGGGAGCTCGCTATCTGTCCCTCTGCGTTTGGGGGTAAATAGCCGTTAGAGCAGACACGTCTGTCTATCTAATCTTATTTCCATATGTAATATTTTCACATGTACCTTTATCCAGAATTAGAGATTCTTGAGAGTGGCATCAGTGATTTCATTCTGACTTCAATTGAATGTATTCCTTGAAATAAGATTTACTCTCTTTACTATCTGTTATTGTCAGTGTGGCTTTCGTGATAGCAGGCAGTTAAAAACTGTTGAGGAGAAACGAAAAAAAAATATAGCACAATCTTTTGTTTTGATTATGTAGAACATGAACACGTGTCCTGTGGACCGGAAGGTATTTGATACCATCTTCGTTCGTCGAATACTACTTGGCCCTATCTTACGACAGGTATTGTTCTTAGTACTCCGTCCCATTTAAAAAAAAACTATTGTGATCATTTCCTTAAAGAATTTCATTTTTACTTTCAGGTATCAGTTGGTGATCAGGCTACCGCTGCTGCTGAACCCGATGATCTGACTTACTGCGAAGTCTGCGGTAGATGTGATCGAGAAGACAGACTTTTATTATGCGACGGTTGCGATATGGGGTAAGAAACTACTCACTAATTCATTTTGCATCTGTTAGATTATTTGTTATATATAATAAAATTTGGTTTATTTTCCTTTCTCGCCCTCTTTTTTTTCATTTGTAACCCTGATAACAGGTTTCATCTTGAATGTTTATCTCCTCCACTTGCTGCTGTTCCTGTTGAAGAATGGTTTTGTCCTGAATGTGATGTTGAAAATCGACGTAAGTCTCTTATTGTCTGAAAAATAATTTAGAAACAAATTATTTTCATGATCAATAGTAAAGTATTATTTTTTTCAGACGTGACCGGCAATAGTCGAGAAGATGAAGGAACTTTAAATCGTAATTTCACACCTCGTTTACTTCCACGAACAAGACAAAGTGAAAGAGTTCGAAGAACAATCCAACGCAGCCGAGCCACAAGAACTGTCATCGATCCTAATCAGGTGAGTTTTATATATAATATAAATAATTGAAAATTAATGGACACTTCCAACCGAAAATGAGAGAATCTATTGCTGGACTTTACCATATTTCAATCAATCTTTTTTTTTTTTTTCAAAGCCTTCGACATCCAGTTTAGAGTCCTCACCAACTAGCAATACAGTTAATCGTCGTCAAAGAACTAAAAGTACAAGAAAAACACTAAAAACTGTTAGGAAAAGAAAGACCAAGAAGCGTAAAGGGAAACTCACTCCTCGAAAGAAGGGAGTGGGAAAAAAGACAGCTTCTGGAGTTGGAAAAAAGCGAAAACGAAGGAGGCGCAAGAGACGAAAGATTGTGAGTTTTATCTGTTTGACTATAAGTCATTTTTGGGAAATTATTTCCTTTACGTCTTTCATAATGGCTTTTCTTTGTTCAGGGAAAGAAACGATTGGTATCTAAAATTAAATGTCTGCCTATTTCATCATCAAAAACTCGCTTGGCAGAACAATTGGGAGTGAAGAAGATGCTTCCCAACCACTTTCTTCCTATAATGCAAGCACCGTCCAAATCTCGGGGAGCTTGTGGTGCCCGGCCTTCAGATTTGGTCACCACAAGATTGCAACTCTTTGGAGACAGAAATGAACTGGATCCTCTTCCCGATGGGTAGGCAGACATCGTCCAAGTCGTGTGAAGTTCTGTTGCAAGGTAGCAAATGGGTAAACGCCAACTTGTGCATCTTTTTCAGGTATGTTGACGATGGAAGTGATGTTGCTGTGACTCGAATAGTTCCGTCACACAGAAATTTAAAAGGAGCTGTCAAAAGGTTATCATCTTCCGCCGTTTTTTCTCATCATCCAGTTGCCTTGACAAATATTACTCGGTTAGGCTCTCTCCTATTATGTGTTTGAATGGATAGAGTTGGTTCGATTGTAACTGACTTTTGGTGTGGTTTAATTTTAGTGGTTCTGTACACGCATCTTACCCCGAAAGTTCTCAGCCGGTAGCACCTCCTCCGCCTTTCGACGTCCTTGGAAGTATATTAGACAGTCAGGCGGTGCTGAATTCGTCATCAAAGAATGTTACCATCATGAGGGATGGTACACTGATGTTAAATTCGTTTCCTAGTGACTCGGGCAGTGTGAGTCAAAGACCGGGAGATCCAAGTCATGGTTCTCGAAGTAGTAGTGGTCATCATCGACATAGTCATCGAGGAAATCCTCCTCCGTCTGCTGGTGTCGTTCCCGTGGACAACAGTGGAGAACATCGTTGGTCACGCAGTTATCGAGGAGTGAGTGGAATGTCCGACGAGCACAATAGTGGACGCTCTTATTCGGATTATAACAAAGGCGGTAGTAGTGGAGGTGAAGGTGGTGGACACAGTAGTGCCGATTCTAGTAGAACTGGGACGTCAACGGGGTCGTCCAATCGGAAGCATAGTAAAAGACTTGAGAAAGAGACAAAGAAACAGGCTGAAGAAGAGGACATAGACATTTATAGTGATATAGAGCCAGGGTTTGAGAATGAAGGAGACGAAGGAACTGCCACAGACCAACTTGGAAACGTTGACGACCTGAGTCTGATGGATGGCGATACTCGAAGTTCCGTCGATGGTGAAATGCAACACATGCAAGAGATAGAAGGTGAAGAGGACGATGACGACGATGTCACTGCGAATTGTAGTGACGCATGTAGCGAAGATGGGTTGGTAATTGACGAGAGCGTCAAACAAGATGATGACAAAAGTGAATCTGAAGTCCTGCAAAACGACGAAGAAGATGAAGATTCTTCGAGCAGTAACTTGGTAATTGATGAAGTTGGAGAACAGGATAATAACAATGTCAATGATCAAGCTGTGGCCTCGCACCAGTTCAGAAGTCCTCAGCAGGAGTATACGAACGCAGATGATGCTTCAGCTGGTGAAGAAGGAGACGAAGACGACGATGATGATGAGGAGGAGGAGGAGGAAGCTGAAGAAGAGAATGTCGAAGATCAAGGACACAGAGTTGAAGATGCTGGGGACGAGGCAGATAATGAATTTCAAGCTGATGATGACGATGATGATGGAGGCGACGATGACGACGACGACGATGATGATGACAATAATGCCGACGAGGAGCAAGAAGAGGACGACGATGATGACGAGAACAACAACATTAATAACAATGATAACGACGCGCTTCCAGATGAAATATCTTCTCCTCAGGTGTTTCAAGAAAGTGAAGCAATCCCTGAGCCGCCACCCCCACAACATCAGGATTCTCGTGATGGTACCGGTGAAGAAGAAGAAGAAGACGATGACGATGAAGAAGAGGAAGAGGATGGAGCTGAAGAGGCTCAAGAAGATATGCTAAAGGATGAAGAAGAAGAAAATCAGGAGGATGCCGGAGAAGAAAAAGAGGACGAAAATGCTTTGGACAATGAACCGATGGATCAACGAGGAGAGAATGAATGTTGTGACGAGGAGGAAGAGGAGGAGGAAGAAGAAGAAGAAGATAGGACTGTGATGCGCGAAAACGAAGACGAGGATCAACATGAAACTGACCATGGTGAGAGAGACAAAGTAATGGAGGACGAGGAGGAGGAAGACATCGAGGTAGACGACCAAAGCAGAGAACCTGTTGAGGAAGGAGATTCTACCGAGGTGCAGGCCACCAGAGACCAAAGTCCCAACTGTAGGGAAGATGATGAAAATTATCCGACAGCTTACGATTTGGCCTCCAGCACCAACGACAACAGCATGGATGTACATGTGTCAACAAATAATGATTCTTGTAAGCAGGACACGGAAGGAGAAGCGGTTGAAGACGAGATGGATCAGCAAGAGGACGCTCAATCTGAAAATCCAATAGCCACCTTCAATGCGGAACAACTGCCTTCCAATGAGGATGCTGAAGCCGACGGCATGACTGTTGCAAGGCGCAATCATGAATCTCCTTCGGGACGTGTTGGTGGAAGGCTAAAAGGATCTAAAGATTATGAAGAAGGTGAGATTGTAGATTCTCCGCCACATAGAAAGTCGAAAAACAATCGTAAGTCCAGAGGACCGCGAACTGAGAGTCCTGATGAGTATACTGCTCTTCCTCGTATCACCATTGCTGAACTGCCTCGCATCCCGAAAATAAAACGGGATTTGAGATCTGGTAACAAAGAGCATCCTGAAACTGGTTCTGGCGGTGAAGGTTTTGGATCTGCAAGTGGGAGCGCAACAAGTGGAGGTGCTGCTGAAGTGAAACGAACGGGTGTTTTGGCCCGATTGGACGCTGGAAATACTTCTGAGATTAGTTGGAAGAAACTGTCTCAAAAAACGAGAACTCGAAATTATCGTGACGGCAAACCAAAGAGTGACCGCAAGCATTTTCGAATAAGGGAAATAAAGGAATCATCCAAGAAGATTGCTGAAGAAAAGAAATTGGTGATCAGTGGAGGTAGTAGTAGTGGTGGCGGTGGTAGCAGTAATACTAATAATAATAACAGCAGTAGTAATGGTGTTAGTGGTGTTGCCCCTGTAGGAATCAACGAAGACTCGAAGAAAAGGGCCCTGATGATAGCCACCACACCAACAACGGTAATCACTGAAAAGGATAGGCACAAGGAGAAGGTTAATAGGGATACCTTGGAGCACCACAACAAGTATGGCGGAGAGTCGCGGCATCCTGAAGTTAGACACGGAGTAGAACCAAAACACGTGGAGGTCAAAGACTGGGTGCCAAGAAGCAAGGAACGATCTCACGAGAAAAGATCGAGTTCCAAGCACAAAGATAAGCATCGAGACAAGCACAAAAGTGAAAAGCATAAGGAGTGGAAGGAGAAACACAAACACAGTGGAAGTGGCAAGTCCAAAGAGTCTGGTGCTGAAAGGATGAAGGACAGAGAAAGAACTTACGAGAAGTACGACAAGATGACGTCGGCCTTGGAGAAGATGGACAAGAAAGAGAAAAAGGAGCAAAAACGAGAAAGGAAAGAATTTGAAAGGATCCATCGAGAAGAAAAACACCGCGAGCACAAGAAACAGCGGGACAAGGAGAAAGAGAAGATGATGGTGATCTCTAAGATGGTGGCGCCTCCAATCAGTAGGGAAGTGTCTCCCATCGAATCCAAGGAAGTGTATGCATCGGGAGATAGCATCATTGTCAACTTGAATTTCAGTCGTCCACCTGGTAAGGAGAATGCCCTCAAGGAGTGCAAACTAAAGGATGAGAAACTGATGAAAGTCAAGGAACATTCGAGGAAACTGGACGGTGAACCTCGTGAATCCAAAAAACAACGTCTGGATGCTGAAGAAATGGAGTGTGCTTATCCCAAGGAGAGATTTCGAGACAAGACATCTAAAAAGAGAGAACTGGACGACGGCAGCGTGAAAAAAGAGTTGAAAAGGTCGAAATATGACGAGTCATCCCGTTTCATTCACCGTGAAGTGATCGTTAAGCCTGTACCACAGCGGTGGGGTTCCTACGGCGATGATCCCGAAGTGTCCATATCCCTGACAGATGCAGATCAGAAATCTGGTGGCTCCGAGTCTCCAATCATCATCACCGACGACGGTGGAGCAGACATTGGCCCTTCCGGAAGCGATTCGGACGATGATGTGGTGGAAATCCTTCCTGGAAGTGATACATGCATGGACGACAATGCCACTGCGGGTGACTACAGAGACGATGATCTGTCGCCATCTCCTTTGGCAGCTGCTGCCGTCGATGAAGGAGATGACCTCTGCAATTATGACTCTGCCTTTGACGATCCCGTTCCGTGCTCCCCTCCAAGTCCTACTGAGGAAGACAACAGCGCCTATGATCCCTTCGAGCCCACTAAGTCTCCGACTCCGAACTCGAGTCCAGAACCAAAGTCAATGCTTTCTCAGGGAAGTAATGGCAAGATGGAGAATCCAGAACTTCCACCACTTCCAGAATTACCGCCTTTACCACCAGAACCCGAGCCAGACGATGAAGAACCTCAGAGTCCTGTTTTGGAACCACCTTCCTCGGGGACGTCATCATCTTCTACTCTGTCCGTTTCAGCAGCGCATTCCAGCCAGGCTTCACTGATTGCACCGTCATCCACGGCGTCATCGATTTTGACTGTTACTCCGCGAGTAACGGTGTCTCCACAGGGCGGCAGTGCCATAGTGCCATCCCCTACGTCGTCATTTGGACCAGCGCCTCCGTTGCACTCCCCTGGCCTCGGACACCAGTGTTTGCCTCCTACGATATCGCTACCAAACGTTCGAGTGCCTCCGCCCAACTACATTCCAAGAACTCTCCAGCCAGCCCCTGGAGGTGCTGCAGGGGCGACTGTGCAGCTGTCACAAATTCGTCAGATTGGATGGCCAGTTGGTGCACCGAATTTACTCTTTCCTCCGTCTCAGCAACTTCTGAGAGCTGCTGGCAATTTCTTGGGTCATCCACCTCCTCTTCCGGGCGTTGCTATGGCTCCAGGGTCGCCATCTGTCACCTTGACGCAAATCGGCACTCTTTTGCATTCTCAAGCTGCTCAGCTGGCCATGTTGTCCGGTGTGAGACCTCCGCCTGCTGGTCACACTCTAAGTAGACTTCCACCACCACATGTTGGCATGCCGCCAATGCTTCATTCCCATGGCGTTAGTGGCTTGCAGCAACAGCAGTTCCATGCGGCTACTTCGGCCTCAGCCCTCAACGGAGAAATGAAACGCCCTCAGCAGCCCCAACATGACACCACAGAGGTGATAGACATGGATGTTGACTCTCCATATTCACCAGGTGGTGATGTTCTTTACCCGTCAGAGTCCGTTCCAAGCTCTGTGGAGGGCGGGCGTAAAGAGGCTACTACTCGTAGTGCTACTCCTGAGAGCAGTCGTCCCAGAGACAGGTTCGACTCGTTACTTGGATCTGTACAGAGCAGAAAAGAAAACGTTCCCACAAAGACAACGGTTGGTGACAGGAGTAGTGGACACGGTTTCAAGGGACGTGGACTTGGTTCGGCAGGTACAACGGCGTCGTCTAAAAGTTCTTCTTCGGGCAGAGCAGCAAGTGGTGGTGGTGGTGAAGGTAGAAAACATAGGGATGAGTCTCGTCGACGTTCAGAGGCCCAACAGCGCAAACATATCGTGAGATTTGAGATCCCAGAAAGACAGAGTAAAGGTAATCGTGGAGGAAAAGAAAAGAGGACGGAAGATGGGAAGAAGGAAGTAACGGTCAAAATGGATGAAACTCAATTGAAGATTCTGGATGAGCTGCCAAGTTCAGCGGTCGAAATGCAAGTTAAAGAAAAGGTAAGAAAAGTAAATAATATTTGAGAATATTGAGGAAAAAAAAGGGAGGGTTACCTGGGTGCCGTCTCCGCTAAGAATATTTATTTTGATTTTATTTGGTTCGTCCTGATGTGGTCGACTGTTGGTCGGAATGCCTCCTTTTTTTTTACCGCTGTTGTTTTTATTCTTCGCGTGTAGTTCTTGAAGAAACTTAATAGACAAGAACGAGTTGTGGAAGAAGTGAAGTTGGCCATCAAACCTTATTATATTGAAAAGGAAATCAATAAAGAAGAATATAAAGAGATCTTAAGGAAGTCTGTGCCAAAGGTACAGTGTGTGACTTTTGCCTATTCTCCCCTCCCCCTTTCAATCCCGTCTCCTAGGCCCAGCGCAAAATGAGACGCAGGGTGACTCACTACAAATTTCTGTGGCTCACATGATAGTATGTATTTGCGCATGTTAAGTCGCAGGGTGACGTGACCCTGCGGAGCACAGTGCCAATGTCGCAGTTTCCGGCGTGAAGTTGGCGGGACAATAACAAAAGGCGGTGCGAAGCAGAGAAGTTCTCTTGTTATTTGATGCAAGTATGGTGAAAAAAACTGCGATTCAATGTGCGGTGATTGCCTGCTAGCAGAATTTCGCAGGGCTGCTACACCCTGAGTCTCATTTTGCGCCTTGCCTTATGGTGATACATTTTTACTTACTTCCTCATTCTGTTTTGTTTCTTTAGATCTGTCATAACAAATCAGGAGAAATTAATCCTGTAAAAATCAAAGCTTTGGTCGAAGGCTATGTGAAAAAATTTAGGTACCACCGAAAAAAAGATTCCACCAAAATGGGTATGTCCAAAAAGTCCTGAGCGTGGACAAGAACGGGAGGGATTGTCGTCTACAGACTACGCGCTCTCTCTCTCTCTGTCTCTCTCGCTAACTCTTTCTCTCGTTAACAAACAAAAACAAAAGATTCTTACTGCCCCTCCAAACAAACACCACCTCCACATAGAATGATGGGCTCCTAGTGCACTGGTAGGAATAGAGTCCTTCAGCCAAATTGGTATAAAAAAAAAAGATGGGGTGGAATGAATTTTTTTATTAACCCTTTCGAGCTATCCATATATACATACACACACACACCCCCAAAAACTAAATAGCGATTTGAACTTGGCCATGTAAGATACTCTCTTGCAGTTTTTAGGGTGGAAAAAGATGGTTCGTACCTGCAAATCGTTGGACAGAATGTGTGTGTTTGTGTTATTATTACCCTGACTACTATGTTGCTTGCAGTGTTGGTATTTCATCATTCTACAAACAACTGACTGCTGCCATTTTGGCCAATGATCACACCATCACACGGGAGAGATTGCTATTGTTGCTACTGATGCTATTTTTGATTATTAGCTAAGTGCGTGCTGGCACTGGTCAATGTAGCCAGCCGTTACCATTTGGCTCATTTTTGACATTTTTTCTCTTTTAGGTTCTTTTTTTCGTCATAGAGCAACCAGTGTACATTAGTGTATAATTTTTTTTTTCAAATTTGTGACATCACAACCCTTCTTCTTTCCTCTCCTTCTCCTCCTCTCTCTCTCTCTCCCCCCGTCATCCCCTCTACATTTCCTGGAACATATTTCCATGATATCGGTACCATTATGATCAAAAATGGTACGCCCAATTTTTAAACAGAACAATAAAAGTTGTAAATTAAACTAAATATGGCTGATTTAATTGCTCACCTTATAATAAATTAGCGGATGGTTGTCAAAAGACGCAGGTGTTTAAAATGCTGGGCTGACAGTCTCGCTAATGGAGCTCAAATTATACAAGTTCACTTCTGATGAGAAGAGCAAGGAGCTTATGGAGAGCAAGCTTTCCATACGAGATGAAGAGTAAAACGAAGTGATGGGTGTAGTACTTCACTGTTCCAGCAAAGCACAGAAAAAAAAAAGCGTTGAACACCAAGAATTCGGATAGTCTTGATCTAATAATTGAAACTTGTGACCGGCACCACTTTTCAGGACCCATAAATACTTGAGAACCACTTTTCTAGATTGAAATATGACAGGTTAAAAGTCAATCAAATATGATAAACCACATTTATTAGAGACGGTTAGATAAGTTACAAATATGAAATGTATGTAGTAAGACAAATGGCGCATGAAGTGCATTATTTTTTTTTTGATAAATAAGTAACCGTCACTCACACAGGACTTCATTATAACAGTCGTCCTCTGCAATTCGATGCCCCACAATAGCAATGCAGCACCTTATCTGGAACACTGCCGACTTCGTAGTGATAATCCCAAGTTAGTTCCGTGCCGGCTCTGATGTATCTTGAAGTGAAAATAAATTGAAAGAGTTTAAAGACTTAGTCACAAAATACAATGGTACTTTTTAAAAACTACAACGAGCACCACATTGCTTTATTCTGTTTGCTTATTGTTTTCTTCTGGGTGATAGTTCTACACTTTGAGGGAGCGGCGAATTGCATTGGACACACCAGTTCTCGTCTCATCACTGAATTTAAGCAACGCAACCCCAGCTAGTACTGACATGGGTGGCCACTTGGAAAAATTGGATACTGCTAATACCCAAAAATCGTCGCATTAGTGTAGTGTCTGTGCAGTCTCTGCATCAGAACTACACTGTGGACGGGGCTCTAATGACCTTGTAGTTGAAGGAAACTAAAACACCAACACACAAACTCTACAACTTGAAATGGACCCAAATTACATATTACCAACATAAAGGGGAAATCGACCTTACGTAGTCCACAACCGCCTTTGGTAGTTAACTAGTAGTGAATATGCTAGTTCATGGTGAAAATGTCACTTAAGGATCGTTGATGGCCTTTCAGATTGGTTGTTGTTGTTGTTTGTTGGAGTTTTAGGGCCCTTTAACTACAAAGGTCGTTAGAGTCCCGTCCACAGCGTAGTTCTTATGCAGAGACTGCACAGACACTACACTAATGCGACGATTTGTTGGGTATTAGCAGTACCCAGTTTTCCCAAGCTGCCACCCATGTCAGTGCTAGTTGGGATTGCGCTGCTTAACTTCAGTGATCAGACGAAAACTGGTGTGTCCAACGCAATTCGCCGCTCCCTTCAGATTGGTGACAGGTACCATTTCAAAACGTGGGAGCTTATTTCCCAGAACTCAGGATTCTATGGTGGCTATTATACACACGGTTCAATATTTCGAGTGTTTGTAAAATACTCACTGTAATGCAAAGAAAGCAACCCATGGAAAGCGCAGATCATGCGTGTCGACGAACACATTTTGAACAAAAGTGTTTGGGCTGCAATTGTGCTACAAAAAGAAAGCGTCACAACTCATTCATACGCATTTCGAAACTACTTTAAAGTTATTACCGTAAAATCTCGCGTAAAGTCCGCATCTCAAATATAGTCCGCATTAGCGATGGGTATGTTTCAAATATAGTCCGCACTTTAAAACTCCTACTGTAACCAGTGGCGCAACTTGTAGGGGGCAATGGGATGAAATGAATTTGAACATGCAATATCAGATTGCTCTGATGATAAAATTGAAATGTGAAAGATTTTATATTTCATTATCATACAAATAAGAACGTACTGTGTAAAGTCGTGTTGTTAAGTGTAATCAAATGTTCAGTAAATGAGGAGCAGTTGTCATTGAGAACCCTTGGTTTCATTTTTAGTCCACACTCATATATAGTCCGCCCTCGCATATAGTCCGCACTAAATGACCCTATGTTTCGCGTATAATCCGCGGGCATTACGTGAGATTTTACGGTACTTCCTCCAGAGAACTCGATAAAATCTTACATTCAAATATCGACCAATATTCCCCATTGATTTAGCATCCATAACGTAACAAAATTCTTCCCCAAACAGACTGCGAGTATTTGGATACTTTGTCTTTTTGGAGGACTGACCTAAACAACAATTAAGATTCTCTCTCCCTCTCATTAAAAAAAAAGTTGCATTTCTAAAATGGTTATTACTTGCGAATGATACCTGAATTTGGTTCGCTAGTTGGTTTATCTAATTTCCTGGGATCTGGCATTGACCAAAATCGTGACTGCATTCGAGAGGAAGATTCTAAGTTAACACCAGAAAAAAAAACAAGAATTTTAAACCTAAATATTATTTCAGATGAAATTAAGTCCACAAAAAGACACTTACTACTTCTACCATCTCCTCCTGTAAGATCTGATGAAGTTTTACTCGCTTTACTGTTTTCATCTTCACTTTCGCTATCTGTCAGTTTTTAGCAAACATCAATCTTTTAGAGGTTTTTTTAGAGCTATTCAATTCATCGTATATTTTCTCCAAACTGAAAATAAGTACTGTACGATAATCCTACCGACTGGAATAGGGCCTTCTTTATCTACCATCGAGCTCTTCTTATCTTTAGAGTTTTTACTCTGGGAATCAGCTTATCAAAACGAAATATTAAATCAACATTATCACTTATTTGTTCATCTCTTCCGCATTAAACCATTTGAATTCAATACACTTACATCCTTCCGACATGTCAGAATTATTATCATCCTCTTGTCTTCTATTCTTTGAAGATTCTTTATTCTTTGGTATCTTTTGTTTCGATGGTTGCGGTGAAGAATTCCCATCACGTTGCGTATTCCTACGAGATATAAAGATTTCACAGATCGGTTTATTAACCTACTTCCCGAATGGTTCCACATAAATTCTATACCCGCTTTTTTAAATCCCCCATATACACTCAGTCTTATCTTCGGTTCTAACTGTTCAGTTAAAACTAAGTTAGATCGTTACGTGTGTGGGGAAATCTCATTGATTCTACAGTTAAAATTTTTGAACTGTAGATCTTTAGCAGTAGCAAAAGATTTAACTGTGCAGTTAAACTTCAACTTCGCGTGTGTGGCGTTATCTTCAATCCAAACCGTAAGACGTAACTACTCTGAAACTACTCAGAAACTAAGTTCTGAAACAAAGACGATAATCTCGCTAACTTTGTCTAACTTTAGTTGTTCTAGATTGTTCGTCAGTACAGACACAACTTAAGGTTTAAATTTATCCCTAATACACTTTCTCTTTCTCTCTTTAATTAACGAAAAGTATGACAACTGTCACACATACTGACCAACTGTTGCTACTATGTTGATCACCACCTAAACGACGACCAGTACTCTTTCTAGTTTGTTTCTTGTCTTTATATCTACAAGTACATTAGATCGATGACATTTTAAATAAGAATGATGGACGTTTGGAAGGAAAATTACAGTAACTGAAATTACATTTTCTCTACCTTGTTGCATGAATCCTGGGTGCAATGGGTCCAAGGTTAGCTTCATAATCAGAATCAGATGAATCGCCCTCGGGTTTACCATCATCCCAATTACTTCTTTACAAAAAGACTTCCATTAATATAACGTCAATTCAGCCGGCAGTTAAGGTAAATACAACATT
>JAAFCE010001036.1:7205947-7233054 GCA_013389805.1 Trigoniulus corallinus
ATTTAAAATTATTTCAAAGTCTGCTAACCAATTCACTGTACAAAGGAGCTAATCTAGTCGAGCCTCTGTAGATCCATTCTGTCCTTTTGTCAGCATGAAAATACATTTTAACCAAACTAGCATCTACTTCCATTACTCTGGCTATCCACCTGAGACACGCAATTATGGTAAGTAAAGGCTTTTAATAAATGTTTGAGAATGACAATACTGTTAGTTTCTTACCATTTTCCATTCCACTCTGTTTTCACAGTATGCCCTTTTTGTAGTTTCACCATTGGCCTCTGAAGAAGAAATAACCAATTGAGTTTTAATTTAACGTCAGTCTGTTACAATTTCTAGGGTGGAGTTGTGAAAGAAACGAGAGAAAATTGGAAGTTTTTCGTATTTCCCGCTGAAGACAGTCTCATCAGTTCCAACGGAAAATAAATACGTAAAAGTGTCAACAATTCTTACTTCAGGATACTGCTTTAAATAATTTTTAATAAAATCCTTTGAATCCGGATGAATATCTTCCCAAACTTCTTTACTTGATTCACATACCACCCGCGTTTCACAATGATTTACGTACTGAGCATACCCATCGTCAAAAAATATTAAATATCTAATTGAAATTTACAGTACAATTGTTACAATTTTTAATTTATGCGAATTTAAATGTTAACAAGTACAACTAACCTGAAATTATTCATCACTTTCGGAGGCTCAGCAACAATTCCAGCATACATCGAATTAGGTTGGGCATAATATTCGTCTTTATATTGAGCTAAACGCAACATATAATTAGATCGATTTAACACAACACCCTGCAGACACAAAAGCATAAATTAAATACCTATAACTCGTGTGCCAACAGGAAGAAGGACTTCAGCAGGCTCGTGATAAGCTAACTGTTTTCCAGTCATACACTGATTTACTAATTTCTTGCTATCGTACTTCACTTTGTATTGAGTCTGAGAATATAACGAACAAATTTGATGAAATCGAGAAGATTAACTTTATTATAACATTTATCGCCAAGTCACACTCACTTCCCCAACAACACTAGTCTTCATTTCAATAATCCGAGCTTTATACCAAACTCCATAAGCAGAGCCCTTTAAGGCATAGACTCGGCATCCAACTTTAAGATCTCTTTAATGAAAAGCTTCGGTAAATCTCTTATCTAAATATGCACTTTAAAGTGGATGTCATAGAATTAAAACTTCTTCGTACTTTCGAACCAATGTACCACTAGGAGGTAGAGTAGCCGGCTTACTAACTACTCTAGCAACAGGTATGACCTCCATCGCATCTGCACTATGTTGTCCATCTACAGGTACTCTTTTCTGACTGAGAGGATTCTTAAAAAAGCCAAAATTTCAAATTATAATTAAAGAATAACTAGTCTGCAAAAGTCTATATCATTAACAACTCACACACACAAGAATTGATGATGGAAAGCCAAAAATTCTCTTAGTAATAGCAGTATTGTAAGGCGGCCTTAAAACTTGTGGATATCTAAAATGGTACATGGTAACAATTAATTACAGGGCCTCAAAAGTTCACAGATATGTACGGGATGACAAAAAGCAATTTGAATACTATTTTTCTAAACAGGTAAATGGCATACTTTTGTGGTTGGGTCTTCAACGTAGTTGGCAATGACTGGAGTTTCTTAATTTGCTCATCCAAACCCGAAAATACCTGAGCAGTAAGATGATATTTTCCTAAATTAAATTATAACATCTACTTTGACATATATGAAATTGCTTTAATAAACTACAGGGTGTATATCGTACATACGAGCAATGATGTCCAATTGTGAATACGTTGTATTGATGGCATCCTGAATTTGAGCTTTTACATCCAAATTTAATAAAGTTTTTGTAACCACTTCATTAATGTCAAAGTTGCATTCATAAATGCTTTCTTCGTCTGTAAGGAAAAACCCGTAACCTCAATTGTAAATTGTTTAACGCTTTGAAAAAAGTATTTTTTCCAATAGTTCAAAAACAACTGTACTGTAATTTTTACTTCTAATTTACTTTCAAGTTCTTGCAAGAATTTAGTCATTTTAACTCAAGTGCAGAAAAGGGGGTTGACACATTGTAGTTTTACCAACAACAATGTGTCAAAACACCTCTTTCTACCAACTTAGATTGCAGTAGCCGCATCATTTGGTTGTTTTTTGTTAACATTACCTTTTGTCTCGTCATCGTCGAAAATATCCATGCATTCTGGTTCATTCATTTTTGTCCGTGCAGCGATCAAGCGACAACTATTAAATCATAGAATCAATTAACGTTTTATAAAAAGGACATTTAGTACGTTAAATATTAAAATAGTAATCGAAAATAAATGAAACTGTTTAAATTTTTTCAGTAATGGAGAATGCCTACCTGAAATAATCCTACTGCAATGTAGAATTTTTGTTTTCAACTACATAAATATGGCTTCAAATTTAGCGAACAGAACAGCGAAGCCATTGTTATGGCCATCATATGTCCGTCATTCTCAAATTGAAGCGCCTTTACAATATGGCTGCCGAACAAAGAACTACAGAAAGTGACGTCACTGCGAGAAAACTTTCTGAAGGCTAAGGTCGATCCTCAACCTAGGCACTCAACAAAATAGTAATGACACCACCATCATCTTTTATATTGACCTTCATATCCCGTTGGAGGTATACCCCGTTGGATAGGAAAAAGGCGGCTGAGTTGAAAATCAAGACACATGTCAACCACCATCGCTCACGTTTTCAACATGGTGCGCATAGGTTCGAACTGAGCTCCTTTCCCTTCTCAATCTTATGCAGTATGAAGACAGGTATGGTACTTGAAGTTATTCTTCTAGAACCACGGCGAGAGCGGCGAATTGCGTTGGACACACCAGTTCTCGTCTGATCACTGAAGTTAAGCAGCGCAACCCCAGCTAGGACTGACATAGGTGGCCGCTTGGGAAAACTGGATGCTGTTAATGCCCAAAAGTCGTCGCATTAGTTGTAGTGTCTGTGCACTCTCTGCAGAAGAACTATGCTGTGGACAGCGCTCTAATGACCTTCGTAGTTGAAGGGCCCTAAAACACCAACAAACAACAAATAGAACCATGGCACATTTGAGCTAACTGAAAAGCTACAGTTGAGCTATGCCAGCGGCTCTTTGGTCATCAAATCCATTTCCACGCTTTTTACTCTAAAACCCCATATCCATGAGTCGAGACCTCGAATATCTTAGTTCCTTGACAACCTGGCAGGAGCGGCAAATTGCGTTGGACACCAGTTCTCGCCTGATCACTGAAATTAAGCAACGCGACCCCAGTTAGTACTAACTGACGTGGGTGGCTGCTAGGGAAAACTCGTCGCATTAGTGTAGTGTCTGTGCAGACTCTGAATCAGAACTACAGTGGACGGGGCTCTAATGACCTCGTAGTTGAAGGGCCCTAAAACAACAACAATTGACAACCTGGCTCTTCTCACTTGAAGGTCTGCCGACCTAAGAGCTATTTCATAAATAAAAATAACGACAGATAGAAATGGGCATCTCTTTTATTCCAAGACATCTTAAGAGTAGAGGAGAGGATGGGGAAAAAAAGAGGGGAGATAAGATGCATACTACCCAATCACACATACCATTTCAAAAGTATCACATTTAATAAAAAAACGAGTGGGGTGTTGAGAAACAAAAAAAACTTATGTAAAAGTTGTCAAAAAGGGGGATATAAAAGTATAAAATTGTTGTAAAACATACAAAAAGTAAAGTGTAAAATAAAAAAAGCTGAAACCTCGCTTACAATGACACGAGTTTATCAAATTCATATAAATAATCCCTGCCAATAATAGGGTTTATAATTACAAGAGCCTTTGCAGCAAATAAACCACTACAAAGATCAATCAATACTGTATGATGAGAGACAAAAACAAAAAAGACTTAAAAAAAATTGCAATGAGAAAGAGAGAGAGAGACAAGATAAAAGATATGAAGATCAAGGTAATCACCATTAATTTTTTTCCATGATAATAACTTGATCAAAATAATGCCTATCTAAAAATACCATTGCCAATATGGTTAAAATCCACTAAAAAAACTCCGCATTTCTTTTTTAGCAACAGACATAAGTGACACCAACAAAGGTCTGCAGAAATTGGTTAAAGTTCTCTCTCTGTATCTGTATGGACTTCACCAACTCCTTCAGTTCCAACTACTAGAGAAACAGGAAATTCAAAAAAAATTAATCAAAATAATGTACCGACAGAAGTAACTACTCAATCCAGGATAAATGTTTTCCTCACTAGTAGAGAAGATGCAACTTATCCCACAGATGACATCACTTGGACGCTTTACAAAGTCTATAAAGTAGTTGATGCATGTCAATTTGCATTAAACCACCAAAAAAAAAAATTTTTTTTTTCCAGAGATTAGCACTCCTTACAATCCATCTTACACACACGCAAAAAAACCAAACAATTTTTCTCGAAGAGGTTCAGTTAAAAAGTCTTCGTATCACCACAATAATTTTACCAGAATATGTACTTTTAAAGAAAAGTAGAAAACTTAGTAAGTGACTTTGTTGTGATACAACGGCAACGACGATGTTGATTTTCATCCATGGACAGGTGGTGATGAACACCATTTTATGCTACATCAAAAATAAAAACAATTGTGAGCAAAAGTTATCACACAAACCGTCGACTGATCTCTTGAGGTCACTTCTCTTAATTAAAAAAAAACGCGTAACATGAGGAAGGATGAAAAAAAAAGGCACCCCTTTGTCAAAAATGAAGACTGACCACCAGGACTGCCACCAGAAAAGTTCACACAGCAAACAAGGTCGACTACCAATATGTGTCTTGCAAACTACAGCTTCGTCCATAAAAAAAATTGCAGGATGGATCACTATGTAAAATTACATCATTTTCGAGATGGGAAAAATATATATATATAATATATATGCTCGGCAAATTCAAGCAATAAATCATACAGATCTTAAACGATCACGTGGCTTTTTTATACCTTAAGCAACTTTTAAATAGCCCTATTTTAAGGGTTCGAAGATAAAAAATAGCTTATTTTGGATATAAGTCAATTACGACAATATCGTTATTGAAATGACGCCAAAGGATCCTAAAAAACAGGATAAATTTGGCTCCAATTTCGTGCAGAATATCTAAAAATATAGCTTCATTCACAAGTCTTCATTTCTATCGCAGATTAGCTTCATGAACACAAGAGCTTTTATGCTAAGTTAATAAATCAAAAAATATATGTATAAAGTGCCCTTGAAAAACTCTCTAATGACCTTGTAGTTGAAGGGCCTTAAAACACCAGCCCTTGAAAACTAGCACTACATCAGTGTGGCCAAGATGAGACCTAACACAACCACAACCCCTCCCCCTCTCTCACATCTAAACAAGTGCATAGTAGAAGAAGAGGTTCATGAAACTAAATACCGTAGTAAAAATGATGACCACCTAATACTACTAGTATTATTATTATTATTATTATTTTGATAGTAAGACAGCTTATGATGACGATGATGATGATTGTTCAAATACTTTAAAGTCTCCAGTCAAGAACCAGATGCCCGTTATAGCACAAAAGACGGACACCGAGGATGCAACCTTGATTCTCATACTTTTGCATCTGCTCGGAATTGATTCCAAATCCACACTGCTGACACTTGATGAGTTTCAACAGCGTGTACAAAAAGCTTTCAGAAATTATGCATTTCTTAAAGGCATCGGGGTAAGATGAGGAGTCAGAATTATTTGGCAGTGATTCCATCAGCCCCAAAGTAGGTGCCAAAACAATACTTTCTTTGAATGGCACGTGGAAAGGATTGTCAAGATCTGTAATGATATGGTAAGAAGCGTTATCATTGAAGGAATTTTGGATTGGAGACAATCTGTCTTGTTTCACCATCGGTGTCAATTCCGTCAACTCATAAGTGTCCGATTCCGGGCTAGTCCTCTCTTCCTTGACTACCAGAGAGGAGGAATCGTATTCTGCGTTCCCATTCAGCGTCGTCCCTTCATAATTGCCGTCCATGGAATGATGGTTGTAAGTCTGAACACAAGAAGCTGCCAATCCGTCATTATTTTTACCAACGTGGGATAAATCATCTGTATGTGCAGTCTAGAAAAAGGAAAAAAAAAATTGAAAGAATACCATTATTTTAAGGACAGCGCTTTCGTGGTGAACTGAACACAACAGATACACATTACAAACACTTCCTCGCACAAAATAAATAGAAATGTCCTGTAACAAACTTAGCTAGTTATCAAGTCTGTGATTTATAGAATAAAACTAAAGCCTCTGATGTTGGCTGTCAATAGCTATCCCTTAATAATTTTGAATTAACAACACGCCACTCGTTGCAGTATTATTTGTATTTGATACATCAAATATCTCAATTATTGGTATTAATTTTTTTTTAGCGACCTTACTTTCAAATTGCCATTTTTGTTTCGGAACAGTTCGTTCATCTCCATTTCGTCGATCTCTCGTTTCAGAGTCAGATGGCAACTCATCAAAATTACGATAAATTTTAGTTTATAAACAAAAGACCCAAAATGAAGAACAAATTAAGATTGACCTTTATCCTCCTCAGCAGCCCGCATAAAAAAATATCCCTCTTTAAATGAGAAATCAACAACTTCACTATCTCGAACAATAAACGATAATAATTCATTGGCATGATGACAAAGGGCGCTTTGCTAAATGATGGCTAACCATTACCCCGACTACGGTCAAACAATGACTCCTCTCATTATTTCAGTGGGGAAAAAAAAGTTATCAGTTTGCCGCTGTTCTATATCAAATATCATTCAATATTATAAGGTTTTGGTATTTTTCCCTCCTTGTTCTAAGAACTGTATATTTTTTTTTACCTCCTCAGCTGTCCAGGGAAAAACGGAAGGCACCGCATTTCTTTTCAGAAGTTTCAACTTGGTGTGTAAATGAGGCCGATAATCTGACGGTTTAAAATGGGCCGAACACACACGACTATGTTTGGTCGTATGAAAATGGCCACCGACTTCGGCTTCGATTCGTAAAATCCACGTATTTCGATTTGTCTCATTTTTTGGAAATGCGTGCCATGCAGTTCCGACGGGCGCCTTCCCTTTATAATTTCTACAAAAAGGAACACAACACGTCCATTTCGCCATCTTCGATACTGCCGCCGAACGACCCAACTCGCCTCTACTCACGCGCTTTGTTCCATTCACGAGCACCTATTCTTTTTTTCCCCTCTCCCCTTCCTCACGATTTCTAGAAAGCACTGCACGCGACTCCAACCAACAGTCGTCGGCCGCAGCTGCCAATCAACGGTCACCGCAGCTTGACACTTCTAACGAACTAACGCCACCCGCTCTCGATAGGTGGCGCAACCAACCGACAACAAATTAATGGACTACACACATTCTATTTTTTTTTCTCCTAACGTTCTTGGTAAAAAGTCAATAACCACTTTTTTTTAGTCTTTGTCCTATAAGTCAACCCACGCTTTCACAGTGACAAATATATTTGACGATGGTCACAACCGACCACTTATTGCCATATCGGACAATGTCTTTTTTTTTCAATTAATTTTCACCATCGCATTTATTGGGTTCATCAACTCTCGCTTGTTCTCGTACGTATTCGATAACGCGTGTCGCCACTGATATTCTAATCACCATCTACTGAATTTAATAAACAGTTATCTAAAATCTTTCTAATGTCTCATTTTACTCATTTCTAGTATCTGTAGTATTTCAATTTAAAAATACATTATATTTTTTTGCTGTGCAACTATCTATATAAGCAGGAAACTGACTGGTATTTTAGAATACAAATCAATATCAATTATCCCCCCCACATGACTCGAATATGAAAAATGTTCTCCCTCTACACATGCACACACAAAACCTAGATCATTCACCTCAAATTATTTGAAACTATTAACTTATGACTCACGCTCTCTCACAAAAATCGATCAAATTGTACGATTGGTGAATTCAATATACAGGCATTTTAGTTGAAGCGGTCGGAAGACCAACTCAACTGTGTCAGAGAGTGTGCTTACAAAACTAGTTCACAAAGACACCTGTTTGTCAGTGTAGACCAGATTACAATATCTTATACCAGTCGATCTCTTTGTGTGGAAAAGATTGTTGTATAAAAATAGTGGTCGTGATTGCTCAAACTAACAATAGATTATCGTAACTGGCGGGTCTAGAGAATCTCACGTGATGCATTCAATATTGCTTCAATACACATAAACACACCATGCGTCAAAATGGCTGGCTACTAACAAAATGGCACTTTGAAATAAAAGAATGGACTTCTTTCTGAATAACAGTACTGCTAATATCAACTTAGATAAATTATAGGGAGAAATTATCCAGTAGCAGTTTGCTTAATCACTACAGAAACTATTGTAAAGGAGAAAGAAGAAGAAAAAAAGACAAGAGGGGGAGTTTTACAAGTGAAATCAAGCCTTCTATGGCCCAAGGGAAACACCATCAAGAAAACACCCATTTCACTTGATGTATGCACACCTGATGAACAAAAGCATTTAAAAAAAACTCCTTTGCTGAACTTGAACTATACTTGAAAAGTATCAAACTCTTACCTTAGCATCTTTCTTCTTCGTTTTTCTAGCAACTTTTGTTGGTTTTCTCACAAAATTCAATACATTAAACAATGTTGGAACAGCTTCTGGTCTTAGGCTACGTCGATGCACAGGAATGCCAATTGATTTGAGTTGATTTTCTTCTCTTTGAAAACACCAATCTTCAAAATGTGCCGAACAGATACGAGTATGTTTAGTTGGGACAAAATTTGGCCGATCAATATTTTCGAGCCATTTCATTAATAGAATTTCATCTTTAGGAAAACGATGAAAACTGTAATTCTTTCGACCAGGATTCAAAACTGAATTTGAACATTTTAGCACGCAACACATGTACGGCATTGTTAATAAAATATGTTCAGAAGAAGGGGGGGAGGAAGAGTCGACGACAACAAAAAAAAACAAAACAAGAGAAGATCGACGGGAGCAGAGAAAGAGAGGTCCCGGGACGTTTGCCACCACCACCACCAAACTTATTAAATCCTCGTCATAATCTGTTGAACAAAGAAACTATAATTAGATGTACAGTTTTACATATTCGCTTATATGCTAATTCAATGAGAGCAGATACTTGAAATGTCAAAACAACGACGAAATGTCAATTAATAGATAAAAATTTGTAAATCCGCCTAGGTAGACGTGTCCACGTAGCGGGCGGCACAGTTACGATCAAAAAACAAGGGGAAAAACTTTCTGCCCTCGGGACGTTTCAAAACCACTTCTTACCTGAGATTCGCAACACTCTAGAATGACCGCCGATTTAAATTTCCAAATCAAATCAATGGAATCATTACTCTGAAAATCATGTTTGAAACTTTACACAATTATTTCAAATTTATGATAACTTCCAACTTCGTCGGAAATTTTTTTTCTCCAAAAAAAAACTCTTACGGAAACTTTTGTAAAAATCATAGAACTTTCAGAACAGGTCACGCTCCCAGAATTCACATAGTGATGACGTATGACGCCACTCTGTGCCAATGCAACGATCCAAGCGGTGACCTCGAGCACTTTACGTGACCTTTCCTTAGCCTAGAACTTGGGTAAGGAAATATACTGCAATCGTCATGTTTACGCCTTATTTTTGCATCTTCATTCATTTTTCAGAGGCTACTACGTTTGTCGTTCTTCAATTATGGTTCGTATTTCAAGATCATGTAATATTACTTATAAAATATCAGCTCAATAACATCTGTGATTACTATTCTGATTTGATTTTTGCTTACAGAATATGTTAAAGGAATCAGATGACCACTTTTGGACCCCATGTCAATATCCATGGTTCGTCAACCAATTATCCATTTATTCTTCATATCTCTAGTTAACTTCAAAAAAGAAAATTAAATAATAATGGATAAATCACCAGAAGTCTATAATCTATTTGAATTTGGCCAGTTGGACGATATATTCGTTCCAGTAAGAAACACTGCAAGGGTTAAGGTATAAATGCAGTATACTTAATATCACTTACTCCACACGTTTAAATATTTTAACATACTTTTTATTATTTCGTTGCAGTACACATGTTTTGATGTTTCCAAGCATTTCTTAGTAGTTGGTGCCAATAGTGGGAGTTTATATATGTTTTCTCGAAGTCCATTACGATATTTGCAAACATTTTCAAACAAGGTATTCTCTGTCACATTATTAACCTTATGACTGATACTAGCTATCAAATTTATACCAAATATTTGTCAACTTTTCGTTAGGAGGGTGCATTAATTCAATTACGTATAGATCCTAACGAGCGCTATTTAAGTTTTGCAACTAAGTGAGTATGCAAAAAAAAAAACGTCACAGACGTCTCCACTATGTGTCACCTGTCGAAAAGAACTTTGTCGATATCCAGTCTGTAATCATTCTCGTGAAATGTAACGCTTTTCACGGCAAACGCTTGGACTGAAATTTAAAACTCAGTTTCTTTCGATTTAGTTGGTATAACGATAATTCTACGATAGGTGGCACGATCAGTGTTACGTTTTTTTTGGTCTGTAATTGACAAATTTTTCAGTAAAGGAATTGTTGCCTTACTGGAACACAATATCAGAGAGACAAATAATGCAGGAAGATCAAATACGCACACAGTGTCACCAAGATATATTCAAGTGTCACACGAACATCAAGGAAAAACTATCTCCTGTTTGCAATGGAATGAATGTGGGACAAGATTGTTTATTGCTGATCATTCTGGCAAAGTGACATCACTGAACGTCTTGTCAAAAAAGGTTTAAATATGTTTACCGACTCTTAAGAGCAACCTTTTAAGGTGTTGGTTGACGTTTGAGGTCCATTTGTCTTTCAGGCAAAAACTTTATTTCAATCTTCTACATCCCTTATTGTCACCTTAACGTCACAAGCTGTTCAGATGGATTTTTCTCAAGATAAACTACTTATATCAACTGTGACAGGATGCTATTTGTGCGATACAGCAAAAGAACAATATTTTCAAATAGGTTCCAAACCAAGGTAATCAAACCACTAATTATAAGTGCTCTATTATATTCGTTTAATCCATGCAGGTTTTTTTATTGTAGAACTGGAAACTTTGGAGCATGTTTTTATAATAATTCATATACTCAAACACCTAATATATATGCTGCTCGGCCTGGGTCTCGACTCTGGGAGGTCTGTATATCACTGTCAGTTACAAACGCCATGATTATTACCGACCAGCAGAGGTAATTAGCTTGGGCCTCTAACCTAATTTCATAGTTCAGGTCCACGTAAATTGTTGGAATTTTTTCTGGTTAAGAGGGATCAAGTGCCTCTGCTTTCGGTATCAGTTACGAAATAATACCTTTTTGTTGGCATGTGTATATCACTACTACCTATAAAGAAATCCTTCTTCACAGAAAAAAAATATGACGAAATCTGTTAGGTGAACACTGTCCACACTGCCCCTCTGATGTCGAGGGCTGAGAATTCTGTCCACGTTAAATGGCACAATAAACACATTAACACTTACTCCTTTAGGTGGACTTTGAAGGGAGCGTCCTTTGTACTCATCAGTTCAAGAAATCGTTGTTAAAGCCTCCAACTGATATTATTTCTGTAAAGTGAGTTAAAAGGTTCTGTTAATTGTCATAATATTATGTGCCTTATGTAATACAGTAATTCATTTTGAGTTTCCATTCATTCAGTGAAGAGTATCCCTTACATAGAGGTCATGAATCTACACCATCGTCTTTCAACTTTCCTCAATTATTGGTTGTCAGGTTCAGTATCATCCTGTTAGATATCAAGACAAAAAGAGTTGATTAATTGTTTAATGGTACGTTTGTTTTTGTATGTCATTTTAGTGGACGATTTATATTGACGTGGGTTAAAGAAAGACTGTTTCTATTCGATCCTGGTTCAGTAAGTGCTTTATTATGGACAGCATTTTCAAACGAGATACTAGACATACGAACATGGAGTAACGACTTATATATTTGGCAATCGGATGGAAAACTTCACAATTATCAATTGTTGCCTGTCGAACAGGGTATATCGACATTATTATCTAATTCTTTTTGGAAGCTGAGTGCTAAATTATGCATTTTTTATGAGTCTGTTGTGGTACTGACACATGTAAGAACATGGCTTCCAAAGAGCTCTTTAGAAAAGCTCATGTTACATCTTCAAGAACATAATGAAAGTGAATTAAGTGCAAAAATAAAAGAGTTAATATCCAGGTTGAGGGAGCCTGATAAATCATCACCAGCCAACCAAAATGGAGATTGTAATCAAGTGCTTTATCCAATAGAATCGGGAATATACGTAGTGAACCGGCCTAGTGACACTCAGTTTCAGTCTGTACCATTAAAGTGTTCTTCAAATGATAACTTATACAAAGATAAAACAATTATAAATGGCGGAAATATCTTAAGACAAGTCACTAACAGTGCAACGAATTTAGTTGCTGAGAAGAAAAAGGTCGACAGATCTCAAATCAATACATCTCCGACCAAGAACGGAATACTGACTGAATTTCTGCCAAATGCAACATCAGCACAGAAAGCAAATACGAATCCTTCAACCACTCTCTCACGTATTAACAAAACACATAGTGCTGCCGATTTAAACTGCATCAAGGAAAATTCAAATCATAAAGTATCATATGATGACATGCTTTACGATTATTACACACCTTATCCCTTAATTATGAGTGTTTCTGGCGGTATTTTTTGGGAAAATGATGCAACAGAAGTCTTTTCGTCAGGAATGGCATTGTTAAATCCTGGCGCTGCTTTTGATGAACTGAAAAACAGGTATGAAATTTTATAATTTATTACATTTAAAATGGTGACTGCCACTTAAACTCTAAATCCCGAATATTTCAGTCTGTCGTCCAAGTATCAGTCTGGTAAAGAACAGATTTTGTGCAAAATTGGGCTTCTAGAAGACCACATAAAATCGCGTTCTGCCGAAGATTCAACTGAATTGTTAGATGTGAAACGAAATATTACTTATAATAATAGCAGTGGTAGTAATAGTCAGAAACCAGCCGAGAAAAGTGTAGTTTCTAATCTCAAATACTCGTCCAGGATAAAAATTAATCTTTTGCCATTATATGAAATGACTGAAGCAACCTGGAATGTGGTAAGCAAGTCGGTTTTGAAGGATGAACAAAATTTACGAGAACTTTTAGAGAAATGGGTAGAGTGTCTACTTACAACTCAAGAATGGACATATAACGAACTCCAAGCACAACAAGTGGAAATGGGAAACGCTCACAGTGGAAAAAATACTCATATTATCTCAAGTATGTCACAATCTGTGTCTTGCAGCACATTAGTCAGACTTGCGTCAACGACAGATGGTAATGAGCCGAAATATAACGTAAAAAGTGACTGGAGTGATGACGCAAACTTTTCTTTATCAAATGGTCACAGAAGACAGAGTTGTCCAAATTTGATGAATATGGAAGACAATTCATGTTGTATTGTTGAGGAGGAAAATGATCTTACTAATGGTCTTATAAATGGACAGTCAAATTCTTTACAGTTAGAAGATATCTTATGGACGCAAGAAGTTGAATTACTAACAAATAGCTCTCTGTTCAATTCTGCAAAAGAAACTAGTGATTATTCATGTGCAAAATGTTATCCAAACTCTTTCATAATTGATCCATGGGAATCTGATAAATTTATTCACAAACATATGAGAGATATTGCGATGTTGTGCTTCCAAACGAAAACATTTGGTAGACTTACAGACTTTTGTAAATATTTTTCTTGTTTTTCACGAATTGAAGATTTACAACAAACTGATACGCTGTCAAAGCCAGTGGTAGAAAGTGAAGAAACGAAATATATGTGGAGTGAGTCTGAAAATGAAAGGAAGAACCGCATCGGGGATCACGCTCGCTCAATTTTTGTCCGTCAATTCTTTCATTTGTTTGAACCTAAGACTATTTTCCAAGAATTACACAAAGATGTTGCACCTTCTTTTAAAACGTGGAAAGCGATCTTAGCGGGAGTTTTACAGCTGCATAACATTAACATTGAACTACGCCATTCACACCAGGAGTTGACTCCGTTCTATCCTCTAACTCAAACATTGAGGTATTTCATCAACCATTTCTCATTGTTTCTCATTATTTAATTCACGAACTAGGAAATTTCATTATATACTGGTAGAATGCAACCTGACAGCTATCCATCCATAATCAAAGTACTCTCAAGTGCGCCTGATATTTCCGCTCGGGACGTCCTATATCTCGATCAAGTAATATCTCTTCACGAGTCAACTAGCCTGTTTATGACATACATGGAAGCAGTTTGTTTAAGCAGAAAACTTAGCGGACTTACTAGAAGAGGTTTAAATCCTACCTCATTTGGGTATGGATATTTTTTGACAAAAGAGGGAAAGTGTTCAAAATATTCCGAAATAATATCTTACTCTTGTTAATTAACAGGGTTTCGTATGCAAAGATGTGCGAAGATCCTGTGGTTCACAAAACTTGGTTGAAACTTCTTTTGAAAGCTGGAATGCCACCAAAGTCGCAGAAAACAAAATGCAGTTGTGGGAATCCAAGGTATGACACGCACTTCTCTTGACCTTAAGTTATATTTCACTTACAGAACTTTTAACTCTGTTAATTTTCCAAAAATAACAGACCATGGTCTCATCTTTACCCTTGGAAGAGAAAGGATTTTATCATACACGTTATGCATTTGAATCCGGTAAACAAGCAAATAGCATGTCAACTCTCAAAAGAATTTGGGTGACTAATTAAAATTTAAAAAAATTTTTGAATATTGTCGTGAAATCCCTCTAAAATTATCGTTAATTGTAGATTCTGGATTGGATATCTACAAACATGTTACAAATTTATTAGTCGTCAAGAAGAGATATTTCCTACTTTAATTCAGCTAAATGATATTAACATCTTGAAAGATCCTTTTAACATTCGTAAGTTTTGAAGACAATCTTTAAAGCGGCATCATGTTATAATTTTAAATTAATAATTATTTATAATAATAGCATTGTTGCCTAAAACTATTGCTGAATGGGATCGTTTCATTAGACTTGTAATAAAGCATAATCAACAAGGAGTTGGAACTTGTCTATTTTGCAATGCAAAATTCAACTATGAAAATGACAGAATTGCGTTAGATGGACAACAGGATTACTTACTTTCCTTTCAAAATGCGGTTTTCTTAATGTTGAAATATTGCAGTTTGGATGTGGTATTGAAACTATTAACAGATATCTTAGCTGTTCACACTGAAATGAAAATACCTCCCAGTTTTTATCGGCAAATTATCTTGACAGCCACAAAAAGAAAACTGTAAATATTTACATTTTTTCTCCAATTCTCCTGTAAATGCATATGCCTTTTTAAACTTCTCATTTCGTTTTCAGCAACTCTGAGACTTTCAAACAATGGGATACAAAAGTAGCATCTATAGCTCCACAGGTGATGAAAACTATTAATGACTAAAGTGAATATTAACACAACTAAAATAATTTTGAATTTCTTGTTTTTAGATTTGCGCACAGTTACTAATGGGGCCAAACACTCCAAGAGAAAATCAACCGTTGCAGGTTTCAACTTTTAAAAGCAGTTCGTTTGCAAACACTCGCTGCCATTGGGGCATTTCGTTTGATCCAAGCTCTGTATGTAACGCTTGTTGTCTTCCTCTCATGGTATCACTGGCTACTTCATCTCAAGGAGGAATCAAACTTTTTCCATGCAGTATGTTATTACCAAATACGTCTTTTTGTTTTCAAAAATTACAAACTACTGTTGATGACCAATGTTGAAATATTTCGTTATTTGTGATATAGGTCACGGATTTCATTTACAATGCATTACGGAAGAAAAATGTTCAATTTGCGACTGAAACAGTTACAGAATTTGAAAAAGTTTAAAAACACGCACACACCAAAGGCATATAATATGCTTAAGAAATTTTATGTATACTTTTTTGCTTATTTCCAAAAGATTTGAAAAAAATTTTTTAATATAAAGCTTTATTGTAAATAAATCATTAGATATTTGTATATTCATATATACAGTTATTTGGCATTATTGTAATAATAAAGAAACAAACAAAATGTGTAGTTAAGAAATGTCATCTACTATCACAAATCTGTTTTCTTTTTTCAGATAGATATCTTCGTATAAAACTTTCATAAATTATTAAACTATGTTTACAAATTAGAAATGAACATTTTTTCAGATCTCCATTTCTTAATTCAACCTGAGTCTATTTAAAATTCAAATAGCTAACTAAACAACAACGACATAACATCATTACATACCTGCATATTCTCAAGATTATCAGATTCTTAAATGGATTTTAATTACAAATTTTTTTTCAATTGAAAAATGACCGATGTCTCTACCTCCTAAACAAATTACCAAAACAACACCTTAAAATTTTTCTTAAAAATTAATTAGAAATTAAATACGGTATACTTACTTAATAGTGTACACGTGGAAGACAAGCAGGGAATATCACTGCATAGTTTCTTTGGTAACAAAGTTCAATACTGTTATGTGATCCATCTATAACTTCAATATCTTTCCTGTGGTTAACAACTGCAAAGTTTTTGTAGTAATATTCCTGAAAATGAAATCAAAAAAAGGACAGTTTGCAACTTTAGAAAAATCTGTAGTTGTGACTTGTCATATTCATTGCAGACTTGCCTTAATGAGTAAGTTGGCACTGTACAACTAAACATAATAAAGATTTCATGGTCTTCAGACTTGAGCGCATATAGTTTATGAGTTGGCGTCACCGTATACGTTTCGTAACAAGGATGTATTAAATCATTTTCAAATTTAATATTTTCACTATCATCAGTGGAATCTAAAACAAAACGACAATTTATTGCACATGCTTGATTGCATCTATTATTCTATTTAATAAGACAGTTCTATTACCATTGTTCTTACAAAATATCGTTCCTACTACTAATTTATAAAATGATCGCAAGACGTTAAGCCTGTATTGTTGATTTAAAAGAGTACCTGAAGAATTGGGAGCATTAATTAACTTTGACCTCTTCAACTTTTAAAATAAAAGCATTAAAATTAATATTATACCTACCTTCTTCTGCATCACTCTCTTGGAATCCATGAGGGTTAACTGAACACATGCACTTATTTTCTTCAATGTTCATGACTATTATCCTGTATAAAACAACGACACTACGTCAATAGGTACGTCTTGATTAAAAGGAAGCAATGTCACGAAAAAAAAAAAATAAGTTATAAAATCCATAAAGTTCTTCTAACCCTAAAATTCCTTTATCCAAAACAACCGTGTTTGGAAATCCACAATGTTGATATTGCAAAATTGATTTTAACAGCTCATAAGCACCTTTCCAATACCGCCCAATCTATACAACATAAACCATTTCCAAATACTGTCAATTTTTTTCTTAAAAAAGCACTAAACCAGGGCTATTCAACTGGGCCAGATCTGGCCCGCAGAAGTCTAACAAATAGTCCGTGGGTCATTCCCGAAATAATAACATAAACAATAACACAAACAAAAACATTTGGCCCGTGGCGATTCCTATTTTCTACATTTTAGCTCCTGAGTAAATTTAGTTGAATAGCCCTGCAATATACCATTTCATCCTACTTACTTCCTTTTCCAACTGTGTTAAGGACGGATTCGGACCACAAAGAACGCACACAACTACTCCCTGAACTAGTTGAAATACCAATAACCTATATGGAACCTAAACAATATTATAACTTCAGTCTCCAAAGAATGATGATTAAATTATGATGCAGAAATGTTAATATCAAACCTTAGGACTACCAACAGGAAGGAAAATTGGAACATCTTGGCAGGTCGTTTGAAATGAGGTTGTCAAATAGAGAGATAACAACACCATTTCTTTTCCATGTAATGTCCACCACTTCTTTGTTGCTACCACAACTCTACCATTCACCAAGAGACAACCAAAAATGCTGTAAGCACTCTCTACAAATGAATCGAGATAACTCTGAAAAAAAAAATTTGAAATATGAGAACTATATCATAAATAAGTCAAAGAGCGAGAATATTCATTTACCTGTAGGGCAGCGATCTCTGGACATATAATACAATCGACGGCGTTGCTCAAATCTCCCACAAACAACGACGTCACATTAGGTTTGACAATTTGCATCAACAAGGCATCAATGAGTCCAAAGCAACCCTACAACACAAACGTTTACAGACCATTTATCAAATTTTGTAGAAGATATTAAAAACGTATTTACTAAGCAGCCTCCTTACCCTTAAATCCTTCTTCAACATTTCTATGTTTTTCAACTGAATTATGTCATTCAATCCATTAAGTAACACCATGACATGAAAAACAGATTCTAAAAAATCGTACAAATGACTGTCACAAGCATTGTCATTTGAAGTAACTATTATTAGTGTGACACTACACAAAAGAAAAACAAATATCAGCATGATCACTTCATGTAACTTAAGGTTAATACATGTTCCAATTGCTAAGAAAATTCAATAAATACCTATTATGAAATTCTCTCCAAGCTATTTTTAAACGTTCAGTTGTTGTACTAAGTAATGTAACATTATGAGACTTTGAAAACATATAAACGGCGTTTAATGATCCAATTACTGGAAATGGCAGCTAGAAAAAAAATCTGTCCTATGTTAATGAGGTAACAAGTAATATCAAAACATTTATTAAACAACTATTAAATATCATCACTAGTTATAATAGGCTACACCTGTTGTTTTTTTTTTTTAATTTTCATATGAAATTCCCTTCTGGGACACCCGAAGGGAAGCTAAAACATGTTTGAAATGAGAACAAACAGTTAAAAAACCCTCCCAAACGCAACTTAGAACAGAGTAGATTAAATAGCTTGATAATGTCTTTGGGGACTTGTTTCAAATGTATATGCCTAAAAGCTGCTTTTATTTATATATTATTCTATCCGACAAATATTCATTTAAAAATAAAAAACATGACACCCGCACGTCCTTTCTTTTCAAAAGAAAGACATTTAAACTTTCCTATAATACATCTCCTACTTTTATCACTGAAGCATGACAATTAATTTTCCTTAAGTGCATTGCTCCTCAAAGAAACCGTGAGAAGTTTTCGACCTTGAAGTCAAGATTTCCCATGTAGTTATTTATTCATCCTAAAAAAAGGAAGCGCAATAGAGGCATCATCATCATCATCATCGCACCTCAATGAATTACAACCCACAATTTCGATTTGTGTTGATCTTTATGCACATGTTTGTTGAAAACCCACTTATTGCTCCCTGCAAATTTGAACTTAATCACGTTAGAAGCAAAAGTATTATTAAAAACCGTGGAGTGGCATTGTTGGGTCCTCGTCGTAAGATCTACAAGTAGTTAAGGAGGAGTTAATCATCTCAAAGGATTTAAAAATCTTGGTATTAATTAGAGCGGTCAATAAACCGCCGTAGTGCTTTCTAATTAACAAAATTTTTATCTACCAGTCCAACAAATTGTGATTACGTGTCCAAATTTATAAGTGGACAAAATACACAACCAACAAAATTATCTCAGCTGAGCTGCGCCACTCCTTGGTATTAAACGGCCTGTGCCATAAAAACATTTTTTTTCCACCGACAAAAAAGTAATTCCCCTCACTCTCAATGTACTTTTACTTCCTGAGGAAATACGATCATCAACAACTTATGATGTTGAGCCTGAGTGAGCGCAATGATAAAATCAATTAACGTCCATGAAAATGTGTTAGTGATGACCCGTATTCGGCGATATATTAGTGTAGGATATGTATGATGGTTCCATAGCCAGGGTAAGGACTCCCTGGGGAAATACCGGAGGCTATCCAGTGAAGGTTGGAGTACAGCAAGGTTCAGCACTAAGTCCATACCGTTTCATTCTGGCTATGTACGAGTTGCTGACGGGGGTAGGGGAATGGACCCCGCAGTGCATGGTATTTGCCGACGATATAGGAAGACATAGCGAATCCAGAGAACAAGTAGAAATGGGCCTAAACGATATTAGAGAAGCAATAGAAACGGGAGGGCTAAAGACAAACATGAAGATAACAAGAGTACTTAGCTTTCAATTGGGAAGGACAGGAAAATAAAGGTGACATACTCTCTAGGGGCGAAATGGTGAAAAAGGTGCAAGAGGTAAAGTACTTAGGATCAACATTCCAAAGCAATGGGAAGATAGACTCGGATGTGACCCATAGAATCAATGGGGGATGGTTGAAGTGGAGCCCTGTGTCATAGGAAGGGGGGGGGGGTCCCAATCAAGTTGATAGGGAAGTTTTACACGGCAGTGGTTAGGTCAGCTATGTTATATGAATCAGAGCGTTAGACAGTGAGGAAGAGCCACGTCTATGGGAAGCAAGTACCCGAGATGCGAATGCTGCGGTATATCGCGGAAAAAATGAGGGAGAGTAAATTGAGGTAACGCGAAGAGGGGAGGAGGAGCTCGTTAGGTCCATTACAGGAATGAAAGTGGATCCAGCCCCAGGGACAGGTGGAGACCAAAGCAGACGTGGGAGAAGGTTGCCCGTAAGGATATAGTAGTGTGTGAGGTGGACGGGGGCCTGGTAGGAGATAGGCAGGAGTGGGGAGGGCTAGAACGCCAACCCGACCCTGCCACAGGTGGGATAAGAGTATGATGATGTTGACCCGTATTATTAGTAACCATTCACATTTGCATTACTAATAACTTTGGGGCCGTTAGTATAGGGTGACCATTTTTTCCGCGGGCCAATCCGGGACATTGACCCCCCCCCCCCTCAAACATCATCATCATCATACCCTTATCTCGTCTTTGGCAGGGCCGGGTCTCCCGGCTACCCCGAACGTCTCCATGTCCCGTTGTACAACCTGCTCCCACGTCCGTTTTGGTCTTCCCCAGCTCCTGGTGCCAACAATCATCTGCAGTCCCATAACTGGGCGAAGAGACGAATTGTTAATTCCGGGACGAATGGTCACCCTACGTTAGTTGGATCAGAAGTCATTATACAAATCTCACATAAGAAAAGTCACTAACGGGAGATGCGTAAATAGACTCGAACTGTAACTTGGAAAATCATTCCTTGCAATAAGCATTACTAAAAAAAAATAAAACAACCTTTATCATAATAATCTTTATACATTATAGTGTATGTAATAACCAAACGCTATCGACAATTATAAATGAAACTTGCCCCTAATCAACAAAACGATCGCATAAATTAAAGTCATAAAATCTCAGTTTCAACTTGTCAATGACAAAGCGATTAGATTGGACAACAAGCAAATATCTGTAGAAAAAGCAGTGGCTTTCACTTATTTCCTTATCATGGGCTTCAAAATTAATGCTGGATGTGTCTATTTATTGTTAGTAGGTCTACCTATAATAAGGACATTTACCGGCACCAAAGGAGGTCGAATTCCTACACCTGAAAATGTTGCCTATCAACATTTTACGAAACGAACAAATGACAATGTACACAGCTCACGCGGGACCACGGGTCTTTAGGACTTGGGGACGAAGGGCTTGTTCGTGAGATTAAATTATTTTTGACAGCCCATTGTTTTACGACGGCTTTAACAATTTTACAACGATGTACCAATCTTCATAAACTAGACAACTACTGCATCATACCGATGCATGTCAATGAACTAATCGTCCAATACTGTCTTGACAAAATGGTAGTGACAAAAATAGGTAATGTTCTTTAGTTAGGTCATTGAACAAAAAACTTCCAGGAGAGGCTTATCAACTGTATGAAACACCGACAGCAGTACCATTCCATGACTTACAAAGAAATTGAATGCATGAGCTACAAACAACTTTAACTTACCGATTTGAATTCCGCCGTTTTCCTAGTGAATAAAGGTACACCACCACCTGTTGTCAAACAAATCACACAGGCCGCTGCCATGTTTTGTTCATTTTGGCGCATGCCCATTTCCTTCTTGCAGTCAGCCAGTGTGATCACCGTCGATGACGGTGTGGACTTACTATTCCCCACTTTGAACCCAGAATTCCTTCGACTAGCGTAAGTTCTCTTCGCTCCGCACTGCAAAACAAATATAAAATTTTTACATTATTATTATTATTTTTTGACTTCTTGTATTTCTTCTGACTGCACAATAATAATAATAACTTGACGTTTACGGTAGAAATACGTATTTAGCATAATACTTAAATCATTAGGTCTAACACAGAGCCTGGTAGTCACATTGTGTTCCACAATTGAACGAATAGGTTGAATAGATGGCGGCTGAACCAAACACTTTTTCGGCACTAAGTTGGTGGTGCCAGGTGTCGAGACATTTTCTGCATGTGTTAATACAACCTAAAAGATATTTACAAACGAAAATTTTAATTGCAAACTCACATAACCAGACACACACACAAAGAAAGAGGAAGGAAAGAGAGAGAGAGAAAGGGGGAGTGGTTCGGTCAACAGGTGAGTTAATTTGGTCAAACCGAATTCCATTGCATATTTGCGGTGTCCTGCCACCTTAATTTGACCTCTTATAACTTGTGTACAATTAATTCTTCGCGGAGTACAAATATCCAGTGGTATGAGAGAAGAAGGAAAAATTACAATGTGAAATAAACCACTGTTCTACAGACGTAGAACGTCTCATTAACAAGAAAAGGCGAAATCTATGCAAATAACCTGATAAGTTTCGCCAGAGTGGTAAGAAAAGAGAAAGAAAGGCCTCTAAGAAAAATGTTATCAAGTTAATTTCCTTAAAATTACTAACATCTGAGCGAAGATAAGACAAGAGGATGAGAGGGTCATTCATACATCTAAATGACAAGATGTTCCGTATATGGGAACGGCTATGCATCAGGAAGGTAATTGCTTCGGGGGAAATTTGCTAAGGTCACTCAAACACGGAGAGGGTTGTTGTTTAATGGGACAGCAGCAAAATGCGATAACGGGCCACCTGTGCGAACAAGTTGTGGACAAAAAGGCGAGTCCAACCTCAAGTTCACCAAGGACACGTATACAAACGGCCCAGCTAGGTCACCTGTCATTTAAACCAAAAGAGAGAAAAGCTTCAATTCATCAAATTCTGAATACATCTTGGACTTCCATCAGGCGGTAGGTTATGACCCGTTTTAAAGTCCCAGATTCACTTGCTTACTACTTGACATTAATAAATCCGTGGCGACAGACACAGAACAGGATCGAGACGTTTCTCGAATGGGACGTCGATCTCTGAATTATAAAAAGAGAAGATATATGGTTTCCGCCCGGGGTAGCTCTGATGATGACCACATTAGACAGAATGGCAAAGATGGACTGCTACCTACATTTAAACCCTCAAACTTTATATGTGAATCTTACTCCGAAAGGTAAAGGATTGGATCCAAAAGAATTCACTTGTCCACGTCGGTATTAGTTCTCATAAAAATTCGAAGGTTGGACATGAGTGATGTGAATAAGGGAGTGAGAATCTGGAAATCTGTGAAGGCAAGAGACGAGGAAAACTGCTTATCTGACTAGAAGATGAGGGGTTCATGAAACCTTCAATAAAAAAAACCACCAACAGTCTGATCCTAGAGGTGAGCATGGAGAGGCGAGACAGGACATCTTCCATGTCCTTGCACTTGAATCCCTAAATCGGATAAAGCCACATACTATTAGTGAAGTTAGAAAACATTATCATTATGCCTATGTATTCTGTGCGGAGATTTTTCCTGTATAACCTGAAACGATTACGACGTTATTGTTATAATTCGCCTTCATCATCATCATCACACCCTTCTCCAGCCTGTGGCTGGGTCGAGTCTGCGGGTTCCAGTCTCCAACCAGGCCCCCATCCACCCCGCACACAACCATGTCCTTTTGTACAACCTGTTCCCACGTCCGCTTTGGTCTTCCTCTCCCCCTGGTGCTCCCGACCACCTGCAGTCCCACGATGGACCTAATTAGTTCCTCCTCCCTCTTATCACATGCCCATACCACCTCAACCTATTCTCCCTCATCTTTTCCGCGATGTCTCCCACCGCCAGACTACCTCTAACATGATCATTTCGGATTTTATCAGCTCGCGACACCCCACTCATGAAGCCCAGCATTCGCATCTCAGCCACTTGCATTCTCCTTTCATGGTCCTTCCTCACGGCCCAACACTCCGAGCCATACAGCATAGCTGGCCTAACCACAGTTCTGTAGACTTTACCTTTTAGTTTCATTGGAACCCGGCAGTCGCACAGGACTCCACTTTAGCCATCCTGCCTTGATCCTATGGGACACATCTGAGTCTATTTCACCGTTTCCCTGGAACACTGATCCTAAATATCTAAACTCCTGCACTGCTGGTGTCACCTGACTTCGAGAGTGAGGTGTGTTCCTCATATTCACCTTCAGGCCCCCCTTTTCCATTGCCACTTATGTTACACTAATGGGTTGGGGAGTACGCCCAGCAGCCATAACAGGCCGAACGAACCCTTAGGAGGTTGCTCGCGGGAGATGAGGAGGCAGGTGTAGAGGATGTAGGAGAGGGGAAATTTGCAGGACCCAACATTCTTTACCAACCCACGTGGGCTTGCGCTGCTTAACTTCAGTGATCTCACGAGAACTGGTGTGTCCAACGCAACTTGGCTGCACTTGGATGTATTGTAGGCCCTTTCGTGCTTTCTCTTTGGAATCTGCAAGCTTTCCCACATCATCGTCAATGTTATAATTCGCCTTGTCACGTCAATAACTGTAATTTACCGCCCTGTGTCAACCTTTATAAGGGGCTCTACCAATTCAATGTCTAAAAAATGGGAAGAAATGTGCTTGTTTATAACGTAAATTTTTCATTAACATAAGAACTTTTGTTAAATCTATATTTAAATATAATCAGCTCTCTATATGAAACTCTTTAGGTTACAAGATCAAATGGAGCTCAAGAAGTTGGTAATACTAGAAATATAAATTTCAAATAAAGATGTACTTACAGGATTTTGATGTCTGTACTGATTTGGCCTCAAAACGTTAGTAGTAATCGTCGAAGTGCATGGTGTATAAACCCGTTCAGGCGCAAAATTGTTGTAAAGTTTTTCGTGTCTAGAGACCTGAGTACCACTGAAGTGACATCTCGGTGCACCGTGTTGTTCAGGGAACTGATATGAATTGACGATAGGCCTTGCAGTGTTTGCATTTGGCGGATACTGTTTAGGACAACTTTGGTTCAAAAACTGTGGTTGAGTCGGCTCACTCTGCAAGTTGAGTCTCGACAGTTGGACACAGTTCTGTGGTAAATTACTCGAATAACAAGAAACGTTTTCCTGAAGAGTATATGGTGTAGCAGTATACGGTGATGAAGTTGGCAGATAAAAATTATTGTTGGCTAATCTTGGAGGATGAAGATCTGAAAAAGGCATTTGTCTTCTTTCGGAGAATTCTGGCCACGGACATCCCAATGAAGCAAATGATCCTGGCTGAAAATGTTCATTTCCATTTTCTAGTATCGGTGATAGTGATGCTCCGGAACGGAAATGAAGAATTTGACATGCTGAATTCATGATAAATCTCTTAATATTAATAAGTCCACACTAGAGTTGATATTGAGGCTAATGTTGCATCTTAAATAGCATGCAAATAAATAAGGTCATTAGCTGTAAGATTGAAGTTAAAAATCTTTCATTATCTCATGCAGGCTCTTCAAGAAATATGATTAAGAAAATACTATTTCGTCGTCAACAGAATAAAAAATGTGCGCAGATTTGTACAAGAGCATCATCTAACAGTGCTTTTGACCATAAAATATCTAAATTCTATGACATGATAAAAAAAAATTAATGGATTAATTATTCGACGCCTACAATTGCAAAAAAAATCATACACAAGCTACTTGAATTAATTCAAGTTCGGGACAAGAAATACAGCATCTTCGCAACGCATCACCTAATACCATCTTATAACCACTCAGAAGTATTCTTTTGGAAATAATGATTAAATATTTATACGTCATTTCAAACGACGTCAATAACTGGCTAGAAGGTTACTTCAACCATCCAGTGAAACAGCAAAAGTAAAAATTTCATTACTATCCCATTACGGTTCAGTCGTTCATCTACCTGATAGGTTAATAGGTGATGTTTTCCACACCACCGCTGCTACTTCGTACACAAGTTCAAAGAATTCGTTGTTTGTTTGTTTTTTTTTTTTTTTTGCACTTCCATATTCATAAAAGCAATTCTGTAATATATTAAAAAAGTTTAACATTTGTAAGGTTTTTTATGGCAGAACCATTATCAGCTAAGTAATGGAGTGGTGAGCGGCAAATTGCGTTGGACACACCAGTTCTCGTCTGATCACTGAAGTTAAGCAACGCAACCCCAGGTAGTTTTGACAGGGAGCGGCAAGTTGCGTTGGACACACCAGTTCTTGTCTGATCACTTAAGTTAAGCAACGCAAGCCCAGTTAGTACTGACGGTCGCTCGGGAAAGCTGGGTACTGCTAATACCCAATAATCGTCGCATTAGTGTAGTGTCTGTGCAGTATATGCATTAGAACTATGCAATGGACGGGTCTCTAATGACCTTGTAGTTGACGGGACCTTAAACTCCAACAAACAAACAAAAAGTAGTTTTGACATGGGTGGCCGCTTGGGAAAAGTGGGTACCGCTAGTATCCAAAAATCGTCGCATTAGGGTAGTGTCTGTGCAGTCCCTGCATCAGAACTACACAGTGGACGGGGCTCTAATGACCTTGTAGTTGAAGGGCCCTAAAACACAAGTAGTGAAGTGAGAGAGTAATGGAATGCCGCCTCAGGGATAGAACCGGTATCTATGGAAATCAGTTTGGGTTTATGCCAGTAGGTCCACAATGGAGCCAATCTTCATCCCCAAGCAGATGATAGAGTAGTATAGAGCAGCAAAGAAAGATCTCCATGCACTCCTTATCGACCTGAAGAAGGCCTACGATAGTGCCCACGAGAGGTAGTTTGGGAAGTATTACGGCAAAGGGGGGGGGGGGTAGAAGAAGGGTTTATTCGAATAGTCCAACGTATGTATGAAGGCTCCAAAGCCAGGGTGTAGCGTGTGGTTGCTACTATAAAAATGATTTGCTTACTCTTCGGC
>JAAFCE010001036.1:7233064-7252746 GCA_013389805.1 Trigoniulus corallinus
AGAATGCCATTCCGAAATGAAACAAAAATAGAATGTGATTCCTACAAGGGTAAGGACACCTTCGGGGTATACTGGGGGCTTCCCTGTGAAAGTCGGGGTGCACTAAGGTTCAGCACTTAGTCCATACCTTTTCATCTTGGTTATGGACGAACTGCTGACGGGAGTAGGAGATCGGGCCCCTCAGTGCTTGGTATTTGCTGACGTTATCGGAAAAGCTAGTGATAGCAAAGACCAGAATGGACTAAACGACATTAGAGGAGCACAGGGGCGGATCCAGGAGCGGACGAAGGGGGGAGCACTTCAAAAAAGTGCGCCCCAAATAGGAACTCCTAACAATCTTGTCCCTCTGAATGGACACAAGGGCGATATATTGGACATTGTTTTGCCACAGCCGGTTGCAGATCAAAGCTGCAACCCCCTATGCCTATTTATCGTCCGTCTACTGTTCATTGGAGCATTCCACCGGCGCAAGGGAGCGAGCTCCAACACCTGAAAATTTTTGCCTCATCTATCCATTGCATAGTAGAAAGGCTTCTTTTTCATACAATGCCATCGTACACCACACGGGACCTCGGTTTTACTTTTCATCCGAAAGAAGGCACACTCAGGACCTCTCTCTCGCCCTTAAGTAGCCAACTCGCATCGCTCCAGTATCGAACCTAGAACTACTGACGCAGTTGCTGAGCGTCGTACCCACTACGCCACCGAGGCCAGGCCCCAAATACTTTTAAATATTCAGAATCCCTTAGTATAATTCTAGCTAACAACTACAATAGGTCCTCCACTGCCAGTTAGATAATTTCCCATCTTTAGTGGTTTAGTCAGCTGCAGATTGGACTGGTGCTAAAGAAATGAGGAACCCCCAAACCATGTTGACTGTCTTTCTGGGCCCTAATGACCATTGCAGTCGATGGGCCCAAAAATCCCAACAAACAACATAGAAATGAGGATAGCAATGAAAAAAATGCCTTATTAGTTCTAAAGTTGAATCATGCATCAGTTGAAATATGCGCCACATTGCTGCACTGCTCCCCCTCCCCGGATCCGCCCCTGGAGGAGCAACAGAAAAGGGAGGGATAAAGATAAACATGAAGAAGACAGAGTATTTAGTTTTCAATTGGGATGGGTAGGAAATTGATGGTGATGTACTTTCGAGCAGTGAACTGGTGAAAAAGGTGAGGTGCAAGAGGTAAGGTACTTAGGATCAACTTTTCAAAGCAATGGGGAGATAGACCCGGATGTGCCCCATAAAATCAAAGGGGGTGGCTGAAGTGGAGACAGGCAAGTAGAGTCCTGTGCGATAGGAGGGTCCCAATCAAGTTGAAAAGGAAGTTCTACAGGGCAGTGATTAGGCCAGCCATGGTATATGGATCAGAGTGTTAGGCAGTGAGGAAGAACCACGTCAATAGAATGCAAGTGGCTGGGATGCGATTGTTGCAGTGCATGAGTGGGGTGTCTAGGGCCGATAGAATTAGGAATGAGTATATTAGAGGTAGCCTCGGGGTGGTGGACATCGCCGAAAAAATGAAGGAGAGTAGGCTGAGGTGGTATGGGCACGTAATGAAAAGAGGGGATGAGGAGCTCGTGAAGGCCATACCAGGAATGCAGGTGGTCGGTAGCACCCGGGGCAGGGGAGACTGAAGTTGACGTGTGAACAGGTTGTCCATAAGGACATGGTTGTGTGTCGGGTGGACGGCGACCTGGTGGGAGATAGACGCAAGTGGAGGGTTAGAACCCGCAGACGCGACCCTGCCACAGGCGGGATGAGGGTATGGTGATGATGATGAATTATTACCATATTATATCGGGTATAATACATAGTTACCCCCCAAAAAGTGGGTGCAATGTCTGGGTGCGTATTATAGGAATAAAAATTTCAGCCATTTTCAGAGAACACTAAGCATGCAGGCAAAAACAATAGAGACTAAAGTCTGTAGACTGGTCTACAATCGTATTCACTACACAGACTAAAGTCTAAAAGCTGGATTTTAGCCCAAACAAATAGTCTACTCCTCGACTGGGCTAAATAGCATTTTAGCTATTATTCTCAGTGTTGTCCAAAGTAAAATAGCAGCTTTCATTAATCTAAATCAAGTTTATGAAAGAGCCATTATGCGGAGCGAGTGTACCTTAGAGCAGTGGTTCTCAATCTGACATTTTACGAGCGGCGAATTGCGTTGGACACACCAGTTCTCGTCTGATCACTGAAGTTAAGCAGCGCAACCCCAGCTAGTACTGACATAGGTGGCCGCTTGGGAAAACTGGGTACTGCTAATTCCCAAAAATCGTCGCATTAGTGTCTGTGCAGTCTCTGCATTCGAACTAAGCTGTGGACGGGGCTCTAATGACCTTAGTAGTTGAAGGGCCCTAAAACAACAACAACCTAACCTGACATTTTACTACACGGAACACTTACAATTCAACATAAACTTTAAAGCAGGTTGTACACCTTCTACACTTGGTACTTACTACATCATCATCATCATACCCTTATCCCGCCTGTGGCAGGGTCGGGTCTGTGGGTTCTAGCCCTCCACTCCCGTCTATCTCTCCCCCAGTTCCCCGTCCACCCCACAGACTGTCACATCCTTACGGACAACCTGTTCCCACATCTGCTTTGGTCTCCCCCTGCCCCTGGTGCTACCGACCACCTGCATTCCTGGAATTAACCTAACGAGCTCCTCTTCCCCTCTTCGCATGACGTGTCCATACCAATTCAGGTTATTCTCCCTCATTTTTTCGGCGATGCCCACCACCCCAGGCTACCTCTAATATGCTCATTCCTAATTCTGCCAGCTCTCGACACGCCACACATGTGCCACAGCATTCGCATCTCGGCTACTCTTCCTCACTGCCCAGCACTCTGATCCATATAGCATAGCTGGTCTAGCCACTGTCCTGTAGAACTTCCCATTCAACTAGATTGGGATCCTCCTATCACACAGGACTCCGCTTGCCTGTCTCCACTTCAGTCACCCCCTCTCCCATTGATTCTGCGGGTCACATCAGAGTATCTCTCCATTGCTTTATTTGTGCATTAAAGTTATTTTGCGGAGCACTTGAAGTAGTTTCACGGAATATGCTTTGAGATCCACTGCCTTAGAGATATTCGGGACCCTATAACTTTATACCAACTCCTAACCCTTTTTCACCTATAGCAGAGTCCGGCGTCCATCCTGTCCCTATGAATGGAAACAGGGGTCATATTTTAGAGTGTTTGTCCTAAGACTTTTGCTGACCAAAGCTGCAACCGCTATGTTAATCGTCAGTCTACTGTTGTTTGGGGCACTCCACCTTACTCCTACAGAGAAAAGAACTCGCAACTCTTTTCCCGCCTATGGCAGGGTCCGGTAACCATTTGTTCCTCCGAATGATATATTGGACCACAGCCGGTTTCCGACCAAACCTGCAACTCCTACACTTACATATCATTGGTCTACTGTTCATTTAGGAATTCTACTGACGTCGGGGAGGGGGGTGAACTTCTACAGCTGAAAATTTTGCCTCATCTATTCGTTGCATAGTAGAGGGGGGGGGGTTGTACACCATACGGGACCTCAGTTTTACTTCTCTTTCAAAGGAAGGCGCACTTGAGGCATCTCTCTCACTCCAAAGAAGCCAACCCACCTCGGCCCAGTATCGAACCTAGAAACACTGACACACGGAGAGATTTATAAACGGCAGGAGAGAAACGAGACAATGTGTGCACTGCTATAAGTTTGTACGCTGCAAATCCGTTGTTTAGACCGGTCTTCATTTACACCATGAAAAAAATTGTTTCGTGAATACTGACTTAATGTTTGTTTGTTGGAGTTTAAGGTCCCGTCAACTACGAGATCATTAGAGACCCGTCCACTGTATAGTTCTAATGCATATACTGCACAGACACTATACTAATGCGACGATTATTGGGTATTAGCAGTACCCAGCTTTCCCGAGCGACCACCCATGTCAGTACTAACTGGGCTTGCGTTGCTTAACTTCAGTGATCAGACGAGAACTGGTGTGTCCAACGCAATTCGCAATTCCGCTCTCAATACTGACTTAAGACCAGTCTAACGTCTATAAGGCCAGTATATAGCCTTTTTTTGGGTCTATAGACTTTAGTCTCTATTGTGAATACGAGCCCTGATGCTTTCAAAATAATGCATGTAGGCCTATTTACATTTCCAATCATGTGATTATGTAGATTTGAACACTATATGTTCATTTGAAGTTGCTTGAGGGCTTTATGTACGTATGTTAAGAACAATGCTAAGCCAACTGGCAAATATCTCAATGCTGCTATTTGGTAGACATTGGGCCCTTTGATTTGAGGGTAGCATGGAAAGGCAGTGGATTTGAGGCAGCTAACACTTTCTTCAGTCTCAACATTGTGTGAATTTCAGCCACAAACAACACAGGAGTAGAGTGAAATAGCCCATAAAGTTTCATATGTTGTGGCAATTCCCCAACTGTGTTGGTGCTATTGATGGCAAACATGAAGCCATTTCAGCACTGGCTGGATCAGGATTACAATATTACAATTATAAGATCTTACATGGTTGACATAGTAATTGTAATTTGTAAAAATAACAAATTAATGGTCAAATTGTTGAAAACAGCACTTCTTCAGCTTGGTACTATTTGCAGTGTGTGATGATGAACACTGTTTTACCATGGTTGATGTTGGTGGTTATGAGAGGCAGCATGACAGAGGGACACTTGCAGCCTCTGCTTTTGGAAATCCTGAACCTCCCTGAACCTCAGCCACTACCAAAGAATTCCAATAATGGCAGAAAGCATGGTGCCTTTCCTCTGCACCCTAACATCATGTGTCCATTTTCTAGCAGTCATCTAACAAGGAATGAAAGGATTTTCAACTATTATTTGTGCAGTGCAAGGTCAGTAATCATTAATGAAGCTATATGCCAAAAAAACAAGAGAGTTGTTAACATAAACAATTAGTTTGCTAGGCACATGATTCAGAATACATTTGCTGTTATGGTTGCTCATTGTCATTTGTTAAGTAGGTCCACCAATATGAAGGTGAACTCTACCATCCTGGCTGTAAAGGTTAGTATTAAGACTGAGTAAATTGTTTTATAACTGCCAAATGCATTACATATTTTCATTGCTTGTAGGCAATTTGCAGTCTACACAACTTTATACAAATGGAAGAACTATCTCTACAAATGGCTGGATGTGTTTACTGCCAAAATGGGTTTTTGGACATGGAAGTTAAAGATGGAGAAGTGGTTCATGGTGGCTGGCACACAGTAGTAGATGGTGCTAGTCTTCCCACAGTGCAACAGCTTGGGTCCAATAATGCCACATCACAAGCCATCATCAACAAATGATGAACTTGCATTATATTTTAGTGGGCCTGGGTCTGTCCCATGGCAGGAAGATAAAATGTAGATGCACATCACAACATAAGTTATGATTGTATTTAGATATGTAATGCATTTTTCTTTTGCAGTATTACATCCATAATGAAGAAATAAAACAATAAAAACTGTTCTTACCATAGTTGAAATTTTAAGTTTATTATTTGTTGTATAAAAAAATATAGGATTTCTACACATCTATACCATTCTCATCGAGATATTGATGTACAACATTCAGAAGTCGTGCAGTGAGCTCTAGTTGTTGCTTAATTGTCAGTTGGGACATGGCAGGATTGATGCTATCACAGAAGTTATGCAAAATATTTCGATTTTCTGGTGTGGGTGTCTTGTTCTGATTGTCAAACAGGCTTGTGGTCACCATATCCATCTTTTGCATGTCTTTTGAAACATGCTTCCACTTGCGTTTTCTATCTATACTGATGAGAATGTAGAAAGTATTGTTAATTTGTAACAAAAATAAAAAGTGAAATTGTTATCCAATGACCTTTTCTTAATGGCTCGTCATCTGGCATTGGTGAAGTTGCTGGTTGATGTGAAGAGGCCAAAGAGTTTGTTGATATTTCAGTATCAATGACCTCCATAGTGGAAATGAATTGATCCTGTGCAATATCGTCATCATAATCTACCTCATCAACAAACTTGAAGGTGCTGACAGTCCTTAAAGATAAGAATTTGAAAATATTACAATAATTGTGATTGTTAATGATCAATAACACATCACAAACTTACTCTTTATTGGCCAATTCTTCATCCTGTACAATATGGTCATCACGATCTACCACATCATCAAGCTTGAAGTTGCTGACAGTCCTTAAAATTAAGAATTTGAATCTATTTCAATAATTGTGAGTGTTAATAATCTATAACAAATCACAAACTTACTCTTTATTAACCAATTCTTCATCCTGTGCAATATGGTCATCACAATCTACCTCATCATCAAACCTGAAGTTGCTAGTAGTCCTTAAAAATAAGAATTTGAAAGTACTACAATAATAATAATAAAGTTTGATGATCAATAACACATCACAAACTTACTCTTCATTGGCTGGTGTCGTGTTTAAAAAGGAGATTGCAGTTTCCAGAGCCCATTTTCTTGGGCGGTACGCTGCTTCTAGGCATGCCGCTTTTCGTCTTTTTATATATTTGTCACGGAGATGCTTCCATGTTTTTTTACACATGTTAGCTGCAATATAGAAATATTTTGGATTGTAGAAGGCCAATTCTTAAAAAGGCCTTTTCTTAAAAATCTATTATACCAACTTTTTAATGAAACACTTAATAAATATGAAAGGTTTCTAGCAAGGATAATTAATAACTTATGGTTGGTCAAAAGCTTTGGCCAGCAACCGGCTGCAGAAAAACTACGACCAATATATCGCCCTTTGTCCATTCAGAGGGACAAGATGGGTACCCGACCCTGCCATAAGGCGGGAAAAGGGGTAGGAGTTGCTTTGCTTTGGTTGGTCAAAATCTGCATTGAATTCATTTTCCTATGCCTGGGGATAAGTTTGTAATCTTTAATAATGCCTTCAGCATGTGCTGCAGGCCATTACAGAATATACTGTACAGTACTTATGGAACCACAATCCTACCTGTCATGTCCGGATGATCCCGTAATAAATTGGAACTTATGGTTGCCCATATTTGTTTCCGTCTTTGAACGTTTTTATGTTCTGGGTGCTTAACATCGTATAACTCCCTATATCCACCAACAAGTGCCACGAGCTTATTTTCTGCCATTGTTTTTTGTCAACAATTTGTGTTTTCCAGGCACACAGCTCAACTGTCAGCCAATCAGAAACTAATCAGAACTTTCTTAGCGCTATTGGAATCGCGCCGTGACGTCACCGCTTTTTGTGCAGTGTCGTCAGCGTCGACGCTAATAGCGCTAGCGCACGGTTATACGGAATCAGGCTTAACATTTGTGATGAATTACGTTGGTCGATGTTAATTTCAACCTGAAATATTAGGATTTTTGTGATAAATATTCGCTGTAATGAAGGTTGTCTATACTTTTTTTAGTTTTTTAATTTTAGTTATTTCTACTTAACTTATTAACAGTTTATTCAAACTGTTAGTATGGTGACGAGTTGTCTTGATAGCAGACGATTTATTTGAAGTACGGTGTTGTAAACGGTTTTAAAACTTCATTTCGATATTGGTGACCAGCAATTCTGTAAATTAAAGGAAAATAATAGTTTTGACAGCGAATGTTCGATCCATAAATATTTGTTCAACAATAATTAGTAAGTTCATATTCAACATCATACTTACTGAAAGGATTCTTCTGAAAACTGCGTTACCATATCCACGATGCAACTGCTTTTGACAACAGATGTCGGAAGAAACGAAAGGAAAATTGCGTTATAATGAAAGTCAATGCTGGAATTGCAATGGTCATCGACTCAATTTTCTACAGTAAAGGATAATCTGCCAGAATATTTGGGTAAACCGTGGACAAACTCAAATCGTCTTCATAATCCATACGGCGTGGTAATTTGCACCAAATAGCGGACAAATGATTTGGTCCCCTAAACTGTAGGATTACCCAGTTTTTTACTCCTACACTTTTCTAAAGAGTTTTTAATAAAACGTATGCATTGCCTATATTTTTTACCCACTGTATAAACTATAAGAAGCGAAATTTAACGCTAAAAAGTTAAACATAAGTGGGCCACACCCTGCACATAAATATTTAGCAGACAAGCGCGATCCTGCAAGTAGCGTAACTAGTAGTCCATTCAACTGCTACACCAAACGAATGGCAGTCTTGGGATCTATCCCTGGTGTTACGAAATATGGTTTCTTTTTTAAACTTCTTTTCATTTAAAAAATTTAAAATCACCGTATTTATTCCAATAAACGCTGCGCCGTTTATTTATTTCGTGGCGTTTTTGGTGCGGCGCTTACTAGAGGGCGGCACTTATTAATTTTGTGAGCCCTCATAGATGATAATAATGGATGGTAAAATAACAGTGACATATTTTCTAGGGGTGAACTAGTAAAGAAGGTTGTTGTTGTGGTTTGTTGGAGTTTAAGGTCCCGTCAACTACAAGGTCATTAGAGACCCGTCCACTGTATAGTTCTAATGCATAGACTGCACAGACACTACACTAATGCGACGATTATTGGGTATTAGCAGTACCCAGCTTTCCCGAGCGACCACCCATGTCAGTACTAACTGGGCTTGCGTTGCTTAACTTCAGTGATCAGACGAGAACTGGTGTGTCCAACGCAACTCGCCGCTCCCAGTAAAGAAGGTGAAAGAGGCCAAGTACTTAGGATCAACTTTCCATCGCAATAGGGAAATAGACTCTGATGTGACGCATAGAATCAGTGGTGGATGGCTGAAGTGGAGATGGGTAACCAGTGTCCTGTGTGATAGGAGGGTCCCAATCTAGTTGAAAGGAAAGTTTTACAGGGTGATGGTTAGGCCAGCTATGTTGTATGGATCAGAGTGTTGGGTAGTGAGGAACAACCACAGCGATGGAATGCAAATAACTGAGGTGTGAATGCTGCAGTACATGAGTGGGGTATCAAGAGCTGATAGAATTACAAATGAGTATATCTGAGGTAGCCAGGGGTGTGGTGGACATCACCAAAAAATGGGCAAATAATATAAATATGAGCAGGCAATGAGAAAAGGGGAGAAAGAGCTCATTGGGTCCATTTCAGGAATGCAGATGGTCAGAAGCACCCAGGGCAGGGGAGACTGAAGCAGACGTGGGAACAGGTTTTCCATAAGGATATGGCAGTGTGTGGGGTGGACAGGGACCTTGTGGGAGTGGCAGGAACCTGCATACCTGACCCCGTTGCAGGTGGGATAAGAGTATGATGATGACGATTAACAAACGAACGATGAAAAACTAATACAGTAACTGATAATCTACAGTAATTGGGATGATAACCCTCCAATAAGCGCCCTAAGTGCTGCAAGGGCGGCGATTATTGGAGGGCGTCCGCTGTTGTTTATTTCACACTGATGATGCGGCGCTTATTAGAGGGTGGCGGTTATTTGAGGGCGACCCTTATTGGAATAAATAGGGTATGTTTAAACGTATATCTCTTACGCGTTTTCTAGCAACGAGACTTACATTGTGATGAAAGGCTGGGAGCGGTACATTGCGTTGGACACACCAGTTCTCGTCGGATCACTGAAGTTAAGCAATATAACCCCAGATAGTACTGACATGGGTGACCCCTTTGGGAAACTGAGTACTACTAATACCTAATAATCGTCACATTAGTGTAGTGTCTGTGCCGTTTCTTCATTAGAGCTACACAGTGGATGGGGCTCTAATGACCTTGTAGTTAAAGGGCCCTCAAACACCAACAAACAAACAACAATGATGAAAGGGCTGCATGCAATAAGGGTTTTAATACTAGACAAGAAAGGCACGAAAAGGTAGTGAAACAGTTTTTTTATTATTATAATTCAATAAAGTTAAAAATAACAACATAACGACTATAGTAATGACAAGGTTTACACTGCCATGAAGTCATGTTTAGCAAGTGATGTTAAAATGAAGTGTTGGTTGTCCTTGAGATTCATGGGATAAAGTAGTTGAATGAAACAAACATGGTCCACCATAATTCAATTTTGGAGTAAAAGCGCCTGTCCAAAAGAATTTTTTGTGAGCAGAAAAAGAACTTGACATTGGTCCACCCTACACCCTGTGGTGTATACTCTCTGGACACAAGGGGGAGCGGTGAGTTGCGTTGGACACACCAGTTCTCGTCTGATCACTAAAGTTAAGCTACGCAAGTCCAGTTAGTACTGACATGGGTGGTCGCTCGGGAAAGCTGGGTACTGCTAATACCCAATAATCGTCTCATTAGTGTAGTGTCTGTGCAGTCTATGCATTAGAACTATGCAGTGGACGGGTCTCTAATGACCTTGTAGTTGACGGGACCTTAAACACCAACAAACAACAACAACAATGGAGTGGATGGGGCTCTAATGACCCTGTAGTTGAAGGGCCCTAGAACCCCAACAAACAACAACCCATTTCTATACTGCCAGTCCAACAGTTGCAATCCAATCTACAGTTGGTTAAGCCACTGAAGATGGGACATTGTCTAAAGGGCAGTAGAGGACCTATTGTAATTGCTAGCTAGAATTATACTAAGGGATTCTGAATATTTAAAAATATTTGGGGCGCACTTTTTTGAATTTCTCCACCTTGATCCGCCCCTGACTGCCTCTATAGCTGCTCCTGGATCAACCAAATTCTCCACCACCTCCACTGCTACCGCCATATCTACCAACATGAGCTGCCACCACCGCCTGAGCTACCTCCATAGCCACCATAGCTTCTTTTGATGAGACCCCCGAGTACCAGGACTAATACGCATTGGAAGCCGACCATGTCATCTCCGAAAGTGCCCCTAAAAGGCAAAACCACTCCCTCCAGTCGTTTGATCACACCGGGAATCCGTCTGACCGCCCGTTTTCCACTGGAGGCCATGGTCAAAGTGGCGTGTTGGGTACTTAGGGTCGCGACCCCCACACATTGACGTGTCGGGGCTTTCTCGTCAACGCAGGGCGGCACAGAGACGTCGCAGAGGATGCGCCCTCTCAACCACCAGGATCCACTTTCCCCTGAGATTCGGGTCTCCACGTACAGAAAACGAGGGTTAGGCGTTTTCTAACGGGTACCTCCTAGAGGAGCCTACATTGACTAGTGCCAATTATGATGTTCCAGGTTGTCCGTCCCTGGATTTGCCCCGTTTAGTCGCCCTTTTTTGACACGCACTGGGGAAGGTGCCATGGGCCTTTTCTAGCTGCACACACACGGGGTTTTTCTTGCTGTTCAGTAATCTTAAATGATGGTAACTATAATGAAAATGTAGCAAAAGACGATTTGTTTCATTTGATAAAATAATTGCCTAAAATTTATTGTCCATTTGATACTCAAATAGCTGACCTAGACTACAGTAGCTTAAATTTATTTACCTGACAATTATATCAATAGGCATGTAAAAAAAAGTGGTGAAACTGGAAGGGGAATAACATACCGTAAGCAACTGACATGATTTTACAATTATCATAGGCGTAGTCAAACCTGATAATTGAAAGGAAATAAACATTAAAAATGTAGGCCCTACCTGTTGCATGATGTCAAATAATCACCACATTTGAGATTTCTTAAATGAAAGGTCGATTACATTGAATGGCAGCGCAATTAACTATTGAGTCACCAAGATATACCATCTAAGCCAGGTCATTTACTTTATACAGTAATCCATGTGAGGATCGAACTGTGTTATGTACTGTAACTCGGCAAACAAATGGGAGTGGTTTAGGTCAAGTGAACTGTTTAGAGTCTCTCGTGCGACCTTAATCACGGAATTTAAGTTAATCGATTTTTTATTAACGGTCCCAGGCAGCCTAGGCAGTAGATATTTCGTCCGAAATCCAATTACATAACCTAATAACCGTGTAACTAAAGATAAAGATCAATTTACTTGTTCACATGATGGTCACAGTGGTCTATAGCAGTGTTCCGCAACTTTGTTTGGTATCACGAAACCCCTGAAGGTGTGTCTCAAGTTTCGCAGGTCCACTCCCGCCAGGTCCCCTTCCACCCCGCACACTACCATATCCTTGTGGACAACCTGCTCCCACGTCAGCTTCGGTATCCCCCTGCCCCGGGTACTACCTACCACCTGCATTAGGGAGCGGCGAGTTGCGTTGGACAAACCAGTTCTCGTCTGATCACTGAAGTTAAGCAACGCAAGCCCAGTTAGTACTGACATGGGTGGTCGCTTGGGAAAGCTGGGTACTGCTAATATCCAATAATCGTCGCATTAGTGTAGTGTCTGTGCAGTATATGCATCAGACCTACACAGTGGACGGGTCTCTAATGACCTCGTAGTTGACGGGACCTTAAACTCCAACAAACAACAACAACAACAACCACCTGCATTCCTGGTATGGCCGTAACGAGCTTCTCATCCCCTCTTATCATTACATACCCATACCACCTAAGCCTATTCTCCCTCATCCTTTTGGCGATGTCCACCACCCCAGGCTACCTCTAATACAGTCAGGTCTCCTTTTATGTGGGGGATACGTTCCTGAGAAAATCGCATAAAACGAATTCGCATAAAATGAGACTGTAAGTGTATGGAAAAATGAGGGATACGTTCCATAATTTTTAAAATTTGCATAACTCCGAAATAACGAATTAAAATGAATGTACAACCGCATAAAAAAAGTTTGTTGATGTTAAAGAAAATAGGTTTCTTAATAAATTTCTTTGGGAAGCTGAAAAAGATTCATATGAACCTTAAATAAAATTGTATTTCAATTCAATTGTCTATGTGGTAAGGGTATACACCATCTGCAAACTGTTTGTAAATCACTTTCATCATCAGAAATAACTGTCTTTGCAATACATCTCTGATTTTTTTCTCACTCTCTGCAGACTTTTGTTTTGACCATCATCATCATCGTCATACCCGTATCCCACTTGCGGCAGGGTCGGGTCTGCAGGTTCCCTGAACATGTTCTGATTGGGGACACTCCAGTCAGGCGTCTGAAACCCGCAGGGATCTTGGCTGGGTTGTTTGTGGGGGGATGCCAGTGGTCAAAGTGTCCGGGGTCCACTTGAAAGTGCCCAGCGGGACACTTTGAGACAATTTTTGAGTACCTAAAAGTGCCCACCATCTAGGTCCGCATGCAGATGCCCGAATTTGTCTCTTTTCTGCAGAGCACATATGTAACGAGAATCAACGTGCAATTTCCATCAAAATAACCTAACCGGGTAATGGAAAACGGCTGAGTCACTTTGATGTGAAAGCAGACACTTTGAGGTATGTGTTTTATAAATTACCTCAGTGTCCGGGGACACTTTGAGGTATGACACCAGCCTGCACCTAAAGTTAGTTTAATAATATCATCGTCATTTAAGACATCATCCACCAGCAGTTCTTCTATATCATCATGGTTAAAAATGTTCAAATCACCTCCAAAATAAGTTTTAATCTTAGAGCATGTTCAGTGGAACTGCAGACCCGACCCTGCCACAGTAGGGATAAGGGTATGATGATGACGGTATGATTGTTAAGTGTCATGTACAAGTGCGGAACCCCCTATTATTGTATGCTAATTTCTGACAGACTAAAACTTCTTTGTCTTCTTAAATATCACCGACAATGGTCGGTGGATTTTATCAGTGTCATGGGCCTTAGACTGACTATAGTCATGGCCTCTAAAAAAAACCAGGTGAATTGTAACCTAAAAAGAAACCAGCCATTTTCTCGCTCTACACTTGCAGTTGAGAAATATTAGTAATTGTGTGTTCTATTATCAACGTTAGAACTAAGCAGTGGACGGGGCTCTAATGAGTAGTTGAAGGGCTGTAAAACACCAATGAACCAAAATCCAACATTATCACATACCCCCTAGAAGTCACCAGACCTGTAGGGGCCAAGATATGTGTGCATTTAAGCAACATTTCGCCTCTACGTCATGGGTTGAGCCAAATTTCGACTGTTTTTTTTTTAGCTCCCACGGTTTTTGTTTAGTTCCCAATTGCATTTTGCTGGTTTTTTTTTTAAAAAAACGCACTATATTGATATTTTAGAGAAAATCAAAGTGAATTGAAAAACGAATTGAATGGCAAAAGATGAGCCATGGGCAGGACTTTAGAATGGCCACATAAGTTTCTAGGTTGGATAAGCATAAAAAAAGTGGCAGGGCTAAAACACAAAAATGGTTTTCTTTAGAGGCCATGTCTATACAGGGTGTTTTCTTTAAAGTAGCCAATGCCTTTTTTAAAAAATCTATGAGATATGGGATAAAATGGTTAGGAAAAAGTTATAGTTGATGGAAGGGGACATTCATTTCCCAAAACAGTTCAGACATTTTGGCAGTAGTTTTTTCAGGACAATGCAAAGTTACATTTTTTCAACAGATAGGGGAAGTTCTAACTATCGCATCACATAGCTCTAAAAAAAAATGTGAAATTTTGATATACCGTAAAATCTCACATAGTGCCCACGGATTATATGGGAAACATAGGGTCATTTAGTGCAGACTATATGGGTGTGGACTATAAATGAAACCCAGGGCTCTCAATGAAACCTGCTCTTCATTTTCTGAACATTTTATTACACTTAACAACACGATTTTACACAGTACGTTCTTATTTCTATGATAATGCAATATAAAATCTTTCACATGACAATTTCATCATCAAGGCAATCCGACATTTCATGTTCAAATTCATTTGATCCCATTGCCCCTACAAGTTGCGCCACTGGTTATAGTAGGAATTTGAAAGTGCAGACTATATTTGAAATATACCCATCAGACTATAGATGGGTGTGGACTATATTTGAGGTGCGGACTTTATGTGAGATTTTATGGTAACATGTTCCTATACCTAAAATTAAAAATACACCCTCAAAACTGCATTAATGAGTGTGCACCAATGGCCAAGGGCTACAGAATGCCATCTCGGGTATGGATCTCAGCAAATTGTTGCTCTTAACTGCTCCAACTAGCTAGCATTGAGCTAACGTGGATCGTGACATCTTGGCTTGTGCTCCAAGTTAGCTAGTTGGAGCAGCTAAAAGCGACAATTTGCTGAGCTCCATACCTGAGACAACATTCTGTAGCCCTGGGCCATTGGTGCATACTCATTAATGCAGTTTTGAGGGTTTATTTTTAATTTTAGGTATAGGAACATGTTATATAAAAATTTCACATTTTTTAGAGCTATGAGATGCGATAGTTAGAACTACCCCTATCGATTGAAAAAAATGTAACTTTGCATTGTCCTAAATAAACTACTGCCAAAATTTCTGAACTGTTTTGGGAAGTGAATGTCCCCCTCCATCAACTATAACTTTTTCCTAACCATTTTATCCCATATCTCATAGATTTTTTTAAAAAAGGCATTGGTTACTTTAAAGGAGACACCCTGTATACTTTCTGAACAAGCATACAGTATGGATATTTGGCCAATTTTTTTTAATAAAATGCAAACCACACAACTTGAAAATTTCATAAAAAGACACCCAACTATACTGTGAAATTATCATCATCACACCCTTCTCCAGCACATGGCTGGGTCAGGTCTGCAGGCTCCAATCCTCCACTGCCACCTATCTCTGTCCAGGACCCAACCTGCAGATAAGGGCCCTCATCTTGTAGGTCTTGTGCCTCCTCTTTGGACCCTGCAAGCTTTCCCACATCATCAGCAAATATCAAGCACTGAGGGGCCCATTCCCTACTCCTGCCAGCAGCTCATCCATAACTAGAGTGAATAAGTATGGGCTAATGAGGGCTCACTATGTGGCACGTGTGAACGCTAAGACCTATTTGAGCTCTGGAATTTTTTTCTTTTTCAAAAGTTTGGAAACGTTGGGAGGAGAAGAATCACCTTTGCCAGGGCACAGTTTCAGGTTAAGGTAGGTCAGTGCACGTCAGTGGGTGGTTTTTGTAGTTGAGGAGTTATAGCAAGGTTTGGCTATTTAGGCTTAACCTCACGTCCATCTGTCAATCCTGGCATGGGTCATCTGCTCTGTCAGGCACCATGTGGCATTTGTGGCATTGGACAGCTGAACACTGACGCCTATACTGTTTTTGTTGTATATTTGTTATGTTGTTAGTATTATTAGTTTTATGGTTGTTGTTATTGGACCAGGGACATGCAGTCCTAGACTGCATCTCTTTGGCATTGGGTAGGTTGAAGTGGGGTGTCATGTGAGTGTGAGACCTCCACTCATGTGACAGAAACAAATAAAGCATTGAGTGTGACATGTGGGGTAGGATGGCACCCCCTCACAGGTAGCCCAGCTACTATTGCTATAGGTTTCAGACATCTGACTGGGGTGCCCAAAGTCAGAGTGGTCACAATGAATAAAGTGATTAAGCTGTGGTTGGGGACCTGGAATGTGGGGCCCCTCTCAGGAAAAAACAGGGGAATTAGTTGAGACCCTCAAACATTGGCATATTAACATTGCTTTCCTTCAGGAAACGAGATGGAAGGGCAACCAATCATGGGTACTGGGAGAAGGGTATAAACTGATATACACAGGTAGTGAAGAGGGAATTATATCTAGCAATGAGCTGCAGCAGGGGATCACTTCAGTTAGTAGGATTAGCAGTAGGATAATGTTAGTTACAGTGGTTTGGCAGGGTGTAGGGCTTCACCTCATAAGTGCATATGCCCCCCCAAGCAGGCCTGGGGGATACATCAAAAAAGGATTTTTGAAGTGACTTTGATGAGGTGGTGCAATGACTAAACAGCACAATCAGTCAGGGCAAGGGAAATAAGCGTCTTATTGTAGGGGGTGACTTTAATGGCCATGTGGGCATGGATGGTCTAGGACAGTGGTTGGCAAACTACTCAGTCAAAAGAGCCAAATATCAACAATACAATGATTGAGATATCTTTTGAGAGCCAAATTTCTTAAATTTAAACTATCTAGGTATTAACACCATTATTAACTTAATAATGATCTCATTTATTGATAAAAATCAAATTTTTGGAAATGGCTGGATAGAAAAATAAAGGTAACTTTGTGCTTCAAGAAGATACTTTTGCCACCAACGTGTGATTTGTGGACACGTCAAGCACTGACCACTTTACACAGTGAGACTGCTGACTGAATGACACTCAACTCGTGCATAAGGCCCTTCGTCCACTGACACAGCGTATCTGCCACTCGACTGAAAAATAATCAAATTTTAGTCCCTTTTCAGTTGGATGCTAGTCTGACTCATGTTAATGATATGCAACGGAATGTAAGGCAACTGGTTGGAAATGAGTTGCGTCACAACTGAGCATGTCAGTTTCATTGCAACTGTCAAGTAATGCCTGGTTCTGTATACCCACGCACTAACGCTATTACTGTTGAATCAGACGACACAGCACAAAAAATGGTGACATCACACTGCTACTTGGGGCGCTGCAGAGCAGCTATGGGTGACGGTAGTTGAGTTCACCAGTGGTCAACTCACATAGCATCCTGCACGTCACGCTGTGTTCTGATTGGCTGGCGGTTGAGCTGTCTGCTTTAAAAATGGTGGAGGATAATGTAAGACATGACGGTGGCATGCGGCGACTTCAAATAAAGTGCTGCACTTAAGGAATTGCGCTGGCGGTCCTTCATAACACACTAGCACGAAATTTCATCAAAATGTCATCAGTGGCGACGTGATTAGAGTTGAAGTGTGGTGATACGCAACTAGGCATAATTTGCACCATTCACACAATGCTCTCTTCATCTGAACTACTTGGCATCATAAGTGCAACTGTTGCCAAAGAGTTGCATCTGTGGACGAAAGTGGCATTGCAATTAATGCCTAGTTCCGTATCACCACACTTCAACGCTAATCACGTTGCCACTGATGACATTTTGATGACGTTTTGTGCTAGTGCGTTATGAAGGACCGCCAGTGCAATTCCTTATGTGCAGCACTTTATTTGGAGTCACTGCACACCCCCATCATGTCTTACATTATCCTCCACCATTTTTCAAGCAGACAGCTCAACCGCCAGCCAATCAGAACGCAGCATGACGTGCAGGACGCTATGTGAGTTGACCACTGGTCAACTCAACTACCATCATGCACAGCTGCTCCACAGCACCCCAAGTAGCTGTGTGACGTCACCGTTATTTGTGCTGTGTCATCTGATTCAACAGTAATAGTGTTAGCATGTGGGTATGCAGAACCAGGCATAACTTTAGTTGCATTGCATTTCAGTTGAGTTCCAGTTGCATTGTGGTAGTGGATGAAGGGCCTAATGCCTGGTTCCATATACCCACGCGCTAATGCAATTACTGTTGTAACAGACGACACAGCACAAAAATGGTGAAGTCACACTGCTACTTGGGGCGCCACAGAGCAGTTTTGCGTGACAGTAGTTGAGTTGACAGGTGGTCAACTCACATAGCGTCCCGCAAGTCGTGCTGCATTTTGATTGGCTGGCGGTTGAGCTGTCTGCTTGAAAAATGGCGGAGGATATACTGAGATATGACGGCGGCTTGTGGTGACTCCAAGTAAAGTGCTGCAATTAAGGAATTGCGCTGGTGGTCCTTCATCAGTGGCGACGTGATTAGTGTGAAGTGTGGTGATATGGAACTAGGCATTAGTCAACTGTGCCTTCCAAGCGCCACATACCGCCTGTGCACCAACACAGTCATTTGTGGGAGAGCCACATTCCAGGGGCCAAAGAGCCACAGTTTGCCGACCCCTGGTCTAGGATATGAGGAGATCCATGGGGGATGTGGGTATGGTGACATTAATCCTGATGGGCAGAAGGTCCTGGAGACAGCAAGAGCACGTGGCCTTGCATTGGCCAATAAATGGTTCAAGAAGAGTGAAAAACACCTGATCACTTTCCATTCACCACAGGGTAGGTCCCAAATTGACTTCTTTATGGTTAGGAGGCAGCACAGGGCATAAATAAATGATTGCTGGGCACTACCCAGTGAGGATTTCCAGAAGGAAAGTGGCCATAAGCTGCTCATGATGGAATTACAGATGAAAGGGACAGTTAGGAAGCATACCAGGAAAGGAGAATCTGTGATTAGGTGGTGGAAATTGCCGACAGTGGAGAAAACAACATGACCTCAGTGGGAAAAACCCATGACGTCAGTGTGAAACCCCATGATATCAGTGGGGAACCTCATGGCGTCAGTGGGGAAACCCCCGTGATAGTGGGGAAACTCTGTGACAATGGTGGGGAAAAGCCCACAACGTCAGTGGGTAAAAACGCCATGACGTCAATGTGGAAAACTGATGACAGTGGGGAAACCCCCATGATAACACTGGGAAACCCCTATGACATCTGTGGGAACCCCCATTCCATCAGTGGGACAACCCCATGATAACAGTGGGGGAAACCCAGTGACGTCAGTGTGGAAAACCATGTGATAATGTAAAACCCCATGACAACAGTGGGGAAATACCCATGACGTCAATGAGAAACCCCAGGACGTCAGTGGTAAACCCCCATGACGTCAGTGGGAACCCCCGTAACGTTAGTGTGAAACCCCATGATGTCAGTAGAGAATCACCATGAAAAAAGTGGGGAAAGCCCAGGTTTGTTTGTTTGTTGGTGTTTTAGGGCCCTTCAACTACAAGATCAACTCAACTACCCCATCCACAGCATAGTTCTTATGCAAAGACTGCACAGACACTACACCCCATGACGTCAGTGGGGAAAACCCTGTGACGTCAGTGGGAAAAACCCCTGCGACGTCAGTGGGAAAAACCCCTGCGACGTCAGTGGGAAAAACCCCTGCGACGTCAGTGGGAAAAACCCC
>JAAFCE010001036.1:7257746-7292135 GCA_013389805.1 Trigoniulus corallinus
GGAAAAAACCCTGCGACGTCAGCGGGGAAAAAACCCTGCGACGTCAGTGGGGAAAAAACCCTGTGACGTCAGTGGGAAAACCATGTGACGTCAGTGGGGAAAACCCCCATGACGGCTGTTGAGAAAACACTATGATACCAGTGGGGAAACCCCATGGTGTCAGCAGGAAACACTCCATGGTGTCAGAGCGAAAACCACGTCATGTCAGTGGGAAAGAACCCCATGACGTCAGTGGGGGAACCATGTGACGTCAGTTTGAAAATACCGAATACAACAGTGGGGAAAACCTCATCCCAGCAGTGGGAAAGCCCCATTGACGTAAGTGGAAATCACGCCATGACATAACTGGGAAAACCCCATTACATCAGGGGGAAACTGCATGACGTCCATTAGAAAACCCCCATTATGATGTGGGTAAAACCCCCCGACTGTGGGGAAAAAACCCCGACTCTGACTCGGGATCCTCATGTAACACAATGTGTATTAATAGAATTCGGAATTAGTATATTAGCAATATCCTTGTGGTTGAGGGACAACATGGAAAAGGATGAGGGAGTAGATCGAAGTGTCATGAACATGCAATGGAAAGAGTGGAGGAGAAAGTGGTCATTCAGTCCATGCAATTAATGCCAGTGATTTGAAGGGCCTGAGTTAGGGGGGCCATAGGAAACGTTGGAGTGGGTTGTCTATAAGATATTTCAATTTGTTGAGTGGTCCGGGACCTGGTGGGAGATAGGAGTGTATGGAGGGCTAGAACCCGCAGACCCGACCCTGCCACAGGCGGGAGGAGGGTATGATGATTTTCTAATTTACCAAGGCAGACATGGGAGCAAGTTGTCCAAAAGGATATGGTAGTGTGTGGGGTGGACAAAGCCTGGTGGGAGTGGAGGGCTAGAACCCACAGACCCGACCGTGCCACAGGTGGCAAAATCTTTGCATTGGGCCACATTCTAGGGTCTTTTTCAGGGCCTTAGGGCAGCAGAGGGCATGTAGGCCTCACTGTCAAGAAGAGGGAGGATAAATATCGGTGGCTCATCGTACAAAACATCACATTGTAGTTCCTCCTGCTCATGTGTTACGAATGGCCCAGTGGACGTTCCCAATGGTCTGTTGTTACCCATGCCATCAATACTCAGCCCCATAGGACACGCCTCTGAACTACTGTCTCACATTTCAAGGTGCCAGCCCATATGGGACGCTCAACACATCTATTCAGTGATACTCCTCATTTGGATGAACAGATACAAGCTTTCAATCAGTGGCGGATCCAGGATTTTCGTCAGGGGGGGGGGTTGTGCTAAAGCTCACATATATTATATGAATAAGTTTATATGTGCATAGGGGAGGTTGCAACCCCAAAAAACCCACCATGATCCCCTTCTACCATTGCAGGGCTAAAAGTGTAACCTTTGCCATATTTTATGTCAGTAAATAATGAATAATATCTCTTCTGATTATACCTTAGTTTGGAACCCCTCACAGCGCCTGCTGTAGCACTTATGCCGCCACTTGGAGCAGCGCTCTGTTCTCACACAAGCAAAATGGCGTCCCGGACAAATGCCCGGGTTGCCCCCCTTAGAGCGGGACCTGCCCCTCATGAGTGTGACCTGTGTACACTATCCTCTCCTCTTTCTCTTCCCCTCAACCTCATTTTAGGCATGACCTATTAGGTTGAGTTTCCTTACTCCCGATGTTGACGGAGGTGGTAATAATAATACTCTGTCGTCTTGCAGGGCTTAAAATTTCTTCCTGGTGACTGGCAGAGATAAGAAGGCTACGTATTATATTTAAAACTTACTGTATTTGCCCATTTTCCAGTCCTGAAGCAAAATATTTCTTCTGTTCTTTCTCCACATGTCAAAGTCATATTCTTAATCCACAGTTGACAGCTGCGTGATAGTGTTCCACTATCAGAGGTAAACCGATCTGACAAAGAAAGATGTCAAATTCAAGCTGAAGACGTTGGAATTCGTTTTTTAAAGCTCCTCCTCTGCTGACTTGCGTGCATTAATTACCTGAAGTCAAAAGTTCAAACCAAAGTCCTCTTTGTTACCAGAAGGCTCTCACTTGGTGGTGCTTATTTCAGCCCCAGGGGGTGTTAATTAGATGATTTGTAAACCAGGGGTGTCAACCTGGCGGCCCTCGAAACCTAGAATTGCGGCCCTCACATACTGTAAACATATGCGGTCTACTACTCAGAGGCGTAACGATAGGGGAACAGGTGCCCGGGGTGCAGTTGGAAGGGGCACCATGTACCATACCATTTCGGCAAAAGTCATGACAAATAAACTCGACACCGTCTAACCAGGCGTCTTGGTACCTTTAAAAGCATCATCATCAGACCCTTATCTCCCTGTGGCAGGGTCGGGTCTGAGGGCCCACTGAACATGCTCTGACAGAGTGCACCCCAGCCAGGCGTCTGGACCAGGCCTCTCGGTACCTTTAAAAACATCATCATCAGACCTTTATCCTGCCTGTGGCAGAGTCGGGTCTGCGGGCCCACTGAACATGCTCTGACAGGGAGGCACCCCAGCCAGGCGTGTGGAACCCGCAGGAAATATTGGTTGTCTGGGGGGGATGCCGGGATACCGCACTGTTCCAACACCGCATTATACAACCAAAATAGAAATTTTTGGCAGGTACCTTTAAAAACAAATGACTGAAAAAGTCAACACTGCATGGCCCTCATGACAACGCACATGTTACCAATGCGGCCCTCGGGGTATCCCCAGTTTGACATGCCTGTTGAAACATTTTTTAAACGTTGGCGGTTGTTGACAAAAGTACGCCATGATGATTTAGATATGATGCAATATGACGCGATAATGACCACAGCGCCACTATAGTCGAGAATACGAATTACAATTACGTTTTCGTACCAATGAGCAGTTTCAAGGTTGTCGTCGTATTGAGATAATGGTAATTATAATTTGGTAGACTAACAGCTAATTTCTAGTTATAATTAAACAGTGTATGTTCGTAAATGTTATTCAGTCGTGTTTGTAGGATTAAATGTGCTAACATGAGTATTTGCAAATAGGGGGACGTGGTCATCCCAGAGTGGAATTCACAGCATCCTCGCAATTTGATACCAGAACTTTGCAGGTTATTCTATACTTTAGGATGGGTAACTGGTACAGGAGGTGGGATAAGTATCAAGCACGGGTAAGTAGAGATGCCGCCAATGTTTTTACCGTCATCCATAAAGTTAGGTTCGTTAAAATTAAAGTTCTTGTTTAAATAGTGATGAAATCTACATAGCTCCATCGGGGGTCCAGAAAGAACGCATTCAACCAGAAGATCTTTTCGTTCAAGACATCAACGAAAAAGATATCAGCACTCCACCAGCAGAAAAGCAATTAAGAAAAAGCCAATGTACTCCTTTATTTATGAATGCTTACGTTAAAAGAGGCTAGTAGCAAAACAGGTGTTTAATTTCAATTGCGTTATGATGAAAATGCTTGTCTGTAACTGAATTTTGATTTAGATGCTGGTGCTGTTATTCATAGTCATTCCAAAAGTGCAGTAATGGCAACCTTACTTTATCCTGGTAAAGAATTTAAAATTACTCATCAAGAAATGATTAAAGGAATAAAAAATGCAAAATTGAAAAGAAATTACTTTTACAACGAAGAGCTAATAGTTCCTATAGTAGAAAATACGCCAGAAGAAAAAGATCTAAAGGTAATTTAAAAGTTTTAAAGTCGAGGTGTACTCTTACAGTTTAGTGGTCCGAGTGAATTGTTCACTATGTGGCGCACGTTATCACCGCTTGACGATAACTTCACAGCCGATAAGTGTCACGGGTGATTTCACAGGTAATTCGGAGAATTTCACAGGTGATAATTGTCCGAAAGTGTGACCAACAAACGATAATTTCACATTTGAAAGTGTCTGAATTTCGGTCAATTGCCAGCAGGGCCGGCCTTAGGGCAAGGCGATCGCCTTGGGCCCCGTGCTGGTAAATTTAAAAAAAACTTGGTACTGGGGCCCCCTTTATCACCTGCTGCCTTGGGCCCCACAAACTCTACGGCCGGCCCTGATTGCCAGCACGTTCCCACCTCTTGGCCGTCTGCATTCTGAACACTTTCAGACAATTATCACCTATGATATTGTCCGAATTACCTGGGAGCGGCGAGTTGCGTTGGACACACCAGTTCTCGTCTGATCACTGAAGTTAAGCAACGCAAGCCCAGTTAGTACTGACATGGGTGGTCGCTCGGGAAAGCTGGGTACTGCTAATACCCAATAATCGTCGCATTAGTGTAGTGTCTGTGCAGTCTATGCATTAGAACTATACAGTGGACGGGTCTCTAATGACCTTGTAGTTGACGGGACCTTAAACTCCAACAAACAACAACAAATCCGAATTACCTGTGACAATTATAGGCTGTGAAATTATTGTCAAGTGGTGATAACGTGCGCCACACAGCGAACAATTCATTTGGACCACTAAACTGTAGGATTACCTAATATTTAACGAAGTGAATGGGTTTATCTATTTAAGGACCGGATGGCACAAGCAATGGATGAATATCCTGAATCAAATGCTGTTTTGGTCAGGAGACACGGTTTTTACGTATGGGGAGATAATTGGAAAGAAGCGAAAGCCATGTATGTCACTCATTTTCTCTATTCGTAAAAAACAAACATTTTTTTTACTTACAGAAAACATTTTGATTTATCTTAGGTGTGAGTGCTTCGATTACCTTTTTGATATCGCTGTTCAAATGAAACATCATGGCTTAGATCCAACTGTTGGTAACTTAAATTAATAAAAACTCGTATTAATATTTCATTCGTTGCATTTTCTACAGTTATTTCAACACTACAAAGATTAATTATTATCAAATCACAATGCAATGATTAGTTTATTGCCACATGGCCAGAAATTATTAGATGGCGATATCATTTTGTATGATATTTTAGATTTTAACATATGTATACAAGTCGACGATTTCATTTTAATTAACCATTAGCTTAGTAAAGATTTTATATATTTTTTTTTGCATATTTTGTTACAAAGGTCCCCATCATCTTCATCATCAATAAGAAACACTTCTTATAAAATTTAAAGAGATTACAAAATATGGAAAAATTATTAAATTCCTTATATTAACTGAATAATGACACACACATACAGCATTTACAGACTGTTGACATCATTTCTCTTACAATATTTAACAGGGACAAACATAACTTCTTGTAAATTTTCTTTCAGATCATTTCTATCAAATCTTAATAATAGTATATCAAACATCGAGTTACTCGAAGAAAAAAAAACCCAATACGATATGCTTCTGCATAAATACGCAGTCTTAAATAAATTAAGAGAAGGATATTAGAAGTTTCAATTAACAAGAATGCTCCTCTAGATTCATCCAGTCTGTTAAGTTGACCAGTGGTATAATAACCTTTTCATATTTGCGTTAATGTAAAGGACCGTTTCCTTTTTTTTCCTCTTAAATAGTTTCTTATAAGAAATCTAGTTGACAGCATCCATCGCAAAGAGTGAAAACTTGCCTTTCCCAAAACAACGCAATCATAACTATAAAACAACAATATACATATACTTCAATGGCATTTTTGGTGAATTATATTAAAAATACTGTTGAACGACAAAAAATAAAGAGCTAAAAATTTGTGGGACAGCACTCCTCACCTCCCCATATATACATGCTTTTCGGCTGAAAGCGAGAGAGTCAAATTTAACATTGATTATGTGTGGAGAGGCGTTGACAAAAAGTGGAATTAAGTAGACCATATCAGTCACCTTATTAATACAAGCATTTTATACAGTTATCCATTATGAAGATCGATGAATGATGAAAATACATTTTTAGTATTAGAGGTCATAATTTCAGTCCCACTCTTTTTGTTTGCCAATTGAGGAATTTAGCATACGACGCCTGCAACATGTCCGTCATATGATCCGTAAGCTGAAACGAACATGATCAACAACAATTATTAAAAAAGCAATTAAAGGTAAACCGCCACGCCTTCCGTTGAAATGTTGGTTAAAAATATTAACGCTTCTCCTCTCGAATGCTGACGGCAAGAAGTGAACTAACACCGACAAACGCTGCTTCGCTCCTGGCCGATGCTGATAATTCATTCCCCTATGGGTTGTTGTTTGTTGGTGTTTTAGGGCCCTTCAACTACAAGGTCATTAGAGCCCAGTCCACAGCATAGTTCTTATGAATACACCAATACGACGATTTTTGGATATTAGCAGTACCCAGCTTTCCCAAGCGGCTACCCATGTCAGTACTAGCTGAAGTTGCGCTGCTTAACTTCAGTGATCAAACGAGAACTGGTGTGTCCAACGCAACATGCCGCTCCCTCCCCTATGGGTATCCTTCCGGGTAGGATGTGCAGCATTAAATATCCTTACCATTCCTTACCTTCCTCCAAGGTCCCACACGGGCAGAGTTGGCCCGATGGGGGATTCGAGCGCACAAGGCCTCACGCCACTCACTGAATTTGCGGAAACAAAATGCAGCGCCGGCAGGAGGGCGGTGCGAGCTCACAAGTCCCCGTGCCACTTACTGACTTCGCAAGATGATTTAATTTTGTTCCTATAACCTTTATACGGCCCAACGCAAGGCATATACACAATATAATGGGGAAGGGGGGGGGGGCCGCTAGTTGCATTACTAATACCTTGATACCCTAAGAACGTAGAGCTCTACCAGACCCCGCTAGTCAACTTTGCAGCGACCCCGACTGTGTTCGGGACGACACACTCATGTGCTCCATCACAGTCCCGTGCTTATTAGACGACGGCATTTTTTCTTCCCCGCTGGCATATTCTTACACGGGCGCCTGAGGGAACGAGTTCCTACACCTGGGAATGCTGTCAATCTGCGGTTCTACGTGCAGGTAACATTGCATACATACACCACACGAGACCATAGCTTCACTTGCCATTCAACGGAAGGTACACTTAAGGGCCATCCCCCTCCGAAAGACGTAACCTCGGTCAGGATATCAACCATGCTGCAACTGAGCCGTTGAGGTGGTGGGGCCCATACATGTGTGCCGTACAGAAGACCCCAGTTCATCCCCGCCCATGTGTGGGGAAACTCATTTTCTGTAGTAGATACCAGAGCACACTTTTGGTAATTAGCCGATTGTCTGCCTATTGTGCTCTCTGTAAAAATGAACATAATTATAATGCAGTATCTTACATTAGTGTTAAAATGGTCCCTGAGTAATCGATCTTGAAATGGTTGAAGTTTTGCATACTGAAACCTTTCTAAAGTTGATTTCATCCTAATAACCTATTGTTTTTGGAATAGAAAAATAATGCAGTAAGAATTATTTGAGCTGCTGAGATTAAAACACGTCAACTGAAATCACCTTTTCTTGATGTGCTTTAGATGTAACAGGAAAACATGACCAGAAATGCCTCAATAATTCACAGAGTGCAGTATATAAGTGCTGAAGTTCCTCTTGGACATCAGAAGCTAGTTCTATATATTAAAAATAATACCCGGAATTAAATCTAGTTAATTATTATTTTTTAAATATAGGATGGACATGTCACAGTAATTAATATTTACGCTCAAATTCTTCATTGACAGGAACTTTCATTAAAGCCCCGCCTGGAGACAATTCTTGTAAGACACTAACAGCAATATTGCTTGGCAAAACCTGGTGCAATTATAATGACACATATAATACTCGTTCAGTCACCAATTACAAAATGTAAATTTAAAATGTAACAGAATATTTCTAAAGTTTAAAGATAAAGCCACTATTTATATCTTCCAAGACGACACATACAACACACCCGAGTTAAATCTGGATTCCAAGATGCAATTTCAAATTGCAATTTGTCCAGAGTCTGTAGGATCTCATCATTTGATATACTTTCCATCCCAACATCAGGTGTTGGACCATGAAGATAGCGATCCTTTCTGCGTAGGCGAAGCTCTACTCCATGGGAAGATTTATTCATTTCCAAGTCTTCATATTGTAGTTTATCTCTTAACTTTGCCTACAATTGCAAATTCTCATTAACTACGGTATCCTTCAATCCTTAACGAATTCAATCATCTCTGAATTTCATACTCGAAATGTTAGAAATTATGATAATTTGAAAACTAGACAACCTTTTTACTATTTGGTTCATCTCCAGTATCACATCCTTTCATATTATTTGTAATTGATGAAACTACATGATTGCTAGTTCCATTGGCAACATTCCCGTTAACAGTGGGCACACCAGACGATGGTGCTGCTAAATCAATACTAGATTTCGTTGGACCTTCGGTTGCTTTCAACACCATCATCGAATGCTGATTAAATCGTTTGATAAGGTTCCGGTTAGCTATGTTTGTAGAAGTTGGCCCATCTTTTGCGCCAATGCCATAGCCCTAAGAAATACTAAAAATGAGTACCAATGTACTTAAGAAAGTGTAATTCACAATAAACATCTATACATGACAAACTCTTACATCATCTAAAGAATTATCAGCAAAATGAGTTACATCAAGTAATGGGTCACCAGCTGCTTTTTGCAACTCTTGCAATATATCTAAAATATTACAGAAAAAATGTATGTACTGTAATTAATAATTTTCAGGCTACAGCCGATCGGTTTCACAAAAGGCCTTCAAGTAAATGTACAAACCTTGCTCATCATGTTTGGCACACTCTGAAAATACGTCTTTGTTTCCAGAATTAATACGATCACGATGAAAATAATGAGACTGAAAAAACCTCGTCCAAAATTCACTCTCTGTCATTTTATGTGGGACATATTCCAAATGCTTCTTTTTTACTAATAAATATTAACAACAAGTGCAGCTTTATAAATATATTAACGGCAATGCGAGAGGACTTGAAGTCCCACACTTACCAGCAGGATATGTTTTAAATATGGAATAAATCAAATCGGTATTAAGATTATATTTTAGGCCATTACACCCATCCACCTGAGGTTTCACTTCAGCCTGAATTACAAACAACAATCACAATCCATTCTAGAACTTGACCCATGCGTAATAGTTTCAAAAATTCGCTACTTACAAGAAATGCTCCTGAAATTCCTATCTCCTGAGTATGATTCCCTTTGGTTGAGCTTTGCTTTTGCTGAAGTAAATCGAAACACAAAGACTGTGCCAAACCAGAAATGAAGTGCTAGTGGCATAAAGTACCACAGTCCCAAAACATACCACTGCGTGATCCGCCCAGAACTCTTCAGCTGTAATTACTTGACTAGTTACAAGGTCACGATATAATTGCAATAAGTCAGGATTTTCCATCAACATCCTATAAACATGATGGCGTCAATCTTAATTACAACTTACATTATGACTAAGAAAACAAATACGTCGCATATAAGAAATGCAGTAGCAATTACCTATTCTTTTCTTCTAATTCTTTATTAATTTTTCGCTTGAATTTTGGCAACAGCTGTTGAAGAAGTTCCTTTATGTCATTACGGTCCTTTAACTGAGCCTCTACACCTAACGGATTAGTGAAATGAAATGTTGAGGCACCGCCATCATGTAATACCACTTGTAATTGAACTTTTGCTTTTCCATCAGGCGATATTTTTTGTGCTAAAGCAAGCAGTAAACACAAGTTAAACAAATTAAAAACAGTATGTTGAGCAACTCAAAAAAATGTATAAAAAATAAGAACTCTTCGAAGGAGTACTTTTTATGTCTGCATATTTATGACTAACGGAAAACACATCCTTGCCATCCATTATCCAGGCAAGCCGCTCGGCCATGATGTATATCGTCCCGTCTTTTTTCTGGTGCCGTACATGATTGACCAACAAAAGGACATCTTCAGAAGAAGTTGCCATTCCTTGGCACTGGAAACAGTACTTAAGTCATAAGGTCGTAATGTGGATATAACTATTTAATGAAGTAAAAGTAAAGTAAAAAAAAATAACGAGTGATTAGTTTTTTTTACAAGAAAATGTTAAATGTCGCGACGCATTAATGGGCCTCAAGTAAAACTCAAATTTCGCTATAATGAGTTATAAATTACAGGGCAAGACAGTAAAATCCCATATTTAAATATCCGCATTTGCAGCCAAGTTCGGTGTCTATCGCAAGCGAACGTTGTTACCTTATATAGATAGGTATGTACAAGTAAGATTTCTTCAGCAACGACTTTTCACAGCACTCAATTTCCATCGTGTTAAACATTGCCACATTTATCAAGAGTATCAAGGAAACTTAGACGTATTACAGTTAAATTAACTAAAAAAAGTCTGGAGATCTGAGAGACGTTAGCCCACGTTCTCCTTATATCATGGCTGCCGATGAAACATTACGCCTCACAATTTAAAAAAACCACTTAGTGAATCCCTTCATAAGTGCGGCTTCCAGCAGTACAACTACGATTCTATGTTGATGACAATTTCTTTATTTATTTCGTATTTCAAGTATTTTGACACCTAACTAATTATGACCAAACCCGCACATGTGTAAACCATCATAGAACGAACATCAATTACCCACATGACACTTCAATTTCAATTGTAAATAAATGAAGGCCGTTCCGGCTATTAAGTTAGGTCTACTTTCATCATATATTCATTGCAAAGACAAATACAACACCGAACAAACCGAAACACTAGTAAAAAAACTTACATTTACAAAGAAGAATTCAACGAAACGAAACACACCACATCCATTGTCGAATCGAAAGTGGAATTCCCTACACAATTTCTACTGTGGCTCCTAGTATATTTAACCATCATAATAATAGAAGAAGCTTCCGTAGATAGTCTTTGGAGGAAAAAAACGAGTAGGAAAAAAATGTCGAGTTTAAAGTATTTTCCATCCATTTCCAAATTTCTGAAAATATTGCGTTATCAAGGTTTGTCCTGTGATCACAGGAATCATTTCTGGCAGTTTACCAGGTAGAAACATGTTCGAGTCGAAATGCAATAGACAGTGCCGGATTTACCATTAGGCTAAGTAGGCTGAAGCCTAGGGCCTCAACATGTAGCGGGCTTCAAAACTTAAGACCAGAAAAGGGCCTCAAAATTAAAATAGCCTAGGGCCTATCAATATCTAAATCCGGCACTGGCGATATAACATTCAGTCTTTAATTTATTAACATGCAAAATAGTTAACCATTATTAATTTCATGTCAGATTTTCCCGGACATCACTGAGTGGTGGGATATGTAGACGCAACAGTTCGTTAAGTTCAAATGATATCTATGCTTGTAAACAACTTCACCGCTCCCTAATTCGCCTTTCTGGAAGCGAAACATCAGTTTTCTTGCAGGGCCTCATTACGAATGACATGCGGCACTTTGAAAATAATGATAATGGTATTACTCTACATTGCAAACGCTGTATTGCAGGCACGTCAAACTGGGGATACCCCGAGGGCCGCATTGGTAACATGTGCGTTGTCATGAGGGTCATACAGTGTTGACTTTTTTAGTAATTTGTTTTTAAAAGTACCAAGCGGCCTGGTCGGACGGTGTCGAGTTTATTTGTCATGACATTTGCCGAAATGGTATTTAATAATAGTTTTAATCGACGTATGGCACATGGTGCGCCCTTCCAACTGCACCCGGGGCAACTGTCCCCCTCTCGTTACGCCTCTGAGTAGCAGACCGCATGCGGGCCGCCAGTTTGACACTCCTGCTCTATTACTATTCACTGATCAGATGTTTCTTTCTTTTTTTCAGACCTCAGACCACGTAGTATCTATGCGTTAATGCTTAATCATCAAGGAAGAGTATTATACGATATTATCATTTACGATGTTGTAAGTGATAAAGATAACGTTGAATTTCTTTTAGAATGTGACAGTAGAGTTGTTAACGATGTTTACAAACATCTGAAACTGTACCGACTTCGCAGAAAGGTTGATATAGCCATAATGGAAAAAGATCTAAATGTGTGGACAGTTTTTCAACATCAATCATGTTCCACAGCAGATGCTGAACAAATGTTAGATTTATCCAGAAAAATTTTCTCAAATGATAATACTGAAGTAAACAAAGTTATCAGCTCCACTATGGATCCTCGTGTTGGACAACTTGGACTTAGAATTGTGGCATCAGACAATGCGGCTGTTGAAGCTATTGCCAATTCAAGGTTCCAACTTAAAATTACTGATGAGGACATCTATCACGAGTTAAGGTACAAACTTGGAATTGCAGAAGGTATCAAGGAATTACCTCCAGGAAGTTGCTTACCACTTGAATGCAATGCTGATTATACTCATGGAGTCAGTTTTCATAAAGGATGTTACATTGGACAAGAGCTAACCGCTAGAACACATCACACCGGTGTGGTGCGTAAAAGAATTTTGCCCCTTGTCCTGAAAGAAGAAGCAAAAGACTTAAATGCAGAAGAATCTTCTCTAGTCACTGAAGATGGCAAAAAGGTGGGAAAAGTGTATGGTATCCTAAGAAGACATGGGATTGGTTTACTAAGGATTCAAGAATGTTTAAATTCAAATAAGAAGTTGATCCTAAGAGGATCGGAGTGTCAAGTAAGCGTGACAACAAATAAACCATTTTGGTGGCCACGCGAAGCTTCCAAAGAAAATAGTGCTACGATAGGAAATAATTAAATATATGAAATATTGAAATTAAATTATTTATGATAGTCATACAATGACTGCATCATTATTTTTTTGGTTGTGGCATATACACTATATTGGTGATGCTTGATGTTCACTTCCACTCATGTCTGTAAGCATGTTGATGTCCACTGACTGATGCAAACAGTGAATGCTGCTCTGCTACGTCCCCTTCACGTACTAGATGTTAAGGTTCATTACAAAGACGGATACCATTTACCCCTCTGGCAGGAGGGTGTTGAAGCTTAAAAACGAAGTCAAGTAGTGAAAAATCTTGAATGACTGCACCATCATCATGAGGTGTGGTGCTGGTGAAGAACTACATTAAGACTTCACTGATGAAAGACGAAACCGAAAATGTTAAGGGTTACCAGTCGATTAAATACGGTGCAGGAAATAAGTACAGTATCTTTAAGACGGAAAGAACAGCTTAGGCTGCGGTAAATAAAGCATTTGGAGGGCGACTTAGTCACAGGGCCCCCTTGTTCTGAATATTTCTGATCAGTCCTTTCCTTTATAATTAATCTGTTTTAGTCTTGTGTAGTTACAGATATGACCCAGTAGCCCGCTCAATTTACTGCGGCAGTGGTTCCAGGTTCGATGCTATGTTGGGGTGGGTTGACATATTTCAGGCGAGAGATGAAAAGTAAACCCAAGGTCCCGTGTGGTGTACGATGGCATTTGCACGTAAAAGAACTCTCTACTATGCAACGCGTCAGTGAGTACCCCAACAAACAAGCATAAATAAGCATAAGAGTTGCAAATTTGGTCGGAAGCCGGCTGCGGAAAAACGCAGTCCAATAGATCACCCACATGGCGGATCCAGAGGTGGAGCAATGCAGCAATTGCCCCTCAACAGTGCCTCAGTGGGGCTCATATTTAAACGGATGCGTGATTCAAGTTTTCAACTAATGAGGCATTTTTGCATTGCTATCCCCATTTCTATACTGCCCGTCCAACAGTTTCAGTGCAATCTGCAGTTGGCTAAACCACTGAACATGGGACATTGTCGAATGGGCAGTAGACAACTAATTGCAGTTGCTAGCTAGAATTATACAAGGGAATTCTGAATATTTAAAAACATTTGGAGCGCCGGTTTTTGGAAGTGCTTCCCCCTGGATCCGCCTTTTGATCACCCTTGTGTCCATTCTGAGGGACAACATGGGTACCCGACCCTGCCATAGGCGGGAAAAGGGGTTAGAAGTTGCTTTTTGTTGTAGTCACAGATATGAACTGTTGAGAGACCCCAAGCGTGCGATTCTTGCGCCTGGTCGATGATTCTCCATTCATCTTAAGTAACAAACCTCTTCAACACGCAAAGAATGTACCGGTAATTGTCATAAAATGATGCACAGCCTTCGCCGTGAAGCTGTGTAGCAGACGCAAAATACGTTGCGTTGATACCGGTATGTGACAAACGCTCCACATGTTTCACGCTGCATTACAGGGGACAGTAACAGGAGATGCCTGCTGATTGGTTATTACCGAGAAGAGCAGACGACATTTAAAAAGAATGGTTTTGGAAAAATTGCAATGGTTTTAACCAAATTGTCGTAGTTTCGTGTGCGTTGGAGCGGTGAGTTGCGTTGGACACACCAGTTCTCGTCCGATCACTGAAATTAAGCAACGCAAGCCCAGTTAGTACTGACATGGGTGGTCGCTCGGGAAAGCTGGGTACTGCTAATCCCCAATAATCGTCGCATTAGTGTAGTGTCTGTGCAGTATATGCATTAGAACTATGCAGTGGACGGGTCTCTAATGACCATGTAGTTGACGGGACCTTAAAAACAAACAAACTCGTATGCGTTTTATAATACTACAATAAGGTATTTTCTAAGGCATTCCAATCATGAATGTAACATACTGTACTGACAGATTAAGGTAGGCATTCAAGATTAAGCTCTTGAATCAAGGACCGGCCATTACTAGCATTTTTTTTGTTAAAACAAAAAAAGAAGCCCAACATTGGCCTGGTTCTTAATTAAACTCTGAGACTTGGCTAAGGTGGTTGTGAGGAAGAGCCACGTCAATAGAATGCAAGTAGCCGAGATGCGAATGCTGCGGTACATGAGTGGGGTGTCGAGAGCTGATAGAATTAGGAATGAATATATTAGAGGTAGCCTGGTGGCGGTGGTGGACATCGCCGAAAAAAATGATGGAGAATAGACTGCGATGGTATGGACACGTCATGAGAAGAGGGGAAGGGGAGCTCGTTAGGTCCATTCCAGGAATGCAGGTGGTCGGTAGCACCCGTGGCAGGAAGAGACCGAGCAGACGTGGGAACAGGTTGTCCGCAAACATATGGCAGTGTGTGGGGTGGACGAGGACCTGGTGGGAGATAGACGGGAGTGGAGGGCTAGAACCCGCAAACCCGTCCCTGCCACAGGCGGGATAAGAGTGTGATGATGATGATGATGACTTTGCTAAGGCGGTTGGAACAGCAATCACCATCCATCGTGTATTACGTCACGATCGTTCTTTTTCGCTTAGTTGCCGCTACTTCGCAAACTAGATAGCGCTTTTCAGCTACTGAGACTACCTGTATTCAACCCCCGTAGCAGACGTTCCGTTAACTGTCTGTGCGCGCCATTTTAAATTTAAGTCGGTGCCGGAGTTGGCTTGGACGGTACTTTTGATGTTGCATTGAATTGATGTCGCCATGGATGAAGACAGTTTTCCAGAAAGGAAGATTTTGACTACAGAGAGACGAATGGAAGGTAAAAAAAATAATTCCAATGTTAACGTTAATGAGTTCTTAATTTAGGATATTTTTTTTCAATAAATTTACATAAATTAATTACTATTGTTTATAGTATTAAGCGTAATTAACGCTAGCCAATCGAAGCACCATATGCAAGAATCCACCGAAAAACGTCTAAGAATGCGTTCAAAAACTGTTGAAGAAATATTATTGACAGAGAAAACGTATTTGCATCATTTGGAATTGCTGATTGAGGTACTGCCATCCATCACCATGATAGGTTTAATTCAGTGCTTCCCAAAGTGGGTATACCCCTAAAGTGTAATACACGAGAATCTGGGCAATCAGTGACACTTAACAATGAAATATTAATTCATTTATATTGAAAGAATATTTGTTTGCAAGCGGTTTAAAACCGTCAAAACTTTGGGATGCGCCGATTTAATTGATAAGATTCCTGTCATAGTCTTCTTAATTTAACAGAGTTTTCATGCAAGTAAAGTATGGCGTTGTCTTACGAATTTAGTATTTTTTAACGCCACTAGAAAGTAAGGGACTACTCACGCCTAGAGAATACAACGTATTATTTGGAAAAATCCCGAGTATTCTGAAAGTTAATCAAGAGTTGTTGTCACAATTCGAGCATAATAAAGAGTCGGTTGGAAAAGCATTTATAGAACTGGCGCCATTTTTTAAGATGTACTCCTCGTATGCAAATAGCTACGAAGATGCCATGGCACTTATTCAGGTAATTTTCAAAACTATCAATTTAGTCCAAGTGATGTTTCCATCATAATTGCATTAATTAAGTATATGGATAGCTGACCGGAACTACGAATATTATTGTGAGATTTGCACATTTCTACACATAGAAATTGGAACTAGAGAAGAAACAATTTGCAGATTTTGTGCATAATCAAGAATCTCGACCTGAAGTAGGTATGAAGTTGAGCGCCTTAATGGTTACACCAATTCAGAGAATTCCGAGGTATTTATTGCCAAAAAATGCATCTAATACGATCAGTTTTCTTCACGTAATATCGTCATCATCTTACCCTTATCCCGCCTGTGACAGGGTCAGGTCTGTGGGTTCTAGCCCTCTATTCTTACCTCCCACCAGGTCTCCGTCCACCGCAAATGCTACCATCTCCTTATGTACAACCTACTCTCACGTCTACTTGGTTTCACATAATATTTAAAATGTAATATTTTACTTTAGATACAAGTTACTTTTAGATGAATTGCTTCAACACACATCTGAGGATTCAGCAGATTATCAACTTCTAAAGCGTACGTAATCTTGTGATTTTTTTTAAAAAATTCAGAATTTCAATTTCTGATTCTTGGATCTAATTTTACAATTATTTAGGTGCTTCTGAAGAAATTGGTCATCTTGCCAGTCACATCAATGACTGTATTATTGAACACGATAATATGCAAAGAATGTTGACTATTCAGCGTAGTCTGGTTAGAGGGCAGCCTAAGATCATGGTTCCCGGTCGCAGACTGATTAAAGATGGTCCATTGATGAAAGTAATATCGCTTTTGTGACCCAATTTGAAATAAGAATATTGATTTTACATTTTTAACAATTTCACTTTTAACATTTAGGTTTCAAGAAAAGGAGACACATCTCATAAAAGAATATTTTTTCTATTCAGCGATATGATTATGTATTGTAAACAGAAAGGACCAGATTATAATTGTCCCTCTTCATTAATATGCTGCTGCGTATTGCCCATTAAGCATTGCTCTGTGGAGCAGCTGTTTGAATGTGGGGAACAACGCGGTTGCTTGATAAAAGTAACACTTTATTCAACCCATTCTGACAGTTTAATTTTAGAAGTTATAATATATGTAATTCAAAATTTATATAGTTAATCTGCAAGGAAGAAATTCTACTGCTATACACTGACAGCTCTGAAGTAGGCACTGCATGGATACAAGCTATTAGAATCACTGTCAGGTAAATGGTACTTTAGCTTGCTTCCTCATAAACCTTTCAAAATTGTAGTTACTCGTTAAAAAATTGTTCCCACATTATTCTGTTGATAAAGACGATTTTCAGAATTTCGAAAAACGTTGAGAAAAGAAAGTAGCTCTAAACGACCTCTGCGACGTGCAGCAATTGTGAAGCAGAAAGTGGAATCTTTGTCTCATTTGAAACGAAAGACAATGTCAGAAAAAGTGGAACCGGTATGCTGCTCAACTTGGCCTCTTTTCTGAGTTATGCATCAAGTGTAAATGAATTAAAGTATTTTTGTTTCCACCAAGGTAGAATCTATCATCGACGGACGATCCAGAATGCAACTTGAAGGATAGTTTATTTCCTATGAGAGACAATTTGAAAGCTAAAGAATGTATCCGTCCCTTCAAGAAACAAAGATTGTGTTCTGAGGCATCTAGTCCGGTAAGGGCTTTGGCATTCCATCCTGTAGCTTAAGATTTATATCTAACAACATTGTGAATTCTCAGCATAGTTATCCTCCAGTATCTCAAATTGAACCCGAAGATTCTACACTGTTCTTTGGGGGTTCGCAGGAAGCTGTGTTGCCAGTTTCAACTGACGGCAGTCATGAATTTTCCTCCTCGATAGAAAGTCAGAAGAGTTCAGAATTTGGTAGTAGTAAAAACTCCAGCAGCACTTTTTCATCAGAGGTTATACGTATGACGGGGTCTTCCGTTTCATTGAAGACTGCAAAGAGGTAGATCTATATCTTATATGTGAAGAAGAAATTTGTATTGTTAAAGTTGAATTGATTTTTTTTATCTATTAATACTGCAGATTTTTCTCTTCTAAAACTATAAATAGAAATGGTGACTCTGGTGAACCATCTTGGAAGAAATGTATCATTCTTTAGCTTGCACATAAAAATACCTTCACTGAGATTACCGGTATTTATGTTAATATATCTATCTATATGGAGAAGTGTTTTAGAGTTTCTCGTACTTAGTGCCCTATGCATGAGCGAGTTTTAGGCATTTTAAATTATTGTTTTTACACACCTTTTAAATACTCAATTTTGTCACATTTGTTGATAATTTAAATGTTGTTGAGGGATGAATAAAATTACTGGTCATATGTTCCTTAAAGGTTATGTGAACAAAAAATAGCCAACTCGTTGAGTGCCTTTCTCTAAAAATAGGGGTTGGACCAGTTTACGTGTTAAATGAACAAATTATGTAATTCATTGATGAATTTGTTTAATGCTGCAAGTTGTGGGACTAGTAGTGTATTATAATCATACCCTTGTCCCATCTGTGGGAGAGTTGGGTCTACAAGTTCTGGCCCTCCACTTCAACCCATCTCCCACCAGCTCCAATGACTAGTTTGGCCTTCCTCAACCTCAGATGTATCCTTAGACCCCTTATAGAGCCATCTACACACAATATTATTAGAAGATATAATTTCCAGTTTTGGATTCATCACTCCCGCCTATGTTCCACCACATTCCCGCCCACCCGCCGCCCCATACTACCATAAGGTCCCCACACTTAACGTCCCTGTTCTATGAGTAGCCCCTTCTCTAGATTAGATTGCTCTGACTGGGGCACCCCAATCAGGCGTCCGGAACCCGCAGAAATATTGGCCGGGTTGTCTGTGGGGGGGATACCGGCCTGCCCCACCAAAAGTTTTAAATTCAATAGCAATTTTAATAAATGCCTTTATTCTCTTAATTTTGAATTCCATGGCAATGGGGAAATAGATGGAATAAATGTGAGGTGGTTGAAGTGGGCACAGGCAAGTGGAGTACTGTGTGATAGGAGAGTCCCAATATAGTTGAATGGGAAGTTTTACAAGGTAGTGGTTAGGCAAGCTGTGCTATATGGATCAGGGTGTTGATCAATGAGGAAGAGCCACGTAAATACAGTAGAATTCAAGCAGTCGAAAAGCGGATGCTGCAATACATGTCAGAATAGATTGAGGTGGTATGAGCATGTTACTATGTTACACTAATGCCGGGTCCACACCGGCTGCGCTACACTGTGCCGCGCTGCGCTCTGCTACAGCACTCTGTTCAAAATGAGGCAGAACTGTGTTTGCAGTTGAGCTGCCTGTTCCATGTACGAGTGCGTGAATGTGTCTTGGTTGGTTTAAAATTTTTGAATCAGTAACTCATATTTTTTTTATTAAAGTTATTCATTTTATTATTAATTATCATTGAAATCAGATATGATAATGAAATCACAATTGCATCGCAAAATAGCTGCTGTCCAAATAGACACCGTCCAAATAGCATGCGCACGAACGAGCCACATTCGTTTGATGTACCGACATCTAGTGGGTCGTGTTCGCTAGAGCGCAGCTTTGCACAATGTTGCGCTGTTTGCCGTCAAAACCCATCGCTCAGCGCAGCGCCGCATGGCGATTTCTTGTTTGGCGCGGCCGGTGTGGACCCAGCATAACGGGTTGGGGAGCAAGCCAAGCAGCCATAACAGGCCGAACCCTTAGGAGGCTGCTCGCGAGTGAGGAGGTAGGTGTAGGGGATGTAGGAGAGGGGAAATTTGCAGCACCCGACGTTCTCTACCAACCACCCGCGTTGGTACTAACGTGGGTTTGCGTTGCTTAACTTCAGGTATCTCACGAGAACTTGAGTGTCCATGTAACTTGGCAATGTGAAGAGAAAAGGGGGATGAAGAGCTTGGTAGGCCCATTATGAGGATGCGCGTCGTTGGCAGCATCCAGGGCCGGGAAAGACCCAAGCAGACATGGGAGCAGGCGGGAGTGGAGGATTCGAACCCGCTGAGCCATCACGGTGATGAGTGCATATATGCAAGAAGCGAATTGCTTGCACCTTACTATTACATTCTCAATTGAAATAAAAGCGCTTCAGCGAAAATGCGTGCACTGATTACTCAGTTTGTATTCTCGTTCAAGCTTTATATTATAGCTTAAGCAAGCCGGTTGCCAACAAAATTGAAATCCCTATGCGAAAGAACGAGCACTCGGGGCCTGTCTCTCACCCGAAAGAAACCAACCCACCTCGGTCCAGTATCGAACCTAGAACTACTGTCGCACTTACGGAGCGTGCTACCCACTACGCCGCCAAGGCGTTTCTTTTTTTGACCTAATCTGTCCTTGATTTTTATTCATTCTGGGAATCTACGTAATTCTATTTATGTTTGAATTACAAACTGAATAAATCTACATAATACACACTTGACCATTGACCATTCGAGCGTTTTTAGGTGAAAAATACAGAAAAGACAATTATGGCGCCCAAGTACCTCTTCATTTCTTTCGTTGGTGTTTTAGGGCCCTTCAACTACAAGGTCTTTAGAGCCCCGTTCACTGCATAGTTCTAGTGCAGAGACTGTACAGACACTACACTAATGCGACGATTATTTGGTATTAGTAGTACCCAGTTTTCTCAAGCGGGCACCCATTTCAGTAGTAACTTGGGTTGCGCTGCTTAACTTCAGTGATTAGACGAGAACTGGTGTGTCCAACGCAATAAGCTGCCCCAGTACCTCCAATGCTATCCCTATGAGATGATACAGAGAAATGTATTAATATCCTATGAACTAAAATTTGTTGATGTACAGTAAAGATGTAGGAAATTTTTCATTTTTTAAATGTATACAGTATACGGCCAAGTTGCGTTGGACACACCAGTTCTCATGAGATCATTGAAGTTAAGCAACGCAAACCCACATTAGTACCAACACGGGTGGTTGGTAGTGAACGTTGGGTGCTTCAAATTTTCCCCTCTTCTACGTCCTCTACACCTAACACCCTCCTCACCCGCGAGTAGCCTCCTAAGGGTTCGGCCTGTTATGGCTGCTTGGCTTACTCCCCAACCCATTAGTCTAACATACCTAGTTACATGACTAATATCGCTCAATCACATGATTACTATTTTTTTGAAAAAGTGACAAAATCAATTCAATTAAAACTTGACATGTACGTATGTTAACATTTCACGCGTATTATACTGTAATTTCCTGATTTTACCACTACAAATACAAAATTTTAAAACCTAGCCTCACCAACTATGGATGAAGGACGAGGAAGTGCTGCGCAACTAAATACAGTATTTTAAAATGCTGCTTTACCATTCGTAAATGTCATGTTCATCGAGGAAATAAAAGTTTCATACCCATTTCAACAAAATTAAAAACCAGGTATTGGCGTCATTTTAAATAATTGCATTGCTGTAATACGTTTTGAACTGACGTCACAGTGCCGAGCCTTACAAAAATCTTAAAAATAGAAAAGTACATCACACTGGCAGACTAAAATAGCTCTTGGCCGTGTGATCCAAATTATCAATTTTTTTTTATGCCTAATGGGACGTAATTGCGATAGGTTAACTTTCAATTACCCAGTAAAGCTTATCCTATGTCCCAGATTGAAAACAAAAATTAGGAGCCAGATGTCGTAGAGTATACAGCATATTTAGCTATAAACATCATTTTGGCGAGACATCAACAACAACTTTAAAAGTTCCTACAGGCTAGCAATCCAATATGGGAAGGGTGACTGTCGCGCCAAGCTACTATACTGTACATGTTGAATGTGCCTTAGGAAATGACATATGATAATTTCATGTTAATTAAACCACAAGGTCACGTATAATAACATTTTAGTAGGGACCAACTATAGAAATACACAACGTCGTGAAACGTTTTTAAACAAATACTGTATTAAGGAGAGAGGGAGACAGAGAGGGAGAGGAAAAAGAAAGGAGAGAGGGGAGACATGAGGGAGAGAAGATGGAGAGAAAGCAGAGAGAGGGAGAGGAAAGAGAGAAAGGAAAGAGGGGAGAGAGAGAGAGACAGAGAGGGAGAGGAGATGGAGAGAGGGAAAGGAGAGAGGGAGGGAGAGGAGAGAGGGAGGGAGGGAGAGGAGAGAGGGAGGGAGGGAGAGGAGAGAGAAATGAGAGAGGGAGAGAGAAAGGAAAGAGAGAAAGGGGGGAGAAAGGAAAGAGAGAAAGGGGGGAGAAAGGAAAGAGGGGAGAGAAAGAGAGAGGGAAGAGATGGAGAGAGGGGGGAGAGAAAGGAGAGAGGGAGAGGTAAGAGGGGGAGAGAAAGGAGAGAGGGGGAGAGGAAGGAGAGAGAGGGAGAGGAGATGGAGAGAAAGGAGAGAGAGGGAGAGGAAAGAGAGAAAGGAAAGAGGGGAGAGGAGATGAAGAGAGAAAGGAGAGAGGGGGAAAGGAGAGAGACAGAGAGAGGGGAGAGATGGAGAGAGGGGCGAGAGGAGAGTTTCGCTTCCACTCCGGCCTCTTCATCCCATCTCCTCATCCAGCTTTACATATTGTTTTTAAATACAGTAATTAGTAATAAGCCTATACCTGACGTGGCATCCAACATGTACAGTATTTTGTTGGCCGAGCCCTTAGAGAGGAGGCCCGGGTCTTTTACATTTTAAGTTCTTGTTGTCTCAAGGTTGTCGGCATAGCAGAAACTATTGAAAAGAAAAAAAAAATAACTTCACATTATAGAATGTACATGTACGTCATTCATCATGGCTTGCTTACATCCGCGAAAAAGCAAATTATTACACCTGCCCTTGGGATTGTTTCGTCCATCTAGATTAATTTCGAAATACAGCGGTACCTCGACTTACGAACCCTCTCTACATACGAACATTTTCACATCCAATTTTGACCTCGCCATATAGTGCGAACCTAGATTCTGGATACTGTACCAGGGCCCACTCTAAGGGGGGGGGGCAACCCGGGCATTTGACCGGGGCGCCATTTTGCCTGTAAGTGTTGTGAGAACGGAACACGCGAACAGATCGCTACTTCAAGGGGCGGCAATTTGTCCGGGGTGGCAATTTGGTTTTTTTTTGTCCGAGGCGGCATAAATGCTAGAGCAGGCACTGACTAAACGAACCGCAACGCAATGCACTTCCATGTACGCCAAACCTGAGGTGTTTGTTGTTAACTACATGCGTCACATCCGGAATACAATACAGTGAGTGGGGTGTGCGACACATAAACCAAGAATGCGAAAATGTCTTGTGAGAGCTCTAAAATCAACCTGGAAAACTTCATGTCCCGACTGTGTTCGAGGAGAGATGCATTGGAAGGACCTGAAAGTGATTTTGACATTGTCGATACAGTTGTCTCCCTGGGGAAACACCTTGCATTTGGAAGTTGATGAAGCACACATAGAGGAACCGATGGAGGAGAACAACATTGAGCTAACCACTGAAGTGCTGCAACATTTAAGGAAGACAGCAAGAAAGACTAAGGGATGAGGAAGAGGAGCAAATGTCTTCAAAGGATGAAAACGGCAACAAAAAGGAAGCAATCCTAACAAGCGACATCTTGCAGCACTGCGACGAATTAGTAAACAACACCTAAAAATATGCTCCTTCCCACTCCTGCTCCTGCTCCATGGCTTATTGCGTTGGACACACCAGATATTGTCTGATCGTTGTTTGTTTGTTTGTTGGAGTTTAAGGTCCCGTCAACTACGAGGTCATTAGAGACCCGTCCACTGTGTAGTTCTTATGCATATCCTGCACAGACACTACACTAATGCGACGATTATTGGGTATTAGCAGTACCCAGCTTTCCCGAGCGACCACCCATGTCAGTACTAACTGGGCTTGAGTTGCTTAACTTCAGTGATCAGACGAGAACTGGTGTGTCCAACGCAACTCGCCCCTCTCTGTTTGATCGCTGAAGTTAAGCAACGCAAACCCAGCTAGTACGAACGTGGGTGGCCGCTTGGAAAACCAAGGGCACGCCTATGCACGCCTATTTGGTTCCAAATAGTGTGTATGCACTGAAGTCCTTCTGATTTCTGTTTCTTTTTCTCAATAATATCCCTGCAGAACCCAATTTCTTTCTCATCAGCATTTTGATCTTGAAAGTATTTCAATTCGTACATAATTTTATATATAAAATATGTTGAGCACAGATAAAAGAAACAATGTCTCAATACCTTCAACTGCACTTTAGGAGCCATTTTTCACGGCCTTGGATTGTTTTTAACAGAAAAAGGAAGCGAGACAAGAAGGGAGGAAAATTCTAGCTAAATCGTTATTTAGTATGTGCAATTTTACATACAGATTCTTTCTCCTCATAATAACAACTTCAACAATTGGCTCACTTTCTTTGTCAGTACTTTTTTTTAAGAAAAAAAAAACACTCAACTGAAGTCTGAAACTAATCGAGCAACTACAGTAACTCAATATATGCGGTCCGTATATATATACACTTTGTATGTGTAGTATATTACTTTGAAAACAAGCCTGACTTCCTTTCATCACCAGCCCATAATTTACCTCAAAAATGGGGCCACCATTTAATAGTCCCTCGCGTGGTTGACGGACTTCCCTATTATACCATTTTCAGCATACAGACGCAACAAAGCAACTCCAAATCCATTTCCCGCCTATGGCAGGGTCGGGTACCCATCTTGTCCCTCTGAATCGGCACAAGGGCGATATATTGGACAGTGTTTTTCTACAGCCGGTTGCCGACCAAAGCTGGAACCCCTATGCTTTTTTTTTATCGTCGGTCTACTGTTCATTGTTTGGGGAATGCCACCGCCGCGACGCCAGTAGAGGGGGGGGGACAATCTCTTACACCTGGAAATTTTGCCTCATCTACCTGTTGCATAGTAAAGAGGGTTCTCTGACGTTCGATTGCCATCGTACAGGGAGCGGCGAGTTGCGTGGGACACACCAGTTCTCGTCTGATCACTGAAGTTAAGCAACGCAAGCCCAGTTAGTACTGACATGGGTGGTCGCTCGGGAAAGCCGGGTACTGCTAATACCCAAGTGTAGCCCATTAGTGTAGTGTCTGTGCAGTATATGCATTAGAACTATGCAGTGGACGGCTAATGACCTTGTAGTTGACGGGACCTTAAACACCAACAAACAACAAAAGCCATCGTACACCACACGGGACACCTCGGTTTTATTTCTCATCCGAAAGGAGGCGCACTCGGGGCCTCTCTCTCTCTCTCTCTCTCTCTCGCCCGAAAGAAGCCGGAGCGGCGAATTGTGTTGGACACACCAGTTCTCGTCTGATCACTGAAGTTAAGCAGCACAACCCCAACTAGTACTGACATGGGTGGCCGCTTGGAAAAACTGGGTACTGCTAATACCGAAAAATTGTCGCATTAGTGTAGTGCCTGTGCAGTCTCTGCATAAGAGCTATGCTGTGGACGGGGCTCTAATGATCTTGTAGTTGAAGGGCCAAAAAACACCCACAAACTAACTAAAGTAACCGAAAGAAACCAACCCTCCTCGGTCCAGTATCGAACTTAGAACTAATGATGTAGTTGCCAAGCGTTTCAGCATACTGACGAAAATGTGAATAATAATAAAAAAGCCTATACCATTTTGAATTTTTCCAAATGCTTTATAAATTAGGGTGTATATATGACGAAGAGAGCAAGGCCAGGCTAGTTTTTTTTTTCCTTCTCCCCTTAACAATATTTCCAATCGCCTCCTCAACTTGAAGGCCAACAACTATTTCATGGACCGGACTATGTATGTAGTAGATACTTCTGAAGAGAGGGGAGGAAAAAGAAAGACAAGTTTGGTAAGCCTGATTTAAAAAATTACAGCAGTTACTGACAATCACACACAATTGTACAAAAACACCACTGCTAGTTTGAAATGAAAAATTGTGGTGTTTAACTTGAAATTTTGTTTTTCTAGCGTATGTAAACTATTTACTAAAACCCCAAATTTTCTTAAAAACACTTATTGTAGTACATAATACTACTACGCATCAGAGCACAAGTTTTCTTATACGGTATATTTCTCTCACTATATAACAAATAAAAATCATAACTATGAATGGTGGCAGTAGATGCACAAGTGGGTCATCCACACACCTGGCTAAAATAACATCTTTCGCACACATTGACCACAACACACGTACTATAAAAACAAAAGCAACTCCTAACCCTTTTCCTGCCTATGGCAGGGTCAGGTACCCATCTTGTCCCTCTCAATGGACACAAGGGCGATATATTGGTCATAGTTTTTGTCTGCAGCCGGTTGCCGGCCAAAGCTGCAACCCATACGCTTATTTACCGTCGGTCTAGTGTTCGTTGGGGAATTCCACCGACGCCAGGGGGGGGGGGGGGCGACTGCTACACCTGGAAATTTTGTCTCATCTACCCGTTGCGTAGTAAAGAGGGTTCTTTTAGGTGAAAGTGACATCCTACACCAACACCAACCCGAAAGAAGGCGCACTTGCGGCCTCTCTCTCACCAGAAAGAAGCCAACCCACCTCAGTCCAGTATCGTACCTAGAACTACTGACGCAGTTGCCGAGCGTGCTAACCATTACGCCACCACAGCAGGTTTTAGCACACCACACGTACTATATACCGGTACTAGTACCGTATTTATTCTAATTAACAGCGCTCTCTAATAACCGGCGCACCTTCAAGGGGGGGAAAAAATAATAAACAGCGCCCTCTAATAAATGGCGCACTGTTTATTAAAGGTATTTATTTATTTCCTCTTTTCACATACCTATGGTACAAAAATGACTCAGGATCTGCCATCGTGTGACTGAATTCATCATCATCACACCCTTATCCCGGCTGTGGAAGTGTCGGGTCTGTGGGTCCACTGAACATGCTCTGACTGGGGCAGTGGCGTTCAGAGGATATTCTGCACCCGGGGACAAAGACCAAAATCTGCGCCCTCTGGCACCCTCTAAACTTAATGCAAACCGCATTTTTGTGCTCCCTGTCTTCTACACTCGGGGACATCTGTCCCCCTTCGCCCCCCCCCCCCCCGGTACGCCCCAGGACTGGGGGCACTCTAGCCAGGCGTCTGGAACTCACAGGAATATTAGCTGGGTTGTCTATGGGGGTGCCTTATTAAAGGTAATAGAGAGCTTTCTGGCTGCGTTTCTATCCGACGTACACTACGCAATGCAGACAAATTGTCAACTGCGCAAACTCAGACACTGCGTGCGTCGGATAGAAAAGCAACCAGAAAACTCTCTAATAAAATTTAAACAGCGCCTTCCAATAAACGGCGCGCCGTTTCATTTTCTTGTTTGTTGGTGTTTAAGGTCCCGTCAACTACAAAGTCATTAGAGACCCGTCCACTGCATAGTACTAATGCATAGACTGCACAGACACTACACTAATGCGACGATTATTGGGTATTAGCAGTACCCAGCTTTCCCGAGCGACCACCCATGTCAGTACTAACTGGGCTTGCGTTGCTTAACTTCAGTGATCACACGAGAACTGGTGTGTCCAACGCAACTCGCCGCTCCCAGCCATTTTCTTGAAGGAGAATAATAGTATTCTCACGGCGACGTTTACAAACTACGTAAGGTACTGCGTCTTAAAAACGGTCAACTTTCAAGTCAGCCCTTTATTAAACCAACCATCTTGAATTCGACAATGACAAAAAAACGACAGAAAATGAAAATCGCATCAAATAACGACCACTTGCAAAGCAAAGAAATGGGGTGTGGACTGCAAACGCAAATTCATAATCTGAAACACTACCTTAGTATGTTTTCCTTCTATTGCATTATTATATTGTATTCAAATAACAACAACTGCTGTGCCAACAACGCACACTACTATCACTACGAAAATAGCTCATCTCTTCCCCAACCCTGTTTAAAAAACACACACACACACAACATTAAGTTCCACAAACAAAATACAAAATTTATATTTTACTAAAGTCAACCTGGCATTCATCCAGTTACCAGTAAACTTTTCTGCGAAACGTATTTCATGGGACAGGAAATTTAGAAAGTGGTGGAAGGAGGGAGATCGAGTGAGGAAGATAACTAAAACACTAACACTACAAATGGGAGGATGGATGGATGATTTCCTCAAATATATCAAAAGGGAGGTGGAAAGCCCTTTTCACCACCCAAACATTTGGCACACCGTTTATTTTCTATGCAATATATAACAGAAGGTCCAAGTGCCAAAACAACCAACTAAACCGGGGTGAAAAGGCACAGTGCCAACTTACAGATCCGATAGCAAACGACCAATTAGGTAATCAATCCAAACCCCTGCCAACTGTCGAGTACCTTAATTCATTCAATATATTTCATGAATGGATTTACCATTCAATTATATTCCTCTAAAAATAAATCTACGTAGGGGGTAGAAAAACAAAGAGTTAGTTATCAGCAGACAGTAAGTAGCAACAAGTTTCTATAATAAAATCCTCTGCATCCATTTCCATCCTCTTGCGCAACAAAATCGAAGAATTTGGAACTACAGTATATGGGGCAAATAAAATAACCCGAGAAATACGATCTATCACGTTAGTCCCCTTTCTTTTGAGGGCTAAATGCGGCGAAGGAACCGCAGTAACAGCTTTTCTAGCCTCGTTGAATATAATTATATCAATCATTCTGTCTGCAAGATGCCAGAATGACTCAATCATCATCATCATATCCTACCCTAATCCCGTCTGTGGCAGGGTCGGGTCCATTGAACGATTGGACCCGACGTCTGGAACCCGCAGGAATATTGGCGAGTTGTCTGTAAGGGGATGCCGGCCTACCCAACTGTTTGGGAGCGGCGAAACGCGTTGGACACACCAGTTCTCGTCTGATCACCGAAGTTAAGCAGCGCAACCCCAGCTAGTACTGACATTGGTGGCCGCTTGGGGAAACTGGCTACTGCTAATACCCAAAATCCATCGCATTAGTGTAGTGTCTGTGCAGTCTCTGCATAAGAACTATGTTGTGGACGGGACTCTAATGACCTTTGTAGTTGAAGGGCCCTAAAACACCAACAAACAACAACGACAACCCAACTGTTCCAATACCAAATTATACAACCAAAAGTATAAACTTTGGCAGGTAAATTAATGCTATGTCAGTTATAATAGTGCACGGTGTGTGACCTATTGCACGATAACTATAATACCACAGGAGTCAGGCTCATGCCGGCCAGAATGACTTATTTTTTTGGATTGCCCTCATGGTAATCACAGACATCTTATGAACGACCCTATATCATCCGCCATTTGTAAAACGAACAAAAACATCGTTCGGTGCACATCCTTGTAGTAAATTCATAAATGCATAATACAAGAGTCTTGGCCAATTTAGAAGTCACCGCACGATATTTCACGCGACTCCAAACAAATATTTTGTGCTTCTCATCATATTACTAATCGGTATGGTATGTTGTTTTGTTCGGTCAGAGTAAACTCTTGATCCTACTACGAACGAAAATATCACGCAAAGGGCGTACATAATAACAAGACGAGGGCAGCGTATGTCTGATAGGGGCCGAACTATATCGGAAATACACTCGAAATAAATTTAAGTACAGTATACTACTAAGTAGAATATAGTATCGGATGTGTCATCATACGCTTTAGTAATTAATATTTTTTAATAGACCTGATAAGTGGTCGTTTTTAATTATACGCTCTCTGTGGCGTCCATGCTTGAAAAAAAGAAGTCCCTTGCAGAGACTCAAGTTACATAGCAACAGACATGATAACGTCATTGATGTACTGTAAGCATTGTAGTAAATAACAAAAATTACACATTGATAAATATAAATAAAGGAGAGTACGAATTGCGTGCATGTCTACTACCCCTGTAATTAAGTCAGTGCAGCAACAGCATAGTATCTGAAATACTGCCACACTACCATAGCAGCAACAATAACAAGTGGAAAGCAATAACAAAAAAAATTGAATAAATGTGATGAATTTCAAACTAAACAAGTAGTTAGAAATGACCTTTAAAGCATTTCACTTGCCAGCATATTTTTTAAATCGGTTTCTTTGCTGCAGTTGTTGCTGCTGCCTGCATATACTTAAAAGTTCTTAATGTGTTCTCAACAAATCAGGATGCACTCGTTTGGAAAGTCCAGAGAGGGCCTCCTTGTCACCCCTTTTTTTTCTCATTTTTAAAACTTTATCCGTGACCTCATCTTCCTCTTTTCCATGACCCTGTCTAGTGCATAAAAACCCTCTACAAACTGTTTATATCTCCTACGTTTAGATTGTCCTAGACAAATATAAATATATTTGAAGGCAGCGCCATTCACTTACAACTGTGACGAGGAGGCATCCCTATAGTGTGCATGTTCACGTTTCTCTTCTCGCATAGTTAATAGGTGCAATTTATTAATAAAAAGGGTCGAGGTGGAATGGAAAGGAGGAGCACGACGGAGGTACAAGGTGATGTATTAGTCTCTTTTTGCTCCTTAAAAAAAGAACAAAACAAACGAGAAGCCGTTTTTTTTAAACAAGAAAAAGACGCAGAGGAGAGAATACAAGCAATTTATCATAGGGGTATACAGATACTTCTATATATGCAATCTCCACAAGATTGAATATGACCTATGAAAATAACCCCAGCATGCGATAAAAATAATTTGAGAACCACAATTTTGTTTTGATAAAATAAGAGGGCAGCACAACAACGGAGAGGATGAATTCAGGAATCGCAGTTTCGGATGTCAATGCCGTTGGCTCGTAAAATCGTGCTTTACATTATCATTTTTAAATGAATAATAACGTTCGCCCGGATTACTATTACAAACGTTGCTCACCTTACTATTATTCCTATTCGAATACCACGGCCATCTTTATCTTTCATTTAATCTTCGTTAATTTATTACTGTCGTTTTGCTTATTCAAATGACAATTTTAATTCGCCTCTCATCTAAATTTCTCAAATTCTAGAAACAACTTCATAAAATGGAATGCACCAAAGAAAAAAGAATCACGCGCAAATAGAAAGAACGCTTGAGCGTGCGCAGTTAAAAAAACTGCAATTTTACGGAATCCTAGACAGGTAGAAAATTAGACCCGCCGCGGTGGCGTAGTGGTTGGCACGCTCGGCAACTACGCCAGTAGTTCTAGGTTCGATACTGGGCCGTGGTGGGTCGGCTTCTTTCAGGCGAGAGAGAAGCCGCGAGTGTGCCTTCTTTCGGATGAGAAGTAAAACCGAGGTCCCGTGTAGGTGTACGATGGCGCTTGCACGTAAAAGAACCCTCTCTACTACGCAACGGGTATATGATGCAAAATTTCCAGGTGTAGGAGCTCGCCCCCTGGCGTCGGTAGCATTCCCCAACGAACACTAGACCGAAGATAAATAACCGTAGGGGTGCAGCTTTGGCCGGCAACCGGCTGCAGAAAAAACTATGACCAATATATCACCCTGTGTCCATTCAGAGGGACAAATGGGTACCCGACCCTGCATTGGGCGGGAAAGAGGTTAGGAGTTGCTTGCTAGACAGGTAGAAAATTGTCATGCAATCTTTTCGGACGTAGTCAATTTAAGCAATATGTCACAATGGGTGCATGGAAAATTTTGCCCCGCGATCATAAAATGGCAGCTGCTCATTCAAAATGGCACATCTGACAACAAAGGAATTGTTACAATTTTCAAAGTACTGTATACAGCACATATATAGATTGGGCATGACCCCGACTCCTGTTGCATTGTAGTTATAGTGCAAAAGGTCAGACACCATGCAATATTATAACCAACAAAGCATTAATTTATCTAGGGAGCGGCGAATTGCGTTGGACACACCAGTTTTCGTCCGATCGCTGAAGTTAAGCAGCGCAACACCAGTTAGTACTGACAAGGGTGACCGCTTGGTCATTAGAGCCCCGTCCACAGCACAGTTCTTATGCAGAGACTGCACAGACACTACACTAATGTAACGATTGTTGGAACTTGGCTATTAGCAGTAGCCAGTTTTTCCAAGCGGCCACCCATGTCAGTACTAGCTGGGGTTGCACTGCTTAACTTCAGTGATCAGGCGAGAACTGGTGTGACCACTTGGGAAAAATGGGTACTGCTAACTTCCAACAATCGTCGTATTAGTGTAGTGTCTGTTCAGGGTCTGCATAAAAACTACACCGTGAACGGGGCTCTAATGACCTTGTAGTTGAAGGGCCCTAAAACACCAACAAACAACAACAATTAATTTACCTGCCAAAAATTTCTATTTTGGTTGTGTAATGCGGTGTTGGAACAGTGGGGGAGGCATTCAGCCAATATTTCCTGCGGGCTCCAGACGCCAGGGTGGGGTGCCCACAGTCAGAGCATGTTCATCGGACCCGCAGACCCGACCCTGTCAGTGGTCGCAGCTTTCGTCTAGCCTCCTGGGTGACCGCAAAGTAGCCTGCAGTTTTTCTAACCAAGACCAAGACGGTTTAGCTTCTTACGAGTGAGAAGCCCCCCACCCCCCGTGGGCCTTTTGTCGGACAGGAAATAAAACCGTGGCTTCGTGTAGAATTTAGCATGCCATCTGCACGAAAAGGAATCCTTGCTACATGGTGTAAAAAAGGCATGTCAAAGTGGAGGTACCCCGAGGGCCGCATCGGTAACATGTGCTTTGTCATGAGGGCCATGCAGTGTTGACCTAAGTTTAAAAGTACCAAGAGGCCCGGCCTGACGCTATCGAGTTTCTTTGACATGACAATTGTCGAAATGGTATTTAACAATAGTTTTAATCAAAAGATGGCACGTGGCACCCAATTGCAACTATGCCTGGGGGCAACTGTCCCCCTCTCGTTACTCCTCCGAGTAGCAAACTGCAAATGTATACTACATGATATTAGAGTTTTCTGACTGCGTACCTACGCAATGCAGACGAATCATGAACTGCGCAGACGCATGCAGTGTGAGTTTGCGCAGTTGACAATTCGTCTGCATTGCGTAGCGTACGTCGGATAGAACCGCAGCCACAAAACTAATGATTGTGAGGGCCGCAACTCTAGGCTTCTAGGGCCGCCACTTTGACACCCCTCGTGTAAAATATACATTTATGTGTACAGTAGTTGGGTTCGAAGTTTCCAGGTGTAAGAGCTTGCCCTACCGGTCGGCGAAGGAAAAGAGCCCCCAAGGAACCAAAATGGGTCCCAATGGAACAAAACGGGCACTCAACCCTGCGATAGGAGGAAGAAGAGTTAGGGATTATGATTACTTTATTCTACCGTAAAATCTTACGGACAAAAGTCCCAAAATTTAGCTACCGTCAACCCACAGAATCAAGTAGAGCTTTCTGAGATGTGACTCTTCAGAAAGGAGACGCTTTTGAGCAGTAATAAATTGCAGAGCGTTGTGAGTAGAGAAGACATTTGGTTGGAGTGGTTTGTTGGTGTTTTAGGGCCTTTCAACTACAAGGTTATTAAAGCCCCTTCCATTGTGTAGTTCTAATGCAGGGGCTGCACAAATACTACACTAATGCGACGATTTTTGAGTATTAGTAGTACCCAGTTTTTCCAAGCGGCCACCCATGTCCGTACTAACTGGGGTTGCGTTGATCAGACGAGAACTGGTGTGTCCAATGGAATAAGCCGCTCTCTGAGAAGAAATTTGGTAATCGGAAGGGCTCATTCCAATAGTATATCTGAGCAACAGAACCGGGTATAATAATCAGGTTCTTTAAAGTGACGACGTCGACGACATACCGTACGTCAAGGAGTCAAAAAACTTAAACGTTATAGAAGCTACACACGATTCTCATGTTCCCTTTATCCTCCTGTAATTTCTCCCAAAGTTTAAATGCGTCATCCACCCTGAGGTCAACCGAAAATTACTCTGCGCATTTAAGCAGTCAATTGCGTAGGCAGTAGAAGGTTCTAGGAGAGGGTTAATGCTACCCTCCATGTCAGAGCGTTTCAATTACAGCATTTTGTCTAATTCTATTTAAAAAAAAAAAGACCTGTGCTCTAGTTCTGAATCTTGGATCACCCATGCAAGCACCCCTGTATTATAGAAATACCACAAATGTAAGAAGTCTGAATTGCTACATGTGGTTCATTTGATGTCTATTTATATAATAGATAATCTACAGTTTCTTGAGACGTCCTCATTCAATTTGCCCACGCATCTTTATAAATTTGTGCAGTCCCACACAAGTTCTCATTTCTGTTTAACTTTTCGGCTGCCATATTTTCTGTAAATAGACAAAGTATTTTTTTAAAAATTTATCCTTATAACAAAAATTTTACTATGTCAAATAGAATTGACACTAATAAAGAGTTAAACACCATTTACTAATTCTAATTGAATGCACTGCAAGCAGTCCTTTTAGGCCAATTTGGCAGTGGGGAGACTGACTCTCATTCTTAAATATAAAACCATGAAACCCCTAAAAACCTATACTACCGTATTTATTCTAATAAACGGCGCGCCGTTTATTT
>JAAFCE010001036.1:7299878-7372416 GCA_013389805.1 Trigoniulus corallinus
AAAAAAAAACTATTTTTAATAAGACGCCTAGGAAAATACTGAATATTAACCAATTCATCAATATTTAAATTATAAAAACATACATACTGTAAATTAAATAATTTCATAATTTAAAAGTTACTGCAGTTGAAGAGATCAACAACGACTATCGTTTAATTTTAATACTGGAATTTCCACTGAGAATATTAAACTGTCTTCCAACTTTCTATTTATATGCAGATTTTAAGAGGTTTAAATTTAGTACCTTTCTTTAAGCGAGGGAAATACCAGGAGTCGGTCACGTGCCACTCTAACAGGATATCGTCATCATTTAAGCAAATAGATGATTGTTATGACAAAGATTTAGTCGGTAATAATAATAATAATAAAAAAAAGCTTAGTCGGGGAAAACATTAACGAGAGTCACTCTCCTCAATTGTTTTTTCCATTACCGAAGAAATCGTTAGACCCATTTGTCCTCTGTGTCACCCTAAGAGGCAACGTCACCAGAAGTCTGTCTCTTACGCCCCCGGAGGCAAGCCAGTTATGAGATCTAGGGGATCGCAGCTTCATATCTGGGAATTTTACCGATCTACATTTTTCTTTTCCACAAAGAGGGTTTTTACGTGTAGGTGACACCTTAATCGGAGTGCAATCCCTACCTCTCACCTGAACCAAGTTCAGTTGAGGGCATGTACGTACGTCAAGCACGTTATCATTCAACGACGACTGAACCAAGGAAAAGTAGGCGAGGTGAAACTCCAACACCTGGGAATTTGTGTAGAAAAGGTTCTGTTTCATAGAGTGGCGACATCGTACACGTCACACGAGTTCACAACGTTACTTCCCATCCGGGACAAACGGCGCATTTGGGGGTTGTCCACCTTCTGGCTTAAGGGAGCGGCAAATTGCGTTGGACACACCTGTTCCCGTCTGATCACTGAAATTAAGCAACGCCAGCTAGTACTGACATGGGTGGCCGCTTGGGAAAACTGGGTACCGCTAGTATCCAAAAATCGTCGAATTAGTGCAGTGTCTGTGCAGTCTCTGCATCAGAACTACACTGTGGATGGGGCTCTAATGACCTTGTAGTTGAAGGGCCCTAAAACACCAACAAACAACTCCTGGCTTTATAAAGCCCCCTACTAACAGGATCGAGCCTGCAATCACTGACTGACTGACGAATCAAGGACGTTCCAAGCCACCAAGATGAGGTCGGAGATTTGTAACCCGTATGCCTTCTACGTAGCGTGACACCGTTTTCAAGGAGTCCTCACTCCTCAGCATGGTGTCCACGATGTTCTTGGGAGCCAGGTGACCCAGCTCCACTTGAGGTAACAGTAGGAATTAGTAGCAGAAATGGGGAGGTAAAGGTCATACAAAGTATTTTTAAAAAAAAATTGGGTGACTCGAGTAATGTATTAACATTTGTTCTTTTCCTCCAAATACAATTGCACCATAGACTGTAACGCAACACTAAAATAAAAAGTTGTTGTACACTCATCCATTTTTTTGGCCTTCCGAAACAGCCCAACCAGTAGACTAACCCATTATCAAGTTAAAATTTTAGTGACGTTATTATTTGACATACTTAAACAACTATTAAACGTCGAAGTTCAACTGCAACATGAAACGCAACTACAGGTGACAACTGATTACAGAAACTCAAGATACATTTAACATCTCTTGTATGATAAGTTATAAACTACAATTCCCCTGACAAAGCACACCACCGAAAATCACATGACAAATAGTGCAGTAGGCCTATCAGTAGTTAGCAGCTACATGTCTTTCTGCAAGTTGCACTCGTTACCCCTACTGGTCACACATACGCATTATTAAATTATTTATTTTGTTATTTAAAAGCGTAGGAGTCTCAGCCCTGTTTGTGCAATGAGTTTGACTTGGTTTACTTAGATATACAGGGTGTCCGTGAACTCGTCAACCCCCCCCCCCCCCCCCGTATTTTAGAGGGTGCAAAACTAAGCATTTTTAGCATGGGAATGTAGGGTCTAAAGTCAAGCCTTAACAAATGGCAAGCACAATAAGGTGTTGGTAGACAAAGCTAATTTTATTTTAAAGTTTTCACAGTGGTTTGCACGCTCGGCAACTACGCCAGTAGTTCTAGGTTCGATACTGGACCGTGGTGGGTCGGCTTCTTTTTGGGCGAGAGAGAAGCCGCGAGTGTGCCTTCTTTCGGATGAGAAGTAAAACCGAGGTCCCGTGTGGGTGTACGATGGCACTTGCATGTAAAAGAACCCTCTCTACTAAGCAACGGGTAGATGAGGCAAAATTTCCAGCTGTAGGGGCTCACTCCCTGGCGTCGGTAGCATTCCCCAACGAACACTAGACCGACGATAAATAAGCGTAGGAGTGCAGCTTTGGCCGGCAACCGGCTGCAGAAAAAAAACTATGACCAATATATCACCCTGTGTCCATTCAGAGGGACAAATGGGTACTCAACCCTGCTATAGGCGGGAAAAGGGTTTGGAGTTGCTTTTTACAGTAAATGTTCAAAGTGGCTACCATTTGCAGTTATGCATGCTGCACAACGCCTATGCAGTGATTGTCCAACTCTTTCAAAGATCCCTGCCATGTCCTGTACACCTCCAGCAGCAACCACAATTCTGGCCACAAGATCCTCAGCAGAGTCGACAGGGGTTACTGGATTGCTGAATTAATTTCATGGGTTGGGGAGTAAGCCAAGCAGCCATAACAGGACGAACCCTTAGGAGACTGTTTGCGGGAGATGAGGAGGAAGGTGTAGAGGACGTAGGAGAGGGAAAATTTGCTGCACCCAACGTTTTTTACCAACCACCCATGTTGGTACTAACGTGGGTTTACGTTGTTTAACTTCTGTGATCTCACGAGAACTGGTGTGTCCAACGCAACTTGGCTGCACCAAGTTGGTTTTTGATGTGTCCCCATAGAAAATAATAAATTGGTGCCAAATCAGGTGATCGTGGTGGCCAAGGAACAGGTCCTCCTCTGCCAATCCAGTGGTCCCCAAAGGTGGCATTCAGATGAGCTGGCACATCCAAGGTAACATGTGCTGGGGCTCCATCATGCTGAAACCTCATCTGTCGGCGACTTTGATGTGGAATGTTTGCCATAAGTTCTGGCAACGGTTCTTGTAGAAAAAGGTGATACGTGTGGCCTGTTAATCGATGCGGAAGCAAGTATGGCCCAATCAATTACAACACCTTGTTTTGCTTGCCATTTGTTAAGGCTTGACTTTGGACCCTACATTCCAATGCTAAAAATGCTTAGTTTAGTGCTCTCTAAAATACGTTATTTTTTTTTGCAGAGTTCACGGACACCCTACCCTGTATAACATCATTTTATTCACCCCTGAAGGCCAAGGATCGGGGCGAGGGAAATGTCACATCTGTGAACTCGGGAGGGGGGGGGAAGCTCAATGGTAGCGCTCTAGGATACAGGTCCAGCCCTGACAGAGGCAGATGGTACAATATCTTCCGGGTGTGAGACAAACCCCAAATGCTTACGATGGGAACTAAAGTCGTGGTGATGATGTGTTCCATGTCACGAATGCACGGAAAACTCCCCTTTAATTAGATGAAGTAAAGTACTGTATGCGTGTGGATACAGTAAACTGTATTGAATTAGAGAGTCAATTGTTCCAGGTTCGATCCTGGCCGAGATGGAGTAGCTCTTTCAGGTGTGAGGGCTCGCCTTCTGTCCGAAGTAAAACCTTGACCCCAGGGTATTGGGCTAGTGACTCGACCTTGTGGGAACAAACAGCACTTGTTAGCGTAACGATGATTCATCCTTCAATATGCTAAACATTATAAGTGATGATCAGTAAACGGTCAGGGAGCCGCTTATTGTGTTGGACACACCTGTTCTCGTCTGATCACTGAAGTTAAGCAACGCAACCCCAGCTAGTACTAACATGGGTGCCCGCTTGAGAAAACTGGGTACCGCTAACAGCCAAAATCCTCACATTAGTGTAGTATCTGTGCAGTCTCTGCATTAGAACTACACAGTGGGCGGGGCTCTAATGACCTTGTAGTTGAAGGGCCCAACGAAACAAACAAATAGTTAAAATGTCCAGATGAAGGAGTTCGTTTCTTGCGTTCTGGGAAACTGCTTTCAACAGTAGAGCGGTCGCTACATCATCATCATCATCATATTCTTAAGTCGCCAGAGGCAGGATCGAGTGTGCGGGTTCTGGGCCTCCACTTCCGCCAATCTCCCACCATGTCCTTGTCCACCCCATACACATTTTCATGCCCTTACGTAGGACCTGCTCCCACGTCTGTTTCGGCCTTCTCCTTCCCCGTGCGCTTCCCTCAACAGCAATCCCCAAAATTGGACCTAACGATCTCCTTTTCCCCCTCGCCTAATCACATGACCATACCACCCCAGTTTATGTTCTCTTATCTACGATGTCCCACACCCCAAGCTGCCTCTATACAGTACATTCATTATCAAGTCTATCCACTCGCGACACCCCACTCATGTACTGCAGCATTCGCATTTCCGTTACTTGCATTTTCTTTAAGTAGCTCTTCCTAACATCACTGAAGTTAAGCAACGCAACCCCAGATAGTACTGACATGGGTGATCGCTTGGGAACATTGGGTACTGCTAATACCCAAATCGTCGTAACGCGTCTGCGCAGACTATGCATTAGAACTACGCAGTGAACGGGGGTCTAATGACCATTGTAGTTGAAGGGCCCTATTCATCATCATCATACCCTGGCATGACCCTAACGAGCTCCTCGTCCCCTCTTCTCATTACGTGTCCATACTACCTCAGCCTATTTTCCCTCATCTTTTCGGCGATGTTCACCACCCCCCAGGCTACCTCTAATATACTCATTCCTAATTCTATCCGCTCTTGACACGCCACTCATGTATCTCAGCATTCGCATCTCGACTACTTGCATTCAATTGATGTGGGTCTTCCTCACTGCCCAACAATCTGATCCATATACCATAGCTGGCCTAACCACTGTCCTGTAGAACTTCCCTTTCAACGTGATTGAGACCCTCCTATCACACAGGACTCCATTTGCCTGTCTCCAAATTGAAGGGCCCTAAAACACACACACAAAAAAAACAACCAACACAGTAGTTTTCATTTGCTGTAACAATCTGTACCTGAATAGTCAAAAAATGGTGAGTATAACTTTTATGACAGTAGCTTGAAACAACATAATGCTTCTTACTAGTTAATATCACTTCAACAGCCATGCAATTTTTAAGTAGAGACCCTCTCCTAGGGAAACCCTCCTCTATTCCAGCGAAACATTCCTAAATAGGCAAGACTAGTAGAAAGAGGTGAGAGGGAGTGGTGTTAGAAAAACTACATTTTTCTCATACCAATATACATACAATTAATAATGATAGGTTTGTGGTTCGCGTCAAACCGTCCTTGACCTTTCTCTTTTTTTCTCTACCTCTCCCTCATGTATTCTGCATACATAAATAACTTTATTATGTTGTGCATCTGTGGTGGAAGACCTATTTTTTTAGGAGAGAGAGGAAAAACAATGAAAAACAGATTCATAAAAGTCAAAACCACCACCTGGCCACACTTACCAGCATATTCTCAATTCATTGACACATATTTTGGCTGTCTTCTCCGTAGGACAAATTGCTACATCTCTAAAACCATTGTGGCATCTATGACAAGTACAGACTCAAAGGAGGGCTCCAAACGCTATACTGTACAATTTGCAGAACGGGTATAGGTCATGGCTAATCTGGCATCAATTGACTGACTCCTTACCCTGTTCAAATAATGACAACTAGTCAACTACTAACAATTCATTATTTAAATTTCTAGTATTTAGATATCATGTTAACAACACAGCCGTTCAAACTGGCTATTAACATTGTTGTTAACCCGAAAATGCAAACTAACTTTGACTACAAACTCATACCTCATAGGACACTAGTTGCCTACTACCACTGCTGCTTTATCTTTAGATACACTTTTGACTTTTTCACCCTTTCATTGTGGACATCTCTATATGTGTCAATCCAGTTTTCGTTAATAAATAAAGGAATAAGCAGTTCACATTCAAACCAGTGCCCTTTATTCCCATCTATGCAAAGGTATCCATCATCATCATACCCTTATCCCGCCTGTAGCAGGGTCAGGTCTGGGGGCTTTAGCCCTCCACTCCCGCCTATCTGCACCAGGTTTCCATTCATCCTATCCCACTCTCTCTCGACGAAAGAAGGAAACCCTCCTCGCTCCAGTATCGAACCTAGAACCACTGAGGCAGTTACCGAGCACGCTACCTACTACGTCACCAAGGCGGGTCAACTTTAAAAAACACACAAAAACAATCAATAAAACTGTTTTTGAATCAAAAATGCCCCAATTCAATGTAAAAGAAGTATTTGCACACCTTAAACGCTCATAATTGAATTTAAATAGAATTAAATTGACCTTTGACTATTAATTGTATGTTTATTTCTGGAAAATGACACCAAAAACGAGGGAACAGTCAAACATGGTGAAGGTAGTGTTATGGCTTGGAGATACGTGTCTTAGATGGAACTGTAGAGCTGCCCTTCATGGATACAACTATGACAGGGCTGGAATACATTGATGTGTTACTCTATCATCACTTCCAACAAGACAACGACTCCAAACATGAAGCAATGGTTGGTTACAAGGGTGTGGCTCCTTTATAATGCACCTAGGAAACTTTTAACACATCCACAAGAATTAAGATACTTCCATCATCATCATACCCTTATCCCGCCCGTGGCACGGTCGGGTCTGCGGATCCACTGAACATGCTCTGACTGTGGTCACCCCAGCGGGCATTCCACCAACGTCTGAGGGCAAGCTCCTACACCTGGAAATTTTGTCTCATCTACCCGTTGAATAGCAGAGCGGGTTCTCTTACGTGCAAAAGACATCGTGCACCACACGCAGGGGCTGATCAAGGGTGGAGCATTTCAAAAAATGGGCGCTCCACATATTTTTAAATATTCAGAATCCCTTGTATAATTCTAACTTGCAATTACAATAGGTCCTTCACTGCCCCTTAGACAATGTCCCATGTTCAATTCTTTAGCCAACTGCAGATTGGGCTGGCAGTATAGAAATGGGGATAGCAATGGAAAAGTGCCTCATTTGCACCATGCATCAGTTGAGATATGCGCCCGATTGAGGCACTGAGGGGGGAGGCCCTGACCAAACGGGATCTCTGTTTTTAATGCACTTGGGGCCTCTCCCTCGCCTGAAAGACCAACCCACCTCAGTCCAGGGTTGAACCTAGAACTACTGCCGCAGTTACCGAGTGTGCTAGCCACTGCACCACAGAGGTGGGTAATAAAAATACTAACAAATGTTTTAAAATATAGCCACGAAAATGCTTTTTTACTGGAAATTTTATTTTACTTGGAAACAATTGAAAATTTGGTTTGTTTTTTGTTGACTGTATGTGATCGTGTTATACATTATACGCAAGGTATAAAAGTTAAATCGGTGATACATTGTTAAGAACTGTAAATGATTGAGTTATGAATATAAAAGTACAAAAACTGAACTCCTCTTACTGCATGCAACCTTGACTTAAATCACATCCCAGTTATTTATAGATGAACTATATAAAAAGTACTGAAACTCATTGCTCTTCTTCGATTGGCTCACTTCTTAAAAGTTCACGTAAAATTGAAATGTATAAAAAACTGTATAAAAAATAACGAGAATCTTTAGAATATGAGAGATCCGAATAGATTAGATTTTTCATTTCAATGATGTTTTATACCCAAATGAAATCACCAAAGTTTTAAAAATAACAATGCCAACACAATATTGAGACTAAAACGTTGAAAACACTTCATTACAATTGTTAAGTGTTTCATTGTGTTGTTGGAATATGTACCATCCTTTTCATAGAAGAATTCTATTGTAAAAACTGAATCACTAATTAACATTCAAACGTAGTGGCTATTCAAATGTTTTTTTCCTTTACTATGATAGTACTTTATTATCTATGGAGCTTTTCATTATTATTTACAGCGTGACTAACAATTACAAGTCGTATTTCCAACAGGAAAGTTCCTACAACCGCATAAAATAAAGTGCCATATAAATGTAGCACGGAATATTAGAGTTTATGTGACTATCATAGTCGAATTTCAACGTCTGTTATCGTTTATTGTATACAGCAATTATTTATGCGAGGTTTTACGGTGTGAAACAAAGCACATGCAAGTCACGCATCATCCCTAATCAAAATTTTATCGCCTACTTCTATCAGTCAATGAGTTAGTTTCAATTCCATTGAACTAAAAACACCGTCCGGTCACCTTCTCTCCCTCGAGCCCAACGTACTTGGTCTGATGGACATCAACAACACCTGCGTTGACAATCTGTACTGTATGATAGGGAGCAAAAAGTAACTCCCAACCCTTTTCCCGCCTATGGCCGGGTCGGCTACCCATCTTGTTCCTCTCAATGGACACAAGGGCGATATATGTGTTTTCCACAGCCGGTTGCCGACCAAACTGCATCCCCTGTTCGTTGGGGAATTCCACCAAAGACATTGGAAGAGCTCCAACGTCTGGAAACTTTGCGTCGTCTACCCGTTGCATAGTAGAGAGTGTTCTTTTACGTGCAAACGCCATCGTACACCACACGGGACCTTGATGTTACTTCTCATCCGAAGGAAGGCGCACTCGGGACATCTCTCTCTCACCCGAAAGAAGCCAATCCACCTCGGTCCAGTATGGAACCTAGAACTACAGACACAGTTACCGAGCGTGCTAGCCACTGCGCCACCGAGGCGGGATCTAATGTAGCATAGGTAGAACCTAAAATAGATTATCATGCAGAGAATATAATCATCATACCCTTATTCCGCCTGCGCCAGGGTCGGGTCTGCGGGTTCTAGCCCTCCACTCTCGCCTATCTGCCACCATGTCCCCGTCCACCCCCACACACCATCATATCCCTACGCACAACGTGCTCCCACGTCTGCTTCGGTAATGGACTTAACGAGCTGTTCCTCCCCTCGTCTCATTACGTGTCCATATCACCTCAACCTATTCTCCTTCGTTTTTTCCGGCAATATCCACTACCCCCAGGCTACTTCTAATATTCCTAATTCTATCCGCTCTCGACACGCCACTCATGTACCGCAGCATTCGCATCTCGGCTACTTGCATTGACGTGGCTCTTCCTCACTGCAGAGAACTCATAATTCGGAGAATAACCCGGAGTTGCTGATATGGGACACTACCATGCACAGTTGAGATCAGAATAATATTATAACAATGGTGTCTGGTCCATTTCGGTTGTATTCAACTCTCTAGCTGTCTCCTCTAGCTAGTTATACGTAGTTTTTCTGCGCTGACCACTTTGTTTATCTTACCGTCAACGTTCTGTTGTTGAACTTTGAAAGACGACAAAATAATGTCCAAAATACCACGTCAATCAATATATATACAATTCCACATACGTTCAGTATTTTGCCTGGCAATACATTGTATCAAGTTATGATTATAAAACTTGAGTTTACGACCCCCTGAATAGTTTATATAACAATGTTGATATTCAAGAAAAGGTAGCTGACCCGTTGATAGTAAAAGGGAATAGTTTAAAAGAATTCTGTGCATTTTGGGTTCGGATTCTTACAGTAAAACGAACACTATACTGAAACCAAAAACCTGTTACCCAAGTTATCATTTAATTGCCGGCGGAGGGCTAACTGGTTGGATACTTACGGAGACGACCAGGATTGATAGGTGCAGTTCTGAAATTAAAACTGTAGTAGGCTACATTGCGATATTTCAACAAGTTTTTGTACCATGCTAAAAGTTATTATGAGCAAGTAGAAGAAAAATGCAGCACCACACAAGATGGCTAATACAGTCAAACCGCAACTTTCTTTTAAACATATTCAAATATAAGCGGCGGCTCGGTATTCTGCATTGCATACCACCTATGTACGATAATCGCATATTTAATGGAAAAAACCAGTTTTTGAAATTAAACTTCATTCTTTCTTGGACTAACTCGAAATATTCAAGTTCTTGACGAGCAAAAGATAGACAGCCATAGTTTGACTGGCGAGAATAATGCATTTTTGTTCGTTTCGAAATATAGCTACGCAAATTAACAAGCACTTAACGCGCTTTTCACATTTATGTAAGCTTGTAATGTTCAGAACCTAAAATTAGAAGTTAGTTTAACTTACGAAAATAAACACTCACAAAACCCTTTCATCTATATGCAGAAATTCAAGACGTATCTGTTCCTTTTTTCGACGAGGTGAGAATTGCGCACGTTCTATTTAAAAAAAAATAGAATTTTACCAGTGCGCTCGCCGCGCACCTATCGGGAGCGTTTGTAATTCTCAATCAGAACAAACCATAAACAGTACGAAAAAAACTTTATTATTCAATACAAATATTTGAAAAAAAAATCAAGTGTAATAATTAATTCAAATCAGTGGGATATGACATCGATATGACACGATAAGAACGTGACATATAACAAAAATCCATTAATAATAGATATTATCAATCATGCAACAAAAAAACACCATTCTGGCAACACATGCATTAAGTAGTAAGTAAATAAAATATTTCAAATATGTAGGAAACAATTTCATCAGCAATATAAATCTAAATAATCATTAGATTGTTTAAACAGTAGTTTCTAATATACAGTATACTATCAAGCCTAACAGAAAAATAATTATCGATCTATTATTACAGCTAAGTTGAAATAACAAAATAGAATTTCCGCCAAAACTTATCTTCAAAAATGAAAAATAAAAACCGCAATGCCCAACCCTTTTCCTGAACTAATTATAATCAACGTCCAGTACATAGCAGAAATATGTCGTTTTGCAAGGTAAAATAACACGAATAGTAATTACATTTAAATCTCTAGAGCAAGGTTGATGGGGGAGACACAGGGATGGAAAGAGAGATAAACTATACATACAGTATAATGGCAATTTCAATCATATGTACGATTTAAAACGAATAACCCAGTTGACCGTGACCTGAACACAAAGGGAAAAAAAACAAAACGATAACATGTCTAGACCAGTCAAATTGCTCACATAAGCAAAAATACCTGGTAATTTATTATATATTATATATACTGTATACAAATAATTAATGGGGTGTTCTCAGAACATACATTTTATATATCATTGATATATGGGACCGCATTTCACCGAACAAACTAGTAGGGGTCACTACCACAGAACAAGTCCATAGATACATCACAGGCCAACTCGAGCTCAAATTCTCCCAAAAAATGAAGAAGAGCATCGGGTTTGTCGACGCTGAAGCAGTACCATAAGACAAGCCCGAGGCAAGCCTTTCCAGTTACAATCCCCCCTCGACCTCATTTCATAACAACAAGATCTTAAGAAGATACAGGAAGGGCTAAGGACCTACCAAGTTCGAATGTTCGACAAATGAAACCACAAAAATGAATTTAGAAGTGATCAAAATCCACTAGCCATAACCGATACTCAGCCATAAAAAGAAGTACTATAACAACACTACACAAGAAAATTTTACCCACACACAATTTTCAACTAAGAAAGAATGAAAATTAAAAAAGGTACTAACAAAAAGACCCTCTCCTATTTCTTTAGACAAAAGAAGAACTGCGACCAGAATGGACAAGAAGATGAAGAAAATAACTAAGGTAGAGCGGTAACGGCTAGGCTTGTGGATTTCAAAGTGAAGATTGCTCGGAATAATACCTCCCAAGACAAACAACACCAGCAAAAAAATGGTAATGATCAAATGACAAAACAAAAATTGATAAGAGGGCCAGCCTCAAACACGATAGAGCGAGAAAAAAATCACTCAAAGGTGTTAGTACAAATAAGCAACTTTTTACGATGTTTGATGAAAAAGAAGTGGTGGTTGAAGAAAAACAACACATGAAATGAACAAAAATCATTACAGCCTATACCCTAACTGGGACAGGTGATGGATGATTGGTTGGCGAACTGCTTCAAACACACTAATGGAATTCATCAAAATAATTATAATAATGGCGAGAATGATGATAATAATAATAATAAACAGAAATAGCCAAAGGCAAATACACTGTTATTTCTGCATTGTCATCTAAACCATAATCAAAACAAAGGCAAAACCTTTTTTCGATTTAATCCAGACGACTAGCAAAAATAGTTATAATAATTAACAAAAAAAAGGGAATATAAAAAAAAAAGAAGACGGCACAACCAATGGGCTACAGGGATGGTAGACCAGCTACTAAAAAACATCCACGATAACCAAAGGAGTGCACCTTGACAACAACCACCGGATAGAAGAAGAAGAAGCAGCAAAAAAAAATCACTATCTCATATATTACGGACACTACTAAGTTGGCTCCCTCTACTTTCTTCTTCTTCTTTCCGAAGGCAGGAAAAAAACAAGTGGTTGTTTTACAGACAGTAGGGATGGCAAAACTGGTAAACCAGCCGCTGCGATCTCTCAGTCTTCTTCATGATCCCTTTTTTGTAGTACTGACGGATAGAGCGACTCAGCTTGTCATAATTCATGGCAGGCCTGTTCTTTCGCTTGCCCCATAATCGAGCCACACGAACTGAATCTTCAATTTTGAACACGCCCTTGGTGCGATCCAACCAGCGGATGCAACTGCCATACATTTGTGGATGCAACAACAATTCTTTCAAAAACTGCCACAAGTGAATGTGCGAATGAGAACCTTGTCGTACTATTTTCTCTGCTTCAAGACCGTCTTCGCTGTTATCATCTATTCAGAGAGAAAAAAAAACTTGGGTGAATATGCGAGAACCCAGAGGAAACAAATCAATTTTTAGCCCTGTGTGTATATATACATTTCTTTACAAAACTATTACAAAAAACAGAAACCAGGAATAATACGACGACCTTACTCATTTTCAGTTAAAACTGTTTAGTAAAAAAAAATCGCTTTCCCATGAAATCATCTCAAGATTGCATTACAAATAAAAAATGAAACACTACACTACAAACTACAATTGCAAATTGCGTCAAGCATGTATGCACAACATCCCACTCTAGTAGTAAATGAAACGCTTGCCATATTACAGTCCAGAGGGTTTTTTTGAAACACTTCTTCGATTACGCTTATCACATATGGAAAACCCATTAAATTAAAAAATTACAACGCGCGTCATTTCCTACCAAATTGTATCGGCAAAACAATTAATGTTGGTGGTACAAGAAGCAAAATAGGAAATGAGTTTCGCTACACGCCAATGTTTGCCAATGGTTTTTTTTTAAATTGGCGAGATTGGAAAACATTTATTTCTTTAAAAGAAAAATGATTTTTTTTGTACTCACCATCACTTTGAAATCCTCCATCGCTGCTATAATCACTGGTGGTGCCACTAACTTTATTAAAATCTGGAACCTGTAGGCAATTATCTGGAGTAATGCTACCTTCTCGAATCGATGCTGGAGAAGGAGAATTACCAACAGTCCACTGCAAGTAGCTACTCATATCTACCAGACTATCATCTGGTTGAAACAGAGATTGAACAGGCTTGGGTGAAGGAGTTGGTGCTGGTGGTTGGTGTTTCTTATGTAAATTGGCAGCTGCAAAATAGACGAGACAACAAAAAAAAAACGGACGATGAATAATGATAAAATAACAATGACAAAGCTATCTTCTTTCTCTGCTGGTGTCCAGAATAGACAATTCCAGTCACCACATTATAATTTTTACAATAAATCTTTCGTCTAAAATATGAAGTGTTTCTTTCAAACACACACCTGTTTTCCATATGTCAAGATGAGCGTACAGGTTACCACCACACTGCAGTGATGTCCTCTGACGGAAATCGTATTCGGACAGAGAACTCAGAGTGACACCATCCATGTCGAAATACTCCAATCGGATCATTGGAAGGGAGTATTTTCTTAATGTGTACAAAATCCATTTGCGGACATCTTCGCGGTTCCAAGCTGTTGGATCTGAAATAAACCAACACTTTAAATTTACTTTTAATTAATGAAGAAGGAGAGGTGAGAAAGAGGGACATCAATTTCACACTTAATATAAAAATTAATAAGCACATTGCTCTGAAAAAACATCCTTCAGACAGTAAATAAAAATACATAACTGATAAAAGTAAATTAACCTTTGGCGCCCGAGTATTTGTACAGCTGTGAAACCCAGATGAATAATTTACATAATAAGGTAGTGTGATGATAACAATAACAACAACTCTGTTTTAAAGCTATCATATAAAAATTGGTCTAAAAAAAAAGCTAAATAAAGTTCAAGTGCATGGTATTTCTTTTTTGCCATGAATTCGGGGCAGATTTAGGACACTTGGTAGTTAATATGAATGTCTCCAGATAGTAATACCATGAAATCATCTTTATTCTGTCGAGCATCTCAAGAGACTAAGTAATTTATTTTGTAATTACACGTTCTCCCTTATCCATCATATATATATATATACACCTAAATAAAAGCCACTAGATAGGAAAGCGAGAGAGAGACAAACACTAAATATAAATGACTTGATTGAAATATTGGATCTTTTCCAAGAACCTGTCTCAGTCAGTAACGACTGCAAAAAGTAATGGACACGAACATAAACTAACATCGTCATCATAATCATCAACATTCAAGTCATGTAGAGTAGTAGTAGTGGTAGTGGTGGTAGAGAACTTGGGCTCTAAACTCCCTCCAGTTTCAAAACTCTCTCATCTGGACCACTGCCAGTTAGTTTCAAATCATGTCTTAACTGCTTGCCATAATCTATCTCACACAACCACCCTCAAATACAAAACACTATCTTCAACAAGACATGTATCTCCCTCCGTTCGAGAAAATTCCAAACTTGGAAAGAAACCCAATCACACGAAAGCCTCCGAACATGATGAGGATGGAAGAAGTATAAAAAAAACCTCCACTCCACACTTGGAAAACGTTCAAGGATTTCAATGTTAACTTGTTGATATAACTAACATATGAATAAAAAGTCTGCTACAACGGCATTAAACCTAATCAAAGAATGGAGAATTGACATGGGCTGGGGTTCCCATATGTGTTGACAAAGACACATACAAGATGGTCCTTAGTTATTTTAGAGTTAAGATTACTACTACCTTTATTCAAAGTTGAATGTCATCTTGATAACCCCCCAAAACTGATTCATATTAAAAATGCAGACTAGCACGCAAACAAAATATGCGTGAGAGAGAGAAATCTCCATTATTAAACTGCATTACGTGGTGATGAACCGTTTACCTATCCAAAAACACGTTATTATTCTTATAAGAATAACTGACAGCAAGCCGTAGTATAGATCTTGTTATTGCTGTATCACTTGAATTCATTTCTGCGAAATATTTTAATTAGGTCGGCAGGGTAGCGTCCCATTTCTGAGAGGCAACTCAAATGACCTGACCTAATGGCCTATATACAAACCCTCCGTCAGAGTAGCCCACCAATAACCTGTTAAATTTTATGTCCCAAGTCTGATAATTAAAATGAGTACTGAACAATTAATTATACGCTGCTGTTGCTGCTGCTGCAAATAAATGAATAACTAAATCGCATTTAACAGATCGGCAGGATGACGTCAAATGATAACTTGCAGAATACGCTTTAAAATGCATTAATCTATTAATAGCCACCTACGTCCGGCAATATCAAAGTATATCTATAAAAGCAGTTTACGACTGGGTTACGGTTTAAGTCACCCGTCTGGTCTATTATATAGAAACAGAACATGCAAATAAATTATTAATTTAAAAAAAAAAAGAGATATAATTACCCGTCGAGATGCCTAAACTTGCACTGGCCACATCGATGTCTTTAGTCACATGATCAATGATCAACGACTGCATCGTTTCAAAATTGCCTTCGGTTTCATCAAGAGTTACACAATTATCATTCACCTCAGTTTTAGGTTCCACATTTAACACATTTGAATTGTAATCTCTGCAATTCGTGTGGCTGATTGGAGGCATTTCAATAGGCTCTTTCTTAATTTGCACATCACAAACGGCAGAAGCAAACGACTCGAGCATGGCAACAGCTTCGGCCGAAGCACAACCGTCCTGCTTCTGCGATTCCAAACTATTTTGAAGAGCTGTCAGATTATTGGACGGCTTCAATTCGAATAACTTCAAATTATTTTCATCACTATTATTTAGATCATTCGACATGGAAATTGATGTTGATTTGAAGACCGTGTACGAATCCTCTGAATTAGTCAACAGAGAATAGTCAGGGTCCATGAAGTAAGAATTGGCATAGATGTTGGTGGGCGATGGCACTTCACTGTCCTGCAGGAAGTCGCCAAAGTCGGATACGTAGTTGGGCATCATCGACATATCGGATTCTAAGTAGCTCACTGGTACTGTTTGAAGATCCTACACAAAATATAAATGAAAATACTTTTAAAAAAACGTTCAATTTCCTACTATGAATATATACACATACAATGACGCGTGAAACCGTATAGTAAGCTTGGCTAAAAGGGCTAAGTTCTAAACTTTTTTTTTCGTAAGTAACTACCACATCACAAAGTCAAAATCTGGCACCTATTCAACCGAACTAAAATAACACTATAAGATTATAAATATATATTTATCAAAGTTCACATGAATTGCACATATATTTTTCGACAATTGTTGATATATTTCAAATAGTTTATTTAGTTGCCGCCCTAAACTTGTTGACCCAAACTCGCCTACGCCTCTGATCTCAAAAAAAGAAAATACATCTACTACTAAATTGCAATATAGCCTCTAAGGAAGGGAAATGCGATAGAAATTATGTAGGAAAGAAAGGACTACATTTAGTAGTACAACGAAATGAAACTTGAAAATTTCAAGAACTTCGACATCCTCCACAGAGTAACACGACACCCTTACAACAAGAATAACAACATAATGGCCGTCCACTTACGTTTTCCATTTTTAATCGGCGCGCCAACATAAATATATTTCAAGTCACAATCTATAGACACTTTATAAAACTCCTTCCGAACAGTATTGTTACTCGTAGCCGTCCAAGATCAAATAAAACACTCGATGATAAAAACAGATTCAACGCCAACGAGGAAAATAATGATTTCCAAATGCCCCGCACACATCCACCATATCCGAAGAGCAATACAACTACTGCCTAAACAAGTGTGGTTCAAGCCATCTCAACAGGTGCACCTCGTGACGTCAATACAACTGCCAGCCAATCACGTACAACTTTGATCCAATGAACGCCCAGCACAAACTCATTATCCGACGTGACGCCAGCTAATAAGTCTGTTAATAAAGTTAGGCCGAAGGACCAGGTACTGACTGGTTCTGTGTATTTTCTTTACTTATCGTCGTCTTAGCAAAAATTAATTTCACCTCCCCCAAACTTCTACCATGTCACTAAGGAAAAAAAAACCTTCGTCCCTTATTTTCCTTCTTCAATTTTAACACGTAGGGAGAGAGAAGGAAAAAAATAGAACTAATTCTAAAATGCATAAAAGAACATTCGCACGCGCTACGGTAGAACATGTGGACGCCATGTTAGAAACAGAACTTCTCAAAACAGAGGGAAGGTGTTTTTTTACTTACAAAATAACAATAAAAGAGACCCTCAAATGCCAATGATAAGTATTGCGACTTTAATATCTTTATGTTAGCATACTATACAATAAACATGGCGTAAAAGGAGTGGAAGGAGTCGTTCGAATTCGGCTGTTTTTGTGTATGCCTCACGGTGTCATGCATATTTACTGTAAAAGCAAACCAGAATCTATAATAATCTCAATGGCAACAAAATAAACACATTGAGGATAATACCTGATCTTGCGAACATTGCAATGTAATCTCGCAACAAATTTAATTTGACAGACAAACGTTTTAATTTCCTAGACGTTCTAATAAGAATCCTACCCAGCTGATCATATCTACTACTGTATATGCATCTATTTTGTGTAATGACACTGTAGTCCTTTGAGTTGACAATTGCAAAAAATGCACGATTTTTTTTTAAAGCGTCAACATTAAGCAGCACTATAACTTTAGTTTCAATGACAACAGAACCACCTCGGCCAAATTGTCATCTTTAAACGCCTACAACGCCAAGAATTTAATATTTGTAAAGGTCGAGGAGAGGGTGGAATTACGCATTATATAGACAGATCTTTTATATAAGGTAAAATATACAACCGTATAAATAAAAATTTAATTTCAGCACTACGCCCAGTTATCCGAGGTCAAATAAATACGTAGGATATGGAGCTACAAGAAAAAAAATACATTTCAAACAGTACAGTTTAGGATTACGAAGAAGTAAGTACATACTTGCTCCTCCAAAACTTAACATTCTGATTTAAAACTTTAAATTCAATCTGGTTGTGAACATGAGTTTATTTACGACAGAAGGCGTCTTCAAGTTTTCGTCATGAATCAGTTCGTCCATGACTCCTTGAACCGCATAAACTGTATCACTAAACGTTTTGAACAAAATGACACCTACAGTATACAGGCAGCATATTATTCCTCAATTTACGAGATTACGATAATACTGTGTCAAAGATACAAATTGCTATTTAGTATCCATACCTGCTTTATATAAAAAAAATCTATACTTTCCACGTTTTTCAGAATCAGGTGCCCATCAAAGTTAGAAATATCCAGTTGGAGAAATGTAGTCAGAGATGAAAATTAAAGTGGATGTTAAGAAGATGGACACCGAGAACCCAGAAACCAAAAAATGGAAATAAAATTAAGGAGAAAGGTAAGTTTGGTTTGAATAGGTGGGGTCAACTTGGCGCCCATCCACTCCTCTCACAGACCTGACCCTACGACAGGTAAAATTGTGGTGAAAAAAAGCATATTTCAACATTAAAATTTTGTCTTACCGAAAGAAGCACACTTGTGATTTCAGTTTCTCAAAGAAAGGCAGAACAACTACCGCTTGTACCTTCACTATCTTGGCTTGAACCTGAAACTCACGGGCTGAAGTCAATGTAAGACTCACGTGTAGAGTGAAAATGAAGGTGGATTTATTTGTTTACTACAGTTTTATATAGGATGGGCTTTAAACTGACAATCATCATGTTTTTATGGTAGGATCAGCGAGTTCTAGGCTTTCCTGAGGTAACTACAATGTCCTGCCTTATAACCTGCTACTGCGTTATGTGGCCTAGCTTTACATTTTTGGTTTGTTGGTGTTTAAGGTCCCATCAACTACAAGGTCATTAGAGACCCGTCCACTGCATAGTTCTAGTGCATAGTCTGCACAGACACTACACTAATGCGACGATTATTGGGTATTAGCAGTACCCAGCTTTCCTGAGCAACCACCCATGTCAGTACTAACTGGGCTTGCGTTGCTTAACTTCAGTGATCAGACGAGAACTGGTGTGTCCAACGCAACTCGCCGCTCCCTCCTAGCTTTAAATCATCTGTTACCTAGGACCCACACACATTTAACAGACATAATCAAGTCTGCCTCCCCCTATTCTCGCGACCATCCCCTAACAATGTCGTACACTCCTAATTTAGCTCTAATACAGTATATTCATTTCTAACTCTATCCTTGCCAACCCCACACACATCTGTTATTGAGATCTCTTTGCTGAAACTTACTAACCAGGGTATAGTCTCTGTCTCATTTCCTGTAGTGTGCAAAATTGATTATACAGTATACACTACAGGAAGTGAGACGGAGCTGCTTATTGCGTTGGACGCACTAGTTCTCGTCTGATCACTGAAGTTAAGCAACACAACCCCCAGCTAGTACTAACATGGGTGGCCGCTTGGGTACACTGGGTACCTCTAATACCCAAAAATCGTCGCATTGGTGTAGTGTCTGTGCAGTCTCTGCATTAGAACTACGCAGCGGACGGTGCTCTAATGACCTTGTAGTTGAAGGGCCCTAAAACACCAACTAAACAAAAACAAACAGGAAGTGAGACAGAGACTTACTTTCCTGTAAGATAGCTATACTAATCTCTCGTTGCTTTTTTAAATCCTTAGTATTTCAGTAGGCTTTGGAGGAACAGAAAGTCGACCAACGCCGTTACCCCCTTCAACACTTGAAGAACACAGTGGGTTCCCCCAACCCCCACCTACACAACCGAGACATGTATTATTATAAGAGAAATGAATTGTCGAATTTTGTTTTTCAAAGTACATCCACCATGCAACAATGTAAGTGGATCACATAGTATCGGCAGGAAATAGCCACCTACATGTAATACATAGAGTAGCTTATTCATTGTTTTGGGTTTTTACTCGTTTAACGTACATTCATGTGCGTGTCTTTATGAAAGAGTTGTGCAAGTAAATTTTTATAAAACTTGGCGTAAGTTTGCTATTTTTGTGTTAGGAAAAAGTACGTGTGTACAGTCATTTTTCATATGGCACTGACTAATAATAACGTCTCTTTCTTGACCTTTTTGTTTTAGAGGGAAAGCATATGTTGTTTGAAAAACAAACAAGCAAACAGGTAGACGTACAATTACCGCTATACATTCAACGTCTAAGAATCATACGAGGAGAAAAAGACAGAGGGATGGATGATAACACTGTTATTTACCATACAGTAACCCATATATATATATCCCGCTATCAGTGAATGTCAGTGTGAATGAATTAAACAGTGTTCTGGGTGGACAAATGAAGATCTGCTGGGGGCATAACGAGAAAATTATCGCCTGTCATCGTCAAATTATCGTCTGCCATCTTTGTAAATTTTGCTCTTGTAACATCGTCCCTAAATGCATGACACCGGAGTTACTCCAGTGTTACTCCTGTGACGTCAGCAGTGACCCGAGTAACTCCAGAGTTACCCTAACTGGAGTAATTTAGAAACTCAGCCATAGTCAGAGGGCGAGTTCCTACATCTGTAAAATGTTGCTGCTCTACAGTTATAACGTACTCTCTGTGTAGAAAGGGTTCTTTTCATTCTGTATTGTGGGGATATCGTACACTATACGGGACCACGACTGTATTTCCCATCACTCTCTTCCTACCTCCCTCCCTCCCTACCAGGGAGCGGCGAATTGCGTTGGACACACCAGTTCTCGTCTGATCACTGAAGTTAAGCAGCGGAACCCCAGCTAGTACTGATATAGGTGACCGCTTGGGAAAACTGGGTACTGCTAATACCCAAAAATCGTCGCATTAGTGTAGTGCCTTATCATAGAACTATGCTGTGAACGGGGCTCTAATGACCTTTTGTAGTTGAAGGGCCCTAAAACACCAACAAACAACAACAATCCTTCCCTCCTTCCTCCCCTTCACTAGAGAATCACAGGGTCGAACCTTCAATCATTGACACATTGATCCATCGACGCCGCCAGCTACAATAGAGATGATGAGGACATTTTAACAAGTATAAATGGTGTGCCGGATAGTCAACAACATACTATATAACACTATGAAAAATTTTTAATTAGTTACTAAACTTTTTAACTCATTAAAATATTACGTTTGACTGCTTGTGTCATGGAAAATTAAAACGTGATTAGTGAAAGAGTGAGAGGCAAACAGACACACACACCACACCTCCGATCTTATTCAACAACACATTTGACTTTGGGATGGTATTCAACAGTATCATCAACAACAACAGCACATGGTTACACTGCTACGACCACCATCAACATCACGCTATCAACGTAGAATTTATATTCATATTTCGGCATTAATATCATTCATAATGATGTCGTCGCGTAGAAACCAATCATATTTTTTTTTCGGCTTCAATTACAGTATATCCACACACACACACACTTCAAGTTACGTTAACAACCCTACTAATACATGCATATTTTATTTTCCTATAGTAATTATCGCTTTCAATTCAATGTCACTGGAATATATATATACCTATTTATATATATATATATATATATAAATTACGAAGAATTTATGAAGCAAATAAGAGGTCGCATGCACTCGTCTACAGCATTTGGATACACGCAAGCCGTACTAACGTATTTATTGTAACGAGATAAACTAAAAATCAATACCTGAAATGAGGGATCGTAGTAACATATGTATCATCTAATATTTGAAAAGAAAGCAACAACGGAAGTGGATTTTTTTTTTTGATTTACTAATAACATCATCAACGTTAGATATATGACTGAATCATCATCACCCGTCCTACATATTAGCTATTCAAATTGGTAATAAAAATAACTCAGCAACATCATTAAGATACAGTACTGTATACCTCTCCCTCTCTCTGAAATGATTTTGCACATCATCGTCATCATACTCTTATCCAGCCTGTGATAGGGTCGGGTCTGCGAGTTCTAGTCCTCCACTCCCGTCTATCTCCCACTAGGTCCCCGTCCATCCCGGGAGCGGCGAGTTGCGTTGGACACACCAGTTCCCGTCTGACCACTGAAGTTAAGCAACGCAAGCCCAGTTAGTACTGACATGGGTGGTCGCTCGGGAAAGCTGGGTACTGCTAATACCCAATAATCGTCGCATTGGTGTGGTGTCGGTGCAGTCTATGCATTTGAACTACGCAGTGGACGGGTCTCTAATGACCTCGTAGTTGACGGGACCTTAAACACCAACAAACAACAACAACCCGTCCATCCCACCACACTACCATATCCTTTGAGCGGCAAATTGCGTTGGACACACCAGTTCTCGTCTGATCACTGAAGTTAAGCAACGCAACCCCAGTTAGTATTGACATGGGTGGTCGCTTGGGAAAACTGGGTACCGCTAGTATCCAAAAAATCGTCGCATTTGTGTAGTTTCTGTGCAGTCTCTGCATACGAACTACACTGTGGACGGGGCTCTAATGACCTTGTAGTTGAAGGGCCCTAAAACACCAACAAACAACAACCATATCCTTTCCTAATCCCCTATTCTCTCTGAACATACTCTAAGTTAAGCAGCGCACCCCCAGCTAGTACTGACATGGATGGCCGCTTGGGAAAACTGGGTACTGCTAATACCCACAAATCGTCCCAATAGTGTAGTGTCTGTGCAGTCTCTGCATAAGAACTATGCTATGGATGGGGCTCTAATGACCTAGTAGTTGAAGGGCCCTAAAACACCAACGAACAAATAAACGACTGAACATACTCTGACTTTAGGCATCCCCAGCCAGGCATCTGGAACCCACAGGAATATTGGCTGGGTTATCTGTGGGGTGGGGGATGCCGGCCTACCCCACAGTTGGCAATAACTGAATATTACAATATATTTAAAACTAGGTGAGTCATAATAATGTTATACTACATGTGGCTGATTTCTCGAGTTCAATTCCCCACTTGAAGAATTACTGTATATACTGTATGGTGGTGATTGGTTTAGTTTTTCAGGCGCTCCACCACCGACCACCATCTCCCTAGCACTATCCTGGAACCGTCTGTCACATTACTTCAGGTTAAGCTCCTCTGCATGTGCCCATGAAGCTCCTCCACACCTTTTGGTTGTTCGTTGGTGTTTTAGGGGCCTTTAAACTACAATGGTCATTACAGCCCCGTTCATTACCTAGTTCTAATGCAGTCTGCACAGACACTACTTTTTTGGGGGGTATTTTCTGTAAATTTCTAGTGTTACCACGCGGTCACCCACGCCAATACTAGCTAAGGTTGAATTGCTTAACTTCAGGGATCGTTGTTAGTTGGAGTTTAAGATCCCGTCAACTACAAGGTCATTAGAGACCCGTCCACTGCATAGTTCTAATGCATATACTGCACAGACACTACACAAATGCGACGATTATTGGGTATTAGCAGTACCCAGCTTTCCCGAGCGACCACCCATGTCAGTACTAACTGGGCTTGCGTTGCTTAACTTCAGTGATCAGACGAGAACTGGTGTGTCCAACGCAACTCGCCGCTCCCTTCAGGGATCGGAAGACGAGAACGTGTGTCCAACGCAATACAGCCGCACCCACATCTTTCGGTGATAACACACCATTGCGCCTCCATAAGTTGGAATCGAAACTCAGCCCACATCAGGCGAATATCGTATCGATTCCGCCACTCACTGGGGAATGGTGGTGGTGTCCTTGTAGCCGGGAATCGGCCCGATTGCGTTGGACACACCAGTACTCGTCTGATCACTGAAGTTAAGCAACGAAATCCCAGCTAGTACGGACATGGGTGATTGCATTTCAGTGTGTACTTTTGACAGTCAGCGAAATGTTTCCTAACCTTATACCGATCTACTTCCTTTTTTTTCGTTACGTAATTCTTTTTTAGACTATGGCAGGTTCGAGTAAACCATGAGTCCGGAACTTCGAAATAGAAAACGGATGATTAATATCACTACCGTTTTAATCGCCACGTGTAAAATACAGCGATACAGTGGATCTGTACTTGATCCGCCCCGGAACCCACACGAGGATATCCTTATGCTGCTGTTCCATAGGCGTCTTTGTTTAATCGATCTTTGAAGGTCTGTCGTCTATAACGTCCCTCCAGAATGCTTGAGCGGCCTGAGGAGGGGAAGGGTGGGAGGGGATCCGTGATCAGTCTCAACATAACGAGATCCCGATAGAGTTGAGCGCTTATTTAATTACTAGAAGTTTAATTAATATCAATCTACGCCTACCAAGGAATCTCATTATTGACGTCACCTATCATTGAATAGGTTCTACAGCAACCATTTAGTCGACCTTGTTAGCTCAACTAATAGTGTGCCTAACACTCGAATTCGTGGCGCGCAGGTTCGATCCTCCTAGTCAAGGCGGATGGGTGATAGTTTAAGGGCGACGATTCACACCCTTTAATAAACAAGTTCTATATTTCTAGGCAGTGATAGATAAATTGAAAAAGAGAGGGAGCATCATTGTGACAACTAGTGGATTATGGAGCAGCACCGATCACATATCCTCCCCTCTCGAATGCGGCATCACTAGGGGGTGCGTTGTTGTTGTTTGTTGGTGTTTTAGGGCCCTTCAACTACAAGGTCATTAGAGCCCCGTCCACTATGTAGTTCTGATGCACAGACACTACACTAATGCGATGATTTTTGGGTATTAGCAGTACCCAGTTTTCCCGAGCGGCCACCCATGTCAGTACTAGCTGGGGTTGCGCTGCTTAACTTCAGTGATCAGACGAGAACGGGTGTGTCCAACGCAATTCGCCGCTCCCTAGGATGTGCGGGCCGCACCGGGTGACACCACTCGCACTATGAGAAATGGGGTGACACCAAAGCAGAAGAAGCGGCTTTTTTTCGGGAGAGAGGAGAGGGTGACACCAACCCTATCGACACCACTGACTACGACTGGAACTCGCAACCTGTGACATACAAAATAAGCGCGCTAGCGAGAACAGCCTATCAGGCATAATGAAACGTATTTAACCCATCTACGGGTTTTGGCCCTCCACACTCATCCATCACCAACCAGGTTTCAATCCACCCCACACACACACTATCATATCCCTTCGTACAACCTGTTCCCATGTCTGCTTTGGTCTTCCCCTGCCCCGAGTACTTTCAATGACCTCAATCCCTGTAATTGACCTGACGAGTTCCTCCTCCCCTCCACATGTCCATACTACCTCAATCTATTATTTATTCTCTCTTTAATCTTTTCCGCCATGTCCCCCAAACTCCTCCTAAACTACTCAATCCGAATTCTATCTGCTCGGGGAGCGGCGAGTTGCGTTGGACACACCAGTTCTCGTCTGATCACTGAAGTTAAGCAACGCAAGCCCAGTTAGTACTGACATGGGTGGTCGCTCGGGAAAGCTGGGTACTGCTAACACCCAATAATCGTCGCATTATTGTAGTGTCTGTGCAGTCTATGCATTAGAACTATGCAGTGAACGGGTCTCTAATGGCCTTGTAGTTGACGGGACCTTAAACACCAACAAACAACAACAAATCTATCTGCTCTCGATACAGCACCACCCATGTGCCGTAGCGTTCGCATTTCAGCTACCCTCATGCTATTGCGATGGCTTTTTCGTAGTGCCCAATAATCTGATCGGTATAAAGTGACCTAACCACTATCCAGTAGAATTTCCCCTTTAACTTCATTTGGGCCCTCCGATCACATGGACTTTCCGATCACAGGACTTTCCGGGACTCCATTTGCATGTCTCCACTTCATCCACCCTACGTTGATAATTTTCTTTTCATCAGAATCAAAAATTTGAAATTATTATCATCAATGCTAAGTGATGACGAAGATACTGACCATTGTTTAAAACTAGAAACTAGAGGCCACAAAGGTCAATCTAAAATAAGAAGGATAAACTAAATATAACTATTTGGTTGAACACCCTAGTGTAATAGAGCGAAGGACGATGACGTCACCATTGACGTCAAAGCATCTCATTATTGGTTTTCAAAGGAAACAAACTACAGTACTACTTGTAGCATGGTAGTAGTTAAACAACTACCCATCATCAGCCCGCGATCAACCAACCACTAAAAACAGCTTTTATTTCTACACTCGTTCGTCAGACAGGGAAGTAACTCTGATTTTAATTCAAATTTGATCACGCCATGCGTTTCCTAAAAAAAATATTACGTAAATTAAACAGTGACTTTCAAGGTTTACTACACTCACACTCTACACCTCTACTACTACTACTACTACACTTACTCACCCCTTTACAACACCGCAGTTTTTCTTACTATATGACCCATGCTCAAAAAAAACCACTGTCCCAACCTGAATTAAATAAGTAGATGACATTTAAAAGAAACTTTTAAGAAAAACAACAAAAACCAGATATCATTTTTGTGTAGAGGGGTGAGAGGTTGCTTATACTGCATAATGCTAGTCCCCCTTCTCTACCATCGTAGATGGGGGCGAGTTCCTACCTCTGAGAATTTCGCCCACCTATACACATCATCACTAAACCTTATCCCGGCTATGGCAGAGTCGGATGCCAATTCTTTTTGTCCGAATTCGGACACATCAACGATCTGTTGGATGGTATTTTGACGCAGCTGGCTGCCAACCTAATACTGTAACATCATCATCATATCTTTATCCCGCCTGGGGCAGGATCGGGTCTGCGGGTTCTAGCCCTCTACTCCCGTCTGTCTCCCACCAGATCTCCGTCCTCCCCACACACACACACTGCCATGTCCTTACGGACAACCTGTTCCAACGTCTGCTTCGGTCTTCCCCTGTCCCGGGTGCTACCGACCACCTGGCATTCCTGGCAAGGACCTAACGAGCTCCTCCTCCCCTCTTCTCATGACGTGTCCATACCACCTCAGCCTATTCTCCCTCATTTTTTCTGCGATGTCGCCCACCCCCCAAGCTATAGTACCTCTAATACAGTACACTCATTCCTAATTCTATCACCTCTCGACACCCCACTCATGTGCCGCAGCATTCGCATCTCGGCCACTTGCATTCTATTGACGTGGCTCTTCCTTACTGCCCAACACTCCGATCCATGCAGCATAGCTGGCTTAACAACTGCCCTGTAGAACTTCCCTTTCAGTTTGATTGGGACCTTTCTATCACACAGGACTCAACCTACTGTTGCAACCCCCTATGTTTATTTCTAGTCGGCTTACTGTTCGCTGGGACACTCCATCGACCCCATGGGCGATCTCCTACACTTGGAAATTTCCCCAAGCAACACCTATGTCTTACTCTTCGTGTAGTAAAGGTTCTTTTCCATGCACTATGGTGCTGATATCTTACACGTCCCTACATAGGACCACAAATTTAGTTCCCTGATGAGGGGCTGTACACACCAGTTCTCGTCTGATCCCTGAAGTTAAGCAACGTAACCCCCATATAGTACTAGCATGGGTGACCGCGTGGGAATACTGGGTACTGCTAATACCCAAACCGTCGTAACAGGTAGTGTATGTACAGACTGCCTTAGAACTACTCAGTGGATAGGGCTCTAATGACTATTGTAGTTAAAGGGCCCTAAACACCAACAAAACATTAGTCCCCTGCCGGGACGGAAAGCACAAATTTTGGGGCTTACCGCTTGGTTTGTTCGACCAGAACCCTTGGGCTACCGAAGCAGACTCACGTGATAGGAAAATGGGTGTGGACGCATTGTTTTTCCTGTATTCGAGTGGTACATCCACGGTAAAACCCTAATTCTGTTGAAATGAAGAGGGGTTGTTATGCTTCATGGGACATGTTAGACATTTTGATTCAAGTAAGAAAGAAAAGGGCGAGAAGTACAACACGCACACCTAACTTTATTTTTTAGATGTTTTAAAATCCCGCGAAGACAAAAAAATGGTACCGTAATAATAATAATAATAAAATAAAACAAGGTGGTAGGTTGTACCCTTTTATGAAAGAGATTTCCACGTAAATTACGTCAAACTTTTTTCCAAGTCCTCCATGCTAATGTAATCATCATCACCCAACAATTAGTCGACTCCCTCTCTCAACCTCAACATTCCCCAAAAAGAAGCTGAAGTAAAAAAGAGAAGAAAGGGGTAAGGGGAAATGGTGGTGGACCGCAGATAACAGAACCAAATTGATTGGTCAGTAAGATAACTGCTGCACCTATTACCTACTCGTTATCGTCTTTTTTGTACACCATTTTAAGAAATTTTAGGAAAAAAAAAATGTTAATAGCTCTCGAGGAGGCTGCAATGATGAGGTCACTGCCCCAAATATCCAGCACCCTACAAAGTCGTTCTAGTGACACATCATACAGAGGCAATACATACAAAGAGTAAATACAGAGGCAGGAGAAAAAGGACGAGGGGAGGGGGGACGAGAGGGCGAAGAGGGACATCAAAAAATGTGTATGAAGTCATTTCGTATGTGTGAAATAATTTCGTCACTCATTTCAAATCAACCAAAACGATTTTTTATCTCCCCCAAAATGCCATTCCAGTGTAGTGGACAACACTCTCCACACCTATTTAATTCCAAGACTTTCAAAACGACACCCTTCATCTCCCTCTTCGCGCCCTGTCCTTCAACATCTTGAAAACAAGTCCAGAGCAGAAAAAGACGAGAAAAATATATACAGTATATTATGACAATCCTGATGAAGCTCATCACCTGTCAGTAACAAGTAATAAATAGCAACAATAAAACCTGTTACTTTATGTGATCGCCCACCTGATGTAACAACAACAATGGGCCCACGGGCCAGTTCATTCTGTCACAGAGTTACGAGAAGACGCACCTTCAAGCTCTATTCAGCAGAAATATTACACCAACATGCGTAGTCATTAATTTAAAAAATATTATTACAAAATAATAAGTGTAGCTCAACTGGCAGGAGCGGCAAATTGCGTTGCACACACCAGTTCTCGTCTGATCACTGAAGTTAAGCAGCGCTACCCCAGCTAATACTGACATGGGTGGCCGCTTGGGAAAACTGGGTACCGCTAGTATCCAAAAATCGTGGCATTAGTGTAGTGTCTGTGCAGTTTCTACGTCAAAACTACACAGTGGACGGGGCTCTAATGACCTCGTAGTTGAAGGGCCCTAAAACACCAACAAACAACAGCAACATCAAGTGGCAGACCCCGCTTTTCTCTCGAGTTTAAAGTTAGCAGGTTCGCTCCTTGACGAAGTCGGTGATTTACTTTCTGATACAAGAGTAATAAATCGCGGGTCCGTGGGTATGTCACCTGCCCGTCCACGTACACCTGAGAACTCGTATCGGATATAATCAGGATCTAAAGGTGAATGATTAACATAACAGGCGCCTTTCCCCTACTTCTTCCAGGGGAGTCCCCTAACTTGCCATTGTAAAGGGAGGAACCGGTTGTTTACACCAATCAGAATAAGGAACTCCCAAACATCTAAAAGGTTTTTATACAACAGAAAACCGAAATTTAGATATAAAAATCATTATCATATCATTAAACCCCTTTTCCGCCTATGGCAGGATAGGGCGCCCATTTTTATCCCATTACGAAATATGAGCTATCTGTTGAAGGGTATCTTTACGTTACTTCGCTTATTTTATCGTCGGCGTATTTCGATTCGTTGCGGTACTTTTCCTACACGGACTTCAGGGGACGAGCTCCTACACCTGGGAGTTTTGTACCGACCACCACGTCCCAAGTAAAAAGGGTTCTTTCATTTGCAGGCGACATGGTACACACCACACGGATCCACGGCTTGATTGCCCATCCGATAGGAAGTTTACTCTCATCGCCCGAAAGAAGACAAACTACCTTGGTTCAAGATCGAATGGGGAACCTCTGCGCTACCGAATCGGGTCCAGAATGATATCCGAATTATGGATATTAAAAGAACACTGCAAATTATATAACACTTTCGGGGAGGGGGGCCTAGACTTGGGTATACTGACAATACAGCAACTGTATCGCCATGAAATCATCAGATCACTTCAATGAGTGACCGGTGCGCAGGTTCCATTTCTAGCCAAGCCAAACACATATCTCTGCGAGAGGAAGTTGCCAAATATACTTGTTTTCCGTCCCGAATGAGATTTAGACCCATGGTTGGGCGTGATGATTCACCCCCCACTGCGAGTTAATGAACCTTTTCTATAAAGAGATAACGTGCAGATCAACTTAGGTATGTGCCTCAACTCACCCATGAATCATCATCGTACCCTTATCCCTCCTGTGGCAGGCTCGGGTCTGCGGGTCCACTGAAAATACTCTGACTGGGGGCACCCCAGCCAGGCGTCTGGAACTCGCAGGAATATTGCCAAAGTTGTCTGTGGGGGGGATTCCGGCCTACCCCACCAACTAACCCATGAATAATGAAAAAAAAGCCACACCGAAATTGCGCTTTCCCTCCTCTCTCTCTCTCTCTGAATGAGAAATTCCTTCCAGTTACAGACCCAGGGTCACCACCTCTCTATGATCCAAACATTTGTGACCTACTACATAATATACATTGTGACCTATGCTCACAGCCTATTGTCCTCAACAGTAGAGCATGCGACTCGACAACTTGCTCGCCATTAGCATTTAGTGCCTATGTGCATTAACATCCTTCATCATGGTAAACATACCATAAAATAAATAATAATATTCAGGGTGACAGGAGAGGACAGGAGGAAAATGGGGTAGGGGAACAGCACAATAACGTAAGGCCATTGACTAATTTTTACATAGACAACATTTTACAACTCATGTTCAAATTACAGCACGTATGGACGTATACTCAATGGTATTTATTTTATTATTAGAAAAAAAAGGACCAAAGATAAAAAAAAAATAGTGACCAAAAACACCTTTTCTGGGATATCCCCCCTCCCAAAAAAAAACTTACTGTACTTGAAATGTTACTACTACAATGATTGTTTTAACCAACTGACAGGAGGGCAAAGGTCTTTGAGTGGGCAACAGAGGTGCGTTGTACCACCTGTACCTGTCCTAGAATTTGCATCTCAACCCACTGGTGGCTGCCAAACAAAACAACCACCAAATGAAGAGGTCATTTCAAAAATGAAATGGTCAGGGACATTCCAGTAGCCAACAACAATCTTAAGCCTACAGACAGACAAGGAGTGAGTGAGTGAGGGACCTGTTCATGATACGTATGGCTAGTAGTTAATGTGCTGAAGGTATTTTCTGACTCACCAACAATTTAAGGAGCCACAAAATCATGAGTCAGTCGACGAATGATAAAAACTTGAAGGGGTGAGAGAGAGAGAGAAGTACTACATACTGTATATACCAGAGGGAAATATCAAATGCTCACGAAAATACTGTAAAACTATCCAAATAAATCCCTGTCCCCCGGGTGCTGTTTTTTCTCATTGTTGAAATCAAGAAAAGAAGACTATGCAACGGGTAGCAAGCAACTCCTACCCCTTTTCCCGCCTATGGCAGGGTCGGGTGCCCATCTTGTCCCTCTGAATGGACACGGGGTGATATATTGGTCATAGTTTTTTTTCTGCAGCCGGTTGCCGGCCAAAGCTGCACCCCTACGCTTATTTATCGTCGGCCTACTGTTCGTTGGGGAATGCTACCGACGCCAGGGGGCGAGCTCCTACACTTGGAAATTTTGCCTCATCTACCTGTCGCGTTGATTAGTAGAGAGGGTTCTCCTTTACGTGCAAGTGCCATTGTACACCCACACGGGACCTCGGTTTTACTTCTCATCCGAAAGAAGGCACACTCGCGGCCTCTCTCTCTCTCTCGCCCGAAAGAAGCCGACCCACCTCGGTCCAGTATCGAACCTAGAACTACTGACGCAGCGTGCTAACCACTACGCCACCGCGGTGGGTAACGGGTAGATGAGGCAAAATTTAAAGGAGTAGGAGCTCGCCCTCTCCCCTGGCTTCGGTGGAGTGCCCCAACGAACAGTAGACCGACAATAAATAAATAAGTATAAGGATTTCAGCTTTCGTCGGCAGCCGGCTGCGGAAAAACACCGCCCAGCAGATCATACTTGTGTCCAATCAGGGGGACAAGATGGGTACCTTGCCACAGGTGGGAAAGGGGTTAGAAATTGCTTTTTTTTTAAATCAAGAAAGAAATAACGCGAGGGTAGAGTGATCACAGCATCAAAAAGAAACTAACCAACTCTTCACCAGAAATCTTCCTTCTTCTTCACCCTTCGTTCTCAATTCCATAAGAGGAGAGGGGAGAAGGTAGAGGGGTAGGGTAAGTACTTCCAAGAATCTAAAGTCATTGCGCTATTGGCCCATATATGTCCACATTCCTCATTTTCTTTCAATCTAAATATTAGAAACGCAAGCAAACAAAAAAAATGAAATTCACAACACATTACCCACAGCAGGAAGACGGAAGGGGTAGGAGTGAGAATTGCAGTAGGGAAAGGGAAGGGAAGGAGGGGGGGGCCACGCAGGAGGATAATGAAGAGGAGTAGGGGGAAGGTGATGATGATGGTAATGGTAACGAAACCAAGCAACTCACCGCGAAAATTCTAAAAAATAAGATGCTACAAGCGGTCAATATCAGTTTATAAAATACCAAAATCTGTTGGTCAGTTTTCCACGCCCTACGACACAATTCCCAAAACACAAGACTTGCAAACAAATAAAAAAAATATGTATACGTGGTCGGTCAGTCAGCTTGAAGAAAGAAACCTTCTTTCCACTGTACAAGGAAAGTGGCACGTAACGATAATAAAACTCACTAGTGAAAATGACTCATGCCTTTTCTTTAAATGCTGATTCTAGGAATACTAGGCTTACTATAACACCAGCTGAGGTTGACAGTTTCTTGAAAGGTAAAATAGGGGTGGTGGTGGGGACAGGCAATGGAGGGAAAGAAAGGCGAAGGTTCTTAGTGGCTTGTCAATCCCATCGATTTCGTCTTATGGTCATTTCAGGAAAAAGGGAGTGCAAATGAAAATAGGCCGAAAATCAGTCAAACCTCGAACTAGTCAGGACCCTAAAGAAGATGAAAACCCATAAAGCAGTAGGCCCAGATATGATCCCCACTTCGCCTATGACCCTCTGGCATCAAGATTCTCGTGAGGCTCTTCAACAGGAAAACCACTGCAGACCCTGATAGTATCCTTTATCAAGAGCAAAGGGGATATACAAGACTGTGATAACTACAGTTCATGTCTAGTAGGTCCACAATGGAACTAATCTGCATATGATAAAGAAGTGCAGGACAGCAAAGAAGGATCTCCGGAAGCCGTCTTCGCGGATCTGGAGACGGCATATGATAGTCTTCCAAGAAAGGTAATGTGGGATGTACTATGAAAAAAGTTCCATTGTCAGGGTTAGGACTACCTCAGGAAGCATGAGAGACTTTCAGGTTAAGGTTGGTGTGCACTAAGATTCATCACCGAGTCCGTACCCTTTCATCCTGGTTATGGACGAGCAGTTATAGGGAGTAGGGGAGACTCCACACTTTTTCCTCCCTGGTTGTTGTTTTAGGGCCCTTCAACTACAAAGGTCATTAGAGCCCCGTCCACAGCATAGTTCTAATGCAGAGACTGCACAGACACTACGCTAATGCGACGATTTTTGGATACTAGCAGTACCCAGTTTTCCTAAGCGACCACCCATGTCAGTACTAGCTGGGGTTGCGCTGCTTAACTTCAGTGATCAGACGAGAACTGGTGTGTTCAACGCAATTCGCCGCTCGAGACTCCACAGAAGAGCCTAAACGATATTAGAATAGCGGTAGAAAAGGGAAGCCTGAAGGTAAACACGAAGAAGACAGAGTATCTAGCTTTCCATTGGGAGGGTTAGGGACACAGTGGGGACGTTCTCCCCGGAAACGAATCGGTGCCAAAGGTACAGGAGGTTACATATCTAGGATCAGTAATCCAGAGAAACGTTGAGATAGATTGTGTAACCCACAGGATCCATGGAGGGTGGTTGAAATGAAGGCAGGCAAGCAGAGCCCTATAGAATGGGCAGTGGTTAGGCCAGCCAGCTATGCTATACGGATCTGAGTTTTGGGCAGTGGGGAAGAGCCACGTAAAGAAAACGCAGGAACAGGAAATGCGAATGCTGCGGTACATGAGTGGGATGCCGCGAGCAGATAGAATTAAGAATGAATATAGTGGAGATAGTTTGGGGTGGGGGCATCAAAGATAACATGACAGAATAAAGACTGAGGTAGTAGGGTCATGTGATGAGGCAAAGGGAAGAGGAGATCGTTACGTCCATTATGGGGGTGAAGGTTAAGGGAAGTGCCGGGGAAGGGGAAAGGCCGCGGAAGGACATGATAGTGTGTGGGGGGGGGGACAGGGACATGGTGGTAAATAGGCGGGAGTGGAGGACCAGAACCCGCAGACCCGACCCTGCCTCAGGTATGATGATGATGGCCACGCTCAAACCATCAGAGGGTGAGGTCCTTTGAGGCGATCTGCAACAGCAAACCATAAAACACGTTTATTACAGAAATAACCACCTGGGACTTCTCTCTCTTGGTCATAGTTTTTTCTGCAGCCGGTTGCCGGCCAAATCTGCACCCCTACGCTTATATATCGTCGGTCTAGTGTTCGTTGGGGAATGCTACCGACACCAGGGGGCGAGCTCCTACACCTGGAAATTTTTGCCTCATCTACCCGTTGCGTAGTAGAGAGGGTTCTTTTACGTGCGAGTGCCATCGTACAGCCACACGGGACCTCGGTTTTACTTCTCCTCCGAAAGAAGGCACACTCGCGGCTTCTCTCTCGCCCGAAAGCAGCCGATCCACCACGGTCCAGTATCGAACCTAGAACTACTGGCGTAGTTGCCGAGCGTGCTAACCACTACGCCACCGCGGCGGGTCAATGGACATACAGTACATGGGTACCGAATGTCAAAGGCATGAAAAGGGTTAGTAGTAGAAAGTGTTCGTTAACATGAGTGGTGACATCGTGCACACCACAAGGGGCCATGGCTTTATTGACTTGAAAAAAGCCATACGCCTCGACCAGGATTGAACCTACAACCACGACTCACCAACCAAGAACGTAGTACACTGAAATAATCCTTTAATATAATCAATCTACCAACCTGAAGATGCTATAGCAACGATTCCATAGCATTCACCTTCTAATAAATATTGGAAGTGTGGAAGGCCGACCAGTCCATTTGCCTTCAAGAAACTGTCACCCCACTGCAACTACGTCAATACCAAAATATGAATACTCACGACATTACACACAACAATACAAGTTTTTCAACCCACATCCCTGTAAAGAACTGAGGGCAGGTAGGTCCGGGACTCGAAAAAAAAAAGAAAAACTGAAGACTTAAAGATAAGATGAGTGTAATAGTGACCAGGAAGAAATATTGCACTATAGGAGGCAAACGAGTCTGAGGAGGAGGAGGGGAGAGGCTTTAGGATCTGGATGCTCAGGGTTAAATTTTCAGGAAGAGAATGCGAGAGATTGGGGAAAGCTAAAACGAAGGTGGATAGGGCCAGTTCAGTCAGATGAATGATGCCGAGGTCCACTGTTATACTGCCTCTTACTCTGATAAAAGTATTGACGTGGCAAGAAGAAAGCCTAATCATTGAGACTTACAAAGAAAATACCTTCCCTACCCTGAACTTTTTTTCATGATATCTGAACCTTCAGGATCAGATGCAAATCAGAAACGGATGACGTTCACGGTGATGATCACCCCAGCGGCTAGTATTCTAGAAGAAGAAAAAAAAAGACAGAGAGAGAAAATAATGAGACTCAAGGCCATAACACAAGCTAGGAGCACTTCGGGTGCGTCTATTCCTATCAAGTAGAATGCCATACGCATTTAATAGGGAAAAAAACTTAAATGGCACTGTTTGAAATTGATTCTGAAGTTAAAGAGGCTAACAGTGGCGGATCCAGGGACGGAGCACTTCAAAAAGTGCGCCCCAAATGTGTTTAAATATTTAGAATCCCTTAGTATAAATCCAGCTAGCAATTCCTCAGCAGGTCCTCTAGTGCCCCTTAAGGCCCCCATACACGATCGCTCCATTTGGACGGAAACCATTTCGATGAGATCCGAATGAATGAAGCAACTCCTAACCCTTTTCCAGCCTATGGCAGGTTCGGGTACCCATCTTGTCCCTCTGAATGGACACAAGGGCGATATATTGGTCATAGTTTTTTTCTGCAGCCCGTTGCCGGCCAAAGCTGCACCCCTACGCTTATTTATCGTCGGTCTAGTGTTCGTTGGGGAATGCTACCGACGCCAGGGGGCAAGCTCCTACACCTGGAAATTTTGCCTCATCTAACCATTGCCTAGTAGAGAGGGTTCTTTTACGTGCAGGAGACATCGTCCACCTTCTCATCCGAAAGAAGGAATTTCTAAACGCAAAAAAAGCAACTCCTAACCATTTTCCCGCCTGTGGTAGGGTCGGGTACCCATCTTGTTCCTCGGAATGGACACAAGCAGTGCAGGATTTACCACTAGGCTAAGTAGGCTGAAGCCTAGGGCTTCAAAACTTAAGAAGAGGGCCTCAAAAGACCTTGAAAAGGTCCTCAAAATTGAAACAGCCTAGGGCCTCTCAATATGTTAATCCGGCACTGGACAAAAGGGCGATATTTGGTCATTCTTTTTCCACAGACGTTTGCTGACCAAACCTGCAACCCCTATGCTTATTTATCGTCAGTCTACTGTTCGTCTTTTTTGGGAATTTCACGAAGCCAGGGGGTGAGCTCCTGCACCTGGAAATTTTGCCTCATCTATCCGTTGCATAGTAGAGAGGGTTCTTTTGCGTGCAAATGACATCATACACCACACGGGGCCTCGGATTTACTTCTCATCCGGAAGAAGGCACACTCGGGGCCTCTCTCACCCGAAAGAGGCCAACCCACCTCGGTCCAGTATCGAACCTAAAACTGTCGACGCAGTTGCCGAGCGGTGCCATTGAGGCACTGAGGAGGAAGCAATTTGGGAGCGGCGAGTTGCGTTGGACACACCAGTTCTCGTCTGATCACTGAAGTTAAGCAACGCAAGCCCAGTTAGTACTGACATGGGTGGTCGCTTGGGAAGGCTGGGTACTGCTAATACCCAATAATCGTCGCATTAGTGTAGTGTCTGTGCAGTGTATGCATTAGAACTATGCAGTGGACGGGTCTCTAATGACCTTGTAGTTGACGGGACCTTAAACACCAACAAACAACAACAAAAAAGGAAGCAATTGCTACATTGCTCTCCCCTTTGGGTCCCCCCTGGAGGCTAAGAAACGCGAATCCCAAGCAAAGAGTAGCCTATCACTTAAAATAAGATATGTAGCAGGGCATTTCCAACTACGGTATGCAAATTTGTTAATTAAGTGATACAATTACAAGATATAGCTAAGAGTTGATGTTCGTGCTGTTAACCAATGTCAAGTGTCAATTTGACGAAATATTACGTTACTCATAATATGAAAAGGTTGAATGTATGATAACAAATTTCCAGATGGCTTGCGTGGTGGTACTCGAAATAAGCCAACGAAGAGATAATTCCCTTTTTGTCCCCTCACGTTTTCCCCTCGTTATTGCTACGGGGCCTGGAACGCCTTACCGTATCATATTCGGTCCCAGGTGTTTGTATGCTCCAGGGCCTTGTGCATCTCAAACTGCCGCCATTGTTTGACCAGTGTACCTTTCTTTTTTGCGTGTAACAGTGTACCTTGGTACGTTTTTCAATAAATAAATAAATAATCAATATCAAATTATATTTATAAAAAGTCCAAAATACCCGTGTGGAGTCCTGGGGTAAAAGTATGCTGAGTGGATCTCTTTTTATATAGCTATAAGAGGTCACAGTTTTAATAGGGGTAAAATTCACGAAACATTCCTATTCTGTGTCGCGTGGCTCCCTACTTTCTGCCAACTATACAAGACTTTTTCTTCGAGTGGGGCCTGAATTCCATTATTTCCCTTATACTTAGGTTCCTGCTACCTGCAAGAAACAAGGTGGAAGAGGGATAGCTCAAGGGCCCTTGATGAGGGTTACAGGCTTATATATACTGTTAGTGAAGGGGGATGATATGGGCTGGGTATAGTATTAAATTAGTGAACTGCAGCAAGGGGGTCACCCTAATGAAACGAATCAATAGCAGGCTAATGTTAGTTACAGTACTTTGGCAAGGAGTAAGTGCTCCACCTCATCAGTGCATATGCCCCTCAAGCTGATCTTAATGAACCCACTAAGATGGGCTTCTGTCAGGACTTTTATGAGTTGGTGCACTCACAAGATTCACTGGTAAGGCAGTGTAAAGGGAACGGGCGCTTAGTTATTGGTGGTGACTTTAATGGCCATGTAGGCAAGGATATGAAGAGGTTTATGGAGGATGGGTGTAGGGAACACCCAACATCTTCTGGGGTAGTGCTCAGGGTAACTGAGGAGGAAGTAGTCAGGGCTCTTAAGAAGATGAAAGGCCAAAAAGCTGTAGGCTCAGACAGAATTCCCATTGAAGTGGGCGTACCCTAGGAATCAGGTGTCTAGGGAAACTTTCCAAGACGTTGCTAGCGGAGATAGATGGCCTTCTGCATGGCGTAAGAGTTTAATAGCACCACTCTTAAAGGGCAAAGGTGATGTCCAAGACTGTGGACATCAGTTAGTTTGGGAGGTATTACACAAAAGGGGATAGAAGAAGGGTTTATTAGGGTAGTGCACGATATATATGATGGTTCGATAGCCAGGGTAAGGACTCCTTGGGGAAATAGTGCAGGCTTCCCAGTGAAGGTTGGAGTACACCAAAGGTCAGCACTAAGTCCATACCTGTTCATTCTGGTTATGGAAGAACTGCTGACGGGGATAGGAGAATGTACCCCACAGTGCATGTTATTTGCAGACAATGTAGGGAAGCTTAGCGACTCCAGAAGTCAAGCAGAGAAAGACCTAAACGCAAGTTGAGGATTAAAGAGAAACATGAAGAAGACGGAGTATTTAGCTTTCAACTGGGAAGGAGAGGAAAATAAAGGTGACGTACTCTTTGTGGACTAACTGGTGACAAAGGTGCAACAGGTAAAGTACTTAGGATTACTGTTCCAGAGCAACGGGAAGATTGATTCGAATGTTTCCAATAGAATCAATGGGGGATGGTTGAACTGGAGACAGGAAAGCGGAGTCCTGTGTGATAGGAGTGTACCAATAAAGTTGAAAGGCAGCGCCGGCCCTATAGATTCAGCCGCCCATGTGCAAATATGTCGAGGCCGCCCCCTCATAATATTTTCACTTTTTTTTTTTAACGTCTACAGGTGTATATCGTTACTTTGTTTTGACTTTCATATTTGCCAGGACATGACAAGAATTACCCGTCTTTCCGGAAGCATTAAAGCATTGAAAGTTTGGTGTTACTGTTAAGTTCTTTGCACACTTTGAGCACATGAGCTGTCCGGCCCTGTTGAAAGGGAAGTTCTACATGTTATATGGATCAGAGGGTTAGGCAGTGACGTAGAGCCACGTAAACAGAATGCAAGTAACTGAGATGCGAATACTGTGGTACATGAGCTCGTTAGGTCCATTACAAGAATACAAGTGGTTGAAAGCACCCGGAGCAGGGGGAGACCAAAGCAGACGTGGGAGCAGGTTGTAGGAACCTGGCAGGAGATAGGAAAAGGTGGAGGGCAAGAACCCGCAGACCTGACTCGGTCACAGGCGGGATAAGGGTATTGTGAGGATGATGATTTAGGTTCCTTCAACCTGCCCTCTCACACGTTATTTGCATTCCTCCAATTGCCGTCGGAACTCGTCCTCTGCAGTGGAGAATAACCACACTTAGATTTTTTTTTGTTGTTTATTGGTGTTTTAGGGCCCTTCAACTACACGGTCATTAGAGCCCCGTCCACTGTGTAGTTCTGATGCAGGGAATGCACAGACACTACACTAATGCGACGATTTTTGGATACTAGGGTACCCAGTTTTTCCAAGCGGCCACCCATGTCAGTACTAACTGGGGTTGCGTTGCTTAACTTCAGTGATCAGACGAGAACTGGTGTGTGCAACGCAATTTGCCGCTCCCACACTTAGATGCTTACCCATCTTCCAGCACCAGCATCTGTATTAATACAGTATACTGTATGATCCCTAGCTGCCTGCAGAATTGGATGCATGACCATCGTCTTACGGGCACCCCCCCCCCCAAAACATTTATTGATACTTAATCCGCCGCGGTGGCGTAGTGGTTAGCACGCTCGGCAACTACGCCAGTAGTTCTAGGTTCGATACTAGGCCGTGGTGGGTCGGCTTCTTTCGGGCGAGAGAGAAGCCGCGAGTGTGCCTTCTTTCGGATGAGAAGTAAAACCGAGGTCCCGTGTGCGTGTACGATGGCACTTGCACGTAAAAGAACCCTCTCTACTACGCAACGGGTAGATGAGGCAAAATTTCCAGGTGTAGGAGCTCGCCCCCTGGCGTCGGTAGCATTCCCCAACGAACACTAGACCGACGATAAATAAGCGTAGGGATGCAGCTTTGGCCGGCAACCGGCTGCAAAAAACTATGACCAATATATCACCCTGTGTCCATTCAGAGGGACAAATGGTACCCGACCCTGCCATAGGTGGGAAATGGGTTAGGAGTTGCTTTTTGATACTTCCTGCTACCCATTGCCAAACAAAACTACACTAATTATAAACAAAGTGATAATTAACGTTACATAAATCAAGCATCCAGGCTTTGCATCTCATTTTTCCTCAACATATCAAACTTTTTCCTTAGATTTACTCCTCTACTAAGAGGAAATTGACTTAAGCCCCAAGTAACAATTACTTTCAACTTTAAACGTAGGAATATTTTAATAAGATGGTCGTTTCCAAACTCGTTTTTAATCTCGTTTGGCGCGGATCACGTAGCTTAGTCGTTCTGCTTTCAGCACGATTAGCAGCAATTGCCATATGATATCGCCAGTCTCCTTTTGTATTTAATGAATTGTAATTGAAGTACTGTCGTAACGTCTCAATTCCACACGTACTTTTTTTCCACCCGTTCCTCGAAACAGGAACCATATTAGACCGAGTGAATGATAAAACCAATTCCAGAATCATTTTATAGACAGGTACCTACTTTCGACTAACAAATAATTTGGTCGTACCGTGAGAAATTCTTGATGGGTCCCCTTGTCGTTTTCATGATGATTTATCGATAGGCTTCTTTCCGTATGTCACTGTTTTTAATTACATTCGTTAGTTATTGGGCTTCGAAACAATTTAATTGGTGGAATCTGCGACGTTATTGAAAATGGCCATTAAACCATTTGAGAACATTAGAATAAAAGAACACTCGAGTGTGTTCTTAGAATTTCAACCTGGCCACGCATGCGCAATGGGGGTTTCAAGAGCTAGCTTCACATGCAAAAAGGAAGCCCGTTGCACGTACGACGATACTGCGCATGCGTTATTGCATAAAGAAGAATGGGAGCCGATACGTAGCTTTTGAGCACCTTATATATGGAAAAGAATAGGAGGGGCAAGCTATGGCTCCACGAGAGCGCCCAGTAAGCGACGACAACTGAAAGAAAATGGCAGTTTCCATTTTCAAGGCCTTCAGTTTTTTCTTATCTATTGTCAAATGGTAAAGACGTAAAGACATCTTTCATAAGCCAAATATACGAATATGGATTGTAAATATTTCGTTTCCTGACCAAGCCCACGCTAGCACTGTTTGAACTCCAATTCAGTTACGTTAGTACAAGTTCAAATATTTTGAGATACTAGTTTGGCAGCTATTTTTGATCATTCAAGACAGTGAACCATTTTTATAGCAAAACATTTTAAAAGTTCCGCATGTAAAGACGTATTACTTCCTAATTTGGTCAGGCAATAGTTAAAATACAAAATAAAATTGGGCCTCCATCTTGAATCAGCCTGTGTACTTTTTATTACATTACACATTTTGTTCATTTTTCATGAAGGAAATTAGTCACAGGCTGATGAAACCATAGTCGTGAGAGTGACGTGTTAACGTTTTATAAACACGCAAAATGTGAACTCAGTCTTACAACATGTCGTTTAAAAGAAAGAAAGGAAAAAAAAACTATTTCGTAGTCAAAATTTAGGTCAGATTTAGCTCTTATTGTGTAAGTGTCGTTGACTTTTCGGTTGAAGTCATAAAAAAAAAACCTTTCAAGACACATTTTTTCGCCCTAGAAAACAAGGGCTGAAAGAGGGGTGTGAGTTTGTAAAATTCTCAACAACAATATCGTTGAATAGGTGTAACCATGAACTCAAACCATGGTTTTGATGGTCGGTCACCCTCCTACCTGAAGAAAATTCCAGAAAAATCTGCTTTTAACCAACCCTGTACATCCACACACTAGGACGAAGTCACAAACAAATATTCATCAAAACAAAAGTAAATATGAATTCTAAATAATTCATTACGAAATGTTGATTGATTATGCATTGCATTCAAATAAAATTTGTGTAAATAAAAAAAACTATTTTAAGAACTGTATACAGGATTACTATTTCAAACGATGCAATAACGGACATGAGTTACTGAAGACGTCGTTTATCTCTCCCACCTACATGTAGAGGGTGAAAATATTCATTAAGACGTCTTTCTATTGCCTATAAAATACTGATATTGAATTGACAAGGAAGGAAGGAAGAGCCTAAACCTCTGACGTCCTCTACAACCGGGATTTTAACAGGGCCGGTCCCCGTCCATAGGTTCAAAGTGTGCAAAGAACGCGGGCGGCGGCCCTAATGGGGCGGCCGGCCGCCTTCACAAACTTAAAAGGTAACATGAAACTTTTAATGCTTTGATGCTTCACGAAAGAATCCCGCCTCGGTGGAGGCAGTGGATAGCTTCCTCAGTAAATACGTCAGTGGTCATTGGTTCGATACTGGACCGAGGTGGTTTGGCTTCTTTTTCGCGAGAGAGATCCCCGAATGCGCCTTCCTTCGGATGAGAAGTAAAACCGAGGTCCCGTGTTGTGTACAGTGGCATTGCCAGGTAAAAGAACGCTCTCTACTATGCAAAGGGTAGATGAGGCAAAATTTCTAGGTGTAGGAGCTTGCCACTTGACGTCGGTAGAATGCTCCAACGAACGGTAGACCTACGATAAATAAGCATAGGGGTTGCAGCTTTGGTCGGCAACCGGCGGTGGAAAACCACTGTCCAATATATCGCTTTTGTGTCCATTCAGAGGGGCAAGATGGGTACCCGACACTGCCATAGGCGGGAAAAGGGTCAGGAGGTGCTTTTGCTTGGATGATTCAGAAAATTCTTTCCGTGTGCTGGCAAACAAGAAAATGAAAATGATTTGTTTTGTCTGAGTAAAGAAATCAATGTTAACTTGTAGACGTTAAGAAAAATAAGTGAAAATATTTTGAGGGGGGCGGCCTCGACATAATTGCACGCGGGCAGCCGAACCTATAGGACCGGCCCTAGAATTTATCCTACGCTTTCCCAATTTTACAAGAACTCAGCAACAAGAAATCTAATGTAGCAGTATATTTCATCCATAGACAGGCATCGCGGGATAATAATCTTTGGTGTTTTTCTTAGTTAATTAATGTAACGTGCCTACCCATTTCTGCGAAATGCCGGTTATTATAAGATTAATATTTTGTAACTATCTTACCTTATTTAATTATGTTCGTATAACAGTATGTTTCCTTGAAATGAGAAGAGGGGAGAAGTGGCTAGTTAGGTTAATTACGGGATTGCAGGTACAGTAGTTGGAAGCACCCAGAGTATGGGAAAACTAAAGCAGATATGGGAGCAGGTTGTGCTTAATTAATCATATGGTATAGTGTGTGGGGTGGACAGGGACCTGGTGGAAGATAGGTAGTTTTAGAGGGCTAGAACCCGCAGACTCAACCCTGCCCCAGGCGGGATCAGGGTATGATGATGTATTACAGTATGTTTCCTCTGCCTTTATCTCAAAACGTGCGTTGAAGTTACAAACTACAGTAATAGAATGAAATTTCATCGAATTAGGAGAGGAAATACAGAAAAAGATACAGAAATCAGCATTTCTTTCTAAAGTACAGTATTTGGAATTATAAATTAGCCATCCTTTTTTTTAAATAACAAATAAGTTATTTTAAAATGTCAGACAATTTTTCAAAGCAATGAAATAATAGAATACGAATAAAAGAACGTATGGGTCACGTGACCAGTTCGTTCTGGCACGAGACTAGAACGTTGTTCTCTAAATGTATTTCATCATTATCGTCATCATCATACTCTTATCCTACCTGTGGCAGGGTCGGGTCTGCGGGTCCACTGAACACGCTCTGACTGCGGGCACCCCTGGCACACCGTCAGAAACCCGCAAGAATATTGGCTGGGTTGTCAGTGGGTTTTTGTTTGTTTGTTGGTGTTTTAGGGTCCGTCAACTACAACGTCATTAGAGCCCCGTCCAGTGCGTAGTTGAGAGACTGCACAGACACTACACTTAGGCAAGGCGCAAAATGAGGCCGCAGGGTGACGCAGCCCTGCGAAATTCTGCTAGCAGGCAATCACTGTTACGTTGAAAGCCATTTTAGTTGACGCAAATCGCAAACCAGTATACTGAAAAACTGCGATTCAATGTGCGGTGATAACAATCACCGCACATTTTCGCAGAATTTCGCAGGGCTGCGTTACGCTGCGTCACCCTGCGGCCTCGTTTTGGGCCTTGCCTAAAGCCCAGCGCAAATGAGACGCAGTCTCCTCAGGTGACGCAGGGTGACTCACCATAAATTTCTGCGGCTCACATGATAGTATGCAGTTGCGCTTGTTAAGTCGCAGGGTGACGTGACTGAGTGCCTGCGCCACGTGACCCCGCGGAGCGCAGTGCCAATGCCGCGGTTTCCTGCGCGAAGTTGGCGTGACAATAATAAAAAGCGGTGCGAAGCAAAGAAGTTCTCTTGTTATTTGATGCAAGTATGGGGAAAAACTACGATTCAATGTGCGGCGATTGCCTGCTAGCAGAATTTCGCAGGGCTGCTACACCCTGCGTCACCTTCGCCACCTGCGTCACCCTGCGTCTCATTTTGCGCCTTGCCTTATGCGACGATTGTTGGGTATTAACAGTACCCAGTTTTCCCAAGCGGCCACCCATGACAGTACTAACTGGGATTGCGCTGCTTAACTTCAGTGATCAGACGAGAACTGGTGTGTTCAAAGCAATTCGCCGCTCTTGTCAGTGAGGGGGGGGGGGTGCCGGCTTACCCCACTTGTTCCAACATTGCATTAGCATATACAACCAAAATAGAAACTTTGGCAGGTAAAATTAATGCTTTGTTGGTTATTATATTGCATGGTGTCTGACCTATTGCGCAATAATAAGCAATCTAATGCACGCACATTACACATGCGGTGTTCTCTAAATGTATTTCATCTCTGTAATGCCCGTACCATTTAATGATGGACACGAAAAAGTCAAGATGTACTTTACTCCATCAGTACGTGCAATTATTTTGGAACCAATTCTTCTTTTAGCCCGGTTTCGCCCCTGGATTATGAGGATGACATTGATAAAAATCAAGTGATTGCAATTAAAGATATAATATTTCATAATTTTCTAAAATTATATACTTTAAAACAAGTGAAACATCCGTTAGTGGAAAAGATATTGATTAGTCATTACGAAAAAAAAATGATGTTAGGTTCAATTAGGTGCCTGGTGTTTGTAATCATTTAATTGTTTGACCGACAGCTCTTTGCTCTATGAAATGATTAATTTAAAGATATATATCAAAGTACAATTGCGATAATTGAATAGTTTTCAAGATAACGACAGTATAGTATGCAGATTTGCAAGATAGCAATAAAGTATGAAAGTTCAACTTTCAAATGATGCAAAATGGAGCAAACATTTTTGTAGTACGGAAGATGGTTTTTAATTAACGACTAAATACAGTAAAACCTGCCTAAATCGGACCTTGTATAAACCGGAAACCTGGCCAAACGGAAAATAAATTTCGGAACGGAATGGTTTCCCATTTAAAATACTACCCTAAACCGGAAAACTACCTAACGCGGAAACGAAATAAGTTTTGGGAACCGTTTGCATAAATAACCTGACTAAGACGGATTATTTTATGCATAACACTACAATGCAGACTTTAATTTTGAGTGTGACTGTACATGCACCAAAGTTCTAGGGACCATTATGGCCATATACACACAGAGCTACCCAATAGTGAAGCAACGGCAATGTACTTTAAAAGACATGTGGTGGCAGGGGCGAATCCGGGGGGGGGGGGGCAATGCAGCCATAGCTCCCCTCTCAGTACCTCACTGTGCATCCGTCAACTGATGCATGGTTCAGCTCTGCAACGGATGAGGCATTTTTGCATTTGCTATTCCCGTTTCTATTCTGCCAGTCCAATCTGCAGTTGGCTAAACCACTGAACATAGGGCATTGCCTAAGGGGCAGTGGAGGACCTATTGTAATTGCTAGCTAGATTTATATTAAGGGATTCTGAATATTTAAAAATATTTGGGGTGCAATTTTTTGAAGTGCTCCCCCCTGATCCCGCTCTGGATCAGCCCCTGTGTGGGGGCAGAGTAATTTTTTAGTTTATGGACTTTTATTTTAAATTTCATCATCCTAATAAAAGGTGATCATAGTTTTTGTACTTTGTTTCATTAAAACACAGCCCTTTGTAAAACGGAAACCTGTGAAAACGGAAAAAAATATGGGAACGATCAGGTTCCTCAAAAACTTCCAAAATCGTAAGCAGTTTCTATTTGATTTCTCTTTAAGTCATCTACTGCATAACTACCCGACTCGGTGGTGCAGGAGGTAGCGTACTCGGTTTACTGCATCAGTAGTTCCAGGTTCCATACTGGATTAAAGGTAGGCGGAGAGAAGGAGCCCTTCCTTCGGATGAGAAGTAAAATCGAGGTCCCTTGTGGCGTACTGTAAGATGACATTTGCAAGTAAAAGAACCCTCTCTACTATGAAACGGATAGATGAGGCAAAATTCCCAGGCAGTGGCGTTCCGAAGGTATTCTACGCCCGGGGACAAAGACCGAAATCTGCGCCTTCTAAACTTAATGCGAACCGCATTTTTGCACTCCCTGTCTTCTGCGCTCGGGGACATCTGTCCCCCTTCGTCCCCCTCGGTACGCCTCTGTTCCCAGATGTAGGAGCTCACCCTCTGGCGTCGGTGTAGTGCCCCAAAGAAGAATGGACCGACGGTAAATAAGCATAGGGGTTGCAGCTTTGGCCGGCTGCCGGCAAAGATCGTCCAATATATCACTGGTGTGTCCATTCAGAAAGGGCTAGGAGTTGCTTTTTAGTCATCTATAACCGGTGTTCCGCAACTTGTTTTGGTATTCCGGGAACTTTGAAAGTGTGTCTCAAGTCTCGCGAACCCCCCCTTTCCCCGTGATAAAAATTGTTGTTAAACCAGTCTTTTCAAAATTTAATCTTTTCCTCAAGTTGTATATAAATATATAGGGAGGTAAACATATCATAAATAAGACATACTTTAATTTTGTTAAACGTCTTAATAAAATTAAAATATTTCGATAAGGTGAGTGAGTGAGTCACCTTAAGGACCCCCGAGACAAAACCCACGGACCACCTATTACGGAACATTCACGCGCGGACCCAGGATGGGGATTTTGGGATTGCAACCCCCCCCCTTATGCACATATAAACTTATTCACATAATATATGCGAGCTTTAGCTCAAACCCCCCGGCGAAAATCCAGGATCCGCCACTGGGAACATTGATCCATAACTACAGGACGTAATTTATGAAAGTCCCGACAGTTATCAGTACAATGTTAAACTACCGTATAAAAATAAAATCGAATAATGAAACTGGCGTTCTATAGCTAGAGGTACGTGCAAAAAGAAACTGATAATGAGAAATCTCGTTACCGTACAGATGCCAAATTGACGTCAGTTCATTATTGACGGCATTCCAAAGTTTGTCGCCCCCCCACAATGACCCCTTATAATGTAATGCATTCAGCCATCGTCCAATTATTATTCCCTACGGATTCTAACTTGAGTATTAATAAAAAAATAGCATTTAGTAAATGGCATACGTGCAGAATCCAAATTTTTTTCTGCGATTTCCAGTGAACAGTTGAATAATAACAGCAATAAAATCAAATGAGTAAACAAAACAATTAAATCTACATTCGTATATATAAAAAGACTTCAAATTATGAGTTAATGAATATTTCAATCATGATACCTTTATCCGACTAGCCAATGGGTCCAAAGCAGTGATATAGTTAGTGTACGAGTATCAAACAAAAAGGGTGCGCACTTACACTTGGTAGGAGGCTTGGCTAAACTTACAGGTAAATAAAATAATAAAAACGTTAGGATTGCAAAAACAAAAAGAAAAAAAAAAAAACAACTGAAATTCCGAAGGCCGTTAGCCAAATTTCCTCTGCTACACCTGAAAATGTTGCCCTTCTGCTCATGTAGAAAGGGTTCTTTTAGGAGCTAGAGAACCTTGTCGGTAACTACTCTAAAGGTAATTTACCGATGCCAAGGAGGCAAGCTCCTCTTATACCTGGGAATTTTATCGATCTAAGCGCGTATATTTTCTCCATATAGAAAGGGCTAGGTCAGGTGTAGTGCTAACACCACACAAGGGACTATGGTTGCAGGGCTCATTCGACCAGGATAGAATCTGCTACCACTGAGTCACAAAGGTGGGCTTTCTCTTCTATACTCCATATACCTTTTAATTACTATTTAGCTGCATGATGATATCTCCGATGACAAATTGGGTAAAGCCTTTCTTTGAATTTTATCCCCTCACCTTGTAGTTCATGCACTACTGAACTAATTCCATTAATTTGCCGATTTCCTAGTATCACAAATTATGGATTCTTAGGGCATGTGCTTTAATTACCAGCCTTTCTTAACGTAAGCTGGAAAAACCTAATGCTGACAGCACGTATCCTGACAACATACTGAAATAAAGATAGCCCTGCCATAACCAGTAAGTCATTAACAACAAACACTCGCCAATTAACTAGATGTTATAACAAAAGCACCACAATCATTTTGGAAAAGTGACCACTCAGACTACGCCACATACAGTACCTCCTTTGGAAGACAACAATCACCAACGGTCAAGTATCATTAGCAATGCCAATGACAAGTCCAACGTCTCGCTCAAAAGACGATATCATCGTGGGCTCACACCAGAGCCGGCGTGAGGCCGGTTGAACGCGTTCGCCAAACCCGGCCCCGCGTTTACTAAGGCCCCACGCGCGGCCCTCTATATTACAAAATGTAAAATGTATTTTCCTACAAAATATTTTTGAACCCGGCCCCACAAAAGCTCGCACCGGCTCTGGTTCAGACTTAACATTTTTTGGCTAACACTAACCGTCTCAGGGCCTTTAGAAATGATCCTGTGTAGTTCAACCTAGGGTTCTTCAACTCCGATGATAAGGTTTCAGTGTGGTGCAGCTCTGTTTCATAGGCAATCATTAAACATTACATCAGTTTACAGCACATTCTAGTTAATTTTCATGGGCTAAATGTTTCTGTAATAATAATAATAATAATTACATAACCTACGTTGTAGGTGGGGTGGACACGTAATATGAAGAGGGGAGGAGGAGCTCGTTAGGCCCATTACAGGAATGCATGTGGTTGGAAGCACCCGGGACAGGGTAGGCAAAAGCAGACTTGGAGTAGGGTTGTCCGTAAGGATATGGTAGTGTGTGGGGTGGACGAGGTAATGGTAGGAGATAGGCGAGAGGGGAGGGTTAGAACCCACAGACCCGACCCTGCCACAAGTGGGATAAAGGGTGTAATGATGATAACATAACTTACATTGTAGTGTTGTGCAAAAAAACGCGTTAGTGGTGACAAAATCTCTACGCTCCACTAATTGACAATTACAGTTCAAAACGATGGGGACATATAGTACTGTATTTAATAATGATCAGCTGGTTGCAATTCATTCTCTCCATTTACGTAACTCGTGTTCGAGGCGGGTTTCATGGCTAACTGTAAACAAATTAAAAACATTATTTTAATAACAGTCTAATGAAATACTTACTATTCAAATACTTGAATCTATACATAGTAGAATCTCTACAGTCTACCATTTAGATTACGGCACACAGATCGCTATGTGCATTTGTTGAATTTTAATTGTAATTTAATCATCATCATAATATCCTTATCCCGCCATCTATATAATCCGATTTCAGTTGATTTATTTGCGGCGCGTACTAACCTCTTGGGTGCAAGATGCATAGTTTCGTTCGTGGCAGAGGTCGTTGGGAGAATTAAAATGCCTCACCATCCATCATATGCCTCTATTCCAATTGGGCTATGCATGCTCGCAATAAACAACAAAAACAAGTATAGACTGGTAAATTCCCAGATGTAGGGTACTTGCGCAGGCCCTTGAGTCCGGTTTTCAGGAGTTGCCAAGGGTGCTACAACAACATAGTACTTGTGGATTGAAGGGTTATATGGACATGCGTAGTCTCAATCATTGATAACTTTTTGTATTAAATAGGCATGACTACCCTCACTACAGGTGTACCTTTCTCCGCACGAAATACTAAATGTACAGTACTTTCCCCACGAAGGACAAGATGTTGAACTAAAACCAATAGTCGCAACGTTTGAGGTTAAAAATTGAGGCCATATGCTTAGAGTCTCAGGGTTCAAGTACACAAACTAGTAAACCTGGGATCGAAAATAAACATTTGCAAATGTCCCCAAAAACACGCACATAAAAACTCAACCCCCGCATACCCTGACAATAGAGAGTTAGTAAAGAGTTAGTGGTGAACGTCGACGATGACGATACGAACGATATGAGGTCAAATGAGGCAAACGCGCAAGCTCAATTGCTGGTCTGCTTTTCGTGAGCATGCACAGTTGCCTCATTTGACCTTGTATCGTTCGTATCGTCATCGTCGACATTCACCACTAACTCTATTGTATGAATACAACAACCACGATAGTACAACTCTTACTGCACCGTTTCCCTCTTGAAGACCGTAAGGCCCAAGAACGATCATCAACGGACAGAAATCTAAAAAAAAAACAGGGAGATGATGCCTTTAGAACTGATCCTGTGAAGTGTACACTGCCCTTTACTTCATCTTGTAACTGCTTGGCACCGGACATTACAATTTGGTAAACTCCCCTTGTTGGTGCCATTAAATTGTAGCTTTTTAAAAAGCGTTTCTTTGAGTCTGTGTGCTAATACTGATTTAATAATAACTTATTCCTGCTTTACTTTAAAGTTTTTGATTTACTTATTACTTTGTGCTTGTATTACCTTAATAGTGACTTGAAGAAGAACAAAAACTTGCCTAAAATCTCTTTACAATGAAGTCATTACATTGAAGTTCAGGTGACGGCATCAGCAGTCGTGGCCGAGTGGTTAAGGCGATGGACTAGAAATCCATTGGGATCTTCCCGCACAGGTTCGAATCCTGTCGACTGCGAGTTTTTTTTCATCCGCGTTTTTAAGATGTTTAAAGGTGCAAAGTCAAAGCCCTGGTGGGCCTGTCTGCTTTGAAAGGCCGAGGCAGTTGTAGTCTGTACATTACAGTAGGTATAGCCTCAGAATTTACTAGAAGCTATTGTGTCAGATGGTACTGCAACTGCCATAATATAACTATGTAATGTTACAATGTTATTTAAGGAACACGCGTTTATATATTGGATACAAGAACTGCCCTGGGTACTTATTTATTCATCCATTTGGTTAATTAATATACGGTACTTGAAGAATTCGATGGTTCCAATCCTGCTACTGCATTTATAACGGCGCGGTTCTTTTTGGGAGTGTAAGTAATCTCCCCTTGTAATTTTTACAGTATCTCTTATACAGTACTTGATAGAAAAATTGAACCTTAATTAAATTTTTAACTCACCTTGATATTAAAGCTAAAAGTGCCAAAAACGAGAATTAAATGCAGTTCAAAATTCAAAAATGAGATGATAAATAATGCGTAGAACGAAAAATCGAACATTCTAACATCCATTTTACGAGCGCTTGGAAAGAGCGCTTTTATTTACATCTCGGTCAGCGAACGTGTAGCTGACAACTTCGAGTTCTAGAAACTACTGCCACTAGGTGCGCAGTCATAACAATGGCAAACTCCATGTACTCAATTTAACGTGTTGAACCATGACATGCACATTAAAATAATGAAAACTCTGAAAAGACCGGCTACGTAGTTTTACTTTGCGCACTCCAAATACGAATTTAAGTTTTTTCCTGCCGTGAGTTAGGACAGAGACTTCGAGATCTCCCTCCAGTCTCATCAAGGAAGGGTGGCGGCCTCATCAATTAACGTTGCCCCTAGGATTGCACCATTCACCTGTGAGCTTGCCCTAACCATATACTGTATAATGTACTTAACATAATATTGGGTCTGCATGTGATTTGGGGCTCCAGGGGTAGGGGAAGACCAAAACGGACGTGGGAGCGGGTGGTGGAAAGGGACATGGAGACGTGCGGGGTGAAGGAGGACATGGTGGGGGATAGGCGAGAGTAGACGATAAAAACCCTCAGACCCGACCCCACCGCAGGCGGGAGAAGGGTAAGATGATGGTACTTAACATGATGTGACTTGAGAAACTCGCTTCCTTCTCAAGAGTGCTCATTGGACGGAGTGCCGTCATAACAGCATTATGGGCCCCTGGGCAAAGCAGTGTGCTGGGTCCCCTACGACAACCGCTCACAGGAATAATATATAATTGGTCATTTGACATCCACAGATTAGCATGGGTCCCCCGGCCAAGTACCCAGCGGGCCCACGCTCAGACGGCACTGATTGGACAACGAGAAATTGGTAAGTGTTGGTATAACAGGGCTCGGCCTGTTATGGCTGCTGGGCCCCCTTACCATAACATACTAACATAGTCTTAAATTAAAAACTGTAGTAATGCCGGAGCGCTGATTAATTTAATTGATCATACTATTTTTCCGCTTCATCATCATCATCCACTTATCCCGCCTGTGGCAGGGTCGGGTCTGCGAGTCCAATGAACATGCTCTGACTGGGGCACCCCAGCCGGGCGTCTGGAGCCCGCAGGAAATATTGGCTGAATTGTCCATGGTGGGGGGATGCCGGCCTACCCCACTGTTCCAACACCGCATTACACAACCAAAATAGAAATTTTTGGCAGGTAAATTAATGCTTTGTTGGTTCTAATGCCTAATATTTAACAGTAAAAAAAAAAGGTTCACTTCAACGCCTTAACCAATTCTGATGATAATATATACAATCGGGTTATTAATATGATAAATGAAAGACTTTATCATGCAAATCAAGTTAATTGTTTAACATACATGAACAACCTTTCGGAAATCTTAACAAAATGAACTTATTGATAAACTATGAATAAGTGCCAAAAATTGAATTAAAATACTCCATGAAGATAATCAAGTGAAAGTTCGAAGTAGGAAAACAAAAATCAAATTTGAAATGGAAATCATGCCAACAATCGTCTCAAAACTGTTCTCGTTTAAAGTGTGAATTCATCTATAAATCTCTAGAAGTAGATGATATATATAAGGAATTTTACGCTTTAAATAATATTATTAATCATTCAACGAGTTCCTCAATTATTACCTTATCACAGTCACTGGCAACAAAAGTTTTCAAATGATACAAATAACGAACTGCTACTTCTAACAAAGTCGCTTTGTCAGTTTTATCAGATAATCCTGGAATGGCTTTTTGTAACATGGTGCATGCATTTTTTATCCGATTCCTATAAATTAAGATTCAGCTTACTTTCAACTAGTTAAATTCACATATCGATTTATGGTGATTTGAATTAAATGTCAAACTCAGAATCAAAACTAATGACCGATTCCTATAGCAGGGGTTACACGTTCAGTCTGGCATCAGTTCAGTCCATGATCTTGATCAAGAATAGACTGATGCCAAACTGATGGATTGATGGATGACATTACACCATCAGTCTCCTCAAAAACCCTGATTGCACAAAAGAAACGATGGATTGCAATAAGGAAAAAACTTATATTGCAACTCTAATAGGTTTAGTAACAGGTGGTAAAAGGCAACGTTGGACCAGGGGCGGATCCATATGGGGAGCAATGCAGCAATTACTCCACCCTCAATGCCCCAACTGGGTGAAGCCATTTTTGACCAAGCAAGATACATGCATTAAGAAGATACCTTGCTAATGAGATTTTTCATGCTAGACCAGCACCCAGGCAACACCTTTGCCCTTTTCACCCATTCCAGCCGCTCCACCCCAACACCCACCACCCTGAACCTCTTCCAATGTGGTGGTTCCACAACCCTCCCCTGCAGTGATCCAGCACTGGACATGCCAGTATCACATGCCTGACGTCCTCCACTTCATCCCCACAGCCCTCCTCTCCACCTGTGATCTTTGCCATCCTTTGTTTCTTCTCCAGTGACCCAGCTTTTGCCCAAAACAGAAGGGAGCCCTCCCACATATTGTTTCACATGTATTGTACTCGTATAAGTCTTTCTCTGGTTCAAACAACTGTACAGGCATTGTTGCAGGCAGTGCCGGATTTAGATATTGAGAGGCCCCGAGGCTATTTCAATTTTCAGGCCTTTTTCAAGTCCGTTTCTTAAGTTTTGAAGCCCACTAAATGTTGAGACCATAGGCTTCAGCCTACTGAGCATAGTGGTAAATCCAGCACTTAGTGCCAGAGACTGGGGAGGGGTTAAAACGCATGTGTCTCCATTGCTGTCCAATGCAGTGACTGACACCAGACTGATGAAAGGCGCTCATACGATCAATCTGACGTCAGTCACGCACAGACTGACGAAAATTATCAAAATATTTAAAAATCCGTCAATCCATTCCATCAGTCTGTCAGTCATCGTGTTATACAATCAGTCTGGCGTCATTCTGACCACAGTCATGGACTGAACTGATGCCAGACTGAGCGTGTAACCCCCGCTTATCAACAAACAATGACAGCCTACATTGGCAATAATACCTTCGCAATCTTTCTTTTTCATTGTGGCATAATTTGCTCGATTCTTGAGACAGTCGGAAACGACAAGAATTTTCTAAAGATCCAAAAGTATTCACATTATTTGATTGAAGTGAACTTGCATTAAACTGACGAGCAGTCACTTCAACACTTGGAGACATGACGATTGGTAGAGAGTCTGAAGTTTTACTTTCCGGTGTATTTTGGGGAACACTAATGAAAAATTAAAAACAGTCGTTAAAATTAATAACATTTTAACTACTACACCTGAATTATAATGTTAGATCACAGTTAATTAATCTGTCACCGAAGGTAACACGATGGTGAGTATTCCGATGAAGATGTAGTGCTTTCTTCTCCAGAACTAGTGAGATTAACCAAACATTTGCTTGAATTCATTGAACAAAATGCTGTTATGCACGGTGAATATCTTGATGTATGTTTATAGTTCTAGAATTTGAAAAAAAAAACACTCGCGATATAAAATAATCTAGTGCAAATATGTATAAAGGAACAAAATGTCATTTGAAATCTCAAATTTCAGCGTGTCATGAGTTCCACGGGGATATGTGGAGTACCTTACTCCTCCTCCCCCTTTTGGATCTTGAAGATGTGTTACTGGGTTCAAATAATTATCATAACAGTTTAGTATCCTTGGACTACTCAGGAACGATTTAAAATAGATTTAAACTCCCCAACTGAGGACGGAAAGAGAAATTTTGTAGTGTGGTTCTGCCGCACAAGTATTATGATGTTAAGAGAGATGCATCATCATCATCATACCTCTACCCCACTTGTGGCAGGGTCGGGTCTGCGGGTCCATTGAACTACTCTGACTGGGGTCACACCAGCCATACGTCTGGAACCCGCAGGAATATTGGCAAAGTTGTTTGTGGGGGGATGCCGGCCTACCCACGAAATGAGACGATGCAGGCGAATTGAAATGTCGACTGGCAGATTTTGAGATGTTCTTTGTATCTCTCAAAATTTGCCAGAAAATTTGGAAAAAAAAGATTGCATTTCGGACAAAGCTGTTTTGGAATATGATAAAACCACTTACAGCATGTGAAACTCTATATGGAGTAGAAGAAAGCTGCGGAGTAGGATACAGAGGACAGTGCTCATAATCTTGGCTGCTAAATGGTAATGGCTGGTGAATTCCAGTAAGAAACGCATTGCCTGAGACCAAGTTCGTGCTATTTGAAATGTGGGAGATGACGGTTTGCGACAATGGAGTACACGCTCGATAACCACAAGACGGGCTAAGTTTGACATCACTCTGAACAAATGACCAGCATTAATCACGGTTGCATGCTAATTAATTATCAAACCTTTGCTTTCATAATTTGCATTTTAAAGGAATTACTTACCATCGAGTTGGAAGTCGGTGTCATTAAATGTAGAGAATTAAATGGTGTCGAGTGCTAAGTTAATTTATGCGAGAAGTTAAAACTTTAAGATGACGAATAATAAGAAACGTTTGAAATTAATTAACCTAAGCGTTAAACGTACGTTATGTGAATTATGAAATTCTTCTCTGCCAGATGTTTCCACAATATTAATAAAATTCTAGAAAACAATCAAAGGGTTGTGAATTAGAAGTGGTAGGGAGGGCTATCGACAGAGAAAAACCGTACTTGACAAAGTCGCCAAGATTCACCCATCGACCAGAGCACTACTTACTACACTAGATTCTGGTGGCGATTCTGACATAGTATCATCACTTTCCATGTCTTCCGCACGTCTTCCTTTGTCATTACGCACTATTTTCCATCTACATTTCACGATTAACATTAATTCCGTTACGTGCATATTATATAAAGGTGATAGAAACATTAAATCACTAACAATGAATCATTTGCAGTTCCATCATTTTTATCGCCAAAGTTGGAGTTTTCTAACTTCATTAGACACTGTTCACCTTTGCCATCAATGGTAATATAGTAATTTTGCTGCCTATTATTTTCAATTGGTAGTACAGGTTGAACTCTAAAACATAGGAAACAGTCTCGACAGTATGCACATTAAAATTTTTACACGTTATAGTATGCATCAATGAAATTAGGGGGTAAAATACTAAATGAACGTACATGTCACTCGCTTGCAGATCCAGTACGCAATCGCTAATTATTACCCCTTTCGGTATATCTGCTTTTGTACAAGGGGCAATTTCCATTGTTTCTTCTTCGGTAATTGTTTTCTTGACGTCTTCAGAATTTAGGGACACAACTTCGTAAATATATGCACCATTGTTAATAGTACAATGATCTTTACAGTCAGTGTAGACCAGTATATCCTCAGATTCCTCAATATTGATGGAGCTTTGATTGGCATCCTTGACATCAGGACTTTTTTCACGGTCTTCATCAACACTTTCTGATGCGTTGTAATTGTCAGGTTTGGATTCTGTATTCATTGCAATTTCACTATCATTAAGCTTCGTGCAGCTGTTGGTGTCATTAGAATTATTTAAAATTAACTGTACTGAACCACTATCCTCGTTGGCCTATATTATTGTATTGGAACGAAAAACAAAATAATAAGAAAGTTATTATAGCTGAACATAAAATCCGGTCAATAATCTAAATATACCTTAAAGGTAAATAACATACATTCATTTTAATTCGTATACCAAGAATTATGATGAACTTTGTGAAATGATACAGAGTAAAACGTTACTTGACGACCCTCCGAAATATTAACGATACGACCATTTAATCCCTTTGAAGTACTACGGTAAAAACATTAAATGCAAACATTATTGTTTAAGAATATTAGATATTGCCAACATATTTATCCCCCGCACGAAAAATAAACAGAAATTCTGATTTAGAACCCCAAATAGAACTAAAAAATATTCAAAAAGACGCGTTAATTATGACGCAACCCGACACGTGACCTTCTTTCCCCGCCCATAATAGAGACATTCACGAAATGTGACAACATTCAATTACCCGCGATAACGCAGACAATTCTGGTTGAACAATAACTACAATTCAACAAGGTTAACACACACACAATCAATTAATATGCATGTAATAGTTTGAAACTTTAGTCTTCCTCCTAAAATATTGCGAGTGGGCTCTCTTAATCCAACATTCATATTTTCCACACCCCCTATTTGTCCAATGTACTTGGCACAACAAGGGGACACACCAGTTCTCGTCTGATCACTAAAGTTAAGCAACGCAATCCCAGCTAGTACTGTGGGTGGCCGCTTGAGGAAACTGGGTACCGTTCATCATCATCTCACCCTTCTCCCGCCTGAAGCAGGCTCCGGTCTGCGGGTTCTAATTCTCCACTCCCGTCTATCCCACACCAGGTTCCCCTCCAACCTGCATATCCCTTTGTACCACCTGCTCCCACGTCCAATTTGGTCTTCCTCTCCCCCTGGTGCCCCCAATTACCTGCAGTCCCGTAACGGACCGAATAAGCTCCTCATCACATGCCCATACCACCTCAACCGATTCTCTCTCATTTTTCCCGCGATGTCTCCCACCCCGAGGCTACCTCGAACGTAAAAAACTAGGTATCGTTAATACCCAAAATTCGCCGCGTTAGTGTAGTGTCTGTGCAATCTCTGCATTGGAACTACGCAGTGGATGGAGTCTGCCCTAAAACACCAACGAACGAAAAAATTGGCACAATAAACTGGCAGTTTTTTTAAAGACAGATATAATCTATAGACTCATATAATCTAAAGCTTGTAATAAAGGCTTATAACTTTATTCCATTCATTATACACCTGAGAATACACTGACTCTGATAAAAGTCCATAACAAACAGACGAGATTTATAACTTTCATACGGTATATTAGTTTTTTAGAATGACGCACGAACTACCGAGCTGCAAAAGATATAAAATGTTTATGTAATGAAAAGTTCGGATTTCCTGCCTCATATTTTTTAGAGCCAAATTTTAAAACTAGCATACTTGCTAAACATCTTCACAAGCAAGAAAAACAAACACAAAATATTTTTAAAAAAGACATCTAAAATGGCGTTCTATCATGCCATCATCATCATGAAAATGAACGTTATAATCAAAAGCAAAATAAACTTTTTTTACAAGCTTTAATGCATTCATTCAAACTTAAAACTATAAAAGCTAAAAAAAATCATGGAGGGGTTGGAGCAAAATACTAAAAAACGAGGTTCTGGAATTATTTCATTTGGACAGAGATGCAACGTAATACTATTCATACTTCCATTATTAGAGAGAATACTAATAAATAAACAGCATTATGACAACTAAATTTGTATACAATAATAGAAAACTAACAGTCACAGCAATAATTGTCACATGATTATCAAAATATCGCGCTTTCTTACTCAAATCTTTCTTGAATGAGGGGGAATCATAGATCTGCATTATCAGTGATAAAAAAACATTACATAGCAGGAATAAGTATTGACAGCGATGATAATATGGTAAATACATTTTTTTCACCACATACGAATGAAATATTAAAAGCTGAAAACCCAGAGAAGATATTATCATACGAGATTACACCAGGATATTATAAAAATACTCAGATCAGTGTGTGGGCAAATATTGAGTGAGATGAGTGACTAGTAAAATAAAATGAGACGACAAAAAAGGATGAAAATGGAGAAAACAAGCTTAACAAAATTCCAGTGACGTGACAAGCCACAACAGACTTCACGCATCAGGTGCAAATCAAGAACAGCTGAAAATATACAATATTTTCACTTAAAGCCTCATGATGAGATAATGTACTCTCAAAAAGGACATCATTAATAGCAATAAATTCAATTATAAATGAGACAAGAGATGCATTATCACATTCAAAATTATAAAGGTATGGATATAAGCGCAACTCTTCATTCTTACAAACCAATATTTTAATCAGAATCTGAATCTAATTCTGTTGTTTTGTTGGTGGCCAATTTTACACCTCCTTGCAACTCTAGTATATGTTCAACAGGCCTTGGTTTTCCATCTTCCCCAACAAGCATGGGTGCCACAACTCCAACCCTACATTTTAATTCAACACAACTAGATGTATTTGAGAAGCATTATTTCGAAAAAAAAAGCATCAGTAAAATATTTGGCCATACCTTACTAATTTATCCATCATATTCACCAGTTGTATAGCTTCGTACTCCTTTTGCTCCTCAGACATGCCAGCCATTGGATCTGGTTTAGGCTCTTCATAACACCCAAGAACTGGATTGATTCTGAATAAATCAAGCAACTAAGCAACGAAAGTATAGCCCCTTACACCACCAATCCAAAATGTCAATTTACCTATCTTTCACTTCTCTATATTCTTCCGTTTCACTATCTTCGGATTCACTTGAATAATTGCTTTTTCCACGACCACCTAGCATCAAACCTCTACTTGCAAGCAATCCAGCTGCATTACCATATCCAGTATATTTGATTAATCGCACCACATTTTCTTTGCAAAGAATAAACAGGAAATCAGCTACTAGATGTTTGACATCTGTGATGGGTGACGTTAATAAGCGGCACAGTTTGTTTCGTAACGTGTCACCATGTTCAGGGCGATTATAAACGTCTCGCAACGGTGGTAGCACCTGTTAACAAATTAAATATGAACGCTCACTTGCTAACTTGCACGTTCTTGCCAACAAATCCACCTACCCTGATGCGCAGAAATTTTCTGATAACACGATTGGACCTAGCACATTCACAAAGGCATGCTAATATTGGTGATAAGGCTTCTTTTAAACTTTTCAGAGGCTGCTTAGAAAAATATATTTATTATTATTCAACTACAAATAAGATTCGTTTAGGACCAACTGAAAATATATGCTTTCAAAATTGTATAGCTCAGATCAAATACTTAGTGTGTGCTCAAGCCACCAAACTTCATGTTGAGCATACAGTATTTCGAAATGAGCATTAGTGGTGACAGCTACCGTGGCCCCAGGAAGTATTTGGACACCCACAAAAATGCCAGTAATTCGACAAATATGAAACTAAACTATACAGAAAAAGAAAATTTAAAGCTGTGAACTGATTAATCATGTGATACACGGTGCTTTTCGTAATATACAGTAAGTCTGAATTTTTTAAGTGAAAAAAACAACCCTGAAAATCTAGGAGCAACAAGTATTTGCACAATTCAATGGACATGATAAATATGCTAAGAAATTCGTAAAATCCTTAAATTACCATTCTCTACTGTTGGATATATTATTAGAACGTTTGCTGACACTGGGTCAACACTAAATACACTAAGGCCAGGTCGTCCACAAGTGCTTAGTACAAGACAGAAACGCTTAATAGTGAAGCAAGCCAAGATTGGACCCTTTACAAGTGCTCAAGAAATGATAAATGGTCGTTAGTACTTCCCAACCACAAATGAATTTTTGTTCATACATTTTCAGGTTTTTGCAATTGACAAAAATGCAAGTGTTAATTTCAAAATAAAATATATCTCGCATGATTAAACAGTTCAAAACTTGTAATTATCTTTTTCTGTACATTTCTGAGTCTGATATGTCTTGAATTACAAGCGGTTTGCGTGTGTGCACATACTTTCTAGGGCCACTGTAGAACAACATTGCTTTTGGATAATTTATGAAATAGCTTGTGGATCTCTGAGATCCTTTCAGCCTAATCGTTACCTTATCTAATCTCCTATCCAAGAAATTAAGAAGGGCAACTATGGCTTCCATATTTTGGCCGTCGTATTCAACATCTTTATTATCAACACATGCGTTACTTTCTGCAAGTGGAGTCAGTAATTCCTCATAGCTATCAGACGACATTGTGGTCAATAAGTTAACTGTGTGACTAGAAAAATAAAACTCTGTTACTGAAAATAAGCAAATACTTGTATTGTCTATATTTGACGCAGTTTTTTTACCTCTGTAACTCATCCCTCTTTTCTTTGGAATATGTCGGACAAATTAAAATGTCATGAAGGATGCTAACTAACCGCATAAAATGAGCTTCTTCTTCCTAATGACAAAGTTAAATCTTCAGAAATTCACAATTTGTCCGATCAAAATGGTATGCAACAATCCAAAGTGGTTGCTAACCTCATCAAGATTTGTTCTGTCTATATGGACCGTTAGGTTGAAAAGTATTTTGAGAACTTCGCAGGCAAGGTCAACTTCATTATCATCCAGATATGGTCCGACGTCGTCCCGTAAGCCGCTGCAGGCAAAATTTACCCTACGTCCCGGGCGGACCAGACTACTTGAATTATGTTTTTCGGCGCTACTCTTAAGTATCAGATCCAAAACTTCGACTAAATAGGTAAGGCCATGTAATTCATTACGCAGCGTCGGCCTGGAATACAAGTAATTTTAATTACTCTTTTAGTACTACTACTACTATCATTCAAAGAATATCTTGATATCAATACCTAACATCAGTACATAAGGCAGTCAATAAAAACAGCATCCGCATGTCAAAAAACTAAAATTAAAAACAATACACATCTATAAATCTCACGTCATTATTTTTGAAAGCATACGTAATACGATATTTAAGCCATCATCCAACATTATTATAAGATTTATTTGACGAACAGACCAGTCCTTCAAGGACGGGCCATGTATGTCTTCACAACTGATGAATTGCACTTGGTTCATCAGAACGCCAGGTGCAAAACCAATTAATCATTTCACCACCTGATACCAACTCAATGCAAAGTAACACTGCCAAACGCCAATCAGGCTGTCATCGTGTGACTTATGAATGAGAGCTTAAGCGTTAAGTTAAAATTAAGATGCAAATTCAAATCTTTCAACATGTCTATCGTCAGCAATATTTACTGCCAATAACAACTACTCAGTATATCCATATTAATACATTTTAATCTACTTTGACTTTTATGTCATCACCTCCTTTTCGCAGATTAAACATTTTTTTTTCTTAACTACAGTAAATATGTCGTATATCATTATAAATAAAATATTACCTTGACTTCATGAGGTAAATCGGGTTCCTTGTATGTTTTCAGACGGACAACTATGCTTTCGATACAGCCATTACAACTATGATTATCAAATACATTTTCAAATAAAATTACGATCGATATAAAAATTCACCTTTCAAAGCAATCCTTACCAGCAAATTCTTTGCACTGTCGAACTGTTGAAGATTAAATTGCACAAACACTTTTGGGCTTCAACTATAACTGGAAATAATCCGAAATCGATTAAAATCAAGAAAGCATCATTTCAATACTTTGAAAGTATTTAAAAGTATCAACGATAGCACATAAAATCCTATTATGAGATTACCTTTAACTTCACTTTGCTGATTAGTGACATTTACAGCCTCTTCGTCACAAACTAGTCCTGCCAGACGCACCATAGTATCTATCATATCTTTGGTAAGAATTTCGTTGAGACCAACTTTGTCTCTGCTTAGAATTCTTACTACTTCAAGGCATAGCGCTTGACATTTGGAAAACGCTGGATTATTAAGTGTTTGAAATATTGCCTGCCATAATTTTCTTCTTTTATCGCCATTAGATAGCTGAGGGAAGTAAAACGTTTGGGAATGCTGAAAGCAATACAAACTATATTACAATTCTACACTAGACAAGTATTATTAATTAATTTCACAATGCTATCATAACACGCAGTCATTAAAATAAACGCTCATGTGTATTGTTAGTCATCCAATATAATCATCATAATACCCTTATCCTGCCTGTGGCAGGGGGATCCGGGTTCTAGCCCTCCACTCCCGTCTATCTCCCACGAGACCTCCTTCCACCCCACACACTGCCATGTGCTTACGGACAACCTGTTCCCACATCTGCTTCGGCCTCCCCTTGCCCGGGTGCTACCGACCACCTGTATTCCTGGGATGGAACTAACGAGCTCCTCTTCCCCTCTTCTCATGACGTGTCCACACCACCTCAACCTATTCTCCCTCATTTCTTCGGCGATGTCCACCACCCCAAGGATACCTCTGATTTACTCATTCCTAATTCTATCAGCTCTCGACACGCCACACATGTACCGCAGCATTCACATCTCGGCTACCTCAGTGGCGTCACCCAGTGCGGTGACACCATGGTGTCACCCACCCCCCTTTCCGGAAAAAAAAGCCGCTTCTTCTGCTTTGGTGTCACCCCATTTCTCATGGTGCGAGTGGTGTCACCCGGTGCGGCCCGCACCCCCCCTAGTGACGCCACTTGGCTACCTGCATTTTACTTACGTGGCTCTTCCTCACTGCCCAACACTGATGCATATAGCATTGCTAGCCTAACCACTGCCTTGTAGAACTTCCCTTTCAACCTGATTGGGATCCTACTATCACACAGGACTCCGCTTGCCTGTCTCCACTTCAGCCACCCCCCCCTTTCATTCTACGGGTCAATGAGTATCTTCTCACTGCTTTGGAACGTTGACCCTAAGCACTTTGCCTCTTGTACCTTCTTCACCAGTTCGCCCCTCGAACGTACGTCACCGTTATTTCCCTGTCCTTCCCAATTGAAAGCTAAATACTCTGTCTTCTTCATGTTTATCTTTAGCCCTCCCTATCCCTTTTCTATCGCTCCTCTAACATCGCTTAGTCCCTTATCTATCTGTTCTCTGCAGTCACTAAGTTTTCCAATATCGTCGGCAAATGCCATGCACTGGGGGCCCATTCTCCTACTCGAGTCAGTAGTTCGTCCATAACCAGGATGAAAAGGTATGGACTAAGTGCTGAACCTTGGTGCACCTATTCACAAAAAAAATTTAAAAAAAACTCATTCAATGGTGCTCAAAATTTTATGTCACCTTCACTTATCCCATAACAACGTCATCACAGTTTTGTACTAACTTTGTATCCGACTTAGCACAAGAAAGCCCCATTGTATAACAAGATTCGTGAAACATTTAAACGGAAACTTGTTTTCGTCCTTTAACACCAAATTCAAACTAAGACCTTTTGTTGTAATCTTCATTTGCAAACAAACAGTAAGGTAATTTTTCAAATGTTAACCAAAATTAATTTCATAAAATATCACGCGGTTGATAAACAAATAAACCATTTTCAGGGGGACTTTACTGATCAGAGTGCTTTCCTGAATATACTTTACATAAATTATGTCCAAAACTCATTACGTATGACGTGACAGACTAAGAAACAAAAGAGAAGCTGTCAATGCAATCTATAAGCTGATCTGCCATCACTTTCATATCTCTTCAGGTCAAAAAAGTGGTGAAATTTTATTAGTAAAGTATTGCTTCTTAAGTGCTAACCGTCAATAACTCACAAACTTCCATTATGGCAATCTTTTAATGCTAATGAGTATAATCTGCAAGAGACACTAGCTCGGTCTAGGGGTTTTTACCACGTCCACCAACGATAAAATGACGTGTTTGCCGCTTTCCACTTCAAATTAAAAACAGGATAGAATTCTTGTGAGTAAACAAGTTGCGGAAATACTGGCGAATAGTTACAGTCAGTATCATTATTCATATTGATGTGCCGATTTCTTTAACCTCATCTGGTACTCAGTTTCCTTGTAGTTTGAGTAACCTGTAGTCTGCCCTACCTACAATAGATGCTTTCAGGAACTGTTTTGTTGAGGCTCTAGCTAGGGTAGATTTTGGTCAGATGTAAATGAAATTATTCGACTCAATCTTCTCACATATAACTGGACCTGCAAATCATGTTTTCCTCTTTCATTAATATCAGCTTTCCTGTCTGTAATTCCTCTTCAAGGTCTTTATTGCACTCTAAGGCCTCTAAGTGTCTATTACAACTGCAGTGTCATCCTGAAAATGTAGGGCTATTGCTTAGTCATGTTTAGTCAAACTCATTTAAAATAGTAAGATGTAATAAATGAAAAAATGAACCATAGAGTACATCCAATATCCTGTATACAGTTCATCATTCTAGAAGACATTAGAAACCGATGCGAAAACCGCAAAACATAACTTCTCATGTTGGATATTTAAGTGAAGATACTGTCTTATACATTACATTAAAATTATAATAAATACATGGGTGTATTTGGGTGCATAATATTTCGAATACCAAAATTCCATTTACCATATGGCATACAGTAGATATCAAACTGCATCATCTTCTCATTTCAATGTAATTCATCATTGAAAATGGGGGGAAAAAGAATTTAATAGTGTTGACAACATAGCTATTATATTTTTATGTTGACAGCAGCAACAACAAGCAAACAGTAATCGTAATACGTTCTTCACTCACCTCCAATGTAAATTCTTTTAAAGATTTTTGAATTTCATCTTCATTGCCGTTCTCTAACACACAAATGACTTTATCAACCATGACTTCTTGAAATAGTCATATAAGACAACAAATAAATAGTCGAAATGTAGGAAGGTCAATTCTAAAAGAACCCGATTAGTAAATGCGGTAAAAGATTATATATATTAAAATTGGTCTAAAGTCAATTACGACACATCTTACGCACTCGAAACCCCCACCCTATAATAATGGAGATTTTATTTACGTATTTTTACTACACCACATGCAATTTCTACCTACACCCCCATTTTGATTTTCCCATTTGGAACTGCCCTTCGTGTTAAATTGTGTTTGCTTCGTACGTTCTCTATGAAGTTATAAATGGTAATGTATATTTCTTTAGATAATATATGTTGTTTTTAATTTAAAATGTACTTGTTGATGACTTAAGTGTGTGTGTCATAGTTTGGTTTCAGAGTATGAAAAGTTAATTTATAAAGCGTTGATTTTTTTTTTGTATCTTGAAAATAAAAAATACTGTATGCCACAACACTGGTAGTAGGTGGTTCCTATAATTAAGCTCCTTATATCGTTACCTTGCAACATTTGATCTGTTCAAAAACACTTTAACAAATCACAATTATATAGCATTCATTGTTTGACATACTGTCAGTTTCATTTGAACTTTTAGACAATAGCAAATTTACTAAGGTAGGTATTTACGTAGTTAAGCAGCTTTGATTATATTGCAATCGAACTTCTATAAGATGGCAATTTAAAGGTTACCCAATTTAAATACCCTATGGATTCAGGCATACCCGGATTCATAACATATAAAAAGACATGTACATTAGTATTTCAGCACTAATTAACATATATTTAACATCCCCACATTTTTCTCCACTTATCTCAGTACAATTTGAACACTCTGAAGCACACTGTTATAGAATAAACGTTTGACATGCAACATGGAATGGTTAATATGTTAAGTTGTATAGTGATACTTGTATTTTCTCAGAATTATTAGCCAAAAGAATGACAAATCAGGGATGAGTTGGATTTGCAGGTCGCAGAGTTTGAAATAGTGAAGTTACCAGGTGAGAAAATTGTTATTGAAATGCAAACTTATAATCGATGACATTATAGACGCTCATTCTAAATACAGTATCCTTTTGCAGACATATTATGACATCTTTTTCTGACGCTAATTGAAGCATATAGTATGACAATGAAAGAAATTACAAGTATTTAGTATTTAAATAATAGTGTCCCTTTACACCGATGACACTAATGCTGTCTTATTAAATCTAATACAATTTATGCCTTTTAAGAGAATCCTTTGAGTGGGCTTTTGAGTCATTATATGGATAGTGATGAGGATGAAGATAATGCAAGTGAGGTTAATAATGTACAGTGCAGTAAGTACATTAAAATGGATTTCAACAATCAACTCAAATGCATATTATACTGATTCTTTCAAATTTGTAGAGTCTGATCAAAATACTAGTCGAGTAGCACCCAGCACCTCAAAAAATATTATAAGTAGTGAAGTTGATGACTTTCTTAAGGTATTTCCTATTTATTAGGATATACTCCTTCGACATTTAAGAACTACAATAATACATCTCCTGTCTTTAATATCTTAGGAAATTAATGCAATATCTTCAAGAATTCAAAATAATGTGAGCCAACGTAATAGTGAGAAAACTTCCCAATTGGGTTGTCCGGAACGTAGTCAAAAAGAGCCAAAGCTAATTACCTCTAGTAGGTTGATGTATTAAATGAGTTGATTTGTGGAAAATAGTTTGCCTAATCATTGACATACTTTTGGACATCAGGTACCGGTCTTCTGTGGCAGGAGTGTTATGACCAAGAATCTGGTTATGTCTATTACTGGAATGTCAAGTCCAATGAAGTAACATGGGAATGCCCACAAGAGTTGAAACTTCATGAAAAACCAGTATCTCAGCAACAGAAAACAAATTTAAATGTAGAAACTACACAGTGTCCAACAAGTAGTCTGATAACTAGTAAGAAAGTAGAGAATTTACCATCTGCTACCGGGACTGTAAGGCCACTTGAGTCGAACATCAATGGGTAAGTTGTGATGTATGGGGATGCATGGCTTACACAAGATATGTCCAATATTTTAGCAGTCAATTAATTAACTGGCAGTTTCTGTTTACTGCCACATATTAGTTTAATAGTTACATGATGAAATTCTTATTTTTTTCTTCAGCAAAATAATACCAATTACAAGTTACAGTGATGATTCATCTGGAGAAGATGTTTCTGAGATGGGAGAATGCACTGTTATTAAGACTAAGTTTCGTGATAAGCCTATTCAGACAACAGTGAACAGCACAATACCAAATGTTCAAGAAGAATTGCCTGTGAAAAATGAATCAGATTTAAAAATGTTAAATTGCTCGTCAAATGAGCAGGACAGCAATGCATCACCTTCTCTTATGTGGGTTATGTCTTTCAATTGACATGCTAATAACAGTTAGTTGCGATTATCATTTAAACAGTTTTGAACTGATATTTTTTACTTTGTCAGTGTTGCTCCTGAGAGGAAATTAAATGAATTGAAGGACAGTGACGGAGAAGCTAAATTACAACGTCAGCAGTCAGATTGCACAATTGAACGAGTCGGTGGATTTTACAATATTTTCTTTAACTGTATCATGAAAATATAGACTTCTGATTGAATGATGAAATTTATGAATCTATTCTTTGGAAAAGGATGCTGTCCAAACGAACTCACTGGCACTGCATACCACCATTAGTAGTGATTCAAACCAGTGGGTTTTGAGTGGTAATGCTGACCTACACAGAACTGACGACGCTACTGAAGACTTACCAGAACCCGATTCAACTACAGCTAGGCATGTAAATGCCTTGAAACCCCATGAGAAATCTGTATCTTCTAAATTTCGCAGCAGCGAGGAGAGACGCTATGATGGTTCACCATCATCCGTAAGAAAATTGTAGAAAAATTTGGAAACTTTGTGATGATCCTGTTTCATTCTAAAGTGAATGTGTTAAATATTTTCTTGGCAAGGTTAATGCAGACAATGAAGTCCAACCTATCCTTACAGTTATTAACAACAACAACAGTGAGGATGACGATTGCAAAAAGCTGAACAAAACACTGTTAGTGGGACGTCACGCTTTCAATCTTCAATATAATCCTGATAATACTGGAGATAACCGGCCTTTTAGACCAGGCGTCGGATTTAATGATGATTGTATGCTGACTACCAATGATGTTAGCAGTGGCAAGAATAGGACTAAGAAATATAATCATGGCAGTCGTGCTAAAACAGCACCGATATCCTTTATCAAAGCAGAGACTTTAGATTTTACTGAAGAGAATAGACAAGGCATTCTGGAGAATGAAGAAAAAAACACTCATCCAAAGGATACCGACTTTAGTTTTGATGATATTGATGATATAGAGCGAGAATTAGATAGGGCCTTAGAAAGAAAAATGGTATGAACTATAAGCGAAATTGTTTTGAGAGATTTAAAAGGTAACTGTTTTTATAAAACTTTATCTCTTTCCAGAATCCCAGTGAAGATCCTAACAAAGAAAATGTAAATATTAGTAAAATACCACTTGATTCCCAAAAACGGCAAGCATATTTAGAGTCTGAAAAACAAGATAATAATCATACCAAACGGTTAAAATCGTCAGCTACGGATCTGATAGGTTTAATTTTGAAAATTTAATTGCAAATTTAGCAGTATTGGTACCACGTTAATTCATCCTAATCTTTTCTCTGAATTTTATCTAGAAATTGAAATTTCTCATCGTCATAACAAGAATAGTGATGTACCCACAATTGACACGCATGAGGTGGCCAAAATTATTTTTTTTCTTATTATAAATTGAATAATATTTTGATACATATCAATATTCAGATTCTTTCTTTCTTTCTTTAAAACATTTTTATCTTTTTCTTAAAGGATGTAGAAAACTTAGCATCTACAATTCTTAATAAATTTAATCATTCTGGGATTATAATTCCTGCATTATCACAACTGCAAAGGCTCTTACTTGAAACTCGGGTATTAATTTGAATATATTTAATTTGTAATCTTCTTTTTTTTTATGTTGCAATCTAATTGACTAGGTTTTATTTAACAGACTAGATTGCAGGATTGGAAACAAGGATGTTTATCCCAAGATTATTTTCTTCAACATTTAAAGACAGCTGATGTTGCGCTGTCGTCATCACATCAATCTGTTTCTGCTCATCACAGTTGGACTTGTCATTCGGATAGGTTCGTTTTCGTCACTGCTTTTCTTATATTGAATTTTCTAGATATCATATTGTTGCATGTCTTCTCAGTTTGGCTAACTGTTCGTTTCCTGGAGATTTTACTGATACATTTAATTAGGCGTCATTTCTCGACGTTATTTCTTAAATTGAAATCTAGGCTTTTTTATATTATAATAATATATTTAAATAATACAAATACTATTGAAACGATTTTACCTAATTATTGAGTACAGAGGTGTGGACATTCGAGAGTATACTTTAAACGTTATTCTCTTGATTGTCAGTTTGAGTGTGTTTTTCAAAGTTGGAATGTCTGGAACTTTAAAAAAATTGATTTTCAAAGTTTTAATTTCTACGACATACTATAATGATTGCTGAATCGTATGTCTCTTATAGTTACGGTAAGTATAAAATCGTTCTCGCATTTAAACTTTCCTTAGGATGGAGAACAACACAGTGTAGGACTTTTAAGTCTTTCTCACAAAACCAAAAGTTCGAGAAGCTCCACAAAAACAACCTCAGTATAATATTTAAATGCGAACTCTGAATAAGGCTGTTGGGTACTCACTTTGGTGAGCAGCCTTCCTTGTTACTTACTATAAGGTTAACTATTGCACTATAAGCGATTTCGCGAGGATCAGGGGAGGGTTGGGTAGTGGTGGCAGGTGGTGAACTTTGATTTACAGCAAAACTTACCATCTCCGGACGTCAATTTAAGCCGAACTTAGAAATAAAAACAAAAGGACTGCAACAGATGAAGATAAGGAATTAATATCTGTATGGTAAGATTTGAATTATCGAATGATTATATACTCATTTTTATTATTACTTACCTCTTTTTTGCTGTAGTGTCATTTTAAAACTTGTGTTTTTATATATTTGTGTGGTGCTTGACTAAAGTTTCAGTTGTAATTTTCCTAGTTACATGATCATACTTGTCTTACAAAGTGCATGATATAATTGCTGTGCAATACATATAATATTACATAAAAATAACCCAAAAAATTTTTCGTTTTAAAAAAATCAAGTTTGAAATTTCTTTCTTTAAAAAAGATCGTAATGTCTAATATACTAAATGTACTTTGTAAGCAAGTCCATGCAATTTTGATATATCCTTTCATTTTTTTATATTGTTTTAGTATATTTTTCATGTTTAAAAGTTTATTATTTCAGGTCATGCACTGAAATATTTCTGGTCACCACAGCGATCAAAATTCTTTACCTTGGTGTTAGCAAAACTACCAAATTGTTTTATATATATACATACTGCCTTAAGTGTTACTGAGTGTGATTTGCACTAATTTTGTTTTTTATTTTACGATAAATATTTCCTCTCTGTCTCTTCTATTATATAAAATTACAAACCTTCATATCATGTTGAGGGGTTGTCGACAACGTAGCCCTTCCTTTCCTGTTGAGAAAAATAGCTGTAGAAGGCGATGATGTTTCAGGTGAACGTCTTTTTTGTTTTCTTGTTCTACTTGACGTGTGTAGGTGCGAAAAAGTCTCCTGTTCCATCACGACTGCCGCCACCACTACCATCACCACCACAACAGACACAACTCAACAGGTGTGTCCAAGTGCCTCAAATCAGCCGTTGGAGTCGGCGGTGTCAGACAATCACCCTATTACTGCCACTTCAGAGAATCCTGTCTTGAATTCTTCATCGTTAGTGTCTTCATCTACAAGCAGTGAGTAACTTTGGTGATTACGCTTAAAGATATTGATGGGTGCTGTAACAGCACCTTGAATATGTTATTTTTTTTTGTGTATAGAAATCAAAGTTGTGGAAGTTGCTACCTGTACTTCTTCAGCGGTTGGTGATGATGGTGTTGTATTTCCTCCTCTACCGCCAACTTCACCACCCAATTCACCTCCACCGCCGCCACCACCTTTGCCATCTCCTCCACTGCCAATGTCTCCGCCACCAGAAAGTCCTCCACCACCGCCACCA
>JAAFCE010001036.1:7372426-7389216 GCA_013389805.1 Trigoniulus corallinus
CACTGCCAATGTCTCCGCCACCAGAAAGTCCTCCACCACCGCCACCAGACAGCACTGAAACTTGTGAAGGTGAGGATGTTGCACCACCATTTGTTATTTCTGGTAATATCAATTCAGACTGGAAATGAAAATTGTATTTTGATAATATCTGCTGTCATCACTGACATTTGTATTTTAGATCCTTCTTCATGCTCTAGTATGCCTATTCAGCTTGGCTCTTCAGTTGGTTCGCCTCATTCAACTTATTTCTCTACACCACTGGCATATTCTGTAAATGCTCCTATGTCGGCAGAGGCGATGGAATCTGAGTTAGATTCTTTTTATTCAAATCTTGAAACTAGTGACCCTGTATCCAGTAAGGTGCCTTCCGTGCCACCGAAAATAATTGTGCCCAATGTCGTGCCGATGCCTGAACAGCCGCAAACGGTTTGTCAGACACAGCCACAAGTGAATACTGCAGAAAAATACAGTTCATCATCCCCTGTACATCAACCTGTAACAGGGACACAAGGAAAACGAAAGATTAAAAAGGTGACAGACATCTTACTAAGAGTTTTATTAAGTTATTGTAATAAAATTTGGTAATCTGTGATTTCTTTCTTTCTCAGACAAAAATTGCTTCTGGTCTAGTTCTGAAGAAGAAAAATATGCCGTCTCTGGTGCAGAAGTGGCAAAGAATTCAACAAGAACAACTTGCAGCTGAGAATGAAGCAGTTACCCCATCCACTTCAAGATCCTCAGATGATAATACTTTGTATAAATCTTAAATAAATACTGAATCTGGTATTGTAATGTATTATAAATTTAAAAGATTATTGATTTAAAATGTAATGAAAACCGAAGTTTCATTTCACGGATAATAATTATGCTCTGAAAATGGATACGAAATTCAGCTATTTGGCGCACAAAAACTGGAGCAGCTCATGGTTGAGCTGTGAAGAGGTCTTTACCACGAACGCAGCAGCTCACTCCTGCCTTCGAGGACTAATAGGTGCTTTCTTTTCGGTAATTCTTTTAAGGTCCATTCGTCCTCGAGTGAAAAGCCAGGCTTGTGATCTTGAGTGGGGTTTTGTATTACATCATCACGGGTCGCTAAATGGCCTTAAGGACAAACATATGCTTACCATGTCAGGTCTACGGGCTCTCCACCGTTGCAAGCTTCACACTAAGGATGCTTTAACTCGAATTCTTGGTTCCAGGTTCGACCCTGACTGAAAAAGGTTGTACGTGGTCTCCTGCTGTACGTGGTTCTCGTATAACATGTTTTGGTGGAGATTCATTACATGAGAGATGTTAAGGTGCATTTAATATCAAGTCTGCAGGCCAAAGATTTCACAGAGTTGATTGATAAGTGTGTAAAGCAAATTACTGAATAGTGAGTTAACCAGTTGGTCAAGATTGTAAAATATTCATTTCCGACTAGAATGACTCCAGCAGTTATTTTTTCAAACTGAAGTCGTTTTTCAGGCCGACTCGGTAGATCAAGGCTCGATTCAATGTACACACAGTTAGCTATTTCCTCCTTAAGGAGAAGTATACCTAAAAGGTGTCCTTTTGATCAACATAAAAGTAAAAACTATGGCCCAGTGTGGGTGTTTGTGTTTGCATGAACACCCAAATCTTAGTTATATTTCTAATTCTAAATGAATACACTACAAGCAGCCCTGTTAGACCAAATTGGCTGTGGGGACAATAACTCATTCCTAAGTATTAAATCATTGAAAACCCCAAGGAACCTAAAGTATAGCATCAGATTTTTTTGTTTTGTTGGTGTTTTAGGGCCCTTTAACTACAAGGGTCCGTTAACTACAGCCCCGTCCACTGCATAGTTCTAATGCAAAGACTGCACCGACATTACGCTGATGCGACGATTTTTTTTTGGTATTAGCTAGGGTAACCAGAAGTCCCGATTTCAGACCATGTCCCGCCGTCACTGTCTTGTCCCACTTTGTCGGCAACTTCTCAGAAGCATTCACTCGTCAATGAAATACGTGTATAGAGCACCCACCCACACACCACCCATGTTAGTACTAGCTGAGGTTGCGTTGCTTAACTTCAGTGATCGGACGAGAACTGGTGTGTCCAACGCAATAAGCCGCTCCCTCTCACAAAGCTCTCCACGTTATCCTCCCTAAAAGCATTCCATTGCCGAATGGCTTTTGGGAAAAACATCAGTAATACGAGTCTGTCCATGCCCTGATCTCCTTCAATTTAAATGGATGATCATTTCTCCCCCTATATTCTGCCAGAGTTCCATAGACCACACCCAGGGCTCTATACCACAAAGTTCTGAAGAAGAATATCATTATCAAAAGACAAAATCTACTTCTAGAAATGCAATCAAAATTCAGAATGACATTCTTATATTTTGAGATTACTTTTCTCTACAATAATAAAAACATAATAATAAATTAAACTATCATTTACAATGTTATGGATATGGAAAAAAAGTTAATTTATCAGCAGTACACGTTAAACAGATAAAACTGAACATGGATGTGGGTAAAATGATTAACATATAAAGCAGGGTCGTCGTCATAACATTAATAAATGTCAACATCAGAAATATAATTTTTTGTTTAGAAAACAAAAAAAAACGCCTAATACGTTTAAAAACCACTAGTGGCAGTTAATAATAACAACAGCACAACTTTTTTTTTGCAAAACGAAAATTAACGAGAAAAAAAATGAAAAGATAAATCATTAAAGGTGAAAAGATATCACAGTATTTTAGGCTGGACGACATTGCAAACACCAACATGAGATAACAATGACGTTATTTCAATGGATTTTTGTTTAATAACACAAATTCTGAAGAAGGAAATTAGTTTTAACAAATCCATTCAACAAACGTCATTGTTGATTGTCTCGATGTCACAGAGATCGTTGTTGAAGCATAATCGTTTTACCAGCCATAAAAATTAATCATATTTAAACCTTACAGAGAAATAAGTGTTGCGTTTTATCAAAAGAACAAAAAAAATTGAAATTTTTAGATATGTTACGTTATTAAGAAAAGAAATTCAGTACTTAATTCAGCTGATATGATGGTACCAAGCTCAACTTCTCCAATAATCCAAACATGCACAAAGCAACAAACACCAAAAAGTCAACAACAACAATTAAAAATTGAAATAGCATTTCTTTTTCAAAGACGAAATAAGCTAAAATAAATTTTAACAACAAATATTTAAATTTCACTTATTTTAAATGGAAAATTTCCCAACAGATTAATATCAATACCAAATTGTTGATTTTTAAAGGATTTTTTTGAACCAGTTGCATATACAGTGTATATATAATACACACACCTGTATAGTGTCAGAAGGATGGTGCTAAATTATCTCCAATCTACTTCAAAATAATCAAATATACAAATATCTGAATTTCGTTTCCGTCACTTAACACCAATAAGAAAAACAGACTTTAAATGAACCAGGAGTAAATAGAGAAACTTACTGTTTGTGACCTGTCAACACTATTTTTAAGCGTTTGGTTTAATTTTGCAAAATTAAAGCTTCAACAGATAGTCTTTAATGAGATTTGTTACATTTCTTAAGCGAAAAAAGTACAATAAATACTTACAATTGGTACACCATCCTTTTGATACAGTTTAAAACGTATAAAACAGAAGACAACGTTTTCATCCAAATCCTGAGGAACGACAAAAATGGAAACAACAACAAAACATTTTCTAGAAATATGGAGCAATTATCATTATTTAATTATCACCAAGAAGATGAAGGCTAGGATGCAAAAAAAAAACCACAATGATAAAAACTTCAAGTCACAACAACTACATCATCCACACACATACATACACACAACATCCACACACAAAAAATGTGAATACAAAATATTTGTTGATGAATAATACGATTAATTTTATAATACATTTTTACAAGTGCTCACCACTTTACACAAATTTACTGCAAACAAGCTTGAATTTTTTCTACCCATTCTTGAGCAGCAGTTGCATCAATTGCTAAGAAATTGTACGTTCTCTTGGTAGTTTTTAACTAAAAATTACAAGAATTTATCATCTTAAACAACTTACATTATTGAAATTTCATTTTTCACTCCCCTCTCTCATTCTCACGTTTTCTCCATTAACTTCTCATAAGATACTCACATCAAAGAACCCTTTTTCATCAGCACGTTTTGGGGCACCTTGAGACCAAGAGGTTTGCCCGACAGACATGACCTCAGCAAGATCGATGAATCCTTTACAATGAGAATCTTCCAAAGCATCATAATACCTCATCTATGATAATAAAAAAACATTGTAAATATGAATTTTTATTGACATTTCTTTGAAACGAGCGATAACTACAAAAGACCCTCAAAGAAATATTGAAAGATTTGCCTGATGTTTAATTGAGTCCAAAACAAACCATCGCTGCTTCCAACCTTTAAGTAGTGCACCTCTCTTAAATAAATAGCCTTCATGTGTGCGATGTTCAGCCACATTGGAAGAAAACTGATCATAATACTGACTAGTGGACTGAATGGTACTAACACCTTCAATAATGTAGAAGAGCAGATAAATAAATGATACAAAATGAAAGACACGGCTACACTTTCCCGTTTACCCGGTTGTTCTATTTTGCACTTTTCATTGACGAAAACAGGTGTTTTTACGATAAAACATTATTTTCAGGGCAGATAGAAATTTTTCAGATTTTTTTCTGTGCCTAGAAAAGCGAGATTCGTACAAACGGGATATTCCTGGTTACACGAGATCATTCACAGAATCGATATGTATCTTGTTCGCGAGGAGGCCGGAGGACCGAGAGTAGAGATCATTGTAAAGGTACTTTACCAAAGATAATTCATTGCATGCATCTTTCACCTCAATGCATCTGCCCAATGGAAAGTGTAAAATAGAACAACCGGGTAAAAGGTAAAGAGTATCCAAAGACACAAATAAGATTAAAAAAAATTATTGAACACCATATGAAGACGTACTTGAAGCTACCGATGCCGAATCGCTACCTGTAGATTTCGCTAATGTTACTGCAGCTTGGCCATTATCAATTACAGACTTATATTTTGTGCAATTCTTTGGCACAGACTCCATACATTTCTCGTGACAGTCGTAGCCACAATCCATGCATCTCATGCCTGAAATTGGAAAATTAATGTCATAAATTAGGTATTGGCATGATATCAACGAAAAATGAAACTAATTATGATGACATAATATCTAATAAATACCAGTTGGTATAAGACCCCACAAAACGTGTGAACAATAACCACAATTGGTAGGTCTTGCATACGTATATTTTTCAAATCGATGCATATGTGAGTACATCTGAACGGTTTCACCAACCATTTTTCCTTTTACTAAAATTTCAACTGTGGATCGCTTATGAATAGAGCGACCATGAGAACGAATCAACTGGGTAGTGAGTGACGCTTGACGCTATCAAATAAAAAAACGTTTTAAAGTAATTCTTGTATCACAGCTCTCATTAAAAGACTAAGGAATTTTGTATACATACTGTTAATGAGTCAACATTTGGAAGCTCCAATTTATCCCAAAGAACTTTCCACTTCTGAGGTAAGTGACCCAGCTCCGATTCTAAATGATGAATATCCTAATCAAAATAATAAAAAAAAGTTATTAGTAATAATTTATTGGAATGAATGTACTAAATGGAAGGACGGTAGAGGAAATATAACCTTTAAAAGGCAAGTAAATGCATCTGGGATTGAAGAAGAAACATTATCATAGCAACTATTGATGATACGCCGGTTCGAACTGCTCAGAGATGTTTCATGGATGTCAGCATCAAGGTTACTAGTGGCAAGCTCTAGATCATATGATGGACCACAGGAAAGGTTTTCCGACACATAATAATCCCATATCTTCAAATTGGATATGTTTGAATATGGCCGCAAAACCTAAAATCCAAAATGTGCAACATGACTGGACAGACAAAACACTAATTTTTATATGCCATAATGAAAAATTACCATATTTTCTTGATCAGGACAGTAAAGAAAATTGAAAAAGATAGGAGATTTCGAATTATATTTGTCAATATAATCCCAAAGTGACTGCCCAATTTTATTATACGCTCCTAATTCATCATCACTGTCTTTAAAATAAAACAAATAGAAATGTTGACAAATAGCAACTCATTTAAATCACATTAAAAAGAGAAGCTGAATATTCTCTCACAAGTATCAAGTGTTCGATGTTTAGCAATCCTTTCTTCCACAAGCCAACCAGCTTCCATCCTTTCAAATTCACTATCAAGCATAAAAGTGCGAAATCGGCAAGACACATAATGATACGCTAAAAATTTGAGGAAGTATTGATTGAACTCGAACGATAATGGAAATTGACGGCAGATCTAAAAAACAAAAACGCAGGTTATAAAAGTAGTATTTTTTTGCAATGAACATGTACTAATCACAGGATGAAATTACTTGGTGAACGGCATCTAGAAACTGAAGAAATACGGGAGCAAATCCACTCCCTTGAGTAGAAGCCGCTTGATTTCCACGGTGAGTAAATCTGTGTCCAAACCCAAGCCACTCTTTTTCAATTAACGTCTTGAATCCTTCCATAGTGCGGTAATATGGGTCTAAACATATTTGCGCAACTGATACAATCTGAGTGGTGATATCCCATCCATCTTCTAAACATACAATAACGGAAGAACCCTGAACATCCATTAGATCGACTGCTGCACCAGAAATTTGTAAAACAGTTTGCAACTGATAAGAAGAAACAAAAATTAGAGTTCCATCACGAAAAAATTTCAAATGAAACATGTTTAAAATTACAACCTGATTCAGCCACTCCGAACTTTCGACTGCTTTAAGGAAACCTTGTTCAGCATCAGATGGTGAACTAGGCACACAAGCACGCATTAATTTCTTAAAGCTGGCCTTTATATGTCTCACATCATGAAAGTCCATGGGAATAAAATCGCACATCGGATATGAATCTGGCCTTATCCCCTAGATAATGAAAGAACTTATACACTTAATTTATTACCTTCCTACTATACTAACAGCTCATAAACCCTCATTACTTTGATTTGAGTTTTCTCTCCAAAGACATAAACAGCTGCCTTGCGGAAACTATGTACAGCTCCATCTACTCCAGAGTCGGTATCTGACAACCTTGCACTTCCCCTGAGGACAGAGTCAGAGCCAATACTAGAGCTTGAACCACCTCTGTCTTTCAGACTTCCCCAGCGTGAAAATTCTTGAAGAATCAAAGTGAAGGACATGATATAACGGAGCTGGAGCATAATAAATAAAGTAGAGATGATAATCGAAAGCTTACGTTTCGATGTCTTTCCACCACTGGTTCTAAGAGTATTGACAGCTTTAGAAAATGGATTGCTGCGCCGACTGGACTCTGGTGTGAGGGTAGCAAATCCCTCGTTCCCCGCTCCAGCAGCCAGTACTAAAGAATTGATGCTCAAAGAAGAATCGTTCATCGACGACCATGCAGACTGACGTATATTATACTTTGGAGTGCTTTGTGCTATTGCTGCAATAAACTTTTCCTGCTCCAACGAGGCTGAAGTCTCACTTACAGTGGCTGAATTGCAAACGAAGATTTCCGTTTGATAATTAAATTCATAAATTCACATTTTCACCATTTCTGGGAGTAAGTCGTACCAGAAGACGCTGGGTGGCCCTTCAACATTCCGATGACCCCTTTACTGTTAAATGAACCGCCTCTCAATAACAAAGATTTCGTACGTGGATGTCTCCATGTGATGACAGGAAACCTAACAACGAATCAATTATCGTTAAAATCAAACAATGAAATCTAGGGCTTATGTAAAGACAGATACCTATTATGGCGATGACATCTGCACAACCGTCGTATACTCTCATCCGACACATTCTGTGGGACTGCCACGAGAGCGGGATAACTAATTTTGAAACAGATTAATAAATTAAAAAAACTCATAAAGCTTCAAACGAACTTGCAAAAAAGACTATCAACTACCTTAAACAAACACTGTATGAAGAATTCACTGTGGTGATACGAAATGGCTCTAATTTATTACGTTGACTACTGTTATTTGAATTTCCTAACCCCAGTCGTTGGTAATCTCTACAATAACTACTTTCTGTCATCTTTTCCAATGTTTTTGAATCAGTTTGTACAACAATCAATGGTGGTTGTTGTGGCAATTCTGTGTCATCACCTAAAAAAATATTTATAACCTAAAGTTTACATTCGACATCCCACTATCCGCGCAAATTAGACGCGTCGCACCCCAAAAAATGTGAATGGATTAGTAACAACACCCTTCCATAGTTTTCAATCAACATTTAGGATCTCAGAGAAATATAATTGTAATAAACATAAATCATTTAAAATACCTTTGGTCTCATCTAATTTTCAGGTGTTCCGCAATGAAAAGATAAAAATCATTAGTATTATGCAAAAAAAATTTTAAATGTACCTAGATACATAGAGAGAAGGAGAAGCCCAAAAGTATTTTTAATTTAGTTCAACTAACAGCCCAATTACTGAGATAATGACCAGAACTCTAAAGATAGGGCGGTAAATACCGTAAAATCTCACCTAAAATATAGTCTGCATTAGCGATGGATAAGGTTCATATATAGTCCTAACTTTAAAATTCCTACTTTAGCCAGTGGCGTAAGTTGTAGGGGCAATGGGGTCAAATGAACTTGAACATGGAATGTCTGATTGCTCTGACGATGAAATTGAAATGTGAAAGAATTTTAAATAGCAATATCATATAAATAAGAACGTACTGTGTAGTCGTGTTGTTCAGTGTAATAAAATGTTCAGAATATGAGGAGCAGTTTTCATTGAGAACCCTTGGTTTCATTTATAGTCCGCACTAGATGAACCTATGTTTTGCGTATAGTCTGCGGACTCTAGGTGAGATCTTACGGTAACCGACAGAGGAGTGCCATAGGAGTTAGTCCCGTTTCATACACCATAAACATGCCTCCTCCAGTCTTCACGTACAGTTTGCAACCTTTGGACTAACCCTAAGGTCACAGCAGGGAAGCTGTCATATCCACTTACTTGAGCCATCGTCTTCAAAAAATGACATTGGTCGCCCTAAGTGTGATATATCTGGACCCAAATTTTGAACTGTTGATAATGCCCTTCCTGGTCCTGGGGTTGTCATGCTTTTTGACTGTATCGCAGTTAATGAGTATTTGTGCTTACGAGACTCTGGCTTCTGCTTAAATCCAGCTTTTGCAGCAGTTTTGAACAAGGTTTTTTTCGCGAATTGCCTAGAAGAAATGACAAATTAAGAGTATGAAGGTAGTAAAGAGAATAAGACTTTTTCAAACCAACCTAAGAGTAGCATTCTTTTCTTTTTGCTTTTCTAGAGGAGCGTGAGGTGAAGAATCTTGTCCAGCAAAAGCAAAGAGGTTAAAAATAGTGGTAGGATTCCGAACACGATTAATGAATTTTCGAAAGGATTCAATACTGTCAGATGTAACTTCTTCATCAAACCCCACTTTAATAAGCTAAAATAAACATAGGTTACGAATTTAAATCACATGTAATAATTTTAAAAAATGGATGATGATAAATGTATTATATAAAATTACTTGGAATGTGTTCGAACGCAATTGAAGACCCTCTTGAAGATACTGATCAAGATGCGTCAAAAATTGGCTACTAATTCGCTTTTCTTTGGTTAGTGATGCTACTGGGAAGCATCGGATAACCTGAAGTTCACTTGCTTAAAACATAAGACGTGATATTGTTAGATCATTTCACTTACACAATAAGACGAAAAAAGAGAACGTACCAAAAGAATCACAAGGGGTTCCTTTGAAAATTAATCTATAATTAGTGAGAAAAATAGCCCCTTCAGCAGGCAAGAACGCCGGACCACCAAAAGGGCCTCCTAAACCTTCTTCACGTCCGTCAGGCAGGAGATATACTCGTAAGCCCTCTAAAATTAATTCCTCTCCAGGTAATAACACTGGACTTAATATTTTTGGCTAGAGAAGAAAGAATGAAAATTATATTTGCAATTTCAAACGTTATGATAATTATGGCTCTTTCATTTATTTTCACAGTACACACCTTCTGAATTGGAGGTAGACGTTTACTTTCTCTGCTAACAGCTTCTAAAGTTTCAATATGCATTGCAACTACACCTAGAAAAAACATAAAATTTCAATAGATAACCTTTTTTAAATTAGGAATGAAATAGTTGTAAAGCATATCAATGGAAATACCGGGAATCATTTGATGTAATGCTTTAATATGATCATCTGTAACACCACTTTCAGTGCAAACCTTATCCACAAAACGTGACACAAATCTGATTACATTTGTGCCAACTTCAGATGTATCCTCTTCAAATCCACTTTCAGCATCTAGACTGTCACTTTCAGCAACACTTAAAAAACAATGATAGCAAGACTGAATTGGCATTCACTTAGCAACAGTGAATTCAAACAATGTGATGTTTAGTATTAACATCTGTATAAAACAGAATACAGTTCTAAAAATTCTTACCTATTTGTGATATTACTGTTACTATTGCTTTCACCTTCAAGACTAGCTGATCTTGTTAAGTGATTACTTGAATCTAGTGGCACTCTCAAATAAACAATTCTGTTGGCAAAATGAATGGCTTGACTATAGACAGTAGATTCTTCATTAGCAACCATTTCTTCCTGCTTCGTTTTAGGTATACTAGGCCATGTTCGCATTTGTTCCGCTGCTATTTCTAATGCATTTTGTTCCTGAGGTCTTAAGTAAACTGTAGATTTCCTTGACGAGTACTCTGTACTGGCAGACCATCGATCTTTATTCCATGAGATTATCAGCTCCTTGCCCTAAACCAAACAGCAATCAATACATTTAGATGCAAAAGATGTAACGCCATAATGATAAATGTATTGTATATTAGACTAAAGCATTACTTCTCTAGAACTTATGGAGTTAATAGCAGATTCCCTGCTTAACCCAGTTGGTCTTAAACCATCTGATCGAGTAGTATAGAGTGCTTTAATATCTTTTTGCACATCTTGATAAAAAGCAGCTTCCCAAAATTGCAAATTGTTCCAAACAGGATGATCTTGGATACAAGTATATGCGAACTGTATAACTCCAGTGCACAGTTTCTGTAAAATTATAAACATCATCAAAAAGTGTTCAATGGGCCTTTGGAAAAAGAATAAAAAGCATCATGCTTAATTCACAAGTTTTTCTAAACGATCCCTTACCCTACAAAATGCTGTGGATAAAGGCAATAATGCTGCAGCAACACCATACTCATCCATGTGAGAATCATCCTTAATGAGTAAACGTGTTATTTAGGACACAACAAAACAATATTAAAAGATATCTTCAAATTCAGATCTTATCAATAACTACAATAACCTGCAAAGCTGAATTCATAAGTCTAACAACTAAGTCAAACTGCTGATGTTCTAACATAGCTTTGTTGCCCACGACATGTTGGCATAATTCCTGGCAAAGAGCTAGCCGTGCAACTTTACTTTTAAGTGCTCGAAGTACAGCAGGAAAAGACTGTCAAAGAATAAAAATTTCCAATAATCCACTTTTCCCCTAACCTGCTATAAGATGATCAAAGAACGCTTAAAAATACCTTCCTGGCATCCAATATTTTTCCATCAAAAATACAGTTAACACAATTTCGGAGCACTTCTAAGCGTCTTGCACTGTTATTAACAGAATGCCGATTATTCTCAACACTAGAAATAGGGGGCCCTAAAGGAACAATTCTAGGCTGCTGTGGTCGTAGAGACTGCAACCTAAATCACGTACACAGAAGAAAAAAAATTCAGACACATTTAAAATTCATATCATATTATTAAAAATTATAGTGTACCTAGCTTTCAAGTTATTAGTTGCAAGACCATCAGCAATTATATCGTTAACAAGGTTGGGATCTACTTTAGCAAACGGTGGCAGATGTATTCTTGTAAATGCACCCTCAGTAGGTTTAGGAATCTTTTGAACGTAGGGCTGTGGATTGGGATTTTCCTAATTGGCAAAAAAAAATCAAAACTAATAAGAGAGCTTGATATTAAAACTCATTTCTTTTAAAGCGAATCAAGACGAACGCAACGAACGAACATGATTGAAAAGCTGCTGAGCTAACTCTGTGATGTTGTGCATCATCATGCTGTTCCCATTTTGATGCTTGTTATTATCTTGCATGCTTGCATATAACTACAGAAGGTACAAGATTATGGATGACAATAATGTAAAGCGAAAATAAGAAAGGGGGGGAAAAGCATTACCTCATCGAATATATCACAGACTCTATAAGGCGGACCTCTTTCTGCTACAAACGTATTAAAAAACATACAATCCAGAACTTTGGTCATGAATGAGTCCTCCATCAAGTTCCGTTGCCCTAAAAATGCAGCCTAAGAAAAATATTATTCATAAACAATCGCACATTACAAGTGTAACGAAAACGTCATTGTCACCACCTTATACCTTATGAAATGAAATGAATGGCTTAGGGTGAATCCTAATTACTGTTAAACATGAGCGATACCCAAGTAACAACTGAGCAAATAAATGCAAGAAAATGGCACGAATTTCCTTATCCTGAAAATAGTTGACAACAGTAAAATCACATTATTGGTTCATTAGATTCGTCATCAGACATGAAAATGTAACAATCATCTCACCAAAACAACCTGAGGAGACATAACCGAACTGCTTGGTGGGAAGGCATTATCAGCTATTATCAGTTCAGGATGTAAAACCTTTCAAAAGAGATTCTGAAATTTACTTTTAATCAAAGATATTCTTTTGTTGGCGAATGTGATAATATTAGCTAAAGTCAATTTACCGTTGAAACCGAGTTATGAACAAATGAGTAATAAGGCTCAGGCAGCATTGCAAGATTAATGCATTCTGGCACAAATATGCTGCCACCGTCCAAATCTACAACAATAACATCCATCTAAATAAAAGAAGCACACCATACTGGTGAGTGAGTAAACGTGATGCTGAAAGCCTTTAATGCTTCATTTCAATAAAGATGTTACCCATGAAGCATACCAAGTCTCTAATTTCATTCTTGAGAGATGAATGTATTCCCATAATAAAAGGTGTTGGCGTGCTCAGAAATTCGATGAGGGATGAGGGTAACAAAGGAATGTATACATGACTAAAAGCAAAACGAAAATTCGCATTAAAACGCGACATCGACTGAAACCAACGCCTGTAAGTTACACGTTTGATCTGAATCACAAAACTCTCAAAATGATTTCACCTGTATTTCATAGGGTACAGCAAGGAAATAATGGCGTGGCAAGATTCTGTAAGACGGTTGTAACTGCAAGAGTGGAAAACTATCTTTTGTTCAGTAAGTACAGCACAGTATACGCTGAGGACATTGTGTATGCCCAACTGTTCAAACAACGTAGCCACTACTGAATGGGTAACTGGAAGATTGCCACTAAGTGGTGGCTGGAGAGCTTGACGATCGCCTGCTCCAATAGAAAATCGAACCTGAGGACCGCCTAGAAGTTTGTAGAAAATCATATGATATAAAACGCTCTAATACCAATAATTCTCTCAAGTATCTTTCGTCTTCTTACCGGGAGGAGGAACTTGAACACATCCTAATATATTCCCTATTAAAGTTTCCATAGAAATGGGCATACTTTCTATATACACGGTATAAATGATACCCAGGCAATTCTGCAATAAAATTAAATAAAGAGTAAGTTACTTTATCCCCAACATAACAAAATAAAAATAAAATTACAATGTGAAAGAAATACAAAAAGTAAGTACCCGAAACGTTTCAAAGTAATTTAAACGCGACACCAAAACCAGGCACTTTGGAGCATACATAATCGAGTGATGAGTATGGGTACTAATAAGGGGCGTATTGTTTGGAAGATGGGGATGGTGAATGTCCATGTCATCAAGATCCTCGTCATCTGCAGGCTTCGTTGGCATTATAGCCTCTGTCTCACTGAAAGACAGACAGGCACAGTAATGCCTGTTAGCATCTATATCGGTTAAGACAGAAACAAAAAATTTTGGTTCCTGATGAATTTTAGATAGGCTCCATCCAAGTGGTTGACAAAACTGTAATGAATTTATTCTATTAGGCAAACAAGTGCTTGGTCAAAAACTCAATATTATCAAGTTAATCTCGCATCTTACGAGCTCTATGCCCTCAATGAAAGGCGCGTCATCCCAGTCACTCTCAGGAAACCTCTGCAAAATTTTTCCACAACTTATCCCTGAACCTGGTAAGAAAAAAATATGAAATAATCACTCATTTCATTCACATCAAAATGACATTCCTATGTGTCTCACGTTTCACCAATTATCTACCATAAGTGATAAAACAAAATATTTTAAAGGCGTATCCTCCTATCAGCCGAGAAGAGAACTGAATGAAAAGTTTTTCTCAAGTGTTAGGTCAGTTAAAGCCTCATATCACGAAATACGTTTGACGAAATACAATTACTCCGTGTGAGTTTCGGAGTACAATACAGGCCGAAAAGGTGGGTATTTGACGACCTTAAATTAGCTGTGATCTTCTATTTCACTACACTGCAAGCATCCTTATTTGGCCAATATGGCAGTGGAGAGACCAACTCTCATTCCTACATACGTTACCATAAAGCTCATAAATACCCTAGGCTATAATTCTCGTGGTCCCCCTGCAATACTAGCAATGGTGGGGTTTCCTTTGAGGAAGCCCTCCACTTTATCTTCTCCAAGGGTATTCCATTGCCGAATGGTCCTTGGTAAGAAAGACCAGTAGTATGAGTCTGTCTGTGCCCTAATCTCCTTCAATTTATATGAATGATCCTTTCTCCCCTTATACTCAGCCTGGGACAGACAATAACGCAAAGCCACAGTTCAACAGTTCGCCCTGGACTGGCACTCCATCACCTATTTATTTCAAGCATTTTAACTACTCGACAACTCCATCAGGAAGTGAATCGAACATGGATTCGTCAGTAGTCTTTAAGGTGCCGATAACGATAAAAAACCTGGTATAAAGAAAGCCAACTATTACATTCTGGATATATACGAGCAATTTTAAACCAGAAATAATAAAATACAGATACAACAAACAAAACGTTCATGAGCATGTTGAGAAGTCATATACGGCACCCCCGCTCGTTACCATATGGCTCCATTATCGAATTTAAATTCTTCAAGATATCTTTTATCACATCATGTGGCATTCATTTATGATAACAAAAACAGGCTAGCTCTCTGAGAACCACTTTTACGTAAAGAAGAGGGGAAAGTCATCATAAAACCCATCCATGCAGATGTTAGTTTGTAGACGAGTGAAATAACTAGCAAATTGAACGACACAGCTTAATATTATGCAAATATTAGATTTTCCAAATTAGTACATAATGACTGCAGGGCAGATAATCTAGTGACCTTATTATATACTCATCAACTTAATTGTCGGTAATTGAGTAGTGAATCATGTGAAAGCCCTGGAAATGGCCTCCATATCTAGTTCCCTCCTACGCCTCTTACAAAAAAAAACGAAATTATTGAACTCGATGGCAGATGGATGAACTCCAGAACAGGAAAATAAAAATATGAACCAAAAGAACTAAACAGAAAATGAACTCTAGTGAACCCAAACAAGTACTTTCCAGGTCTATGGCACTATCAAGAAAAAAGACTTCAACTCAGTCGTAAGCTTGCTCACGCAAAACCAACGTTGTTTTTACAGTTAATTTTTCTAGGTGCGTGCAAATAAGTGAATTTCCGCTACTGCCATTAAATAATCAAAGTAATGATATGCACAAAAATAAACCGATAAAAAGCTTTCGAAAAATAACACCTAAACAATGTTTTCATCTAGGTCAAATGGAGCTTCTCATCAGGGACACAATTTTCCCCATTTAATTTATATTACAACACTCCCACACAACAGGATCTAGAGCCCTCTCTCAACATCTCGAATCAATCCAATGTCCATTATGTTTACTTCAAAAGCAGATTCTGTTACCATAGAAGCAAATGTAAATTAAACACCAACAGCTGCCGCCTTGGAATTTTAACACAAAACGAGAAAGGAAACGTTAATTCAAAACGTTTTTACAGGCGTCCCCCATCCTTATCAAGGCAGAATAAAACTTCAAAGACAACTAACTGCTGTTGATATTATTGCTTTTGGGCCCACAACTGCTATAGTCATTAGGGCCCAGAAAGACAGCCATTCCATGGTAGGGGAGGTGTAAAGTGCCATCCCACCATGTTGACACTTATACGTCAAGCATCATCATCAACATACCCTTATCCTGCCTGTGGCAGGGGGTCTGCGGGTTCTAGCCCTCCACTCCCGTCTATCTCCCTCCAGGTCCCCGTCCACCCTACACACTGCCATGTCCTTACGGACATCCTGTTCCCACGTCTGTTTAGGTCTCCCCCTACCCCGGGTGCTACCGACCACCTGCATTCCTGGAATGCACCTAACGAGCTCTTCTTCCCTTCTTCTCATGAGGTGTCCATACCATCTCAGCTTATTCGTCCTCATTTTTTCGGCGATGTCTACCACCCCTAGGCTCCCTCTAATATACGCATGCTAATTCTATCAGTTCTCGACACGCAACTCATGTAACGCAGCATTCGCATCTCGGTTACTTGCATTCTATTGACGTGGCTTTTCCTCACTGCCTAACACTCTGATCCATAAAGCATAGCTGGCCTAACCACTGTCCTGTAGAACTTCCCTTCCAACTTGATTGGGACCCTCCTATCGCACAGGACTCCGCTTGCCTGTCTCCAATTCAGCCCCCCCCCCCCCCCC
>JAAFCE010001036.1:7389316-7438591 GCA_013389805.1 Trigoniulus corallinus
GGGTTGGGGAGTAAGCCAAGCAGCCATAACAGGCCGAGCCCTTAGGAAGGCTGCTCGCGGGTGAAGAAGGAGTAGGTGTAAAGAATGTAGGAGAAAGGAAATTTGCCGCACCCAATGTTCCCTACCAACCACCCACGTTGGTACTAACGTGGGTTTGCATTGCTTAACTTCAGTGATCTCACGAGAACTGGCGTGTCCAACGCAACTTCGTCGCACAGATTCTACAGGTCACTTAAGTACCTTCGAGTTCGAGTTAGCCCCTCGAACGTACGTCACCGTTATTTCCTTGTCCTTTCCAAATGAAAGCTAAAAACACTTATACTTCAAAAGACCAATAAATAATAATAGTCAAAGGACCGAGAAGTACAAATAGTCAAAGGACCGAGAAGTACAAATAGTCAAATAAAATTCAAAAGACCAGTCAGTAAGACAACTAACTGCCTTTTACGGTCCTGCAAATGTGAAATTATTTCAGATTACGGGCACTCGAGGTGGCTGCCTAAAGAATAAACCAAGGTGCAAATATACATCCATCTGAAAAATAAACGTGAAAGCCATCATGTCATCTCTTGTGGATTCAGATAAAAGGATGACAGAAATTATCTCTTCAAAAGAGGCTAGAGAAAATAGCATGCAACCATTTATATTACATACCGTTATCATTCTTTCACTAAGTGCACTAGGTTATAAAGAAGGCCTAGACACAATAAAATAACCTTGTACATGAATGCTTGTCTACATAACGTTTTCAGTCATTCGTTGCCAAACTAACAACAGGTGAGCAAACTATAACACAAATTAGAAGTTGACTGCAATTAATTTTTTTTTTCAAACTACTAAACACATTTCCAACGGAAGAATTTCCTGTCAACAATAGCCATCCACAAGGACTAACATACCCCTCCAAAAACAGGCATACGTGTTCAAATTCTAAGATCTAATTATGAAAGTGAATTGCACTGTTGTGAGACTTCATCATTCACCTACACCACCAATCGCATCAACACCTAGAATAACTCATCATTATCATCTCACCCTTATTCCGCCTGTTGCGGGAGTCAGGTCTGGTGGTTCTTATCCTCCACTCCCGCCTATCCCCCACCAAGTGCCCCTCCACGCCGCAAACGCCTCCATGCCCCTTTGCACCTCCTGCTCCCACGTCCGTTTTGGTCTTCCCCTACACCTTGTACCCCCAATCACCTGCAGTCCCATAATGGACCTAATAAGCTCCTCATCATCACTTGCCCATACCACATCAGCCGATTCTAAAAGTATTACAAGAATGGGCCTAGTTGTTAGTTCATAGACTTTTAATCCTAAATTCTCTTAAAATGTATTTCACATTTCATATGATGACATACCTACACGACGTAAGTGTAACCGGAAATAATAATGAGTATTGTGCTGAAAACTTGAAACCCACTCTGACTTCACAAATCTGAGTCTCAAAAAGGATGGCCAATTCTAGACTTGAGTGGGTGAGGGTAGAAAAGAAAACGTAATAACATGTTTTTTTTCGGTTAGTTTGTATTCAACTCCTGCCAACAAACTCACAACATTTTTTTAACCATAACATTCATATAATGAACTCAAAAACACAAATCCTCAGCAACACTTTTCCTTCAAAAAAAAATAAATAAAATAAACCTTAGTTTCCTAAATATGGAAGCATCATGGCAGGTTATCGCCGGAGAAGGAAAAAGATAATTTGTGAGAAGAGATAATAGAGAATAAAAAAACTTGCAGATTTGTCCTTTTTTAGACTAGATTGATAATGGGGAAGGAAGTCAGAACTGAACATCGAAAATATGGCACTTTCACTTATTATTCTAAACCTTTAGGTACTCACTTGTCCTGTTGATTTTTTTTGTTGGTGGTGGTTAAGGGCCCTTCAACTACAATGGTCATTACAGTCCCGTTCACTACGTAGTTCTAATGCAGAGTCTCCACAGACACTACGCTGTTACGACGATTAGGGTATTACCAGAACCCAGTGTTCCCAAGTGGCCACCCATTAGCTTGGGTTGCGTTGCTTAACTTCAGTGATCAGACGAGAACCCGTCCTGTTGGAAACCAGGAAAACACGGACAAATCGTTGGACAGAAAAGATGACCGTTTGAAAAATCTTGCTGAACGAAGGCTGCAAGTCACCATATTTTATTCATTGGGGCACTTTTCTTCCACTGAAGCCGGGGGTGGGACGAACTACACGTAAATTTTAATATCTTGTACAGTGATACCTCGACTTTAATTCGTTCTGTGACTGAGCTCATAACTCAAATTGCTCGTATGCCAAATCATTTTTGTTCATAGAAATTAATTGGAATGTCTTTAATCCGTTCCAGCTCCCCAAAACACCCCATATGTATTGTTTAAAAACATTATGAAAGATGTAATTGATTTTTGCTTGTTTTCCCATGTTATAATTCCTGCAGGGTGCTACGTGATGAACTAGGTCACATCTTCAGCAACCTCCAAGCCCATGCACTTTCCAAGGGACACACTCTCCTCCACCACTGCCACTTTTGTTCCAATCCTTTGATATCCCATTGAGACACAACCTCAGAAAACACAGATTCTTACATGGAGAGGTCAAAGTCCTTCTTGTAACACCCTGCCGGGCCACATCTATAATTGTGAGACTCTGTCACATCGAAACAGTGGCAGAGCATTTGCTTCGTGAAGAATTTCTTGAGATTAGAGTTCACCTGCTGGTTCATAGGCTGCAGGATAAGAGGTGTCTTCGAGGTTTGGCGGGTGAGCAGATGCATCAACAAGGATGAGAACGGCTTGCAAGGGGTAGATAATTTTCTTAAGAGATTGCTTATTATTGGTGGTGTGTGAAGCTCACTCGTAACTAGAATTTGGGCTCGCACCTCAAATCAACAAAATGACCAAGTGACAGCTCGTATCTCGGAAAAAATCGTAAGTCAGGGCATGGATGACACTCTAAATGCAAACACTCTTTTCGGAATATATTAAAAGATAAATGAGCTATATATAATAATGACATTTCCGTCATTTGAAACAATACAATCATAAATGTAGCCTTACCATCACCTAGCTATGTTTCTCTAAGGTATAACAATGAACGGTCGGGTTAACATTTTAAGCGTTGCTTATGCGTAATTTGCTCGTACTTAAGTGGTGTCCCTTAATGGAAATATTAGCATTACAAAGTGGAGGCCGAGGTCAAACCACGATTCATATGATAGTCCACAGGTAAAGGCAAGGGCCTATTAAAGACAATAGAGTATTTTGTTTGTAGAAATGGCTGTTAACATACAGTAAGATTGGGTCATTCGAACATTCTTTAATTCATGTTCATGTGATATCATTCACAAAATAAGCTATCGCAGATGCCAAACGACAGAATGATATTATCAAAAACGAAAAATTATTTCCTTTCCTCTAATTTTAAACATAACATTTCTTTTTAAAATGACAATTAACACCCACATTTCAGCAAAACGACCAACACTAATCAATTTCATTAGAATGCCGATGACTATACTGTACATCGCTAAATTTACCAAGTCTTCTACCACTGTCATTATGTGGGTAATAAATTTATTCAAAATTTATTATAATATATTAAAATTAATTCTGAATTACCATACAATATCAGCGTTAGATTTGAAAATTCTTTGAATACTACACGCACTGCGATACGTTCTAAGACAGATGCGTTCTATTTCCGCCATTTTTATAATTTTCACTTCTGCCTTACGGTATACAGCATGTACGTATAAGGACTAAAAAAATAATCTCTGGTGAGTTTCCGACTTAAATTACTCAATATATCCTGAAGATAAAATTTCTCTAAATCATATTATTCTTCCTTATATTCAAACTAATTCTGCAGATCCGTAGGCAGCAAATACGCCGCTTCAATTTAATCAACAAAATGGTGGCAAGTTCTTCCGTTAATTAAAAGCAGCTGACTGAGGTACTAAACCAAATTTTAAGACGCGTGGTTATTATACGAAACGCGTTATCAGGATAGACTATAAACTTTATCACCCTTAATGCGGATGACAATTTTCCGTATACTTTCAGACCGATAAATACTGCATAACTTTTATCAAAGATCTTATGATGACTCATTTGTCAAGGCTATGACCTAAGGTTTGGGGTCAAATGACGCTGTCACTTCAATTTCTCGTGATGCACTGAATTGGGACAGCTACCAAACTAAACATGATGAGGAGGCAAATATGGTAGTCGAGATCACGGAGTTGAAAACTAGATCAAATAATGCTGCAGGCAGAGTCTCTAACGAAATTGTGGAAGTAATCATCATCGAGTACGTTCCTATAAAACCCAAGGTTCTTGGAAAAGGAGGCAGGCAGACGGACACGAGAATATAAAACGCAGCAGCTACAAAATTAAAAGGTGAAGTGAAAACTACACACCTAATCATGAAGTTATCAGTTCAACTGTTGCAATCAACAGGTCCTACAAAAAATGCCAATTCATTATCATCAAACCCTTACCGCGCCTGTGGCAGAGTCGGGTTTGCAGGTTCTAGTCTTCCACTCCCGCATATCCCCCACCAGGTTTTCGTCCACACCACCATATCCTTACGAACAACCTGCTCCCGCGTCTGCTTTGGTCCCCCTGCCCCAGGTGCTTTTAATCACGAATTCACGCTGTCGATTTCAAATGATTAACCAACAACATTTACAGGGCCTAGAGGGCAGTGGTTAAGCCCACTATGCTATATGGATCAGTGTTGAGCAGCGAGGAAGAGCCACGTCAATAGAATGCAAGTAGCCGAGATGCGTTATTGTTGTTGTTCTTTGGTGTTTTAAGGCCCCCTTCAACTACAAGGTCATTAGAGCCCCTCCACTGCGTAGTTTAATGCAGATACTGCACAGACACTACACTAACGTGACGAATTTTTGGGTGTTAGCGGTACCCAGTTTTCCCAAGCGGCTACCCATGGTAGTACTAACTGTGCTTGCGTTGCTTAACTTCAGTGATCAGATGAGAACTGGTGCGTCCAACGCAATTTGCAGCCCCCAGCCGAGATTACTGCATTAATTTCATGGGTTGGGGAGTAAGCCAAACAGCCATAACAGGAAGAACCCTAAGGAGGCTGCTCGCAGGAGATGAGGAGGTAGGTGTAGACGATGTAGGAGAGGGGAAATTTTGCAGCACCCAACGTTCTTTACCAACCACCCATGTTGGTACTAACGTGGGCTTGCGCTGCTTAACTTCAGTGATCTCACGAGAACTGGTGTGTCCAACGCAACTCGAGATGCGAATGCTGCGGTATATGAGTGGGGTGTCGATAGCTGACTATATTAAGAGGTAGCCTGGGGGGGAACATCGCGGAAAAAATGAGGAAGAGTAGGCTGAGGTGGTATGGACACGTAATAAAAAGAGGAGAGGAGGAGCTCGTTAGGTCCATTTCAGGAATGCAGATGGTTGGAAGCACCCGGGGCAGGGGGATTCCGAAGCAGACGTGGGAGCAGGTTGTTCGTATGGATATGGTAGTGTGTGGGGTGGACGGGGACCCGACAAAGATTATTTCACAAGTTAGTAATAATATCATAAATATTCTTTTTTCCTTCAACCTGATGATTTAGTCACTCTTTGAATCACCCAGCTATATCAGGGAGGGAAGGAAATAGGGCCCGAACTCAAGTAGTAGTTTCTCCAGGAAACTTGTGGTGTTAACAGATGGTGCCCATTGCAGGAAGAGAAATATCAAACAGTGAAAGTAGGCAGGTTAAAGGGAAGAGAATTTCGTGTTGTTAATCATCAGTGCTATCGATCGGCATGTGCTAATTGTTGATGATAGCGAAGGGTGAGTTGCCTGTCTGGTAAAGCAGGTGCTAATTCGGAATGCGGAATTCCGGATGTGGATGTGTAATAAAATGGATGAGCTCAGTTTTTACTGCCTGACAGCGACTCCTCTTTTAACCAATTTAATTCACTGGAGAATACAGAGTGATGAGAAGCTCAAATGACAACTAAAAAAATGCAGTCATACATTATTAAAATCTATGTCAGCATGTCTGCACTTCAAAAAAGTTTAACTTAATGCTTAATATTCACAGACGATTTCAATACAGATTCCGATATGAAAAAAATTGTTCAACTCGGAGATAGGCGAGCCATTTAAGGAGATTCAAGTTAACAGGAAGACAATGTCATAATTCTGAAAGGAGACATCACGACAATCCTTTCAGTTAAAGATGACGGTTTCAAAACTAGAAGTTTTCCCTAACGGTCACCTATGTCAGTACTAGCTGGGGTTATTGTTTGTTGGTGTTTTAGGGCCCTTCAACTACAAGGTCATTAGAGCCCCGGCCACAGCATAGTTCTTATGCAGAGACTGCACAGACACTACACTAATGCGATGATTTTTGGGCATTACAGTACCCAGTTTTCCCAAGCGGCCACCCATGTCAGTACTAGCTGGGGTTGCGTTACTTAACTTCAGTGATCAGACGAGAACTGGTGTGTCCAACGCAATAAGCCGCTACCTCTAGACGTATATTTCACTGTGTTAAAAGTGTTGTTTTTCGTACATTAGTGACATTATTACCTGCGATGGAAAGGCGCGGGGTTTTCGCCCTCTCCATCTCTCTCTGGGTCGTTAGATGACATCCACCTTGTCCAGCACCAGTTCTCGTCTGATCACTGAAGTTAAGCAACACAACCCCAGTTAGCACTAACATGGGTGGCTACTTGAGAACACTGAGTATTGCTAATATCCAAAAACGGTCGTAACAACATGGGTGGCTGGTAGAGAACGTTGGGTGATGCAAAATTCTCTCCTCCTACATCCCCTACACCTACTTCCTCCTCTCCCGTCAGCAGCCTCCTAAGGGTTCAGCCTGTTATGGCTGCTTGGCCTACTCCCCAACCCGTTAATGTAACGTAGATCAGCGTAGTGTCTGTGCAGACTCTGCATTACAACTATGCAGCGGACGGAGCTCTAATGACCTTTGTAGTTCAAGGGCCCTAAAACACCAACAAATCGAAGAAAAAAAAACTTGTCCAGGATTGAACCCGTGTCAACAGATACATAGTAAATAAAGAATGTTATCATTGAGGTACCGAGCCGGTGATTGGGTTTGAAATTAATCCGCTGAGAATCGCCAAAGTTCGTATTGCGTTGAGAAAAAGATCATGACTGTGATGACATTGACTAATATTAGTGAACTAAATACCATTGTATACATTTCAGTAGATATTTACTTAAAATTTCAGATGTTTCATAGCAATTGCAGACATTTTCTTCAACTAAAAATAACAGAAAAAAAAGTAAACGTCCACTAAACATTGAAATGTAGCATCATCCACAAGGTGAATAGAAATTTCGACACTATATAACAGCAGTTAATTTTACAAACTAAATTGTTAATCAAAAAAAATAATGGAAGGTCAGATTGAGGAATTTAATTTGTCAAACTTATGCGTTAAAGATTTTCTTATATAAAAAAAAATAGGTCACTGACAGTTTCCTAACCAGATGAGACTTATACTATGATAGTACACAATACGTGTTAATAAATTCATCATGCTAAAACCAAAGTGAGAAAATCATTCATCATGAATAGGTCTCCCCTCAATTATGAATTTTTTTTTCGGGGGGTTTGAAATGACAGATTCAAAACAGGTGCCAAAATATGCCACCCAAAATTGGATGTCGTGAACAGCAACTAACAAGTTTTTGTTCTCTCGTAGGTTGGCCTTGAATGAATTTTAAGGATGCTCAAAACTATCTGCAAGCTAGAAGAAGACTATTCTTAGCAATGTCATACTATTACCTGTTTTTTTTCTAAACTTTAGAGAAATTACATTAAAATGTCACATCAAGACGAGGAAGCTTTATCGTCCCATTTCGATTGACAGTTATGGACCTTAAATCTTGTGAAAAATATGAGAAAATTGTATAAACGAGCAACTGGAACATTACATGATTTTCAGACATGGGAAAGCAATGTCTTTTTTTTAGGAACTGTTGCAGAAATTATTTCACAAAATAAGTTAATGTCCAAACAGCCATGTGAGGAGTCTCATCAACGTCAAAGATCATTAATATTGAGTATGTTGTTATACTGCCTTTATATGACTAATACAATAGCCTAGTTTGTAGCTAATTGAATGACACTTTATTAAGTGATAAGAAGTTTGCGTTTCCTAAAGGTTCCGGAAGGCACATATCCATCAAGACCAACTAAAGCAGTTGACAGATGTTTGATTAATCACGAGGACTCTGCGGAACTCCTTAAGAGGTCTTCACGATTTTTACAGAAGAATATCTAATACAAACCCTCCTTATACCTACTCGCCTTCAAGGCTTTTCTGCTCCAGAGTTTTTCCTTGAGGCTTGAACATCATTTCAAGGGGGTTTCTTTGCTGTCAAAAGGTTGAGAGAACTTAGCCTACATGGCTAATTTGTTGGAAAACGTGAATGTTACAAGGTCGCCAGTTCTAAATCCTCAGTCACAGCTAATTTTATCCATTCTAAGATATCAATTATCGTTAAATAAAAATAGTAATAATTTCATTTTACTTAAGTGTCACGTCTTTTTTTAAAATACAATGCCATCATCATCACTTCAGAATAAGCTGCAGCATATTATAAATAGACTGCTCTGAGAGCTACAATAAGTCTATTACTGCACAATACTTATTATCTTAGAAAAGCACAAATATAATTGTAAGTTTATAGGTCCTATTTGTACTGTATAATAGCTGTAACATCACTTTTTGGTCTTCATATAAATATCGACCTTTTTAAAAATGTTGCTGGTTCTAATTCACCCCAAAATATGTTCATGATTTCATGCAATTTGTATTATATTCAAGATTGTCTAGAAATGATGTTTCAGAAGTTTATATTCCAATAATGTACTATGACTATATAAAAGGCGATGAATCATGCTTAAAGTTCATATGATAATGATAAATCCTAGTAACGTGTAGTTTAATTTTTTAACTTACAAGTGGCAACCTGCTAGCAATCGTTCGCTGCCGCCGCCGCCGCTTGCCAATGCACCGATGACTTGCCATTGAACCAAAGAACACACATCACTGACTCCCATTTTGTAAATAAAACAACCACTAAATAATAATTTCTTATTTACTCACGATCTTTCTCATGATCATATCCAACTATGACGACGTAGTCGGCCAAACGGGACATTTCTATACATAAACCTAGGCGGCACTTTCATATCATCCATCCTATTTCAAGCAGCCATTTTTGCTATGGCTTCACAACTTTCAGAGCTGCTTCTTTCAGCCATCAGACGGCAACACCAGTCCGGCGAAACTCCAACGGGAGCCCTTGAACCCTAATGTGTAGTTGTACTCCTCACCTGACATGCCGCTGCCAACGCTACAATTCGCTTAGTTCTTTTAGGCAAGGCGCAAAATGAGACTCAGGGTGTAGCAGCTCTGCGAAATTCTGCTAGCAGGCAATCACCGCACATTGAATCGCAGTTTTTCACCATACTTGCATCAAATAACAAGAGAACTTCTCTGCTTCGCACCGCTTTTTGTTATTGCCACGCCAACTTCACGCAGGAAACTGTGAGGCATTGGCACTGCGCTCCGCAGGGTCACGTGGCGTAGGCACTGAGTCACGTCACCCTGCGACTTAACATGCGCAACTACATACTATCATGTGAGCCACAGAAATTTATGTTGAGCAGTGGCGGATTGAGCTAAAGCTCGCATATATTATACGAATAAGTTTATATGTGTATCGGGGAGTTGCAACCCCAAAAACCCCACCCTGGATCCGCGCGTGATGGTGGGTCACCCTGCGGAGACTGCGTCCCATTTTGCGCTGGGCTTTAGCAATGCTAGTGCAGCCCTGCTCGTTAGTTTCAGGCGTCCTAGGGAAGTGGCTTCATCGCCGCCCCCCATTAAATTTAATGCGCTTCTAAATTGTCCGAGCGTTCCTCACGCCCTTGGCATTTGTCCCAATGCCAATGCATTGTTAAGGCTCTGCAACAAGACGCCTGGAGAAAGCCAACAATTAGAAAAGGCCCTACCAATCAGATCAGTTTGGGAATCCCAGGACTATGAACATTTTAAATAACCGATAGACTAAATGGCAAGGAAGTACCTCTGTAATTTAGCCGCCCCTATGAAATTTTCCGCCCTAGGCAGCCGCCTGTGCTAGTGATGGTTCTAATAACGATTCTAAACACTTTTTTTTTAAATTAAGTCATCATCATCCTTCCCTTTTCCCCCCTATGGTAGGGTCGGGTCTGCGGGTTCCAGTCCTCTACTCCCGCCTATCTCCCTCAAGGTCCCCGTCCAACCCACACAATACCATATCCTTACGGGCAACCTGCCTCGGGTGCTTCCAACCACCTGCATTCATGAAATGGACACACCAGTTCTCGTCGCATTAGCGTAGTGGCTTTGCAACGCCTGTATTGTGAACGCCGTCCACAGTGTAGTGCAAAGACTGCACAGACACCACACGAATGCGACGATTTTTGGGTATTAGCAGTACCCAATTTTCCCAAGCGACCACCCATGGCAGTACTAACTGGGGTTGCGTCGCTTAACTTCAGTGATCGGACGAGAACTGGTGTGTCCAACGCAATTCGCCGCTCCCACCACAAAATGAATGGTGAGTCAGTCAAGCAGCCATAACGGGCCGAACCCTGTGGAGGCTGCTCGCGGGAGAGTGGAGGTAGGAGAGGGGAAGTTAGCAGCACCCAGCGTTCACAACCAACCACCCATGTTGGTACTAAATTGGGTTGCCCAACGCAACTCAGCCGTTAAAACGTTAAGTTTGTCGCCAAGTTTATCAGAGTATACAATAAATTACTGTTTTTTTACTAAATAGTCAATAAAATAGCTGACAGACAACAGGCGCTTATCAGTTAAGAGGTCATATTTTGAATAGCGCAAAAAAAAATTGAAACCTGACAAATACCAAAATATTTTTTTATTAATCTTTGGCAGTACATCTCTTGAGCTCTAAACTACATCTTCCACCAGAGGAGCCGTTATGGAACCAACAAATAGTGTAGTAACATGATGAAGTACTACTTCCCTGATAGCACCAACGTAACTTACAAAGTAACTTCTTTTTTTACCTGAATGTGTATTTCTTCAGTTATTCTGAAAGTTAACAACGACCACAACCATTTCGACTGACTGCATATGACTTACAAAAACAACAATTGCAGTTGTCTATCAAAAAATTACGATGCTGGGGACAGGGCCGTAAGGCAAGGCGCAAAATGAGGCCGCAGGGTTACGCAGCCCTGCGAAATTCTGCTAGTAGGCAATCACCGCACATAGAATCGCAGTCTTTCAACATACTGGTTTGCAATTTACGTGACCCTGCGGCCTCATTTTGCGCCTTGCCTTACGAGGGCGTGGCGAAGGAGGAGGCCGCGACGGGCACAAAATGTTTAAGGTTTCTTGCAGGTTTTTTTGTCATTATTGGGTTACGGGCAAGCGAAAATTAGACACTTGCCACAGGCGCTTCATACCCCCGTTACGGCACTGGCTGGGGAAATTATCGAATCAGTTTGGAATTACATGCTAATCAACACAAATGCTTTAATTGCATGCAAAAAAATGACTTTGCATTCATGTTTTAGGTACTTACAAAAAAGGAAGTTCCTCTGTAGAGTGAAGTAGTAGTTGAAGTATTCCTGCAGGAAGTACTAAAAAGATATCACTTCATTTAATATGAAACTTATTAAATATACTTTCAGTACTCACTGTAAAATGCAGTAATAATTCTTTTAAGGACATTTATTTCTATTACATCTAACAAAAATACTTCAAATATCAAAATTGTTACTATCAGTATTTTCAAATAACTAATAGTACCAACATTTTTGGTCAGTCTTAGTTCATTCAAATTTTAGCATCTTTAAAAGGTTTAAAATGTGGTAAGAGAGTAGTTAAAACTACATCATACCTGCCACATAACACATTGGGTGGTGTAGATGAAGATATCTATAACAATTTAAATGCAAGCTATATAACAGACTCAAGAATAAATAAAACTCATCACTGGTCATCCAAATACAAGATTAAGAATAACATTAATACAAAGAACGTTGTAAAATATAAAAAGTCAGCATATATAAAAACATCTATCAATTTCAAATCATTTTTACTGCAACTGCATACCCAGAGTAGGAATGTCTGACCGTTTCTAAATCCAACGACAAATGTGAATTACAATTTTTAAAAAATGACTAAAATGATGGCTTGTTTGATTTTTTAACTTTGAATAATTTTTGAACAACGTTAATAAAAAAATAATAAGCTAGCTCGATTGCTTGAATAACTTTTTAAAGAGGTACACCCTTCATTATTTTACATGCTATTCAATTGATATGATAATTTCTTTAGTGCCAACAGTTCTTGCAAGTGAATATCCGTCAATGGCATTGCTAGGATTCCAGAGGGGGAGCATCAATTCACTACAAGAAACACTTACTTGCCCAACAGTCTTGAATTAGCCGATGAGCCTCGTTAAAACATTACATCAAAATTATTTAAACCTAAGAAATTTTGGATTTGAAAAAAGAAAACGAATTTGCCAGATGTGTAGCAGCAGATGACTGTAACTTTATGACACTCATTATGAAGTTTGATGACAGCGATTGACTTAGTTGAACTTCTTTCTTTAAATACATTACACGTTTGTTGACGACATGCTCGTCAAGAATTTTTCATCCTTCAAAGTTCTCTGCAAAATAATACAACGCGATTATAAATGTATCATAAACAGAAAAACACGATTTAATGTGCAATAACTCAAAATTTGCCAGATGTAGGCACCAACATTAATGTGCAAATAAAACTACTAATAACAAAAAAAATGTTTTTAACGTTGTGAGTTGACAAATAACAACAACAAAAATTTTTTAGTACACATGGAGGAAGTGGAGTGAAGTGCAACAGTTGTGACCAAGGACCAAATCGCTAACTAAAGTTAATTCTTACAGTTAATTCGCTGATTTTCAATGAAAGAACACCAAATTCATGAATGAAATTCATATTATTCTATAAAATAAAAGGGGATATTCATTTTTATAATTTTATCGTAAGTATTCAACAATTTTACCTAAAATTAACCTCCATAAATTGATTTCGGACTGTAAACGTTAGCCTTTGAAAATGCATAAAATCTACATCTTTGATAAACGTAGTCATCATCATCATCCCCTTATGCCGCCTGTGGCAGGGTCGGGTCTGCGGGTCTAGTAAACATCCTCTGACTGCGGGGCACCCCAGCCGGGCGTCTGGAGCTCGCAGGAAATATTGGCCAAATTGTCTGTTGTTGTTTTTTTTTGTTTGTTGGTGTTTTAGGGCCCTTCAACTACAAGGTCATTAGAGCCCTGTCCACTGTGTAGTTCTGATGCAGAGGCTGCACAGACACTACACTAATGCGACGATTTTTCGGTATTAGCAGTACCCAGTTTTCCCAAGCGGCCACCCATGTCAGTACTAGTTGGGGTTGTGCTGCTTAACTTCAGTGATCAGACGAGAACTGGTGTGTCCAACGCAATTTGCCGTTCCCCTGAATTGTTCGTGGGGGGGATGACGGACTACCCCACTGTTCCAACACCGCATTACACAACCATGGTGTCTGACCTTTTGCGCAATGACTACAATGCAACAGGAGTCAGGCTCATGCCCAAAAACCAAGCAACATCACCAAAATTATTATTCTCTCATCTTCACAAAATGATGCCAGGGGACCGTTGTCATATTTCAAAATCATCATTAAAAAGGTGAAAGAACCAACCTCTTTTTTCTGGGCTATTGGAGATTGGGCATCGTCATCTCCTAAATTACTGTCTGACAAATCGAGTGGGCAGACATAATCTTCCATATAAATTTCATTTTTAACCTTCTTTTTCAAGATTGTAAATTGACTTCTACGGCTAGCCTAAAATCAACCAAAAGACAGACAGGAATTAGTGAAAAAACTTGAGAAGTGTCTTTTTAACATGAATTCAAAGTCATTTACCTTGATCTTCATGATGGGAATTAAAGGAATATAACTTGGCGAGGCTTCACATTCTCGCTTTCTCCTAATGATCTCGCTACCAACCAACTGTTTAAAATGCGTGGCAAGATGGCGACGAAGAAGAGTTTTGTTTGGTGGAATGGACAACAACGAAGCCAATAATTCGGCATTAAATTTTGGCTCATATACCTAAGAAGACGATTAAATAAGATTAAGACCCACAAAGTTAGCAAAAATTGCAAGATCAGCTTCAGCGATTACCATTAAGGCACCATGAACTCCACTTCCTCGCAGGTTTGGTGCATATTCCGAGAGATCGACCGATCGTAACCATTCCATTACACGATGGTTGGTCCACAATAATACCTCTTCAGACGTTTTCGAAAGAAACGCCTAAACAATATCCTTGATTAGTCACTTTTAAAAGTGCCACAAATCTTATAGCATTAAAAATGAGCTTACATCTTCAGGAGTAGATCGTCGTTTCAAGCAATTTGGATTAAAATTGTGCAGACGGAGAACTTGAATGCCTCTTTTCAAACTCAAGTAATGTAAAGTATTGAAAACTTTCATCAAAAATAGGTCTTCCTACGCATAAAATGAAAAATCAAATTTAGAAAGACAAAATTTTATAACGAAGGAAGCGCTCATTTCATTCACTAATTATAGACTTTCTACAGTGCATACCAAGATTAGACCTTTTCCTCAAGGCATGGCACAAAACATTTTAATTTACAGATTAGTTACGAATTCCTCAATAAGGAAAATAATGATGCTAATATTTGTAATTACGCATATGCGTTAACAGTTCTTACAACAGTCAAAAAGTTCAGCACACGACCATCAACTCTTGCTTCAGAAAATGCGTCTTTGTACTGTGGAAGGCCGACGTCGTCTAACCACCGTGTAACCCAATTATGATCAAGATTTCCCATTGGATCCTCGGTCTCTGAACCTACAGCTTGAAGGGCCAGTTGCAATTTCTTCCGATGTAAAGGATTTTTAATATTTAATTCCTATTCAAAAAAACAAACAAAATAGTATCAAACTTGCGATGATACATGCTTGAAAAGTTTTCTTTTTTTATTCAGTACTAACTTTCTCTAAATTGTGTGAGCTAGCTTGTAGCAATTGATCTCCATTTTTAACCCATCGCTTGCAATCACCAATGTAAGCTGTTAAGCCCATATCATGTAACCAAGAAGCTATTTTCTCACCATCCCATCGAGCAAAGGGAACATCGACACCCCTGAAAACAAGAAACAGAAAGCAGGTTAGAATTCATAAGTGAGATACAAAAAAAACGACTAGAAGAGCTTCTTGCTTACTCTTTTTCGCCTTTGAGTTCTTTTGACCAACCAAGTCTAGCTCCCGCTGTAGCCCTAATACCACCACGCCGAAATTCCCCTGGCGCATCTTTATCAAACTGTTGCGAGTTACTGCGTCTTAATCTGAAAACACAAAAGGAAAATAAGTCGCATCTTTTCTTGTCTTATAATATGCAACGTAGCAAACCCCCTTCCTTTAAATTCTAATAAAACTCACCTTCCAAATATCTTTTTAATCCCTTTCACTTTTGGTTTACCATCCACTCCAGGGGGTGATAAAGATGACCGTGAAGAAGGACTTGCAGGTGTCGAAGATCCGTTAGTACCAAGAGAATCGGCTGGTCCTACATTGCAATTGCAATAAATCACCACTTGTGTAACAAACGGGATCCACTTTCAAACAGTAATCATCGTTAATAACATATGATTACCAGCGGTATAAATACTACAAATTACAAACTCAAACCAGAGAAATCGTCATGCAGTCTAACGGGGCATGCAAACTCTAGCCAGGCTTGACTACTGCTCATCCAGGATAGATAAAAATCCCAATAAGGAGTGAGATTTAAAAAGCAAGGTAGAAGAAAAAAGCATCAGACAAAGACATAGGATATAAAAAGTCCATCACCTAGGTTGGGAGCGCTGCAACTTCGCTTGCCCGTTTTTAACCTAAAAAATCCTTTACCAAATGACAAACCAGAAGGTTTACGAGCACGAAAGGAGTCAAGGTCTGCAGTATTAATACTACGATAGGAATCTTGAGGCGTCACGCCCAATGATAAGCCATGCTTACGAGGAATGGTTCCATAAGGATCAATTCCATGACGCATTTTTGCAGGAGGAGTCTAAAAATACAAGCACTAGAATTATATTCACGAACTGAATTAAAAAAATGAATTATCTTTTATCCTACAACTATTACCCGTGGAGGTATAGATGCTATCTCTTCAGAGCTTACTGCTCGAGGAGAACTAGGAGACCCTTTAGCCATGTGAACAACAGCAGGGTTTTGAACTATACTTGAAGATGAACTACCCTAAAATAAAAGAATTTCTTCTTAGTATCTAAGTGTCTTTTTTCTTGAATCAATATTAGGTTATCACTTACAGTAAGTAATTGTCCTTCAAATTTAGAGTGCATTGGTGTCGAAGTTGCACATGGTCTCACACCAAGTGGTGGCTTATCAGCAACATACTATAAATAAACTTAATTCTCAATATCTCTACGCTCATACCTATTTAAAGTGCTAGCTTCATACCATTGTTTAAATACTTTTAAAATAATCTTACTGTTGTTTTTGAGTTCAGTCCTATTCCACTTGACTGTACTGCAGTGGTGTCTGAAGCTTCTTCATCTTCCGTTGGCAGTGAATTAGCTGCAATGCAGATTCAACCATTAGTAACAATGCTTTTCGCTCACATTTCTACAATATGAATTTCAACTGCACTTACATTTACGAAAATGAGAGGAAAACACTCGCTCTTGAACTTGCTTGTATCTGGTTACAGCATCTTGTAATTCTTCAATTTTTCTATCCTGAAAGCAAGAAAACGGACGTTATGACGTGCATTTAGTAACATGTTAAAAATAAATCGTATCCAGCTAGTGTAGTAGAGCGTATACCTTTTCGAAATTTGCCGACATTACACATTCCAAAGTGTTACGTAATTTTTCAATTTCAATAACTATGATGAAAAATACAATTATTGTCATAACACAGCTAAAGACAAGTTGAGAACATTTGAAAGAAAGGTGCTAATTATCATTATTGCAATCTGTAAAACGTTTCATGAAACAGACTGCGGCCCATCCCGCTTTCAAACGATATCTTCATTAATGTTAGCAATCGTTATACAAACAAGTAAAATAATGCAATCATATGGCATAGAAACTACTTAACAAAGACTCAGATAGTTCATTAAAACGGTTGGACAAAAAAGGTAAATAAGAAACTTTTTACTATATGTGACCGGTGTTGGTCAAAGTAGAAGAAGAGAAATATTAATACGAGTCATGCAGCTGAAATGTGAACGCTTACACCTTAGTGAAAGTCTGTTAGAAGCACGATCCGAAGAACTAGTAGAGGAGTCTGAAAGCATCATGCAAGCAAGAACACTTAGTCTAGGAACTGAAACGGAAACTAGAGAATCTAATAAGATAAACTACGAAAACGCATATAAAAGTCGATAGACTTAACATTCCAAGAGAAAGAAACCAACAAATAGTGTAGTACCATTCATGCTAGACTTCAGTGAATCTGAAGGGCTTAAGGAAGTTGGTTTGCCAATCGCTTGAGACCTCGCAATGGATAACTCACGCTCTCGTTCCACCAGCTTAGTTTTTACTCCTATCGTCTCCAACTATCGCAAAGAAAAACAGTCTTTACAGATTGACTAAGGAAGTGACTAGAACAAGCTATCACACATCTCACATTCTTCAAAGAGCAATACCTCAACTTTTCTAACCCGGTCTTCCAATTCCAATTTTTCTTTTTCAACTGCAGTCAATTGCAATTTTAGGTTAGATATTTCACTCATAAGATCTAGCTTTTGTGATTCCAACGTCATCAAACCCTGTTTACATTATTTCATAATTAAAATGGTGTTGGATGTCCAAAAGATTATGTCAAAAGAACCTTTTCTTTATGAACACTAACATGCTGTAGCATCTCTTCACAGTTTTTAAGCTGTCCTTTTTTGGTCTCCAAAACAGCCTCTAAGTCTCTAATCTTGTCTGTTTGGGCTTCAATTTGTTCATTTAAAACACTCACCTAAGAAAGATATAACACCATAGTACAGTAGAGTTAAACAATTTAATAAAGAAGTACAAAATAAATACGAACCTGAAGAGTGAGACTTTCATTTTCACCCGCCATACGATGCACTTTATCTTGAAGATCATCATAATCAGGAGGTAACCCGTTAGCCTAAAAAAGTAATAAATAACTGAAATTTACCAAAAAAAGAAACAGATGAAGGTTGGAATTCAGAATACAGTATTTACATAAGAAGTAAATGTAAGTGAAAATGTGTAAAAAGTTGTAGTTGTATCATTTACGTCATATCAATAGTTTCATTCACTTGTCTTTGTAATGTACGCAAGTCACACATTTTAAACCAACATTGCAGTTGTAAATCAACAAATGATGCTGAACATAAGCTTCCCGTTAAGAATGAAAGTAGCAGAAGGAAGAGGAACAACAATCACAAATGCAACACCCTCCTGAGAGAGAGAGGTTTCAATCAAGTGATCAGAATTCCAGGTCAACATTTAAACCTCATAACAAAATCTTGAAAACGTGCATCGCATCATTCGACATTCTTTCTGACAGTTAATGTGCCTACATAAACTCAACAATGACAGTTTCTAAATAAAAGCATTAGCCTATCTTGTGCGTGTTTTAGGTGAAACAGGAAACGCTGTTTTTACCACTCCACATCGCATTAAGACAAATATGGCAAAACTCAAGAATAAATACAACTCATGAAATAATAAACTAGATTCTACATCCGCCAAGGCATTGAATTACCTTGAAAAAGCTTCTCCACTGCATATATTCCAATGCTAAATCTCGAAAATGATTATAAGGACAATTACAAGAACAGTTACTGAGATTCCTAGTTTCCAATTCCCCGTCGCCGAAATGTCGTTTACGACGTCTAGGAACTCGAGAGTGAGATCTCGCCCGTGGCCTTAAACATTCTCTGTCAGAAACCGGTGGTGATGGTGCACTTAAATAAGCCTGAGGAGTTCTCGAGCGAAAATAACAAGGTAAAGTCTTTGAACCAGATGCCCCTGGCGTAAGACACCTCAAGTCAGAAGACGTTGTCGTGGAAAAATGAGGAAGGTTTTCATAGCTGCACGTACAAGTATTGTCATCCCAGTGATTGTTTTGTGGCAATGACATGGGCAATGGTGGCGGAGGCGGCAAACTGAGAGCCACACATGTACCTTGTGGCATTTGGACATGAGGATTACTACCACAATGATGTTGACAGTGAGCCGCTGCTAATGCGCAACCTGTAGTTTTCACCTCTGTATGGGAATGGCGAGTAGTACCACCGAGATTTTCAGAAACCTGCGCATCAGACGGAAAAGAAGACGAGGATTCATTTTCACCGCCAATGACCAAATAGTCTTCTCGACGCCGAACAACCGGTTGCTGAGGAGGTTGCAATAGTCGGCCACCAGTAGTCCTACTATTTTTCTTAGGAGAACGCCCACTGCAATCAACTTCTCCGTGTTGTCGACTTCTGCTTCTTGCCTTACCTGAACTAGAGTCCTTGGCAATTACGGACAACTCTGAGGTTTCACCGCCACAGCTACCACGATATGATTTTGAACTCGCAGCAGGTTTCTCACTTTTAATACTACAACTGCTGTCATTGGTACTATTCGGAACATTTGAACGTCCTCTCTGTAGGGAATCATTCTTGGATCTTTTGTGGCATTGCTCCTTTTCTTTCTTTTCTTGCTGCATCAGATTTGTTAACATTGGGCTACCGCGCACCCATTCAAACTCATCCGAGGCCGTCGTTTCGTTCGTAGGAGTTGGTTCGCCTCTGCTCTCTTCTCCATCTTCGTCATCATCATCTTCATCGTCTTCCTCTTCTTCGTCATCGTCATCTTCCTCCTCATCATTATCGTCGTCATCGTCCTCTTCGCTCATCCCTTCACCTTCACCAACATCTTCGTAGGTTTCCATTTGCACTGTGCGATCGTTGCCCTGCCTACTAGGATGAATTCTTTTAGACACTAGAGCACAAGTCAAACCTCTGACGTTGACAGGATCTGTAGCCTGTGCCGTTGATGATTGGTGTTCTTTTTGTCGTCTGAGTGACAGAAAGTTGGGTGTAGATGCAGGAGGTACTTGTAGAGAATAATTCACCATAGACGATGGTCTGCTGCGAATATGACCCCGTGATGATGACCTATCACGCACTGCAATTCCAAATGACGAAGAAGCAGGGCTATTCGATGCGTAGAACTCGAGTGAAGGATTCTGTAAGAAAGTCATGTTATTTGCCAGAGATGGAGATGAGGAATCAGTAACTACTGACTGCTGATAACGTTTGGAGGGTGGCAAATGATGTGTGGCTGCCATGGAAACACCAACCTGACGTCATTCAGCGGCCAAAAAAAGAAAACACAATTTTTAAACTTGACAATTGAAGTCGCACCTTGCTTTACGACGACCACACGGAAATGGACACGACAAAGAGATGGTTGCATACACACTTGCAGTAAGCAGAAAGGATGTCTGGTTGATGATATAACTCTGGAATCCTATTGAAAACCTTATTAGTACTAGGTATTTCCTGTTCCATTACGATAAAAAAAAAACTGAGAAAGGGAAAAAGTGTGCTGCTGCTGCGAAGAGCTTCAAAAACCTAGTAATACTATATGGTACTACTCATCATCTCGCCACACCTAACGAAATGGATAAGCGTCGACAGAAGAGAAAAATATCTTTAAAGACGGTTATGTCTTGCATCTTTTTTCAGCATCGCCCATTTCGAGGCTCAGCCTAAAATAGCAAAGCACCTCCTGAAAAGCTTTAACGCATTTCGGGGTGAACCAACGGCAGAAGCCAAACTCATTTTCACAAGAAACGTTTTGGCACAATTTCCACTGTGTTGCTATACAGCAAAAACCTATGAGTAGAGAGCTTTACACTCCCACCCACACAACTCCAAATATATAAAAGCAACCAACTACTAAAAAACATCCCAAGCCAACCATACGTCCTCAAAGTGTCTCTCGCCTTCCAACATATGCTCCTCTCTCTCTTTCTTTGGGCCACGCTAAAACAGACAGAAAGACATTTTAAAGAGGGAAGGAGAGGAATAAGAGACATGCGTACGAAGAAAATTGTTTAAGAAGGCGCAAAACAAGTTACTTTTTTTCTATTAATATAGCTCGAGTATTTCATGCTCCTTTCACTTGGCATACTGCCGGTCCTATGCCACATCTACGAGAAATCACTTTAACAGACATTGTTCTGATTAAGCAATTAAAAATAACTACTATTACAGTATTATAATGTCTGAAACATAATATGGGGAGAGGAACACGACTGTACATAACAGCAGAGGAGATACAGCACTTACCACATTACATTGCAAGCAGTATTTTACATTTCTTATGCTAAAAATCATTCCTGAAATACCAACCTATAGCAGGGGCGGGCCACTGAGATGCACGTTCCAGTAGCAACGATATTAATACGGAAATTCAACAGACTTTTTTATACGCATTATTACTGCGCCAATTCGCTTTGATGTCGTTTATTCAGTAATTTAATGCCAGTCTGTAAATTCCAATTCGTCTGCATAGTCTCAATTTGTGGGGCAGGCCGGCATTCCCCCGAAAGACAGCTCAACCAATATTCCTGCAGGTTCCAGACGCCTGGCTGGGGTGCCTCAGTCAGAGCATGCGCAGTGGACCCGCAGACCCGACTCTTCCGCAGGCGGGATAAGGGTATGATGATGATGGATGTCAGTCTGTAAATTGCAGGGTCCATTAACAGACTCCAACAGACGAGCTCACACATCTAGTAACCCGACAGATCGTTCTCGAGGTAAAAGGGTTCCTTGTTGTTTGTTGGTGTTTTAGGGCCCTTCAACTACAAGGTCATTAGAGCCCCGTCCACAGCATAGTTTTTATGCAGCAACTGCACAGACACTACACGAATGCGACGATTTTTGGGTATTAGCAGTACCCAGTTTTCCCAAGCGGCCACCCATGTTAGTACTAGCTGGGGTTGCGCTGCTTAACTTCATTGATCAGGCGAGAACTGGTGTGTCCAACGCAATTCGCCGCTCCCAAGGGTTCCTTCAAGCGCAGATGATATATACATTTATATAATAACAAACACATGAAAGATCCCACCACGCCCAAAAGAAACCACTGAGCTCAGTCCAGATTGAACTTGCAAATCACGATAGCATGCAAGGAAACAATGCGCTTTCATAGTCACGTCCGGGACCTACATGGGGGGACGAAACATAAATGAATATATTTAAAAAGGCACTTCATACAAAGCAGAGCACACACTAATCCTTTTCCCGCTTATGGAAGGGTCGGCTACCCATCTTTATCCCTCTGGATGGACACATTGGAGCACTCAACCAACGCCAGGAGGGAGAGGGACGAACTTCTACACCTGAGAATTTTGGCCCCATCTACCCGTTGCATTGTAGAGAAGGTGCAGATGACATCGTGCATCACAAGGAGCCACGCTTTATTTTCCATCCGGAGCATCGCTCGTCTTAAAGAAGCCAACCCACCTCGATCCAGGATCAAACCCCAATCCACTGACGCAGTAGTCGGGTACTCTACCTTCTGCGCCACCGAGGCGAGTTTTAAAAAACACTTCATGCACGTTTGCACACATATGCGAAAAAGACCAACACCAAGAATCACTCAATTAGGCAAAATGAAATTTGGAGGGAGGAAGATGGGGATAAAGTTTGTGAGTTTCAGTTGACCACTCTTCTTTCCTAACTATGTGGTACTCCCCTCACACGCGTATAATAGGGCATTCATAATTACCAAACATCTGAAGGCAAGTCGCCACTCGAGTTCTTACTTAATAACATCTTGTATTTCGCTATTATAAGAATAGTGCTACCAGCTTCTCAAAGACACTAAACATAACACAGAAGTTTAGATGGAAGCACAGCTTGATAGGATCTAATAATTTCAAGTACTGTACTCACTGCTAAATAAGAAAAAAAACAGAAGAGGAGAATGAATCAATGGGCAATGTTATAATAATGTGTAAATTAATATGCATAACTATGTATATGTGGAACAAACCAAAAAAGTGACTAATTCACCAAATATCATCAACATCTTACACATATCATTCATCTAAACAAACCCCTCACTAGAACCTACACAAAACTGATATGGGCAATATGTTCATTACTCATTATCATCATAAGATGAAATCACAACTCAAGAGGTCCGACAGACACCCTCGAATGTGACGATGGTCGGATGTGATATAATCAACTTACTCTTTTGAGTCTTAACAGGAAGGGTCAATTCCAAAAAAAAAGCAATAACCTCAACAACATCAACAGTAATTCAAAAACTAATCAAGTGACTATAAATATTTTAACTACCTTCGTGAATAGACGACCATTTCTATGTCCAATAGGTGGAAATTGTCTTTTCGTTGAATTTACACTCGGACTTGGACTGCGATGATATCCAAAGGCAGAACTGGCACTCAACGGACAAGACTGTGAACTTGGAACCGAATGGGAAGTGAAATTGCTCTCACTCGAGGCACAACTGTAATTATTAGGTTTGTTGCCATAATTCAAATTTGGGCGATTAGGAAACCCGAAATTACTGTTTGGTAGAGTGGATGACGACGACGACGATTTCGAAATAGCACTTGGACTAGGACTACGACTAAAACTTGAATATGATATTCCTTCAGCACTACCTCCAACACCACAGCCATTGGTACGTTTCCTTAATAACTGGCGTCTCGAAGTTGGAGGAGATGGCACAATTTTCACCATAAAAGTGCACTCACCATCCGGTGCCCTTTCGGCCACTAACGTATTGGAGCGGGAACCTACCAAACCTAACTCCTCAAGCAACGATTCCACATCCATGTTAAGTACAAAAGACTTAAAACAGATACTTCATACAGTAACCACAATGTTAGTTAGAATTTCATGTTAGCTCCGCCAAATGTTTCTTAGGATAAGTTATTATTTTTAAAGTATCTTATTGTTAAACCAATGCCAAATCGGTTTAATTATAATGATAACTTCCTGAAAAACCGTAGTACGAAGCTCGACCATTTGGCAAATTGGATCTAAACAAGTTTAAAAAAGTCAAGTTTTTGTTATTGTTTTACTTTTTTCTGGGTCAGCAACCATGACTGCTTTTGAAACACTCGGATTACTCCTGACCACAACAACTGAGCTTCCTCAAACTCTTTTAGGCATGATCTTCAACAGGCGAGCGAAATTCAACTTCAGACAAGGCAACTAACTAGCTATCATGATATTAAAAGTACTCAAAATCATTTACTCGAGGTTATTCTAATGTAATCTTATTATAGATCACATTGTAGCACACTCTACCCAAGTACAGAAGAACCTAAAAAAAGATCCTATGAAGTTTTTGTCTGTCTTTAGTTAATGAACCAAGATGATTTCCTACAGAAAACAGCAATAATAAAGAAAGCACATTTTGTCATCTCTGCCCTAACAAGCAGATGTGCACTAATTTTTTCATCAACAAGTTTTTCATATTGTCAAAGAAAATGTTAGCATCGTGTTCCCATTAGTGTCTGACAGTCTCCGTTATGAGGAAAAAGTAGCACACCACACACACAAGAGAAAATATCCCAAGAAACTAGACTCGAGGCAACGACCCTCGAAGAGGCAAGAAAAGTGGTAGCGACAAACTAAATTTTCATGCATTGAGAGCACATGGATATTTCCAATTGAATAGCTGACACTTTCATTTCTAAGAAAGGTAGCATCATATTTAGCACAACCGAAACACGTTTAGTAATATTAATTTGGATTAAAAGATGTGATAAAATCCAGATGCCACATATATATCTGCCATAAATTTCTGTACAAAAAAAAGAAACTTAATCTGTTCAGGAAGCGAAATCATTACGAAGTAACCAGTAAGTTAAAAGAAGGAAAAAACTATTTTAAATTATTTCATTTAAACAATAAAGGCTTCAAATGCTTTGTTACTTCATCCTCTTCTGAAGAAGGGGGGCTTAATAAAAATCACAATTTCACCATTCGCTTACACAACACGAGGAGCACAAACACGTATCACAAAAGTATCAACCAGATCCGTTGAACGACATTTGGGTACACGTGATTAAATGTATGGCGATCAAAATTGAGATACGTCAGTGATTTTCAGGACCGAGTTGGTATTAAACGCGACATAAAAAAGGGAAAAATAACTTCTGCAAGCAAGACAACTCCTCCAATTGAATCATTTCAACGTATTATGAGTGGAACTTCTGAATGCTTGTAAGAGTATCATTTCAGCAACGAGTATATAAGGCGGAAGAAGTAAAACTCATTTGAAACTTGTGCACGTCCTTCTTGACACCTTTTTTTTTTTTTCAAAAGAAAAGGAAGTTTTTAGCTTACTCAAGAAGCTAGATACTGTCTGCATCAAAAGCATATAGTACTGTGATGGACGACACTCCAAGTTTTTACTCTTGCCAAAATATGTCTTACAATCACATTTTTCCTACTGCCTTCCCTTTTTTAAACCAGCACAAATCTAAAACGAACTAAAATCAACTACCACCTCGTCTGAACAGCAACGACTGCCAAAATAAGCGCTTAGAAAATATTTCTTTTACTTTCTTAAGAAGCATCGGCGTAATCTATCCTACCACACGGATATATATACATACATATAAAACTAAGGCAAATGAGAAGAAACTACGTGAAATGCATGATGCACCAAAACTTTTTCTTCATTCCAGATGTCAGTTACATCATTCCGCTAGCTTTCCACTATTACGAGATTCCTTAAAAACTACATTAATGACGGCGACGTCAGTGGATTACTGGACGTAGTAGATAATACCTAACAAAATTTAAACCATACAACCACATTTTCGACGTATCACATCGGTTGTAAAGAGAATCCGGATTGTGTGCTGTCAAGATTAAGCTGCTTATCGAAGACATCAAACACGTAAAGGCTGTCCATCATTGTCAGAAATTATTCTTTTCTAAATCTTCCGTCATCCTTACTAACACGTATTGCGCAGCTCAACCCTCAGTTTGTCAGCCTTTCAATCCAAAGTCGCTTGAATAACTTACTTTCACTCTATATAAATTACTTTCTGTAAATACCTATCTCTAAACATCACACAAAAGATGCTTCAACATCAATGAATATTCCATATGAACGTGTTTGGGAACTTAAAATGAAACAACCTCTGTCTTCTTGCTTATCCATAAAGGATATTATCGACGTTATAATCCATCCTCCTACATCTTCTTCTTCTGCATTATAACATCGTAAATTAGAGGAAGTCTGTCCTTAATTGGAACATAACACAATTTTTGAATTATGCAGTAGGTTTGATGTAAGTCTGCAGCTGTTCATTTTATGAACGTCTAATCACTGGTAAGAAACTAACCCACTCATATGAAGTCTCTCACAATGTGATGGCCATGCATGCCAGCAATAAAAAGTATAGAGCATTATATAATTTGTTTAGATATAGATTTGTAGGCAAACATAATTTTTACGTTCAAAATTTCTGCACATGTTGTATGTCATCTAATAATAAGCTACATCATCTGAAAGAACAGAAAAAAAAATTATCAATAATAAGAGAGGATTACTTACCCTCGAATTACTTTCATTTTGCAACCACTTGTTAAAAAAGGTCTTCAATTCACTATTAATATTGTCACTCGTAATTACATTGTCATTGGTGTCAGAAGATGAAGTAATAGCTGCCTTTAACTCTTCTAAAAGTTGCACAATGGAGCGAGATTGTGTCCGACTACACGCTGAATTAGACATTGAATTTACTTGGGCGCCAGGAGTTCCTGTCATCGACCTAGCACTTGGGTTAACGTAGCTACCACTAATTGATGAAGGGCATGAAGTGTGATTAATTCCCGGACTTGAGCTAAATGCCCTGCCGTTACATGGAGTAGCGGCTCTTGAACTATTTCCTGTACTGCACACGTCGTACTTTGTCACAGGACCAAAAGACGATGTCTCAAATCCTATGAAATAAACCAGGAATAAACATTCAAATGGTATTTTAAAAATGCTATTATCAATCAGAGAATTTTAGATAAAAATGGATAGTCTATATATCACCATATTTGGTGATTATGAACCAAACAAAACTTTTACTTACCAGCAATGATGCCATCCATCTGCTCTAAGGCAGCAGCCAACATATCACTCGCTTCACATATTGGTGTTGTTAAACTCGACATTTTGTCTCCTTAAAACAAACGAAATGTTGTCCTAGTTTTTCCTTTAATGAGCCTTCATTTCTTTAATGTAGTCACAGTTTATCTTGACACATTCTCTTATCTCTGAAACGCCCAACAACATTCAAACTACGGCTCCTATGAGAACAAATATAAAAAAAAAGGACGTTTTTAGTTTTGCTGAAATCAGTAAGAAGTTATACGCTCTCCGAAGGATTTCAGGAGTCCTCAATACATCAACACCAAATACGGAGTACATTATTAATCTTGAACAAGAAAAAAATACAACTAAGCTATTGGGGTGCTGAATTAAGTGCAATAAATTCCTTTGTATCCGTAGTAATTTACTACTATGACTTGTTGCACCAATGGCATCTTTAGCTGTAGTAGGCAATCAAAGAGTCAGTGGTTGTTTTACACATTCCCCAGATCATTTACTTAGCATGATTCTCTGCTCAAAAAACTGAACGGGCAATAACATTCGTTTGAAGCACACTAAATCCAAAAAGTTTAATAAACAGCCATAAAAAATTTTGGCTTAAACACATAAGTGCAATTTGTACATATGAAATTACCTTAACGTACCAAATTTATAAGTTTAAAAACACGGTTAAATAGTACAATATATGTAAGAAAACTACACAAACATCTTGATAAATGCGGAAGAATAACCGACACCCAATTAATAGTGCCAGACAATTGTAGGTGTCTGTAGATTCAAGGACGGACAACAAAGTCACAAATGTTGGCAAAAATTTTTATTCTGAAATTTATTCGTGTAATTGAACTGAAAAACAGCCATTGTACTTGAAACAATTCTTTAGCCCACTTGCTTTATGGCTACTCTTGAATACCTTTAAAACGCACAGTGAGTGGGATCCTCTAACATAAAATGAGACAGCACCACCCACAGGCTAAAAGGTCGAAGAAATGAAACAAAAAATAAGGTTAAGGCGACGGTTTCTTTTAACGTGCTAGCCTTCAAGTACTCAAACATTCCAAAAATGTGTTATGAAAGCAGCAGTCTTTGTCAAGGAGACCAACCACATAGGACCTCCTGCAGGACGTTTTAAGAACAAAGTTACAGCCTATGTGAATGGCACCTAAAAACGTTGCTAAAACAGTTAAAGACGTTGCTAAATTACTATAGATCATCCCCCAACAAATATTAAATAATTATACTGCATTTGAAGAAAAGTAGCATATCCTCTAATTAGTTAACAAGTACACGTTAGAATAATTTCAACGTTTTCAACTGACAAGCCTTAAATTCATCTCCAAGTAAAGAGTTTATAACTATGGCGCTTACAATTTAGCATACTAGACTAGATAAGAGCTAGGCCAGATAAAAATTTTGCTTTGTTCACCGATAAATCAAATTAAACTGTAAATCTAGGAAGGGAAGTTCCTCCTCCTAAATGTATTACAGTATCAGATAAGTGAAAATGGGCGCGCTCATAAATTGTATTCATTTCGTACATTACTGACATTTATTACACATTCAAACAGTAGTTAACATTCCGTATTAAAATACTTTCTTTAATAAGCAAATTTTGTTCAGATATAACCTAAGGTTCAAAAGAAAATTGATATGATATGAAAACAGAAAACCAAAATACGTACTGTATATGGTGACTGTCCCAGTCAATCAAAACCAACATGTCTAAAGAAACTTTAAATGGATGGACATTTAAGAGTATAGTTGGAGGGGGTTGTTTTCTACTAAACATTTTCTTAATTTCTAACAAAATGTAACTTTGTAGGCGTGAAATATACTCAACGTAATTTAAAACAACAACAAAAAAAATTTCTTACCATTAAATTACTCAAATGTATCCATGGCAATGACTACACAACTCTCGATATTCTTTTTTTCGGAACCAACTCGTAAACAAAACTTCAGTAGTCACTAGGTGGCAGCACTGTAACATTGAAAAATTCACGAATTACGATGGGCTTGTTAATAAGAAAGTGGTTGTAAATGGTTTTATTAATAATAAAGTAGCGCTCTGAGTCAAGAAAATGTTCACAACCTCCTAGATTTGTTTTTGGCCTTGAGTAAACATGAGATAAGTGTGTTATCACGTTTTGAGAGGGTGAAATGTAATAATTAGATAAGTCGTACGTGTCAATTCACGATGGAGGTCCATGGTGTTGTACCAGACGTTATTGATGTCGTGCCTCCAAATTCAATCGAAGTAAGTATTTAGTATAATACATTATAAAATAGGTTTGCATTCCTGTATTAATTTTGACTTGTATTAATTAATAAATTTGGCATGCCATAAATTGAAACTACAGTGCATTATCTTCTCTCTTAATAGATTAAATATCCCAGTGGAGTTGAAGTAAAAGACGGCAATGAATTGACACCTACTCAAGTCAAGGATAGGCCAGAAGTGAAATTTATTGCAGATAAAGATTCATTGTATACATTATGTATGACAGGTAATTCGGTTTTATAATGCGCACGTTACTCAAAAGCATTATTATGGGAGTTTCTTGTATATTCGAGCACATGTTTATCATACCGAATTGTTTTCCTGTGAATTTTAGATCCGGATGCTCCCTCTAGAGTAAATCCCGAATTCAGAGAAATTTTACACTGGTTAGTTGTTAATATACCTGGTAATGAAGTGAATAAAGGCAAGCTGATCACCGACTATGTTGGATCAGGACCTCCAAAAGACACCGGTTAGTTATCATTTCATTTTATTTATGATTGATGTGTGTTGGTGATCAGTGGCATATGGATTCAGTATGTACTACAATTTCAGGACTGCATCGATACATCTTTGTGGTATTCAAACAGCCATCTACTTTGAACTGTGAGGAACCTGGCGAAGGTCAAACAAGCCGAGAACGCAGACGAAATTTTAAAGTTAGAGATTTCGCTAAGAAGTACAATTTGGGGCAGCCAATTGCTGGTAACTTTTATCAAGCTCAATACGACGACTACGTACCTATACTTCATAAGCAGTTTGCGGGAAAGTAAAAGTAGAGATTGACACAAAAAATATTTTAGGTAGTGTGTCGTTGCATAGATATCAGTAATTTCATGCTGCATTCCTTAAATAATTTGTACGATTAAAGAATTTATTTTGATTAAAATCATATTATTATGTAAAGTCCTTCAGTCTTCAGGTACTGTATATTGGTGGGCGCTTCGATCACACCTTCACCGACACGTCACCTAAAGATACCAGTTAACGACATGGAAAATTCCGTGAACAGCATACCTCTGTACCTTCAAGTTTTGAATTAGTATATGCAGTATCTCAAAACTAGAAGCTTGCGAGCAAGCTGCAAGTATTTTTTTACTTTTGTATCAACTTTTAATCTTCATACCCTGGACTGTTAACTTTGGACTTCCAGGGGTCATGGACCACAGGTTGAGAAGTACTGTACTGTGGAAGCAATTTTGACTGAGTTTAAATGTACACAGTAATAACTTTACAACAGTAGATTTTCCTCTTGTAAATCATGGGCCTAGATGATGTTTTTTTGCATGAAATTTCAATGTTTAACCAACTTCCTGTACTCGATGAAGCGCAATGATGAAAATAGTCGAGTTCATTATGGCTGATCTCGTACATTGAACGCGCTTTATCGAGATTGAGGCAATAGTTTGATAATCACTGCTAGATTTCTCAGAAATATTTATTACATTAGTTTGTTCTAGAATATCTAATTTATATCGCCAACAGAAATAAGCAAGACCATGGAGTTAATAAGCCACCACTAGGTGGCACGTACTTTGAATGGAAGGTGACGATCAGTAGTTCGATAGCTTTTGTTAAACGGTGAGTGACTTACCATATGCGTGAAAAATTACAGGAAGAATTATACAATGGTTAATTACATATTTCATTATCATACGTCTTTAAAATTAATCGCTTGTAACGAGTGCAAACTTGAAAGTTACAGTCATCAAATATAGGAAAGTATTGTATACTGTATGTGTGTGTCTAGGAGACTGACATTATTTCAATGGTGTACGTAGCGGGAGGTGCGCAAAAAATTATTCCAAAAATTTTAGCGTGATGAGTGCAAAATGTAGTTTTATGCGTTAATCTTCACATTGTATCTAATCATTATTACCTGAGTTGGCGATTTGTCGAAAGTTTTAAAGCGTGCAGTCATCTATTTGCAGTTCCGACCAATTACTCTTGTGTGAACGCTGAATTAGCATTTGACAGTTATAAACTGTTGTGGTAGGTATATGGTTATTCTATATTGTAGTATTCGAATAGTAAACGATGTATTAATATGTAGTACTATAATAAGTGCTGGCTTTCACGGACAATTTCTGTTTCATCGCTAATTTCTTAATTATTTTTATTATTAATAAGCTAAGTTGGTTAATGCTGATGGACCAAAAAATATAAGGTAATTTGATCGTATCACATGCTTCTACATGTGGTGAATTTTTAACTTCGAAAAACATGCCGGCTAGCCATTGTATATTTCTTTGCAGACAGTACAAAATTGAAAATCTTTAGGCAAGTATTGAAAATTTAAGGGTTGGGTGCAAAAAAAAAAAAAAACAAATATAAGGTTACTGACAATTCAAGGATTTCTTCCCGTCTTTGTTCCCACGCTCTTATACAGTATTGAGCTGCTTGCAAAACTGGGAGGGTATCATTTTGGGCGAGGAGTATTTCCATAAGGGTGATCATTCAATTGAGGTATGCCTGGTTCCAGCCCTAATTGTTATTCATAGTAATGAATACATTCTTACCATTCAAGATTTCGAGTGTTTACTAAATGTGGAGTATTTCTTAAATCTTCTACACCTATCGATCAAGACTTCTTAATTAACAAGGTAGTCAAAATTGTCCCTTTGTGATATAAATGAAATTCAGGTATTACTTCTTTGAGGCAACATTTTAAGTATAGTACGGGTGTCTTCCATCATAATGATAGAACGTACAAGTTATTAAAATATTGTCTGCATTTGGTACGCCGACCTTTGTTCATTATGTTAATTATCGAAGCATACTGCTAATGCCCTGAAATAAACGATAAATTATTGGCTTGTGAAAGCGTGTCCTACTTCCTTGGTGATTAAAGTATGGCCAAGTGGTGAAGGACATTTGACAGTCTTTCTTCAAAAAAGTCGGTGAAAGCATGTGACTAAAAATTTTACAAGTATTTTAATCGCCACGTGAGCTCTAACGTGACTTACTATAAACAGTAAAATCTTGGAGAGAAAGGCATTACTGAAACATGCAATAGAAGGACAAATGCTGTTATTTCTAGTGCAGAAGTTAAGCCTTGCTACATATAATCCACCATAGCAGATAGATTCCTAGTTCCATGCGAACAAATGGTTATGAGTTGATTTTTAGTTTCTTTGGACATCGGTTGTAATAGTAGGTAAGCAGGTGAGCAAATTTTTGTAATACAGTATAAACAACATACTCTCAATTCACTCCTTTCTGTTACTGACAAACTCGATTGGGTTGGGCTATTATATTGCCTTTGGCATCTTCAAAGTTTGTTCAAGTGCTTTGTAATATGATATTCTTTCCATCCAAATCCGAATGCTACTCTTTAATGCTGATCTCAGTAAAGATCATACAGAAAATGTCCGGGATTATCCCTTTGGAATGCTTGGGGTCCCGTCTCTCCTATAAACAACATTAAACAACGTAAAAATAAGATTTTGAAATACTTGTCTTTTTTTTATTGAACGCATTTCTGGCGAATGGCCTTGGGTCTGTCGTTTACCTTAGTAGCTAACCATGATGATAGTGTAACATTTCAGCGTAAAATTATCGTTGTTTGTGCTTTTTTCCCCTTATTTTTAACAGTTGTGACATGTGTGTCATTCACCACGCTTCTCTTGTATTTGTGATCTTGACATTTTTTTTACTTACTGTATTACGTGAGCATTGGTACAATCAAACCCTGAATGACATACATCATAATGCTCTCTCAAATGTAAAAGGTCATCGGAATAATCAATCGATTTACGTACGGCAGACAAACAAAAAAAAACAATGATAAAAAAATATACAGTACAACGATTAAAGTGTTTCGCCAAATACCAATTTATATTCGGAATGCGCGATTTCAATTAAGCCCCCCCCCCAGACTTTTTAGCTCGTTCATAAATGTATTATCCGATAATGTCAAAACGTATGCCAATTTTAGATATTTAATCATTGGACGTCAAGGAAATAGAATTAAATACAAATATCCTGACATTGTATTGCTCGTCTGACCTCTCGAGTAGCTTTTTGAAAGCAAACATTGTTATTTTAATTTAGCAAGGTTTTTGAAGGTCTTTTTAGTTGTAAACAGCAGTAATTTAATAAGGTACTCCGACAGGTAAGAATATAATCATAAGTTGTGGATGAAGTGCCAAGTTACGTATTAGTTTTGGTTGCCATTTTTAAGTTTTCAATTATTTATTTAAAATCATCAGTCATATCGTTGGGAGCAGTACAATGTACGTTTGATATGACAGCTGAGTTGGCTGTTATTTTATCGTCCAAGAAAAATGGGTTTTTAGTATTGCATTACATTCGTGGTAGAAAGAGAAATCGCAACCACTTTCCCTACTTAACTTTTAGCTTAATTTAAGAGACGTAACTTTTAATTAAATAATATAGGGCTCTTTAAACTTTGTAAAGCGTTAACTTCCCTAATTATTGTGTTAAACTTGTTAAGAAAAAAGTTATTTGCTTTGCCTTATTGTCTTTAAAGCTATCACTGCAGCATTTTCTTAATTCGTCGTCGTCGTAGTAGTTTCCTTCAACCCTTTTAATTGGTTGGCTTATAAAATTGTTAACGATAAGTTGTTATCTTTCGAACTTGTACAGTGGGACTATTATCATGAATTAAGCATAATTTGATTCTTTTCACTTAAAAATTGTTTTCGTTTTTTTTCCCAATAGACTCCTTTGAAGAATCGGCTATCATGGGACGCTATAGTGGTCGAAAATGTCGTTTGCTGTCTATGTTTGTGTTGACATCTTCAGTGTTTTTGATAGAAATCATAGCAGGCTACATAACCAATTCGATGGCGTTAGTGGCGGATTCATTTCACATGTTGTCTGATGTTGCTGCTCTGGTCATTGCATTTCTTTCTGTCAAGGTAACAAAACCTCTCTCTCTCTCTCTCTCTGAATGAGGTCTCTTTTGGAATTTATTGTTATCAGCGCATTTAAAATGGATGATTGTCCCGGAATTTATTAAGAATAAGTACTATGAAGTACAAAAGGAGTTAACCAGCGGAGACTGATGCCACACTAGTTATTTTAAATTGGGTGTTTGTATGTATTGCAGATGTCACCGAAAAAATGGTCGAAAAATACTTTTGGCTGGGCTAGAGCTGAAGTCCTTGGAGCATTAGTAAATGCAGTTTTTCTGACTGCCTTGTGTTTCTCTATCCTGGTCGAGTCACTGAAACGGTTGTACGAAATGGAAGAAATACACAATCCTCAAATGATGTTGTATGTTGGTATCGTTGGGTTAGTAGTGAACGTAATTGGCCTTTTTCTGTTTCATGGTGAGTGGTTTACTACACAAAATAATAAAACTAAAAATGTTGTGCCATTCATTAATGGTATTAATGAGCGTTTTGTCTATTAAATTTCTTGTAGAGCATGGTTCAAGTCATGGTCACTCGCATAGTCATTCCCACAGACACACATCCATTCCGAAGATGTCCACGATGTCAGGAGAAGATGAGAATGAAAATGACGAAGATTACGAAACTGCTACAGAAAACCATTCAATCAAAGTGGTTCCAAATGGGACATTAACTAAAGAGAAACACCCAAGTAAGTAGATGTATTATGTAATAATTTATTTTTTTTTATTTCCTTTATGAAAATTTATTGTTGGACAACTGTTCAGCATCAAGTGGACATATGAATATGAGAGGAGTTTTTCTACATGTAATGGCTGACGCTTTGGGCTCTGTGATTGTCGTTGTTAGTGCTTTAATAATTTGGTTAACAAATTGGGAATATAGATTTTATGTGGATCCTGTGCTAAGGTTTGAATCTGAATTTTTTACTTTTCTTATTTTTCACGTTTATATGGGTATAGTTATTGATGTACGGCATTTATTTTCTAGCATGATTATGGTGTCTCTCATCTTGAAATCTGTTTATCCTCTACGTAAGTATTTGGTTAAAGTCAATGAATGTGGGTTTAGTTTTTAATATTTTTGGAACTAGATAACTAATTAATCGATACTTTAAAAAATAATTTAGTGGTTGAATCTGCCCTCATCTTATTACAAACTGTACCTACTCATATTCAAGTAGAGGCTGTACAAAAGAAACTGTTGAATCAGGTGAATTATTTTTGAAATATTGAACCCTTTTTTTCCCGCGCACTGGGGTAATGAATTTTGAAACTCTTTATAGATTGATGGCATTCTAGCGGTGCATGAATTTCACGTGTGGCAGCTAGCAGGCGATCGTATAATTGCATCTGCTCACATACGTTGTAGAAACTTGGCAGATTATATGAGGATTGCAGAACAGGTTAAGGAATTTTTTCATAACGAAGGCATTCACTCTACAACAATTCAACCTGAGTTTGTGGAGTTAAACGAGGTATAACTCTGATGTTCTTTAGGCGGATGTTTGTTGCAACATATGTTTGAACATATAAATTGAATTTTTGATTATGATGCAGTATAAAAATGACGTGGATGCCATGGATTGTGTATTGGATTGTCCATCAGATAAAAGATGTGCTGCAAGTACGTGCTGTGGTCCCAAGAAAGAAGGAAAGGATTCTCCTCATCTATCTAGTCCTCTGTCAGACATTTGTAGACAACGTACGTGCTCTACGGTCACCGGAAATGGTGATCATTCAGAAAATGCCTCTGATGCAAATAATGATCCGTCTGTCCTCATGGAATCGGGACGTCTGCATGCAGGTCGTGGTTCAGTATGAGAGGAACTGTAGAAAAGGGTAGCAATATTCTCTTGCTTTCTCACTCTCGAAAAAAGGTTATTCTCTTTATTTGGTAAGCATTACCTACTATTAGTAATGTTCATTGATTAGTATTCATTACTTGTCAGCATTGTGTAATAGTTGAATATCCAATTATTGCCTTACTTTTTCCATCTTTTTAATGATAAGGTGGCTGTTGTCTTTTTACCTGTTCTCAGCACGATCTCACCATTCTTTTTTTTTTTGGTCAAACAACGTTGTTCACAAATGTTTTGATGATCGAAGTTTCATGACAGAATTTCAGTTAGTAAAATGGTAACCATTTTCTTTAATAATTATCTGCGACTTTTAGATTGTTCATCTATTACTGCTCTGTACATTTAAAAATTATCGGTAATTTTTTTGTCTTTACATCCGTCTTCCATGTTACCATTTGGTTAATTAATTCATATTGACCATTTGTAGTTCTGTAATTTAGTTTTGTAAAATTGTAATACAAATCAGAAACTGAAGCAGTGAATGAAACTATAATCTAAAAATGATCTAAAATGGGTAATGTATTCATCAATTTTTAGCTTAATGCAGAGTTTCATCCTAGTAGTAAGCTTTATTATTAATTTTTTTCTGATAAATTATTTTTTCTTATTAATCTATTATCATTTTTATTACAGCCCTTTATCAATGTTTAGTTATTTATTCAAGTTTTTTTTTACTCCCGTTAAACACTCTGAAATTTCGTTCCTTATTTATATCAAGAATATATATATAGGATCATTATGCTCTTCATAAAAAAAGGATGTAAGTAATCAAAATTATTGGAGTATTACCTTTATTGTTTGAAATGTAATCGATGGAATTTACCGTTTGATATATTTATAAAGTGATAACCATTTAATAATCTTGTCATGGGTTTTGTTGCGATAACCTTAAGTATTTTCAGCATTGAACAGAGAATATTGGGAAGGGTTTAATAGGATTAACACTGTCTATTCCTATTTCAGAAGTGCTACACATATAGTAGTGCGTTGTGCTTTTAAAAACACTGTCCATTGCTAAGTACTCAAAAAAATCTTAGTGCTGTACAGTTGAATCAGTATTCTTGTCTAAAAACCTGTACATTACTTGAAAAAACATTATTTTTTTTGTATTAGTGCAAACTGTTCTATGGAGGTTCCTTCTTGTTTGTTTTCCTGTGGGTTTGATATCTTTTATGTTTTAATTCTTTAAAATCAGTATTTCAGAAACAGTAAAAGTTTGGTCTAATGGTTCTACTGGTTTAAAATAATCTGACAACTATTGTTGATAAGTTACACATTTTGTTATTCACTTCGCTTCATGAACATTTTGCGTTGCAATGTACTTTGTTTTATAATAATTTTTTTTTTCATTTCTTGTATAAATAGTTATTGTAAGAAGCAACTAAGAAGAATATGACATTCGATCGGCAGTTAATTGCGCCAAACCACTTTTAAAGTTGGCTCACGAGTTAGTTTTTCCCTCTTTGCATTATACCAAGGTCTTAATCTTTGTTTCTGTTTTGTCTCTCAGAACTTAAGGCAGTGGCGTCACTAGGGGGGTGCGGGCCGCACCGGGTGACACCACTCGCACCATGAGAAATGGGGTGACAAGTCTTAAGGGCACTATAATTCAGCCCTACGCTAGGAATGAGTTTCTGAATGCAAGTATAAATAGTTTAACATTGTAGTGTTTGAATCAAGTACGAGATCTGCCAGAAAATAAGAGTGAACAGTTGGCATTCCAAAATTGTTACTGAACCACTTTCCGTCTTGACCATTGCATTCAAAAGGCATCAACAGCAAGTCGCTTGCTAGATTATTATTATTTTTGTTTTGGCATAGTCTCTATTCTTGGGGTAGGTTGGCATCCTCCCACAGACAACTCAGCCAATATTCCTGCAGGTTTCGGGCGTCTGGCTGGGGTGTTCCCAGTCAGAGCATGTTCAGTGGACCCGCAGACTCGACTCTGCGACAGGTGAGATAAGGGCATGATGATGATGATGAACTCGAGCACGAGATCTTAATTGATCCAAGAAAGATGAACAAACATTGCCTGCAAATATGTGTTTTGTGACAATATATGATAAAGTAATAACATGCTCAGTATTAGCGGAGCAGGTGCTAATTGCAGTACAATGAAGTTCCACTGAAATTGGAATAAGGAAGTGTATATTGCGCATGCGCTTGGTTTCCGGCAGTCACATTAGTCGATAAATTTCATTTTTTGAAGGACGTCGTCATTAATTTTTAGGTGACAGGAATTAACCCGTCGTAAGTGATATTTGAAAACTTCGTCAGTTATAATGGCTATATTGTTAGTAAAATGCGCTTTTTAAAATCATTTTTGTAAGGTAATATCTGTTAACTATTGTGATTATCATGTTTGGGCTTATGCGTTACGATTACTTAGAATTAGGCTTATTTATATATGTTCGTATTAGAGAATGGTGTGAGATGACTATACCATAATGTAACATTTTCACCACGAGACAAGTTACATACTTCTGTTAACAGTACAAAAGTATTAAGTGCAGAATATTTGGGCTACCTCTGTACGTTTGCTTGAAACCAAACAGCATGAGCAGAATTGCCCGTGGTGAATCTGATCTTAGGTTGTCAATACGACAACAATTTCAGGTACATTTCCAAGGAACAGGATGTTTGCGAGTACAATTTTAGCACAATTTTTGGTGGAATTTAAAGCAACCTAGAAGTTTTCACCTGTAACTTTAATTAAATGGCATATTTCAGGTTATTAAGACATATTAGGTATGATTCTGTTTTGAATATGGGTAAGATGTCAAAGAGTCGTATCGTGTGGGTGATACTATGTGATTATGGTTCACAAAGTTAAGATTAGATTTATGTTTTGCGTTAATGTTGTCTTCGCAGTGAAAAAGAATCATAATTATTTTATACAAAATAAGCTACTGTATTTATTTGGTAGAAGAGATGCCGGCATGCCGAGATGCCAAGAACATGAGTTCAGTAGGAGACTTCGTTAGACTAGGCATGCATTATTTATAATCACTATGTTTTTAATGGTTGTTCCTATTGGTAATTGTCATTTTGACGATAAAACTCAAGTAAAACTTGAGTTGGTAAGATGTGTATCAGGTTAGTCAAACGGTTAGTATGCATTGTATGAATTAAGGCTTGAATTGTAGCAGGTATTTTTAATAATACAAGCGAGTGTAACATTTTGAGCAGTGTTACAGTAGGTATAGTGCGGCGCGGCCATAAAATCTTTTGTGTGGTATCTTCTGCATTTGCGTTTTCTTTGCACTAGATTTTAAAAGTTGCTAGGGGAGAGGGGTTAACCATAATGTGAGATTCGCTATTTCGCTGATTCTTTCACTGTGGAGTTTAATAAATGGTGCTACCTTTGGAATTGTGGAAGAGTTGCAGTTTTGTGCATAATACTAAATACTTGAGCATGTAAGTACGATGTTTTCTTCGATTGACTGTTCAATCTTAAAAAAAACTACAGCTGTTATAAACAATCATCTGACCATGCAAGACGTGTTTGGAAAGTGAAGTGACATTTCATATGTCTTGATAATGTGGTGCATTTTGAAACAAATGATGACTGTGTCAGTGTTGTTTATTGTGCCGTTAATTACACACCTACGGAAGATGGAGTACCCAGTTACATTTACAGTTATTCCTCAGAATGGAGATCATCGTAATTTTCTTGGGGAGCAACTCTTCCAGCACAAAGAGCACCTAGATCTATACTACTTTTTTATTTTTTGTGTTACTAAGCTACCTTGCGAGCTTGGAAGGAATGCAGTTTGAATACTAGGTTTTCTTCCGCTGTTTTGCTGATTACCACGTTGGTCTTTGGTTTTTTTCCAGGAATGCACCTGTTGCATCTTGGAAAGAAGGTAATTTAATATCCTTTGCCATACACATGTGATATGATGTGATAACACTTTTGTGTCAAGCAAGCTTTTTCGTTCCAGAAAGACCAGCGTTTTCCTGTAGTTTGGGACAAGATATTTTCAATATTTGGTTTTTTTCCAGGAATGCGTCTGCTACATCTTCAATAAAAGGTAGGGTTTTTATACCCTTTAACAAATAATTAATTAGAGATAACAGAACCTTATATTTTAAATAACTCTCTTTTTAGGACATCGTAAAATTGTGATACATAGCCTAATTTCACAAGTTTGGTTAAGAATATAAAGCAAGCAATGGATATTTCGTCGTCTGATGCTAATGAGGATTCGCGATCAACAGACGATTGTTATTTTTACTTTTACTCCACCTGTAATAAAGTTAGTACTTTTTATATGCTACGTTAATTAAAATTGCATTGTATAAAATGTATTAAGCTCATTTTCATATTTAGGGAGATGGCTGCCCATTTCGTCACTGTGAAGCCGCTCTTGGCACAGAAACTGTTTGTAGCCTGTGGAAGCAAGGACGTTGCTTCAGGAAGGCGTGCAAATATCGACATATGGAAAGTGATGTTAGTGAGCTCAGAAACAAACTTGATATAATTATAAAACAGTTCAAAATCATTAATATTTTGTTTTATCTATGTAGAAAAACCGTTCCAGTATACCGTGTTACTGGGAATCCCAACCCGGTGGTTGTCGAAAACCACATTGTGTTTTCTTGCATTTGAAGAATAAAGGAACATTAGATACAACAGATACCATGGAAAATGGTAAAGTCACGTTATCTTTGGGTAGTGCACAAGCATCCCGTTGCAAATAATTCCAGTGTAGCTCTACAGTAGCTGATTTTTTTTTCAGTTATTTTTCCTGTCGTCCTCGATAATGCAAGCCTCCCATCTCCAAAGACCAAGCCCAATTCATTGGATGAATTGAGTGAAGATACTGAAATTCAGTTGGCTTCACCTGTAATTGAACCAGTTGTTGTTCATTTTGATGACGGTATTTACAATTACTTAGGCAATATTTATATAAGTGTTACATATATAAACGTTTTAATTTATCTACATGTGAATTACATAACTAGAATCTGATTCGGAAGGCTGCGTAGGGACGCCTAAAAAATCCTCCTTGATAAAGCACTATTCATTAAATCCTCAAGATCACGCTATTGTTGAAAACAAACGTCGAGTTATTTCGTTAAAGAAAGTTGTCAATCAAGGTAAATATTATAATTTACAACCATTATGGTTGATAAGAGATATAAGCATGAGGTTTTCATTGTGTGTTTTTCGTTAGGGAACAAGGAATTCGGATTTCACATTAAGTCGTTGGAGGAGATACGAAAAGAAAAGGCTCAAAACACTGGTAGTTGTATATAATTTTGTCACCGATTACATATTTCTTAAGACTGTAATCAAATTAAAATACATTAAATTTTAGTTATGGAAAATAAGACAGCCACTTTAAAAACTGGACAACCCGATGTTCACGGCTATGCAGGTAATTAATATTAATGTGCTCAAAACAACCGAAAGTTACTTAATGAATTTGGATTATAGTAGTGGTATGTTTTTTTTTTAAGAAAAAAAAGAAACACTTGACAAGAGGGACAGTAGAGGTAAACATTGCGATAAAATTCATAAATTCATCAAAATATCGTAGAAGGTTTTTCTCATATAAAGACTGTATGTTAATTTTTTAGCCATTACCATTCAATCATCTACTAAAGGCTGTAATAAGATTTTAACCAAAGCTATCGAAGAATTGAAAGCGCAAGACAGTATTCCTGAGAAAATACTTGGTAATCATTGTCAATCCCCACTGCAATCAAAACTTTCATGTAAGAAACAAATTTTCACTTTTGCTATATTATCATTGCTTTGTCACAGTTAACATGTATTTGTTTATTCAGTGTCATTGCAAAGTAGGCTTCAACCTGCTAAGAGAAAGATTACTATTCAGGCGTCAGAAAATCGAGTAAGTTTCAGGGTTTGATTTTATTATTTTGTCCTAACTTGATCTAATGGTGCTTGGTTTTCTTGGATTCGCTTTTCAGAGTTTTACTTAACATACTAATTTATTTTTTCTTCTGTTAGGATTTAAACAGTATCCAAGTGAAAACTCTGGAGCAGATTAGGGCTGAAAAGCGGATGAAGTTAATAAATAATGACGATTTTTCTGATAAATTAGACGACAAATCTGTAGTATCTATGAATCGCTCTCCTTCTCAATCTTCTCCTGAAAGAGAAAAATCTATTGCCCAAGGTAACAATTATTGTTATATTATTTATATAACAATATTTTTCAGATGAATTTAATTGATTTTGATAATGACTAAGGATTTTTTCAAACAGCTGAAAAGCCTGTGGGAGATAAGGAGTTGCAATCCATAAAGACTAGGGTAAAGCGTCCAGCAGAAATCATCTCATCTTCTCCAAAGAAAATAAAACTCAGATGTGCCATATCAAAACCACCTACGGAAGAAAGTTTGTGCCTTTTTCAGTTCGACCAAGTATTTAATGTAACTGAGGCTAACTGTAGACGGTGTTGTGTAATTTAGGAAAAGTTCTTGTAGAATCTTTCAAAGTTCAAGAGTCTGTGATATCGAAAGATACTTATCGAGAAGGCGGAAAAATGGACTGTAGCCAAGAATCGCCTGCTGCCGACAGTAGTAGTTCAGAAAATAGGTTTAAGGAATTTGATAACATCACTAATGAAAGCAGTCAGAATTCTGAGGTTGCTCCAATTAGCTGCAATCCATTATCTGGCAAGTCTCCTGAGATTCAGAGCTGTACGTCCAACATATTACAAAGTCAATCAGACCGATTAAGGTAAGTAGCAATTTTAATTTTTAAAACTACAATCGCTAACCGTGTCCATGCTGCTACTTTTGATCATAAAATTTGTCAGTAATGTGATGATAACTGCAGTTAATGAAACTATTTTTAATATAGCTTCGATAATGAAAATCCAAACATTATGACAAAGCCAGCTCTAGATGAAGATCTGGATTTACTTTTGGAAAGTGAGGACGTCGATATTGATGATAATGTGGAATTAAGAGATGATGAAGTGTTACGAGAACTTGATGAAGCTATTAATAGTACGTGATCCAAATTATTAGCAGATTTCAACACAACTTTCAAATTCAGTGGGATATTGTGATGAAAATTCATACCATAATGTTCTGGGATAAATTGAAATGTAGAAATGACTTCTATTGGTGCTACCTAAAAAAGTATTTAATAATATCATTAGAAAATTCGAGACTGAACCCAAACAATGACGTAATTTAGTTTCCCACAGTCTTTGAAATCCATTATTGAACATGTAGCATATTTTTTGGCAAGCAAATTTTAAAATACGTATTGAGTAAATTCTGTACAAAGTTTGCACAGGAAGTTACTCAGATATTTATGACCGCCCGTTTGATGATGGTGTTATTTCTGCAAAAAAAAAAAAAAATAAGTTTTGAGATATACTGAATCTGAAAATTAACTGTGTGCCAACATATTAATGAAATTTGTAATATTGGCATTTTGTTTTACAGCTTAATTTGTTGTGGTCATTAATGTAACTCTTGAAAACTGAGAAGGATTTAATGACTACCCATTTCTGAAATTTATGTTTACTTGGAAACATATTTTGGAGACATTTCTGATTTGCGATTGAAGCAGTTCATTTAAACATGTTTATATACTGTATATTATCTCAGGTTATGAATACAAAGAATTTTAATAATACGACATCCGCCTATATTATTTGATAATCATGTGTTTTTTAAAGATTGGCGTTTGATTCGTTTGTTAAGAATGTCTCAGTGCCCCCATTCAAGGAAAGGTGGATCACCTTTAAATGGAAACCATAGAAATAATACTTATCAGTATCCTTGGGACTAGAGATGCTATGAAAAGCCAGTGAACATTATGTCAAATAAATTTTATATAAGATAATTAGCTAGTTATAACTGGATGTAAATTTTATTGGTCCTAGGACATTTACAGTTCAAATGAGGGAGCGGCGAGTTGCGTTGGACACACCAGTTCTCGTCTGATCACTGAAGTTAAGCAGCGCAACCCCAGCTAGTACTGACATGGGTGGCCACTTGGGAAAACTGGGTACTGCTAATACCCAAAAATCGTCGCATTAGTGTAGTGTCTGTGCAGTCTATGCATAAGAACTATGCTGTGGATGGGGCTGTAATGACCTTTGTAGTTTGAAGGGCCCTAAACACCAACAAGCAGCAACAGTTCATATGATTAAAGTCCGGGGTAAAAAGTATCTCCACAGAAGACTTAATATTTCGTAAGTTTAAAATGTTAAGTACTGATACAGTATATGGGGTTGTCTTAGGGCAGAATTAGTCAGGATGGAATTGACAGAAAAATTGGCCCACGTAACAGTTACCACGAAAAACAAATACAAAAGTAGGGCCTGAAATAAGTAATGAATACCTGCAGTACACACACTGTAAAAAGGTTTCCATTCACCTTCATAAACTGTTTTTGATGACACAGTCTTTTAATTTTTTAAAGATAAAAGTGTGGTTTCAAGTGAGTTTTAATCTTAGAACATCGAAGAATTAATGTAGAACAATAATTTGTAAACGAATCACAAATAAAAAAAATTATAAGGTTTAGAAATGAACAGTGGGTAATTTTATGCGAAATGCAGTAAGTTTCCATCCACTTTCGACTTGGTGCTTCCTTTCTTGAAAAAAGAAAATTTCTACGACTTTTGGTGAATCTCATCTTACCATTTGGAGGGGATCACGTCAATCTGGCGCATGACAATTTGGCTTATGGCAATTTGGCGTACGTACACATTCGGCTTATGATAATTTGGCGTACATACAAATTTGACGTACATACCGATCTCTTGGGTGCACACATTTGTTCAAAATTGCAACTGTCATAACCAGTGGCAGATCCAGGATTTTCGGCGGGGGGGGGGGGTTAGCTAATAGAGGGGAGTTGAGCTAAACCTCACATATTATGCAAATACAGTATAAGTTTATATGTGCATGGGAGGGGTTGCAACCCCCAAAACCCCATCCTAGATCCACGCGTGGGCATAATAGTCATTGCAACGGTCCCGTATAACACAGTTGCGTTTGTTTGTGTTTTAGGGCCCATCGACTTCAAAGGTCATTAGGGCCCTATAACACAGTTGGGTTTGTTTGTGTTTTAGGGCCCATCGACTTCAAAGGTCATTAGGGCCCTATAACACAGTTATGGTAGGCATTCATTGTTCTATTACCTTGCAATGACTGTTGAAATATGTTGTTATGACCGTTGCAATTTTGAACAAATTTGGGCACCCAAGAGATCGGTATGTACGCCAAATTGACGTAGACGCCAAATTGAAAGCTAAATAATCTCTCTAGACAATGGACAATGAAGGTCCATATAAAATATAAGTTGCATCTCCCTTTCAAGAAATCAGAGGTGTTTATGTTGGATGCAAAACACCTTGAATACTTGTGTTGCAAACTGCAATGCACAGTATGGATTAGTAATATTGACTTTTAGAACTTATGTACGCCTTAGAATGACACATCAGGCTTCCAATTATCATAAACAACAAAATAGTAGTCAACTTTAAGAAAAAAAACATTAGTTATTCAATAAATTCATTAGGTGGGTACCCTGGTTGTTGGATAACATAGTGAAAATCGGTTGTTGACATAAGGGTTAAGAAGGGTCGAGCGAGACTCGTTCACAAAAAAGTTCCCGAGCGGAGGGTTTTCCTGATACCCCTACTACGCAATGAGCGAGCGAAATTCGAGCATACGTTCATTTTGAAATATGTATGCACAACTCTACAGTAAACTAACGGTAAATAAGCTGCCGGTTAGTCAGGTGCGAAAAAACACCACCCTTGAGATCTTTCATAGAGACCAGATAGGTACCCACCCTGCCAAAGGCAGAAAAACTGCTTAAGTTACCACGCGTGAAACAATAAACAGCCAAGATGATGCAGTAAAGGGCGTTTTCGAAGAAACCAAGATAAGAAAGGATCACTTAAATTTCATTAATTGAGTGTCCTACCCAAAGGCAGGACTTCAAAAATTAGTCTATAGACTCATTGAGATGCTCTCCTCCACGGAAATCTTTAGTAAAAGGCGAAAGATTTTCTCGCTTTTGATGAAGGAAAGCCAGAGTACGAAATACAAATACCCTCCTGACAATTCTTATTTCCGATCGACATCCGTCTTTATAGGGGAGACATCATAAGTTTACCCTGTATCATCTTCTCTTTCTGGTTTTGATTTCATTTTTATTGTATGAATTAGTTAAAGCACATCAAATTGATAATTAAGCAATCACGACATTATAATTACTTATCAACATGGAGCTGAAAACAAAAACAGAACAGTAGAATGCTTAACATTGGAATGGTTACGTCACGTTGCTATGCGACGCGTTCTCTTTTCAACGGTGCCGCTTCCAACGACCGAACGAAAGTATGCGGCGCTACTCTTCAAAATCTCTTGTTTGTCTCCAACTGTGCTTTTAATTTAAAAGGTTGTTTTTCATATTTTAATTAATATAATGCCTCGAGGTCACAGTGCATCAGTAATTTCCAGTAAAATATTACAAGTATGAAATTTTATGTCATATAATAATGCAAAGTTGATTGATAACGAAATGGATTTTGATAGTTCATTAGGCAGCGTTTGAGTGGTGAAATCGGTTCGCGCCTTGCGGCGCCTGGCTACGGCGGGTTGTCAACTCTGAAAATAGGAATCTAATCATCCTTTCCATTATAAGGTCACCCTTATAACAATTATGCCAGGTCCTTGTCCACATTACATTTTTAAACGTAGAAAAATGCATGCGAGGTGGGCAAATGATCTTTCTGCCTCAACGGATTACTTGAAGAGGGAAATGCAAATGGGCAAAATTTAGTCAGCCATTCCGTTGAAGTTGTCAACTCGTGTGGTTTTTTGATGGTATCCAACAAGGGTTAGTGAGCAACAAGAAAACTCCAGTGAAAAGCTTGAAAAGCCATGAAAACCAGAAAATACCACATCTTAGGAATCATTGGATGACGTGGAGCAGAGGGTGGAGGGGGACTTTGTTAGGGATAGGCGGGAGTAGAGGATTAGAACCCGCAGACCCGACCTTACCTCAGGCGGGAGAAGGGTGAGATGATGATGATGATGATGAGGAATCATTGGATGACCTGATATGGCTGCACTTGTTGAAAACTTCATTTTTGAAGATAACGTTATCCATTGTAACTACCCAGCTTGGCTGGATTTTTTCCTTCTTCCGCCATTGAAGGTTAGCCCGGGGTATCTGCCATACAAGAGATAAGGTTGATCCCTTTCTGTGCGAGACAACTTTAATCAATGTGCATTAACGTTGCTCTAATTTATAATAGGCAACTCTTAACGTACGGAACGCTATTGATAGCTGGGAAGGAGCAGTAGCACAAGCAGGTTCAGGATTCAATTAAGGATAGAATTGCAGTCACAGTGAGTCATGAACAGTCTTCAGTCTCGTCTTCAATACAAAAAATGGTAATCGAAATTGAAGACTTGGCAGAGATAATAAGTTATACAAAGCTGAAATCTGCCGCTGTAAATAGATACATATGACAATATGGTGAAATTGATTTGCTCACTCACAGAATTAACAACAGAATGTATGAAACTTGGAAGGAAGGCATGACTTTGTTTGGTATGTTATGCTAATGGGTTGGGGAGTAAGCCAAGCAACCATAACAGGCTGAACCTTAAAGGCCGATTCCCAATACAAGGGCAATGGGAGCATTAACAGAAATGGTACTGTAAACCAGTGCTCTGCAACCGGTGTACCTTGAGCTGATACAGCCAGTGGCGGTTCTAGCATACGCGAGGCCCTGTGCAAATTGAAAGTGCAAGGCCCTTTCCAATAATTTGCAACTTGCAAAAGCGAGGCCCCGTGCATTTGCACAGTTTGCACGTGCCTAAAACCGCCACTGGATACAGCCAGTACTATATATTTTAGCTTTTGATGTGCTGCGGAGTTCTAAGCAGAACTTTGGTGTGCCATATGTGAGAAAAGGTTGTGGAGCACTGCTGTAAACAATACTTCCTAGCTTCGCAATATCTCCCATTAATGGATAAATCAAAAGGAAAACTTGGCACCTTTCCCAGTGTTTAACTGCAATGAAAAGCCAAGGGAGCAGTTGACCCCCAAGATCATCATACCCTTATCCCACCTGTGGTGGGGTTAGGTCTGCAGGTTCTAGCCCTCCACTCCTGTCTATTTCCCACCAGGTCCCTGTCCATCCCACACACTGCCATGTCCTTACAGACAACCTATTCCCACATCTGCTTTGGTCTCCCCCTACCCCAGATGCTACTAGCCACATGCATTCCTGGGATGGACTTAATGAGCTCCTCTTCCCCCACTTCTCATGATGTGTCCATACCACCTCAACCTGTTCTCCCTCATTTTTGGTAATGTCCACCACTCCCAGGCTCCCTCTAATAAACAAATTCCTAAATCTATGCAAACATTGGCACTGCTTAACATGAGGGATGCTGGCCTACCCCATGAAATAAAACTATAAGTTGTATCATGGTAATTCCTAGGTCGAGTTGTTATTTATAGTAGATGTAAAAAGTTGTATTCTTGGTAGAAAATATAATACCTTGTCCTAGCGACAAAAATTACAAACATTTGGAAAAAAATGTGTTTCATTGACATTGGATTAACTGTTGAAATTTTATGTTTTTTTTCTCGTTTAACTCTAATTATACTTCAATTAATTTGTGTTGTTTGTGTGTACGTTTTTCATCTTCGATTTATCATAAATACTGTATTTAAAAAGAAAATAATTGAAGCACACATCTGCTGGGACTTGACCCTACCGCCTATGGTAAGTCTAATGCCTTACCATCTACACCAGTGGTGGCGAACCTTTTTTCAAAGACGGGTCACAATAAGACGAAAAAAAACCAAAAAGGTATCTGCGGGTCAGGTGCAAGCACTATTTAATTTTATGAATAAAAATATTATGATTAATAATGAATAAATTAGTTCATTAAAGCAGCAAATAGAGAACATCATCATAATTCCCTTACCCCACCTGTGGCAGGGTCGGGTCTGCAGGTTCTAGCCCGCCAAG
>JAAFCE010001036.1:7455145-7476451 GCA_013389805.1 Trigoniulus corallinus
AAAGAACCCTCTCTACTGTGCAACGGGTAGATGAGGCAAAAATTTACAGATGCGGGAGGTCGCCCTCCCTGACGTCGGTGGAATGTCCCAACGAACAGTAGACTGACGATAAATAAACGTAGGGGTTGCAGTTTTGGTCGGCAACCGGCATTTCAATATATTGCCCCTGTGTCCATTCAGAGGGACAAGATGGGTATATACTGATTGATTTGACTTTATATTTGCTGTAGGGTTGCCCTGTACATATACCTGCTAAGTGCCAACAAACTTGTTCTGCGTGCCATAGGCTCGCCACCCCTGCCTTACGTCATAGACTTAGAGAGTAAAATATATGTATAGGACAGTGGTGGCGAACCTGTGACCCACTGTGCAATTTTAAGTGACCGGAACATGAATCATATCTAATTTATCGTCTCACAGTGTGTGTGTGTGTGTGTGGGGTGGACGGGGACCCGGTGGGCTAGATCCCGCAGACCCGACCCTGCCACAGGCGGGATAAGGGTATTATGATAATGTTTTCTATTTAGTACTTTAATAAACTAATATATTCATTAATGATAATAATTTTTTTTCTTCATAAAATTAAGTAGTGCTTGCGCTTGACCCACGGACAACTCATTGGTTCTTTTTTCATGTTAATGTGACCCGTCTTCAAAAAAAAAAAGGTTCACCACCCCTGGTATAGTAGCTCGTCACTGGCTTTGGTGACGGAAAGGTGCCCCATCGAAGATGCCGAATATATAGCCGACGATAAATGAGCATCGGGTCGATAGGGGTTTGCAGCGTTAGGTTGACAGCTGGCTGCGTAAAAATTACTTTCAACAGATCGCTCGTGTGTCCTAATTGGATAAAAATGGGCACTGGACCCTGCCTTAGATGGCAGAAAGGTTATTTGGTAATGATGATGTATATTCATTGTTATCAACCATCATACCATCTTTATGTCTGTTCCTCCGCCGTTGCGATGTTGACTTTTAGGGGAACCTTGGTTAGGAGCGCGTTTTGGCCTAGGGCTCATCAACGCCTTAATCCGCCAGTGTGGGGTGGGAGAGGAACGAGACACTGGAAATGTAATGAGGCCGCCTGTTGGAACTTGGCTTCCTTGCCGACTTAATGGGTAAAAATAGCATCGTACATCGCCCGTCATACGACATTCGGGTATATTATTCAGAAGCCTCTGTCGAGTTTCCTAATTATAAAGGTCCTAAATTGTGAATTTATTTCCATAATAAAAAGTGGCTTAAAGTAATTTTAAACTTTTCATGCCTTGCTCTGTGCTCGTGTGTATCATAAATGTGAAAGCAGATACATAAAGTTACTTGTTCGGTTATCCTTTTGACCACCTTCAAGACGTGTTTCGCATTCAGGATTCCTTATTGACTGACCATTCGTAGTGATATGGGCTATCTGATATAAGAAAAGGACAAGAGGCATGTAGTGCTGATAAAATAATACTTGGACATCCATACAAACTTTGAGATAATGGATATTTAGTCCTTTGTGAGAGCGATATGACCGGCGTGTGGATTAGCCTAATTTTTGCTATAAATTCTGTTGCTGCTGATGTCATTTCAGATTTAAATCTTGTTTTTTTTCCCCACTGTAAAAGCCATTTAGTGCCGCACTCATTATTTTCTAATGGTCATTGCATGACTATGTTTCTATGGCAACGAGATGGACACTGTTAGCGAGAAGCTTACTTCTCAATAAAATACTTGGTAAACAACATCAACTAAGAGCGTAAGGTGCCTGTCAATTGAATTTTAGATGTGTGTTTTTTTTGGGATGGTCCTAGTTAGCCGTAGTGGACTAATGGTAATTACAAAAAAAAGTGGTTGTTTTCTTCTGGGTCCTTTTTAAACATGTAGTGAGGGTAACATCCTGAATAATTACGTTAGGTTTTACTCGAAGTGATACAAAATGGGACTCTTAAATTTGACGTCAGTACCGCAAAACTAGGTCGTCTTTTTTTTTTTCGACATCATCTAAACCTTTAATCAAAATTATAGATTGCTGTGACTAATGCCGCCTCGGTGGCCCAGTGGGTATTGTGCTCGGTAACTGCGTCAGTGTTTCTAGGTTTGTTGCTGCACCGAGGTGGGTTGGCTTCTTTTGGGCGGGAGAGATGTCCCGAGTGCACCTTGCTTCGGATGAGAAGTAAAACTGAGGTCCCGTGTAGTGTACGATGGCATTTGCACGTAAAAGAGCTCGCTCTACTATTTAACTGGTAGATGAGACAAAATCTCCAGGTGTAGTTGTTTGTTGGTGTTTTAGGGCACTTCAACTACAAGCTCATTAGAGCCCCGTCCACTGCATAGCTCTGAAGCAGAGAATGCACAGAATCTACCCTAATGCAACGATTGTTGGATATTATCGGTACCCGGCCGGCCACCCATGACAGTACTAGCTGGGGTTGCGTTGCTTAACTTCAGCGATCAGACAAGAATTGGTGTGTCCAACGCACTAAGCCGCTCCCCTCCAGGTGTAGGTGTTCACCCCCACCTGGCGTCGATGGAGTACCCCAGTGAACAGCAGACCGACGAAAAATAAGCATAGGGGTTTCAGCTGCTGGTCGGCAACCGGTTGCGGAAAAACACTGTTCAGTAGATCACCCTTGTGTCCATTCAGAGGGACTAGATGAGTGTCCGACCCTGCCATAGGTTAAGGAGTTGCTTTGATTGCTGTGACGATGGGGCTCTGGCGAGCGAACTGTAGGATAGTTTTTTTTCTAAAGTTTATCGCCAACATAATGTCCCATCACCCATGCTCTTTTAACGTCCCATCTTTCTGGAAAGGGGGGGGGGAAATGACTACTGACGACAGGGGGCGACTACCTGGAAAGTTTGTCGATATGCACTACTTAAGAATTATATTTTAAGTGCAATCGCGATAACCGATGCCGTCGGACAGTTGCCCTTCTGATTCCAAATGCGCAGTTTCACCTCTGGCCGAGATCGATGGATTTCTCTCCAATAAAAGTAAGGCCTAATTGCCCCCAATCTGATGAAATAGTTGGGGAAAAAAGCGTTGTTCCTTAAGGGTGGGTACACTGCCATTGTTATACACGTACAAGAGATTGTAGATTAATGCAGATTGGCAAAATTCCCAGGTGTAGGAGCTGGCTTTGGATAAATGGCAGACAGGCCGACGGTAAATGAACCCAGAAACCAGACCAAATCACAGTCTTTACTGTAGAATTGCGCCTAACCACATTCAAGAGTTCATCTCAACTGATCATCAACTGAACGATGAAAGTGCTGCAAATGTACTCATTATACGTGGATTGCACCTGTCTTAGGGCTAATTATGAGGTAGTGCACAGTCCCAATCAGCGAAAAAAATCGTTAATTCAACAGAAGTAGAGGCGCACTAAGAATGTGTAAATGCATGTAATGGTGGCCGAATGGTTAAGGTTCGGTTGTTTTTGTCTTCTTGCCAGATAAGGGCACGCGGTAATTGACCCAAATACACAGGCCTCACAATACCGGGAAGCTAGAGTCCCACGACGGGGTCCAACCCTGCGGGGGAGCGGCGAAATGCGTTGGATGCACCAGATCTCGTCTGATCAGTGAAATTAAGCAGCGCAACCCCAGCTAGTACTAACATGGGTGACCGCTTGGAAAAACTGGGTACTGCTAATACCGGAAAATCGTCGCATTAGTGTAGTGTCTGTGCAGTCTCTGCATAAGAACTATGCTGTGGACGGGGCTCTAATGGTCTTGTAGCTGAAGGGCCCTAAAACACCAACGAACCAACCAACCATGCAATAGAACAAACATAGAACAAAAATAACCATTCACACAGCATCATCTCCCTCTTCAGGCTCAAAAGGCGGGGCTCTAATGACCTCGTAGTTGAAGAGCCCTAAGACACCAACGAAACTAAAAAACCGAAAGGGCACAAGAACGGCCATTTTCGGACAACTGTGGATCGTAATTTCTGGTCCTTTAATTAAAAAAAAAGGCATAATGTCTTGTTCGCGAAGTCATTGCCTACAAGAAAAATTTCCTAGCGGTGCAGTCGTGGCCGAGCGGTTAAGGCGATGGACTAGAAATCCATTGGGTTCTTCCCGCACAGGTTCGAATCCTGTCGACTGCGTGTTTGATTTTGTTTCATTTCCTGCACTATAACTATCGAAGTAAACTAGCTCAGAGGTGGCGAACCGTTTTCTGTTGGCGTACCAAACATTTAAAAAGTTATACTGTAGTTCTTGATTTACTAACGTGCCAGATACAATAGTGTGCTAAAGGAATATATAGTAGGGTACCCTTACTTCCGGTTTGTTACAGGATATGGAAATTTCACCAATTCGTTGGTAGTACCCTCGGCAGCTGCGTCAGTAGTTCTTGGTTCGATACTGGACCGAGGCGGGCTGGCATCTTTTGGGGGAAGGGGCCCCAATGCAGACTAGTCCGATGATAAATAAACGTAGGGGCGGCAGCTTTGGTAGGCAACTGGCAGCCCAGTATATCGCCCTTGTGTCCATTCAGAGGGATAAGATGGGTATTCGACCCTGCCATAGGCGGGAAAAGGGTTAAGAGTTGCTGATTGGTTTGGCGTTATATACTGTAGGTTACCCTGTACAAGTATCTGCCACGTGCCAAAAAAATTGCTCTACGTACCATGCCTGGCACGCGTGCCATAGGTTCGCCACCCCCGATTACTAGCTGGACCTTGTTCCTTTTTTGGACAAGTAATGGGAAGGGGGAAGGAGTTCGTTAGGTCTATTTCAGGGATGCAGGTGACCGACGCAAACGTGGGAGAAGGTTGTCCGCAGGGAATTGGTAGTGAGGACGACGGAGACCTGGTCGGAGATAGACGAGAGTTGAGGGCAGTGCCGGATTTACCAATAGGCTAATTAGGCTGAAGCCTAGGGCCGCAACATTTAGAGGGCTTCAAAACTGAAGAAAAGGGGTTCAAAAGGGCTCGAAAAGGGCCTCAAAATTTAGATAGCCTAAGGCCTCTCAATATCTAAATCCGGCACTGGTTGAGGGCCAGAACCCGCAGATCCGATCCTGCCACAAGCGGGATAACGGCATTATTATTATTATTATTATGAGCTTGTTCCATTCTGCTGTAAAATCTGGCCTGTAGAGGTCAAAGTTCGAATTCGGTGTAAAACTTAAGGTCCCCTGTGTCCACGCATATTGTAGAACGGTATGCGTTCACGTCGGCCAGCTGTTCCTCGTCCTATCTTGTCACCTTACATGATTCTTCGGAACTCATGGATACCCGATTCTCGCTTGGGTTGCACTTCAGGCCCAATGTCCCAAGAGTCAATAATGTAGAATAGATTGTTGACCTCTGTAAAATCGCTGATTAAAGTGGGGCAGTCGTGGCCGAGCGGTTAAGGCGATGGACTTGAAATCCATTGGGATATTCCCGCACAGGTTCGAATCCTGTCGGCTGCGATTTTTTCTTAACTTTTACACTTCTCTTTGTAAATCTCGGGAAGGCGTGAAAGTCACACCTTCTGAAGAAAGGACGTCAGTACGTCGCAACATGGCAGACTAATTTTGATAGTCCTCAGGTACCGGGAAACAAACCAGTTTTGATCGTGTACCACAAGCATTATCATCATCATCATCAGTGATACCCTTATCCCGCTTGTGGCAGGGTTCGTGGCTCTTTCTTTCACATTGACAACACCTCTGTTCCATACCAGCTAACTGGCCTGACTTTACCATTACTCTGTAAAACTTTGGAGGGAGGGGCGAGTTGCGTTGGACACACCAGTTCTCGTCTGATCACTGAAGTTAAGCAACGCAAGCCCAGTTAGTACTGACATGGGTGGTGGCTCGGGAAAGCTGGGTACTGCTAATACCCAATAATCGTCGCATTAGTGTAGTGTCTGTGCAGTATATGCATTAGAACTATACAGTGGACGGGTCTCTAATGACCTTGTAGTTGACGGGACCTTAAACTCCAACAAACAACAACAAAGTAAAACTTTGGGACACACCCTATGCGTTGGACACACCAGTTCTCGTCTAATCACTAAGTTAAGGAACGCAACCCCAGTTAGTACTGACATGGGTGGCCGCTTGGGAAAACTGGGAACTGCTAATACCCAAAAAGCGTAGTGTCTGTGCAATCTCTGCATTAGAGCTATGCAGTGGACGGGGCTCTAATGACCTTGTAGTTGGAAGGCCCTAAAACACCAAAGAAACAAAACTGTAAAACTTCCCTTTCAGCCCTTCGATCACACGGGACTCCACCTCAATCACCTCACAGGGAGCGGCGACTTGGGTTGAACACACCAGTTCTCGTCTGATCATTGAAGTTAAGCAGCGCAACTTCAGCTAGTACTGCCATGGGTGGCCGCTTAGGAAAACTGGGTATTTTTAATACCCAAAAATCGTCGCATTAGTGTAGTGTCTGTGCAGTCTCTGCATAAGAACTATGCTGTGGACGGGGCTCTAATGACCTTGTAGTTGAAGAGCCCTAAAACACCAACAAACAACTCAATCACCTCACATTGATCCAACGGATCACCTCTGAATCTATTTCTACGTTGCTCTTGAACACTGATCAACTGGTACTCTTGTACCTTTTGTACTTTTGCATGGTTCTTCTTGTTCAGCTTCCTTTTGCTATCGTTGTCCTAATATCGTTTAGGCCCTGGTGTGCATCCTCGTTAGAGTCCCCAATCCTCTCCACGTCGTTAGCAAAGGCCAGACACTGGGGTGCCCATTACACTACTCCAGTAATCAATTCGTGAATAACTGGAGTGAAAATATGGACTAAGGCTTTCACTTGGAAGCTTCCAGCATTTCCCCATGTAGTACTTACCCTGGCTATGGAACCATTATACACGTCCTGCCCTAGACGAAGCCCCGCAAGCGTCAGAACCATGATCCAACGAAACATAAAAGCGACCACTCAGAACCATCTCTGTCTTGAACCCCGAAAAAGCCCAAAAACCTTCATCAACGAACCGACATCTAAGCAAACTGCAAAGGCAAAAGTCCATCACCAACCTCTGGAGAAGACGCGACGTCACATCATTGAGGGTCGTAATTTCAGATCGTTTAAAGCACACTTCAAGAATCCCTAAAAAAAATATCCTATGAACACTGGTGCACACCGGTACACCCACCTCCTCATGGGTAGATTAAATTGGAACTTCTTTAGAATGTCTCCTTCAAGGTATTTAACGGTAATTTAAATGATTATTGCTGCTAAGTGTAGTGCCCTTGTGTAACTCTGTGACTTTTTCTGGTCATCAGAGTGTCAAAGGGGGCAAATAATAATTGTCCAGAGCCTCTTTCAGGGATGATTTGACTGTCAAATCATTCTAAAGGCTTTGTGCAGACATTTTTGCATTTTTCATATTTGAAGAGAATGGTAGCCCTCCACTTCACCCTACCCCGCTTGGTTCGGCATCATGTTCCCGCAATTTCATGGGGGGGCAGACCTCGGCTCCCATGGCAGATAATGATCGAGTGTCTTCTCTAAGGTAGGCCGGTATCCCACAGCAGACAACCCTTCCAATATTCCTGTGGGTTCCACCACTAGCTGGGGTTGCGCTGCTTAATTTCAGTGATCAGACGAGAACTGGTGTGTCCAACGCAATTCGCCGCTCCCCGGAGATCTGGTGGGAGATAGGCGGGAGTGGAGGGCCACCCGCATACCTGACCCTGCCACAGGCAGGAATAGGGGATGAGTACTGTTAAGTGTAGAAATCTAGACAATTTTGATTTCTTTATTTGGTGCATTTTTATCGATTTGAAGAACGTCGAAGATAACAATTCGTAGTTGCTTGTTGGCGAAGTCACTGCCTTGAATTAGGTGCCATTGTGAGGCAGTCGTGGCCGAGTGGTTAAGGCGATGGATTAGAAATCCATTGGGATTTTTCCCGCGCAGGTTCGAATCCTGTCGACTGCGGTTGCTTTTTTTTGTTCATTTCCTTATGACGCTCCGTTTTGAACCTTAACTTACTGCTGAAATTTTGAACGTCACAAGTTGGGTATAGCTGTTGAATTTTTCTCTTACAGCAGGATGCGCGCATGACACAGTTCTTCACTATTTGAGGATTAAGATCCTGCCGTCAGTCGTGGCAGAACGGTTAAGGCGGTGGATTGGGAATTTAGTTGGGGTCTTCTCACCCAGGTTTGAGTCCTGTCTATTGCTCGTAATCGTTTTATTTAATTAAAAAGGTGTTTCGGGAATCGTTAAAATGTGATGTCAGAAAAATGCTCTGACGATTTCACTTACGTGCCGAAGCCCTAGCTTTCTCAGGCATGAATCCCGTCTTCCGTTTTCTGAGTACAGCGTCTTTTTGGGATGTTATGACTGTGAAGCTATCACAGATTCATCATCATCTTCTCACCCTCCTCCCGCCTGAGGCAGGGTCGGGTCTGCGGGTTCTGATCCTCCACTCCCGCCTATTCCCCACCAGGTCCCCATCCACCCCGCACACCTCCAGGGTTGCAACTAGTTCCCCTGTTTTCCCTGAGAGGGTCCCCATATTCCACGTCCCTAACCTCAGTCTAACCCCCTTATTTGGTGTGTTAGCTCTGACTGGGGGCACCCCAGCCAGATGCAAAGAACCCGCAGTAATAGTGGCAGGGCTACCTGTGAGGGGGCGTCGTCCAACCCCACAGGAGAAGCTATCACAGATTGTTGGTGTTAAATTGCAGTAAAGAGGTTCAATTCCTGTGTCGTTTGTTTCCCCCGTTTACTGTTTTATATTAGAGTGCATTTTGTTGACGAAGAATGTTACTAGGCGTGTTTTTAATGCTTATCTCACCAGAAAAACCAATTCCTTACCCTTTTCCCGCCTATGGCAGGGCCAGGTACCCATTCTTGTCTCCCTGAATTGACACACATGGTACTTTTCCGCAGCTGGCTACCCCTATGCTTATTTATCGTCAGTCTACTGTTCGTTGGGGCACCCCCTACCGACTCCTAAGGGCGAGTTCTTACACCTTGGAATTTTGCCTCATCTACCCGTTGCTTAGTAGATGGGGTTCTTTTACGTGTCAGTGCCATCGCACACCACGCGGGACCTCGGTTTTACTTCTCATCCGAAGGAAGGCGCACTCGAGGTCTCTCTTGTTACCTGAAAGAAGCCTACCCACCTCTGTCCAGCATCGAATCTAGAACCGATGGCTCAGTTACTGAGCACACTACCTACTACACTCTCACCCTTTGGTGGTAGGCCAATTATGTCGTTGACATGGCGAGGGAGAGAGATGGAGGGAAAGCGAGAGGAAGAGAGGTTGAGGCAATGGCTTAGAAGTCCATTGGGTTCTTCCCCCACAGGTTCAAGTCCCGTCGACTGCGGTGTCCGTGGTACTTTCGAAATCAGGGTACCGGTCCCCCGCTGACGTTCTGGACAGCGAATGGAGTTGGTGAAGATGTTACCCTCAATTTAGAGTTCGTTATAAGATGTTAGCCATTTCTAGAAAAAGGATAGCCCTTGTGTAACCTTGTTGCGCACCTGGTACTGTTTGTTAGTGATAATGGAGGTTGAACTACGGCCATAGTGGACGGTTTTCTGTGTGGCACGGGCTCCACGGAAAACAGTCAGGGCTGGAGGTAGTGGAAGCCATTTCTGTTTTTTTTTTTAAATACGGTTTTTTGGATGTGGGGATGACAAACCAAAACAATAATCAAACATATGGTGTTGATTGTAGAAGTGGTACTGAGAAGCTCATTTTTAAAAAGGCGGAGGAATTTTACAATGCGCCCCCCCATCCAAAAAACATATGGTAAAACTATGACAAGTCGGTGAAAATGTGTTGTTTTTGCTGAAAACTGCCTGTCAGCGTAAAATTAAAAAAAAAGATGGAGGAGAGAAGGGGCAACAAAAGAGGGGAAAATTATGGGGTCCCTTGTAGCAATTCTCATAAATTCTGTATCGGATGCTCAAACGTTATTTTCTGCTTCAACTGAAATTTGGCGTTTTTATGTATTTTTTCTCTCTCCCCTTCACTCTCACTGATCTCTTATCTCGAATTTCCTTTACCCTTTCCACAGTCCCTCATCCTCCTTCGCCTCCCCTTCCTCCTCTTACCCTTTCTCTACAGCTCAACGTTGTTGTTAGTACACCTCAAATTGTATTTCAGATGGTGACAACGGGACGGTAAGCTTGATTGGTATTAAGGGCTTTAGTAGAAAGTTGAATTGCGTTTGGCCTGAAAGGATTGTTCGTCGAATAACATTTTCCTCAACAAGTCTCTGTGGTCGAATTAACTGTGCGCTTGGCTTGTGACTAGGTGATAGCAGGTTCGATCCTTCTTGAGGCCGATGGCTTCTTTAAGGTACAGTAGTACCCCGCTTAACGAACGCCTCGTATAACGAATGCTCCCTATAACGAACACCGTCAAAAAAGCGCGGGAGTATCGCTTAACGAACTTGTTTCACATAACGAACGCTTGTTCAATATACAAAGTGAACTAGGAACTGTATAGGACACTGGTGGCGAACCTTCGACCCACCGTGCAATTTTAAGTGGCCAGAGTGTTAATGAGATGATGTTAAAGGTGTAATAAAAGTTGGATGATGTTCTCTATTCCCACCTTTAATAAACTTTATTCACTATTAATAATAACTTATTTTTATTCATAAAATTGAATAGTGCTTGCATCTGACCCGTGGACAAATTCTTGGTTTTCTTTTGTGTTATTGTGACCCGTCTTCAAAAACGGTTCGCCACCACTGATATAGGATGTCCAAGATTGTAGTAACTATAGAGGTATTAATCCAATGAGTTATACCAATGTAATGTAATAGAATGTCGCCTCCAGGATAGAACTAGTGTCCGTGGAAATCAGTTTGGATTCATGCTAGGCAGATCCACAATGGAACGAATCTTCATTCTGAGGCAGGTGATAGAAAAGTATAGAGCAGCTAAGAAGGATCTCCGTACCATCATTATCGACTTGGAGAAGGCTTACCAGTGTTCCCCAACAGGCATTATGCAAAAGAGGGTAGAAAAAGGGTTTATTCGAATAGTTTAGGATATGTACTCGTATGATGGTTCCATTCCACAGCCAGGGTAAGGACACTTTGGGGAAAATACTGGGGGCTCCCCAGTAAAGTTTGGGGTGCACCAAGGTTCAGCCTGGTTCACCTGGTTATGGACGAGCTACTGATGGGAGTAGGAGAATGGACCCCTGAATGCATGGCATTTGCTGACGAGCACCGTTCAACTGCACACTGCAAGTAATTGACTGCCTTCTCATTGCAGGGCAATTCCTAGTTTTTGTGAAGTATGAACCCCCCCAAAGATGGGTCCTAGAGTGTTTTTGCTCATTAACAATCAGCACTGCACTTTGTTTTTAACTTCTTAACAATTTTAACAATTTTTCGTGGCAACCCGGAACGAATTACACAATAAAACATAGAGATCTATGGGAAATTGTGTTCCGCACAACGACCACCCCTTATAACGAACGTATCGCTGGAACGAGGAACGGGGTACCACTGTAGTGCCCACTTCCGTCGGATGAGAAGTAAATCCCAGTGTGTATGATAGCCGCATGATGAATGCCCCTTCACCTTACTCCCGGAGTCGTCATCATCATTCTGTTTTCCCACCTACTGTTTTGTCCCATTGAGACACAAGCATACGGTTCGGACGGTATTTTTAAGCAGCCGGCTGCGCTAACATATGCTTCTTTGTTATCTGGCAATGGGGTACTTTTACTTCCACAGTTGGAAATGTCGGAACTACACTCATATTTCATTCCATGTAAAAAGGGGTTCCTGCAGTGGATATCGTTTCCATCTTACGGAAATCTTACCCTGGAGGCCTGTCTCTGTCCATTTCTCTGCCCTGCCCTCTCCTTCTGTCTCTCTGTCTCTCTCTGTCTCCCTAAAAGAAAGAAGCCAAGCGCTTCGGCCTATTATCAAACCTAGAACCAGTGATGCATTATTGCAGTACGTGTCTATTTCTCTGCCCTCCCTCTTTCTCTATCTCAGTGTCTGTCTCCCTAAAAGAAAGAACCCAACCGTTTCGGCCTAGGATCAAACCTAAGAACCTTAGAACCACTGGTGCAGTACGCTGTCTGCACTGCCGAGGCGGGTTCGCCCTATCCCTGGCTTTGGCAAACGAAATTGACCCTAAAAGAAGAAAGACCAATGTCAACCTGCATAAAGTGACTTTAGGTCGGAAGCCGGGTAAATAATAAATACCGTGCAGTGATTCGCCCATGTCCCCCTCGCTCTCTCTGTTCTTGTGTCCCGCTCCCCCTCTGCCTCCCTAAAAGAAAGAAGCTAACTGTTACAGCTTAAGATCAAACCTAGAACCACTGGTGCACTAGTGCAGTACGCCGACTTCGCTGCCGAGGCGGGTTCGTCCTACCCTCTGGCTTTGGCTCTGGTTGGTGTTAACCTGCATAAAGTGGCATTAGGTCGGAAGCCGGCTAAATAATAAATACCATCCAGTGATTCGCCCGTGAGTGAGGAAAATGGGTGTTCGACCCTGTCATAGGCAGACGGAAGTTGAGGAATAAACATTTGGATTCTGTGTGTTAGGCGGATATTTGACAGATAAAGCGATTTGGTTTTTTTTTTGTTGGAGTTTAAGGTCCCGTCAACTACGAGGTCATTAGAGACCCGTCCACTGTATAGTTCTAATGCATATCCTGCACAGACACTACACTAATGCGACGATTATTGGGTATTAGCAGTACTCAGCTTTCCCGAGCGACCACCCATGTCAGTACTAACTGGGCTTGCGTTGCTTAACTTCAGTGATCAGACGAGAACTGGTGTGTCCAACGCAACTCGCCGCTCTAAGCGATTTGGTATTGACCCCTCTCACACATTCTGTTCTTTTTTCACTCCCTAAACTATAAATTTAATTTGATATCGTTCTTACTTGATATTGATTTATATTTTATTTCAGTTTTGCGGATCACGTTTGTATTTTTACAATTCATATTTCAAGGAGATTTATGATGATTTATTGACGACGTTATTGCCGGTTGTGATTTGAAGAAAAGGAAATACAGTACTGATATAATAATGAAGGACGATATATTTACCCCCATTTTTTTAAAATAAGATTTTGAATGTGTGAATTTTTAGCACCTTTGTAGATAAAAAATGATCTTAGTTTTGCTGAATTGAAATAACAATAGACAGGATGTCTTTAACAGGTGATAAACACTGTTTATGAGAGTTAAGGGGTTAATAGATTGATGAGAATAATTCAAAGTTGTTGTTGTTGTTGGTAAAGGCGCGTTCTCACGAGTCAAGTTTTGTTGACCAATTGTAGTTGTTCAACAAAACTTGAATGAAAACTGTAGTGGGAACCTCTGTTTCAATCGAGTTGATCAACATTTTAGTTGATCAAGTGGTGAGCCATTCACCATTACCCTTCAAGTGAACAATAGGTCTTTTGTTTAAGGCCCTTGTAAGATATACAAAAGTGGACCCATCAGAGGGGTGGACCAATTGGGGGTTAACCAAAATACAGTGTTATCCACACAACTCCTTTTGACCCCATTTGTATTGTAACTGAAACCCCATTTGTACAGTAAAACCTGCCTAAACCGGAAACCTGGCCAAACGGAAAATAAATTTCGGAACGGAATGATTTCCCATTTAAAATACTACCCTAAACCGGAAAACTGCCTAACGCGGAAACGGAATAAGTTTTGAGAACCGTTTGCATAAATAACCTGACTAAGACGGATTATTTTATTAGGTCCATTGTGGGACTGCAGGTGATTGGGAGCAGTAGGGGGTAGAGGACGACCAAAACGGACATGGGAGCAGGTGGTACAAAGGGACATGGAGGCATGTGGGGTGGAGGGGGACTTGGTTGGGGATAGGCAGGAGTGGAGGATCAGAACCCGCAGACCCGACCCTGCCTCAGGTGGGAGAAGGGTGAGATGATGATGATGATGATGAAGACGGATTATTTTATGCATAACACTACAATGCAGGCATTAATTTTGAGTGTGACAGTACATGCACCGAAGTTCTAGGGACCGTTACGGCCATATACACACAGAGCTACCCAATAGTGAAGCAACGACAATGTACTTTTAAAGACATGTGGTGACAGGGGCGGATCGGGGGGGGGAGCAATGCAGCCATTGCTCCCCACAGTGCCTCACTGCGCATCCGTCAACTGATGCATGGTTCAACTCTACAACGGATGAGGCATTTTTACGTTTGCTATTCCCGTTTCTATTCTGCCAGTCCAATCTGCAGTTGGCTAAACTACTGAACATAGGGCATTGGCTAAGGGGCAGTGGAGGCCCTGTTGTAATTGCTAGCTAGATTTATACTAAGGGATTCTGAATATTTAAAAGTATTTGGGGTGCAATTTTTTGAAGTGTCCCAGCCCCTGGATCAGCCCCTGTGTGGGGGCAGAGTAATTTTTTTTAGTTTATCGACTTTTATTTTAAATTTCATCATCCTAATAGAAGGTGATCATATTTTTTGTACTTTGTTTCATTAAAACACAACCCTGTGTAAAACGGAAACCTGTGAAAACGGAAAAAAAATTTGGGAACGATCAGGTTCCGTTTTAAACAGGTTTTACTGTACAATGAAACTGCTGATCAGTTTCTATTGAAATGTGTGAACGAAAATTGATTCAAGTAATGTTCAACTTTTGTTGAACAAGTACAATTGGTCAACAAAACTTGACTAGTGAGAACGCGCCTTAAGTAATTATATTGAAATTCAGCCTAAAATTTTTTGTTTAATTTGATACTGATAAAAAAAGACATCGCCACTTTAGTTGCTCCATTTCAAGTTTGGTATCTTCTCCGAAAAGCAGAAGGAGGACCACCTCTGCGGGATGGGAAAGTGAACTTGTTGGATGTCATAATAAGGTATATCATGTGACTATCTGGTAGAATTGGAGGGCAGAGAGGGGGTATTTGAAGTAAATAAGTTGTTTAATGACGTTGTATAGGTTGTTGTTTTAGGTGAGGTATAATTTAAATATATTTTTTTTTTTCAAGATGAGGAAAGTGAAAATAAGGACTATCTTTTAAAAAGGTGGATATTTACAAGGAGCTCGAGAAGGGAAGGCGGCGGACATTCTTCTTAGGGCACATTTCTTGACCCTTACTTTTACTTATTATCTTTATTCCCATTTTTAATGTTGTTGTTGTTGTTTCTCGAATCAGGTCGCATTAAATGCAGTGAATTTCTTCTCTCAGCATTTGGCCTTGTCTCATAAGTCATCCTAGTGAAGTTGAGCAAATTGCTTTGCTCGGTTTCTTACAGACTGTCTTAATATCCTTCTTCCTCGTTGTAAGATTGGCCACACCACTAAATGTCCCGGAATGTGAAAAAGTCAAGACAAAATCTTCTTAAGGCTAAGCTGGTGAATAACTTAGTCGGTACATATTTTATTTTAAAGTGTTCACTGTTTTGTTTTCCTCGCAATTTTTAGTTTTACGATCTCAACGCTGCCGACTGACCTCTGATAAGAGATTCTCTAAGCCTTGGGGGTACGCCTTTTGGCCTAAATGTATATTCAAGAATTAACCATGAATCCATTTGAAGTTGTGCTGTCCACGTCAGAAAATTTTAACCGATGCATTGTACGTGTCCAATGACCCGCCTCGGTGGCCCAATAGGTAGCGTGCTCCGTTTACTGCGCCAGTGGTTCCAGGTTCGATAGCGGATCGATGTGGGTTGACTCCTTTCGGGCTAGAGAGAAGCCCCGAGTGCGCCTTCCTTCGGATAAGAAGTAAAACCGAGGTCCCGTGTGGTGTACGATGGCAATTCCACGTAAGAGATAGATGAGGCCAAATTTCCAGCTTGCCTCCTGAAGTCGGTGGACTTCCCCAACGAACGGTAGACCGACGATAAATAAGCATGGGGGTTGTAGCTTTGGTGGGCTGCCGGCTGCGGAAAAACACCGTCCACTATATCAGGGGTGGTCAAGAAGTCGAACGTGAAGCCTATTTTGGTCGATCACACGTCATGGTCGATTACTCGGTGACGTAGTGGCTCAGTATTTCTGGGTCTGCGTCAGTGGTTCTAGGATAGATATTGTTGGTGTTTTAGGGCCCTTCAACTACAAGGTCATTAGAGCCCCGTCCACAGCATAGTTCTTATGCAGAGACTGCACAGGCACTACACTAATGCAACGATTTTTGGGTATTAACAGTACCCAGTTTTCCTAAGCGGCCACCCATGGCAGTACTAGCTGATGTTGCGCTGCTTAACTTCAATGATCAGACGACAACTGGTGTGTCCAACGCAATTCGCCGCTCCCTGTGAGGTGATTGAGGTGGAGTCCGGTGTGATCGAAGGGTTGAAAGAGAAGTTTTACAGTTTTGTTTCTTTAGTGTTTTAGGGACTTCCAACTACAAGGTCATTAGAGCCCCGTCCACTGCATAGCTCTAATGCAGAGATTGCACAGACACTACGCTTTTTGGGTATTAGCAGTTCCCAGTTTTCCCAAGCGGCCACCCATGTCAGTACTAACTGGGGTTGCGTTGCTTAACTTCGGTGATTAGACGAGAACTGGTAAGAGTTTTACAGAGTAATGGTAAGGTCCGGCCAGTTAGGCGGTATGAAACAGAGGTGCTGTCAGTGAGAAAGAGTCACGAACCCTGCCACAAGCAGGATAAGAGTATCACTGAGGATGATGATAATGCTGGTGGTATTCGATCAAAAGTTGTTTGTTTCCCGGTACCTGAGGACTATCAAAATTAGTCTGCCATGTTGCGACGTACTGACGTACTTTCTTCAGAAGGTGTGACTGTTTCACGCCTTCCCGGGATTTACAAAGAGAAGTGTAGAAGTTCAAAATCGCAGCCGACAGGATTCGAACCTGTGCGGGAATATCCCAATGGATTTCAAGTCCATCGCCTTAACCACTCGGCCACGACTGCCACGCTTTAACGTGTGATTTTACAGAGGTCAACAATCTATTTTACATTATTTACTCTTGGGACACTGGGTCTGAAGTGCAACCCAAGCGAGAATCAGGTATCCATGAGTTCCGAAGAATCATGCAAGGTGACAAGAAAAGACGTGGAACAGCTGACCGACTTGAACGCATACCGTTCTTATGCAGAGACTGCAAAGTCGCTACAGTAATGCTACGATTTTTGGATACTAGCGGTACCCAGTTTTCCCAAGCGGCCACCCATGTCAGTACTGACTGGGGTTGCGTTGCTTAACTTCAGTGATCAGACGAGAACTGGTGTGTCCAACGCAATTTGCCGCTCTACTGAACCGAGGTGGGTCCAGTATCGAATCTCGCCCTCCTCACTTTGACTGCGCCAATGACAACAAGTTTTGGCCACCCCTGCACTATATCACCCTTGTGTCCATTCAGCGGGACAAGATGAGTACCCGACCCTGCGATTGGAGGGGAAAAAAAGGTTAGGACTTGGTTTACTTACGACACAAGCTGTTCGGAGTTGGGTGGTTTTTTTTTTGCTGAATGGGAGGGAGAGAAAGGCGCACCTGTCGCTCGGAGTGGCATGTAACCACGTGCTGTTATTGGGAGGAGTTGCACGGTGTCTTCAGGCTTGCATGTAAAAGTATCCTTTTTATGTTGAGTAAAGTGGAGGCGTAGGGCAGAATTCCCCCATGTGTAGCAGCTCGCCGAGAACGGCAGACGTATGCAGAAGAATGGAGTGCCCTTTTCGCTGCCCCCGGAAGTTGAACTCAGTCAACCTTACGACAGGCCATCCCATTATTTAATGATACAAAAACGTTTAATCACATTTCCAGACCAAATTTTTTTCACCTAAGGGCAGCCTTGTAACAACTTGTTGTTTATAACTGACTGGTTACAGATTCGAACCGCGAGCTACACAATCGTATTTTATTCAGTTTGGCATTCCCTCGTTCTCAACTCTTTACGTTATTCGCTGACCCCGTGTAGACAGGACATAAACTATCTTTACTGGGCGATAGATAGGGGAGGCGTTTTTGAGATCTGCGTTCCTCACTGCCGACCTTAATACCACGATTTCTGCTGAGTTATCGCCGGCCTGCATTCTTACAGGAGGACAATTTCTTTTTACTAACGTCAGGGCGAGAGCTCCTTGGGAGCGGCGAATTGCGTTCAACACATCAGTTCTCGTCTGATCACTGAAGTTAAGCAACGCTACCCCAGTTAGTACTGACATGGGTTGCCGCTTGGGAAAACTGGGTACTGCTAATACCCAAAAATCGTCGCATTAGTGTTGTGTCTGTGCAGTCTCTGCATCAGAACTACACTGTGGACGGGGCTCTGATGATCTTGTAGTTGAAGGGCCCTAAAACACCAACAAACAGCGAGAGCTCCTAAACCGGGAGTTTTTACTTTCCTAAACTGGGGGTTGTACGTACCGGGGGTACGTACTCTGAAATGGTAACGTTTCTCATCTTCCAATGAAGGGTACCCTTCCTGTCGCCCGAAATAAACCATCCGCCTCAAGCAGGATCGAATCTACAACTCTGGAGTTAGGTTTCAAGGGCGCAACCTACTGAACCATTAGTCAGCCATGGTTGTAAATGTATGTTTTTTTATGGACTGTGTTTCCTCTCTTCTCCCCTTGTGTCTGTGTCAGGTCCCAGGTTGACTACGAAATTTTATTTTTGTCTTTTTAAATGTTGTTGTCGTGTTGCTGCAAGCAGCTGGGCGACCCTCCACATATTGTCATCTGATCCCGAAATTATAGGAAGGCGCATGTTGTTGTTGAAACACCAAGTATTTAATTTAACGACTTAGTTGTCGGTTTTTAAATTCCGTCCTCCTTAGGTTTTTTTAGATAGCAAAGAAAGAGGGGAGGCAGTGAGGGTCCTAGTGAGACAATGTTTCGGATGTCTTCGTCCTCTTGGCTCAAAATGGCCTGGTTAATGTCAGACAGGATCTCTGTGCACCCCCTTAACCAACTTTCTTCTTCTCTATTTCGACTTTATGAAATACAATGGCGAGGTTGTTATTTGTTAACCCTTATCTGTAATGTTTTGTTTTGACACTTTTTCAAGTTGTTGGTTGGACCACAGAACGGGTGCGGGGCAGGGTGAGGTGTCGGTTAAGGATACTTCTTGTCCTCGTCGATTTGACGTTTTTTTTGAGGGGTGGATGGTAGATATCACAAATTTCAAGAAGATAGACTCTGCTCTATGTTTGTCCCACTTCAAAAATGTTTACTGGACCCTCTTGCTCACCCAAGTCGTCCTGTGCTTACTGCATAATGGCATTCCAGGAACACCCCAAATTGCTTGCAGTAAGAAATATGAGAACGGAAGGGGTCACTGTAGAAGTTTACTCATCAGCAGCATCATTAAAGTTAGAAAGCGACGGGGAACTGGCTATTTTTTTGCAGTTCTATGGTCATTGTCCTTCACGTGTTGGGAGGTCAGGGGTGTTAGAGCTATTTTGTGCATGGGATTTACAGTGCCATTGGCCAGTTATTTTGGGAACTATTTCAAATGAGAACCCTGCATTTTTTTTTATTCTTGAATTTTGTGTTAAAAATTTAATATACTTTTGTTTCCATGAACGTCAGTCTATTGGGCTTCACCAAAAAATGCCACCGCAGTCGACAGGACTCGAACCTGTGCGGGAATATCCCAATGGATTTCTAATCCATCGCCTTAACCACTCAGCCACGACTGCATGTTGAAACCTGCGTTTTAAATTGGTGAAGGATTGTGTAGCCTGTGAGGACTTTCTGGGCTTATGTGGCGAAGAGGGGAATTCATCAGAACACACGGGATGCCACGTTGCGCAAGTGGTTTTCATCTTAGGGGTGTCTCCCAACAAGTAGGTTTCGGAAGGATCTGGCAGGGCAGGTCAGGGACATCTGGCAGACATGTTCGCATATTGTTCTTAGGATTTGCGTGGCCACACGGGTCCTAAACTCTACATCGAAGTTCGTCAGGGTCATGACCCAGGGACATGAGGGCGACATATTGGACATGGTTTTCCACAGCCAGTTGCTGACCACAGCTGCAACAGCTATACTTATTTATTGTCGGTCTGCTGTCCGTTTGGGCACTCCACCCAGCTCCTGCACATGGAAAATTTGCCCCATATACTCGTTGCATAATAGTGTGATTGCTGCACTACATGAGTAGGATGTCGAGAGCTCATAGAATTAGGAATCAGCATATTAGGGGGTAGCTTGAGGTGGTACAGACACATAAAGAGAAGAGGGGGAGGAGATCATTGGTCCTCTTGCAGGACTGCAGGTGGTTGGAAGCACCAAAATCAGGGGGAGACCAAAGCAGACATGGGACCAGCTTGTCCATGAGGTAGCGTGTGAGGTGGACGGGCACCTGGTGGGTGGTGTTACACACACACACAGGTTGGGGATTTGGCCAAGCAGCCATAATGGGCCGAACCTTGTGGAGGCTGCTCATGGGTGAGAGGGTGGTAGGAGTGAAGGATGTAGGAGAGGGGAAATTAGCAGCACCCAATGTTCAAACAATCACCCATGTCAATACTAACTTGCGGTGCGTTGCTTAATTTCAGTGATCTTAGTTGTTGTTGTTTTAGGGCCCTTCAACTACTACAGTCATTAGATCCCCGTCCACTGTGTAGTTCTGATGCAGAAACTGCACAGACACTACACTAATGCGACGATTTTTGGATACTAGCGGTACCCAGTTTTCCCAAGCGGCCACCCATGTCACGACGACGCTCATAACAACTGGGTGTCCATTGTGTGACATCAGAGAGAAGAGCGACAAAATCAATTATGTCTATTCGCTCTTATCTCTTATAGCAGCGCTACTTGTCGCATTGCTAGTAGCATCACTATGCGGGGACACATAGGTTATCATATGTTTGTTTTCGTCGCTATTCTCTTTCCTTGTCGCGCTGCTATTATTGTCGCTCCACTATGCGGTCAGCCTTACAGATACTTAAGGGATCCATGAAACATTTCCACATACTTCGTTGATTGTAAACAAAATGAACAGGAGTCATCCGCAGTCGACAGGATTCGAACCTGTGCGGGAAGATCCCAATGGATTTCGAGTCCATCGCCTTAACCACTCGGCCACGGCTGCCACGCTGCACGTTAATTAGCTGTGGTCAACAATGTATTCTACATTGTTCTACATTGTTGCCTTCACCGTGTTTGTTCCCCCCCCATAAAGCACTCTCACTAGTTGATTAGTGTTTATTAACTAAAAAAATATAAAGAAACATTGGTTAGAACCTTCATGTGTGGGCTGCCGATTCTTTCAAAGCGACGAGATACATTTTTCTAAGGGTGGCATGGGGGTCCCCGAAAAAATACTAATAGTTCTAAGGGTTCCGTGAGTCCGCAAAGTTTGAAGACCACTGTTACAGAGAAATGAAACCAAAACACAACGCAGCCGACAGGATTCGAACCTGTGCGGGAAGATCCCAATGGATTT
>JAAFCE010001036.1:7484434-7579074 GCA_013389805.1 Trigoniulus corallinus
AAGATCCCAATGGATTTCGAGTCCATCGCCTTAACCACTCGGCCACGGCTGCCACGCTAGGGCTGGGCCAATTAGCTGAGGTCAACAATGAATTCTACACTGTTGACACTTTTTGCACACTGGGCCTGAAGGTAGCCAACAGTTCCCAAGAATCATGCAAGGTGACTAGGAAGCACGAGGAACAGCTGGCCTAGTTTGTTGTAGCCAAGTTGCGTTCGACACACCAGTTCCGGTGAGATCAATGAAGCAACGCAAACCCACGTTAGTACCAACACGGGTGGTTGGTAGAGAAGGTTGAGTGCTGCAAATGTCCCGTCTTCTACATCTACCATCTCACTTCCCGCGAGCCGCCTCCTAAGGGTTTGGCCTGTTACGGCTGCTTGGCTTACTCACCAACCCATTAGTGTAACATAGAGAACACAGGGGACCGTAAGTTTTACACCGAAATTCGAACTTTGAGCTCTTAAGGCCGGATTTCACAGCGAAGAGGAACCAAGGTCCGTTACCTGTTTCTCCCTAAACAGACAAACGAATTACACGCATTTCATGGTTATATAATCAAGTGTAAAACAGGACACGCAGTTTAGTTCGATAGCTATAGAGCAGTGGTCTTCAAACTGTGTTCCGCGGAACCCTGGGGTTCCGTAGTACATCTCTGGGGGTTCTCGAGTCAAAATAAAACTTCGAAAAAAAATTTATAAAGCACTCTCACTAGTTGATTAGTGTTTATTAACTAAAAAAATATAAAGAAACGTTGATTAGAAGCTTCATGTGTGGGCTGCCGATTCTTTCACAGCGACGAGATATATTTTTCTAAGGGTGGCATGGGGGTCCCCGAAAAAAACTAATAGTTCTAAGGGTTCCGGGAGTCCGCAAAGTTTGAAGACCACTGTTACAGAGAAATGAAACAAAAGCACACCGCAGCCGACAGGATTCGAACATGTGCGGGAAGCTCCCAACGGATTTCTAGTCAATCGCCTTAACCACTCGGCCACGACTGCCATGGGTCGGGTTATCTTCATTCCTTAAATCGTAAGGAACTGTCAAATGAAAATTAAAAGCCAGGATCCCACTGAGGGCGTTAAAGACTTCCTCAGTTGGGCTCTTCGTTTAAGTTGAAGAACCTCTCGTTAACGAGCAACCGAACCAAAACACCAATCGCAGTCGACAGGATTCGAACCTGTGCGGGAAGTTCCCAATGGATTTCTAGTCCATCGCCTTAACCACTCGGCCACGACTGCTTAGGGTTGCTTTCGGCTTCATTCTTAAAATTGTGAGGAACTGTAAGGGTTGCTGTCTGATGTCGGGTAAAAATTTGAAAAACAACCACACTTAGCCCGTTAACAATCCCCTCTGTAGATCGTTGAGTTCAAGAACCAAGGCATTATAAAAGAAACCAAGGAGAGCACCAACCGCAGTCGACAGGATTCGAACCTGTGCGGGAAGACCCCAATGGATTTCGAACAGAACAAAAAAAGTGACAAACTGATGTGAGCAACCCCACACACGCTCACTTCGGACTGACGTCCGTCCGAACTGGCACACCGATGTGATAAAATTTCTTCACACCGTCAGTTAAAATTTTTGTTTGAGCAAAAACTTTTGTTTTTTGCACACACACGTCATGTTTGGTGTGTGGGGGCCTTAAGGAAACCCCACATACGCTCACTTCTAACTGACGTCAGTCCGATGTGATAGAATCCCTTCACATCGTTAGTTGAAATATTTAGTGTGAGCTCGCGCTCTTCTTTTTTTACACACACACCTCAGTTTGGTGTGTCACATCGATGTGAACACACCGAACTGATCGTGTATGGGGGCCTTTAGGCGTGCTGTCAGAAGCTCCTCCGAAGGGCTTTTGGCTTAATAACCAGGCATTATAGCAATTCCTACCCCTTTTCCGCCTATGGCAGGGTCGGGTACCCATTTGTCCCTCTGAATGGACACAGGGTGATATATAGGACATAGTTTTTTCTGCAGCCGGTTGCCGGCCAAAGCTGCACCCCTACGCTTATTTATCGTCGGTCTAGTGTTCGTTGGGGAATGCTACCGACGATAGGGGGCGAGCTCCTACACCTGGAAAGTTTGCCTCATCTACCCGTTGCGTAGTAGAGAGGGTTCTTTTACGTGCAAGTGCCATCGTACACCCACACGGGACCTCGGTTTTACTTCTCATCCGAAAGAAGGCACACTCGCGGCTTCTCTCTCGCCCGAAAGAAGCGGACCCACCACGATCCAGTATCGAACCTAGAACTACTGGCGTAGTTGCCGAGTGAGCTAATAACTACTACGCCACCAGGCATTATAAAATAACAAAAAGGAAAACACCAACCGCAGTCGGGCTTTGCGTTCAGTAGCGGGGATCGAATCTATTCTGAGATCTCTTATTGAGTTCTACTCATAGTAATTCGGACAAACTCTTATCCGGCCGTTCGAGTTCCATATCCCTTAATTCTGAACTTCTAGTCAGTGAGGGGCTGGGCGGGGGGGGGGGGGGGCGGCCTGACCCGGGCGGCAACAATTTCACAATAATAGAGCTAAGGATTTAAATACCGAAATAATGGGGGGGAATTTGGTCTACGCTCCGGGCGGCTTAAACCCACGCTACGCCACTGCCTCTAGTACTGGAACCTGCCAGTAGTTCGTTAAAGATAAAGACCAACCAAGATTGGCACTAGTGCGAATTTAATCTTGTGCAACAAATTCCACACGGAATCCTAACCATCCAGCCGCGACAGCTCTGATCTGGTGTCTTTGTCAACCATTTGACGCCGAAATCCATACAAAAGACGCCTTGAAATAGAATATGTGAACTTGTATAGGTACTGTAGATCGGGATGTTTTAAATTAGTTTTATTGCCTCTGGGACGGTAAAATTCTTGGAAGGCCCCAGCCTGCAAACGACAGGCTGTGCTTGGACACGAAAGGTCTGTAATTCTACACCGAAATTCGTAAAGCGGTCATGACGAAAAGGGACCGAAGTCGACAACTGTGGGTGTTTGAAGATTCGGCCATTTACTGGGCCTAACCTTCTCTAAATACAGAACGGATTCCGCATTGATATTCTCAGGTATATATATTTAGTTGTGAATGAGAAAAAACAATTGCCCACGCAGTCGACAGGATTCGAACCTGTGCGGGAAGAACCCAATGGATTTCGAGTCCATCGCCTTAACCACTCGGCCACGACTGCCCTCGATCTTACGGCTTATCGGAAAGAAGGCGCACTCGGGGCCTTTCCCTCGCCTCGTCGACAGCATAGTTCCTATGGTTCCTATGCAAAGACTGAACAGACACTACACTAATGCGACGATTTTTGGGTTGTAGCAGTACCCAGTTTTCCCAAGCGGCCACACATGTCAGTATTAGCCGGGGTTGCGGTGCTTAATTTCAGTGATCAGCCGCCGCGGTGGCGTAGTGGTTAGCACGCTCGGCAACTGTGCCAATAGTTCCAGGTTTGATACTGGACCGAGGTGGGTCGGCTTCTTTCGGGCGAGAGAGAAGCCGCGACTGTGCCTTCTTTCGGATGAAAAGTAAAAACGAGGTCCCGTGTGGGTGTACGATGGCACTTGCACGTAAAAAATCCCCTCTCTACTATGCAACGGATAGATGAGGCAAAATTTCCAGGTGTAGGAGCTCGCCCCCTCCCCTGGCGTCGGTAGCATTCCCCAACGAGCACTAGACCGACGATAAATAAGCGTAATGGTGCAGCTTAGGCCAGCAAGCGGCTGCAGAAAAAACAATGACCAATATATCACCCTATGTCCATTCAAAGGGAGAAGATGGGTACCCGACCCTGCCATTGGCGGGAAAAGGGTTAGGAGTTGCTTGCTTAGACGAGAACTGGTGTGTCCAACGCAATTCGCCGCTCGCGCTCGAAAGAAACCAACTCATCGTGATCCAGTATGGAACCTAGAACTACAGACGCAGTTACAGGGTGTGCTATCCATGATGATGACGCTCCTGGTCATCATCATCATTACACCCCTATCCCGTCTGTGGCAGGGTCGGGTCTGCAGGTCCATTGAACGTGCTCTTACTGGGGGCACCCTAGCCGGGCGTCTGGAGCCCGCAGGAAATATTGGCTGAATTGTTTGTGGGGGATAATAATGCGCTCCCGTTATTGGAAGACGTCAATTTGGCGCATGACAATTTGGCGTATGGCAATTTGGCGTACATACACATTCGGCGTATGACAATTTGGCGTACATACCGATCTCTTGGGTGCACACATTTGTTCAAAATTGCAACTGTCATAACCAGTGGCAGATCCAGGATTTTCGTCGGGAGGGGGGGGGGGGTTAGCTAATACAGGGGGGTTGAGCTAAACCTTACATATTATGCAAATATAAGTTTATATGTGCATGGGAGGGGTTGCAACCCCAAAAGCCCCATCCTAGATCCACGCGTGGGCATAAGTCATTGCAACGGTCCCGTATAACACAGTTGGGTTTGTTTGCGTTTTAGGGCCCATCGACTTCAAAGGTCATTAGGGCCCTATAACACAGTTATGGTAGGCATTCATTGTTCTATTACCTTGCAATGACTGTTGAAATATGTTGTTATGACCGTTGCAATTTTGAACAAATTTGGACACCCAAGAGATCGGTATGTACGCCAAATTGTCGTACTCCAAATTTGTATGTACGCCAAATTGACGTAGACCCTCCCGTTATATAGCGGAAGTGAGTGAAATAGTTTTTTTTTTTGGCATCATCATTTTCTTAGAGAAAATAATATCATCTATCAATTGGTAGGCACGAAGATGTTTGTCTGTAATAGTTTTCAGAAATGAAAGGGGGCTTTTTTTGTTGTTGTGTGCAGGCCTAGAGTAAACTGCATTACTTCAAGTGTTTGCAGAAGGTTTAACCCCTTTTTCACCAATCCCCCTATTGTAGTTTGTAACACCCTCTTCATGATATATTAACTTTTTATATTGTGCATGGAAATCAATATTAGTAGGCCCCCTATATGTAGCACAGATCGTCTACTACTGCCCACTATAGTGCCCCAGTGCGGGTGGGAACATCGCTGTTGATATCGATGATCAGGAATTGTTGTTGAAACGATTGCTAGGTGATGTAAAAAGAGGACTCGACTGACTGTATGTAAATATGATTCCGATCCATATGGAGTTATATGTTTGTTATGGATACTAAGCATATGGCCAAGAAAAATCCAATACGGCTCGGCTATACTGTGGTCAACACATTACTCCAGATCCTGTTTTTCAATTTTAGTCCATTTGCTCAAATTTTATACACTGACACAGGTTTTTTTGGCGCATTTTTATTGTGTACTTTTTCCTGTTTGTTTAAATGGGTTTTGTAAATGCGAAAGTTGTGTATTGAGGCTAAATATTATAGTGTGCTCGTGACAGGAAGGAGGAAAACAGACCATTATCTTGTCCTTCTCCCCCGCCCATGGCCGAATCGAATCTGCGAGTTGTTTTCCCCATTCTGTTTTCATGCAGGTCTCTCTGTCCACTACTCAGATACTGTCATGGGCTTTCACTGGTGGCCAGTCGTCAACTGAAGGACATCTTTAAAAAGTTAGCAGCAGTTGTCGTTTCTCTTGTTTTAATGTCTACGAAACCCTTTTTGGTCCCTCTTTCTCTTCCATCTACAGTATGGGAAAGTATTATGGCCGTTGCCCCCTGTAGTGTCAACCATATCACCCACACACGCAAAAGAATCTTTACTATGTGCGTAGTTCGGCAAAATTTTCAGGTATAGGAACTCGCCTATTTGTTCCAATAGGCCAAAAATGGGAACCCGACCTTACAATAAACGGGAAAGAAAGCAAAAAGCAACTCGTAACCCTTTTACCGCCTATGGCAGGGTCAGGTACCCATCTTGTCGCTCACAAGAGCAATATATTGGACAGTGTTTTTCCACAGCCGGTTGCCGACCAAAACTGCAACCCCTATGCTTATTTATCGTCGATACTGGATCAAGGTGGGTTGACTTCTTTCGGGCGAGAGGGAAGCTCCCAGGTCCCGTGTGATGCACGATAGAATTTGCATGTAAAAGGACCCTCTCTACTATGCAACGGGTAGGTGAGGTAGAATTTCCAGGTGTAGGAGCTCGACCCCTGGCGTCGGTGAGTTGCCCTAACGAACAGTAGACCGACGTTAGATAAGCATAAGGCCGCTCGCACACACAGCCACTTGCAGCAGCCACTAGTCGCTGTACATGGCCACCAGTGGCTTTCACAGGCGGCAGCAACGTGATCTCGTGCTTGTGGTAATAGGAAAAGGCCACTGCCACAGCTTGTGGCTCAGTAGCGCTGCTGCAAACGCCGCATCTGTGCCGAACCTACCGTACTTATTCCAATAAGGGCCGCCCTCTAATAAGCGCCGCATCATCAGTGTGAAATAAACAACAGCCGCCGCCCTTCAATAATGGCCTCGGCCCTTGCAGTGCTTATGGCGCTTGCCCCTTGCAGTGCTTATGGCGCTTGCCCCTTGCAGCACTTATGGCGCTTATTGGAGGATTATCATTCCAATTACTCGAGATTACCAGTTACTGTATTAGTTTTTCATCGTTCGTTTGTTAATCATCATCATCATACTCTTATCCCACCTGCAGTGGGGTCAGGTATGCAGGTTCTAGCCTGCCACTCCACCCAACACACTGCCATATCCTTATGGACAACCTGTTTCCACGTCTGCTTCAGTCTCCCCTGCCCTGGGTGCTTCTGACCAGCTGCATTCCTGAAATGAACTCAATGAGCTCCTCCTCCCGTTTCCTCGTTGCCTGTTCATATTTATATTATTTGCCCATTTTTTGGCGATGTCCACCACCCCAGGCTACCTCAGATATACTCATTTGTAATTCTATCAGCTCTTGACATCCCACTCATGTACTGCAGCATTCACACCTCAGCTACTTGCATTCCATTGATGTGGCTCTTCCTCACTACCCAACACTCTGATCCATACAACATAGATGGCCTAACCACCACCTTGTAAAACTTCCCTTTCAACTAGATTGGGACCCTCCTATCACACAGGACACCTGTTACCCATTTCCACTTCAGCCATCCACCATTGATTCTATGGGTCACATCAGAGTCTATTTCCCTATTGCTATGGAACGTTGATCCTAAGTACTTGGCCTCTTTCACCTTCTTCACTAGTTCACCCCTAGAAAATATGTCACTGTTATTTTACCATGCATTATTATCATCTATGAGGGCTCACAAAATTAATAAGTGCCGCCCTCTAGTAAGCGCCACACCAAAAACACCACAAAATAAATAAACGGCGTGGCGTTTATTGGAATAAATACGGTATTTGATTTCAATTATGCCTAGTTCCGTATCACCACACTTCAACACTAATCACGTCGCCACTGATGACATTTTGTGCTAGTGCGTTATGACGGAGCGCCAGCGGAATTCCTTAAGTGTAGTGCTTTATTTGGAGTCACAGCACGCTGCCGTCATGTCTTAGTTTATCCTCTGCCATTTTTTAGGCAGACAGCTCAACCACCAGCCAATCAGAATGCAGTGTGACTTGCGGGACGCTAGGTGAGTTGACCATCTGTCAACTCAACTACCGTCACGCATAGCTGTTCTGCGGCGCCCCAAGTAGCAGTATGACGTCACCACTTTTTGAGCTGTGTCGTCTGATTTAACGGTAATAGCGTTAGCGCGTGGGTATACGGAACCAGGCATTAGAAACGCAATCTGCAACGTGTGGTCGCCACTAGTGACCATGTGTGCGAGCGGCCTAAAGGTTTCATCTTTGGTCAGCACCCAGGTTTGGAAAAACTCCGTCCAATATATTACTCTTGTGCTCATTGAAAAGGACAAGACGGGTACCCGACCCTGCAGTTGGAGGGAAAAGGGTTATGAGTTGCTTTTCAATGGCCTCTAAGATCTGTATGCCATGGCGTTGGCATTTGTAACGTGCTCTCAGTACGTGCAGGACGTAGGAAATAAATTCGATTGGTCGCCAACCACCATTCTTTTTCATAATTATATATTTGACATATGATTACTGTAATGACTCGGCAATATAATTTCTGCCAAAGTCTGGTCTGAAAAGAAATAAGATGTTGGTCAGGGGAAAACGTACGGTGTTATCTTGTGTATAATACGCACCCCAAGTTTTAAGACTTAGTTAAAGAAAAATATTAATGCCCATGTATAATATGCAGGTTATGTTTGCCAGTATCCCAATTATTTCAGATGACGATTGTGAATAATTTTTAGGCTTTTAATATTGGTAGTGTTGGACATAACTGGACTTAGAATATTCATTTTTATTACAGGACTTGTTAATTTTTTATAGTAGTACGCTAGTATTATTAGGGAGATTGAGCGCACAGTTACCGATAACCATTTGTCCCATAAGCAGACGACACTTAAGTTACGCATGCTCCGAACAATTAATTTTTTTTGTGGAGCATGCGCACCTTAAATTTCGTCTGCTTATGGGACAAATGGTTATCGGTAACTGTACGCTCAATCTCCCTATTATATCTATGGTTACACTTGTATCTATGGTATGAAGGTAAATAAAGTGTAAGTAGCTAAATATTATATTTATAAAACTAACTCAAAACAGCATCTAATAGAAGTTAAATAAGGTTAATAAGCAAACGTGTCTCTTCTTGCTTTCAATGGATGATCCAGTATTCTTTATGCGTGTTTAGTGTTCTCTGATAATGGTTGAAATTTTTACACCTATGTATAATACGCACCCAGACTTTGCATCCAATTTTTTGGGAAAAAAAGTTCGTATTATACACGAGATAATACGGTATTCTATTTATCTGTATCTCCGTACTTCCGGAGTTTCATTTAGAATTGAATGTTCTATGTGGTGGAATGTGTACGTCATAACGAGGCATGACATTTGTGCCGTGTGGTGAAGGGACGGCAGTTGTGAGCTGTGAAGCAAAAAAATGCTACCACTTTTGCCACTACAACTGAGCGGTTACTCCTTCTGTCATTAGTCAGTTATTAAGCGAGGTGCAAATGATGAAACAATTCAAGAGTGAATTCGATTGGCGTTCGTTCATTTGTGTTTTAGGGCCCATCAATTTCAATGGTCATTAGGGCCCAGAAAGACAATCACCATGGTGGGGGGTGTAAGTGGCCATCCCACCATGGTGAAAATAAATAAGGGCAAAAGCCCAATAAAATTAACAAAACAAAAGGGAACAGCGAAATAAATAACAGACAAAAAGTAAGGGCAAAGGCCAACAACAAACACAAAAAAGTAGGCAAAAGCCTAAACAGACAAAAGTACAAGGAAGGCAAAAGCCAAAAAAGGACAAAGATAAAACAGGCAAAAGCCAAACAAACAGAGAGATAAGAAGCAAAAGCCAAAACGGATACAAACATAAAGAGGCAAAAGCCAAAACACACGAAAGGAAAACGCAAAAGCATTTGTATTAGATTTTGTGAAAGAGGCTGGGAGTTATCCCCAAGGGAGTTAGAGAGCTCTGGACTGACCCCCAGTCGGTATTTAAGTTCACGGTATCTCTCACAGTAACTGAAGATGTGTGCCACTGTGAGAGGCTCCCAACAGATAGAATGCAATGTTCTATGCAAATAGAATGCAATGTTCTATTCAATTGAGCGCCATTTTTTGAGGTGGAAGAAGTGATGTGGTAGTCCAAATTTTATTACGAAACTAAATACTATGTCGATACAATTAGGGACGTTTTTGATTTTTAAGTAAAAATGTGGAGAAAACCATATAACCTGCTGGAATTTAGCAAAGAGATGACTTGATTGGCATAGAGAAACTAGAAAAATTGGAGTGTGTTTGTCTGTGTGTTTTTAGGCCCACAACTACTTTGATTATGTGGGCCCTGAAAAATGATTCAGATCGTGGTGGGGGGACGGAAAATTGGATATCATCAGGCATCCACTTCAACAAGACTAATTATTAAAATGTGGTATAGTATAAAATATTTAGTCTAACACTAAATTCTGTTAATGATGATACAGTTATACACAGGGCCAGCCTTCTCTATAATGGGGCCCTGGTGCAAAATTCCTTTAGGGGCCCCAAAATATTCTTCCAAAGGTAAAAATAAAAGGACACCTTGGAACATTTTCAGTTGGACCTGTGTCATTATATTTTTTATTACACTTCTGATTATTAAAGGTATTTTGGTTTTAACAACCCCAAAATAGTAGCATTATTAAATTATTGACTCTTAACCTCTAATTTTGGGTTGTCCAACTTGTGGCCCATGGTGCATCATTTCTAATTAAGCATTATAGCCTACCTGCTATGTAACACCTAACGTTATCTTCACCCGTTTTGGTTTTGACAGCTTGTGGCTGACAATCAGTTCATGGAGCAGCTGAGTGGCCCACTACACCATAAAGGTTGTACAACCCTGGTGTAGTTCAATGGCGGGGTTGTTAGGTTACGTTTAGGTCATGTTACATTGGCAGGGTCGAATGAGGGACGTAATATTAGCAATGATCTGGGCCCTGATGGATACTGATGATGGGGCCCCCCCTCAATCGTGGGGCCCGGGAGCAGTGCACCCTCTGCACCCCCCGAATGGCCGGCCCTGGTTATACACTAGGCAGAAAATGTCTGCATACACATACAGTAAGTTGTGCGCAATCATTTTCTATAAAAATTGTTAATCCTTTTAGGCACAGCCCAAGAGATTTTACAAGTTTAAATGCAAATTTAACTGATATCAACAACTGAAAGGCCCTTTCAACTACAGGGCCATTAGAGCCCCGTCCATTACGTAGTTCTAATGCAGAGACTGCTTCCAGTAATGCGATAAGTTTTGGGTATCAGAAGTACCTAGTTTTCCCAAGCAGCCATCCGTGTTAGTACTGACTGGGGTTGCGTTGCTTAACTTCATTGATCAGACGAGAACTGCCGTGTCCAACGCTATAAGCTTCTCCCACCTATAATACAAAAGTGCGTGAGGGAAGGGAGCGGCGAATTGCTTTGCACACACCAGTTCTCGTCTGATCACTCAAGTTAAGCAGCGCAACCCCAGCTAGTACTGCCGTGGGTGGCCGCTTGGGAAAACTGGGTACTGCTAATACCCAAAAATTGTCGCATTAGTGAAGTGTCTGTGCAGTCTCTGCATAAGAACTATGCTGTGGACGGGGCTCTAATGACCTTTGTAGTTGAAGGACCATAAAACACCAAAAATCAACAACTGCGTGAGGGAATACTTAGCAATTTTCTGCTGTTGTGTAAATGCCGATTATAGAGGTAGCTTGGGGTGGGGGACATCGCGGAAAAAAGGGATGGGGAGTAAATTGAGGTGGTATGGACACTGGGAGGTGGTGGTTAGGTCCATTTTAGGAATCCAGGTGGTTGGAAGCATCTGGGGCAGGGGGAGACCGAAGCAGACGTGGGAGCAGGTTTCCTTAAGGATATATGGTAGTTTGACGGGAACCTGGTGGGAGATTGACGGGATTGGAGGTCTCGAACCTATAGACCCGATCCTGTCACAGGCCGGATAAAGCTGTGATGGTGAGGATGTGCGAAATGCCGATTATTATGCTAAGGGTAAGAATCGCTCACATTTGTATTAACCACGTGAATAGAATGTTTGTTTGTTTGTTGGAGTTTAAGGTCCCGTCAACTACAAGGTCATTAGAGACCCGTCCACTGCATAGTTCTAATGCATATACTGCACAGACACTACACTAATGCGACGATTATTGGGTATTAGCAGTACCCAGCTTTCCCGAGCGACCACCCATGTCAGTACTAACTGGGCTTGCGTTGCTTAACTTCAGTGATCAGACGAGATCTGGTGTGTCCAACGCAACTCACCGCTCCCACGTGAATAGAAGTTGGTTGTTGTTTGTTGGAGTTTAAGGTCCCGTCAACTACGAGGTCATTAGAGACCCGATAGAAGTTGGTGGTTATTGTGATAAGTGCATTGAGGTCATCATGAGAAGGGGGGAGGTTACCTTTAACCATTGTTTTACTTTTTTTTTCGTGTTCAAAATATGCTTGACGAAATAATGTCACTTTAGACTTTAACAACATTGTTGACTATACATATGTACATTAAAGTAAGTATTTACATCATCATATAATATGTGCTTATTGCATTTCTCGAAGGCTGACTTAGGAAAATGAACTTTTTAACATTTTTTCCCCGTCTGCAGTACAGTAAACTTGATGGGAAAGGAGTAAAAGACACCAGAAAAGCACACCATAAACTTCGGATGAACAGTTTTTATTGCTTCTCGGTCGCTGATTTGCTTTCGTCTTGTGCCAAATGTACGTGATTATAGTTTTTCAACAAAAAAAAGGTGATGTGGTCCGAGGTTGAACGTATATATTCCTTATTTAGCCAAGTAGCGTTTAATTGAATTGTATATTTTCAACAAAGTACTAAAATGATGCTGATGATACATATCTGATTATTACAGGCAGAGAGAGTGTGTGTGAAGAAAGAGAGAGAAGGGAACAATTTACCTGGTAGAAAAGTGATGCACTACAATGAACAATTGCAGGACTTACTCTTATAATATAAATATTTAAGTAAAAAAAGACGATAAACATCATAAAATAACGTGTGGTTGCATTATAGGAGTTAACAAAGTACCTCTTGTAAGGTAAGACCGTGAAACCTGGTCACATTGCTAATCATTAAAGTGCAAAAACAACTCCCTGCCTACCACTCTAAGGCAAGGCGCAAAATGAGACGCAGGGTGACGCAGGTGGAGAAGTTGAGGCAGGGTGTAGCAGCCGTGCGAAATTCTGCTAGCAGGCAATCACCGCATATTGAAACGCAGTTTACACCATACTTGCGTCAAATAACATTAGAACTTCTCTGCATCGCACCGCTGTTTGTTATTGTCACGCCAACTTCACGCAGGTTCACATGGCGCAGGCACTGACTCACGTCACCCTGCGACTTAACATGCGCAACTACATACTGTACTATCATGTGAGCCACAAAGATTTATAGGGAGTCACCCTGCGTCACCTGCGGAGACTGCGTCTCATTTTGCGCTGGGCCTAAGGGGGCAACCCGGCGCCATTTTTGGCTGTAAGGCAAGGCGCAAAATGAGACGCAGGGTGTAGTAGCCCCGCGAAATTCTGCTAGCAGGCAATCACCGCACATTGAATCGCAGTTATTCACCATACTTGCATCAAATAACAAGAGAACTTCTCTGCTTCGCACCGCTTTTTTGTTATTGTCACGCCAACGTCACGCAGGAAACTGCGGCATTGGTACTACGCTCCGCAGAGTCACGTGGCGCAGGCACTGAGTCACGTCACCCTGCGACGTAACATGCGCAACTACATAGGCCTACTATCATGTGAACCACAGAAATTGATAGTGAGTCACCCTGCATCACCTGCAGAGACTGCGTCTCATTTTGCGCTGGGCTTTAATGTGAGAACAGCGCTGCTTCAAGGGCGGCAATTTGTCCTTTTGTCCGGGGCGGCATAAATGCTACAGCAGGCGCTGATGAGGGTGAAATACTGCATTGGGCAGTGTTTTTCCGCACCCCCTATGCTTATTTATGGTCGGTCTATTGTTTGTTAGTTTCATTAGTAGGGGAGCAGTGGCAGATCCCGGGGCTGATCAGGAGTAGCACTTCAAAAAAAGGTGCGCCCGAAATATTTTTAAATATTCAGAATCCCGTAGTATAAATTTAACTAGGTCCTCTTGTGCCCCTTAGAATAATGCCCCATCTTGAGGGGTTTAGCCAACTACAAATTGGACTGCAACTGTTGGACTGGCAGTATAGAAATGGAGATAGCAATGCAAGAGTGCCTCATCAGTTGCGCCTCATTGAGGCATTCCCCCCTCTGGATCTGCCTCTGTAGTACCCAGTGTTCCTAACCACCCACCCACCCATGTCGGTACTAACGTGGGTTGCGTTGCTTAACTTTAGTGATGTGACGAGAACTGATGTGTCCAAAGCAAATCAGCCGCTCGTTGGGGAATTCCACCGATGCGACGCCAGGGAGCGAGTTCCTACACCTGCAAAGTTTGTCTCATCCACCCGTTGCATAGTAGAGAGGGTTCTTCGACGTGCAAATGCCTTCGTACACCTCACGGGACCTAGGTTTTACTTCTCATCCGAAGGAAGGCTCACTCGGGGTATCTCTCTCGCCCGAAACTGTATCGAACCTAGAACCACTGGCGCAGTTACCGAGCTCGCTACCCACTGCGCTACCAAGGCCGAATACAAATTCTTAAAGTGATGGTCATTGCCGGATTTAGATATTTAGAGGCCCGAGGCCAGGGGTGGCCAGCAACTCGATCGCCAAGCCAATTTTGGTCGATCACTCGCGATGTGTTGACTTAAGACCCGCCTCGGAGACGTAGTGACTCAGTGGTTCTAGACTCGATACTGGACCGAGGTGGGTCTAGTATCGAATCTCCCCTCCCCACTTTGACTACGCTTTTTTTAAGATTTAAAAGGTCGATCGCGACACATTTTTAAGATAAAAAGTAGATCTTATGTACACAAAAGTTGGCCACCCCTGCCCTAGGTTATTTCACTTTTGAGGCCCCTTTCTTAAGGTTTGAAACCCGCTAAATGTTGAGGCCCTAGGCTTCAGCCTGCTTAGCCTAGTGATAAATGCGCACTATTTACTATTCGGCAAGTGCACACTCGCTCTCTTGTCTTACGTCATAAATTCTAGTTTTGAAAATGAGCGGCTCCACTAAGCCGCTGTGAAGACGCTATAGAGCCATCTATGTGTTATTCACCTTGTTACTTTCAGCGGTACGTTCTATGAATAGAAAACGTTGTAGCGCCATTTTCCGCATGCGCGGAAAGGTGTGCGCGTGCGTTCTATTAATTTTCGAACCTTTTTATTGTGACCTTCTAATTTGGAGAATTCTAAAATGCAAATGTCCGATCAAACAAACTTCATCGATTGAATAAACCCGATAAAATGAACCGAAGACAAAATATATGAAGAAACGCCACTATAAACAACAACAACTAAAGAGTAAATCAGAAAAACTTCCATCCGCACTCTCGATGGAAAAGCAGGGTACTTTATTTTTCTTTTCTTCCTCAAATATTTTTATAATGCAAAAATAACCCTAAGTGGAAGCAGAAGAATAAAAAGATTGATTTCAAATAGTAGGTATATAATCAATATTTTATGCGAAACCTTTCAAAGCAGACACCCTCCCCATCCTTTTCTCCATTTTGAGTCCATTAAGGCTATTTTTCCTTACTAAAAGATGGACGTTTTCAGTAGTAGTTGTAACTGAAACCGTATTGAAAAGTTCTCGTTTCAATTTGCCAGGGCGTGGTTATGGAACATTATTATTTTTGGATCGGGATATATATATATACGCACATATTCTCTCTCACACTCTCTCTTTGCCTGCTACTTATTTATAAATGTATGGAGCCTGAATGACTACATAATTAATATGAATAATTATATTTTTATGAGAAATGGGTGCATGCCTTTATTTCAGTTGTAGGGCCTGGCTATCTATTAAGCGTGAGAAGAAAAAAAAACTAAGCCAATGTATAGAACTATTTATCTTGGAGCATGTTCGTGTTTTCAGCAGCCCCTGAACGATTGTGTGTGTCTACCCTATAGTAAAAAGCCTATCAATTGTTTAGAGAATTCGGGTTTTTTTTCTTCCTCCAAGTCCTCTATCTCCCCCTTCCTCCTCATTTTCGAGGCCCATTTAAGTTCATAGATGGTTGGTTGCATATATATTTTTTTTCCTTCCCTCAGTCCCTTTTGACTCACGAAAGGTGCAAAGAACCCTGGAATACTGGGTGTTAGTATCCCTCAGGGATCACAATGGCAGGCGTCACACAGCCGGAAATCGGAGGAGGGCTGTGAGGGGGGAAGAAGTTTGTTGGATAGACATTACCATTGGCTGCGTGTTGGATCCACTAGCCACTATTACGCATGCGTTTTATCGACCGTCTGGATCGATAGGGAGGTACTGTATACGTATAGCGTTTTGTGTAGACGACGATCACGTTCAATGGGTAGCACCAATACTACTTACTACTAACAGTTTGGTAGCTGGGGGAGAGAAAGAAACGGGAACGAAAGGGTTATGGCACTAAGGAAAAGAGGGATTTGAGGAGAGAGGGGATGCATATAATAACAACAACGGAATGATGTTTATATAGGTAGGTACTTCTTTTACCTCCTGTTTTTTTTTAAAATTGGTCCAAAATGTTTTTATGATACAGATTGATATTACGACTATCCAATGTATCGTTACTATAGGTCTTTGTGAGCGACAGAGTGAGGGAATGAATTTCTGGATCTGGAAGAAAATGGATGGATCTAGAAGGGCTGACGATGACGATGATGATGATACACAGATCTGAGAGAGAGAGACACAGGGTTAAAGAAGAGAAAGAGAGAGGGGGGAGTAGGGTGTGATTACAAAGAGAGACAGAGAGAAAGGGGGGCGGCGGGGAAGAGGATAAAGTTAAAAGTCTCGTATATTGAACGTAGGTGGACGAGATTCTCGCGAGATTGTCTCTAGGAAAAAGGCACTACATTTTCTTTCCTGTGTCCCACCTCTCACAAACACGAGCAACAACGCACACAGTAGAGACACAGTATCCACAATGATGTCTGCGTGTGCATTTTAACAGTGATAAGCAAGAGTGTGGTAGCTGCTGGTGTGATGGTGGTGGTGGTACTGGTGATGGAACATGATCTATCCAGGATCCATTATGATGTGAATATATAGGATGCGTTGTTGTTCAGATTCGTTGGATTTGGGATTGGAGAATCAAGCAAATAAGGCGGAGAAAATCATCTCTGGATTTATGTGGAAAAGAGACAGGGAGGAAAATTTTTAAAAGAGAAGTGTTATTTTATCTTTGGATTTCGGGATAGGCTTTTCATTAATTCTTGCCGTTTGTCATATTTAATTGATATGGTGATAGCAGTAGTGGTAGGTGGACAGAAAGTATATGCGGATTGCCGTTTCTTTTTCTCACCCAAAGTTTGCGACCTACCTTGCGCCTATATAGTCGATAATATTTAAGGGTGGACGTTTGTGTTGTGGAATTTTTCTCTGGTGTTTTATGTGTGTGTGTAACCCTGCACATATTTTTTGTTGGTGTAGACATCTCTCCTTTCAATCCATCTTTCAATAGAAGGTGGTTTAGTAAAGTGACATTTCTCTTTGGATTTGTAGACTATAGTGTCGTGAAATAGAGACATCGTCTCGCTTTGTTTTTGATAAGATTGCTATTATTTAAATGTAAGGAGCCATAAAATTTTTGATGGCCTTTAGTGTGGATGTGGAGTGCCCGGATCTGTTTGTCATAATGTACTAATATTTGAAAAATTTTGTTTGGATACGATTTTTACGTAGTTGACGCATAGTTTAGTCCATTGATGACTAGCAGCACTATGTTGTGAGATGGCGAAGAGGTTTGGATGGTCTCCCATCGGTGGACACTTGAAAAATCACTTGGGGGCAGTTGGTAGTGATATTTAATTGGTGTCTTTCACGGTTGTTATTCAATTGTAAGGCGCCTGTCTGTGCTACTAACTACTGCAATTCCTGACGCTGCTGCAAAGAAAAATAATATCCCTTGTAAATATCAGTGTCATCGGTGGTATGTCGTGGTGCCTCCTTTGTTTTTCTTGATCAGATCTGGCGCACTATAGGATTTTGATTATTTCTTACGTAAGCGAAGAAGGAATATTTGTGTGACCAGGATTTTATTATTATAATCTATAATCTATCACGTTTTGTGAAATTACAGGAGATTTGTACTGTGTGACGTTGGTAGTTTTTGGAAGAACATTTGTGCTGAGTGGTTTTATCTAGTGAACATATCTTATTTTGTTTTTGAGGGGGAAGAAGATGGACAGCAATTGAATATCATCCTTGTCTAATTTTCTACCCCCTTCTCATCAACTTATTTTGATTGTGTTTCATCTGGAGGACGGCAATATGTTTCATACAGTGGTGGCCTCTTCGCCCATGCGTACCGGAGGACGTTTGACTTCTTTTCCGGTTCCTCAATCAGTATCTCGTGCCTTGGCTTCTCACTGTCCATCACCACATTCGCCATCTCCTCATTATCATCACGGTGGTCACGGTGGTGTTTTAGGAGGAGGTGATAGAGGAGATAATGTGAATAGTAGTAGCAGTGGTGGTGTTGGTGGGTCTTCTCACCATCATTTTCATCACCACCACCATCATCATGCACCTCCTCCTGCTCTTGCACTCCATCAGCAACACCATCCATCACTGCATCCTTCGCCGGTGGTTCACTACCCGATGGTTCAGTCGCTACATGGTTATCCTCATTACAATCAACAGTCAGATGTCCGTCATTCGTCACCGATTCCACCTCCACCACCATATCATTCAATCGGGCATCAGACATCGCACTTGATTCCTGTTCCACCGGTTCCATCGCAGCCGCCACCACCGCCTTTGGCACCTTTGAGTTATACTGGCGATGCCATTGTGGAGGCTCCTCAGGCGTTCACTCCCATGCAAGTGCTCTGTGCTGTCTGTTGTTTGAGGAGGTAAGGCACATTAGCGCGTTGCATGGTTCCTGTTGTTGCTATTATTATTAGTGTCGTTTTTTATTGTTATAAGTCGAAATATTTGTGCAAAATGGTAAGGGTGGGTATGTATGTGACTGCTGGAATTTCTCTTCTTGGAGGGGCGTCGTTGGCTTTGGTGTTGTTGAGAAAGGATGACACAGATAATATAATAATCGGTTTTCAGCACCTTTTTTCCTATCAATCTCCACCCTGTTTTGTCATTAATATGGTGCTTTATACTAATATCGTGAAACTTTGCTATGATAGTTCAGTACTAGTCTTAGTTCAGTACTGGAATGTGTAAGTGGATGGGTTGATGAGAGGAAAAACTGGGTGAGCGAGTGACACTTTGTCATGGAGTTGACCTCATTTTTTACCTGTCTTTGTATAAACTAGATTATGTGCAAACGGTTCGTTGAAATTGGAAGTGTGCAAGCCGAGTCTGTTTCGTGGCTGACTATTTAATGTTTGGTACTTGACTTTGTGTATCCATGGTTGCAGGATCAATCCTGGCCGAGGCAGAATGCTTTACTATCGTGCGAGAGGGGTGCTGCAAGTGGTACTTCTGTCCCGGGTGGGAAGTAAAGCTGTGGTCCTATATGGTGGGTACGATGTCACCACCGCACGTAACAGAACTCTGTGTACATGGAGATCCGTAATATTCCTAGGTGTAAGAGGTCTCCCCTCCCTGACCGTCGATAAATAGAAATTATCCCCCCAAAAAGCAGATAAATAGGCCAACGGTAAATAGATAAAGAGTTTCCCAGTTATGTAGGTAACCGGCTGCGTAAGAATACCGTCCAATAATAGTTCATGCTTGTGTTTCCATTTTCAAGGGGACGTATGGATATCCGGCTCCACCATAGGCGGGAAAAGGGACGTAGCATGTTGACGGTGACGATTTATGCAATCTGAGAGGTTCTTGGTTTATTCTTCGGACTTGTGAAAGGTCTAGGCCCTTTTTTGAAGCATTTTCTGTAGTTGGAGCTGTATTCACTAATCGTCTGTCTGTAAAGCCTAGTTACTTAGCACCCACCCATTCTCATAGTTGCTGAGATGATAGGGCACTTTCCGTTTCAGGAACTCGTGTTTCACAGATTCTATCATAGCGGAAGCTGATGGCTCCTTTTAGTCAAGGAGAGAAGTACGCATCAAGTAATGTGTCTCCTGTCCTGAAGGTGGGGAAACACTGTCGTGATTCTGCGTGACGTGTAGTGTCACCTCCATGTCAAAGACCCTTTTCTTTATAGAAAAAAAATACAGGGTGGTTGAATTTGCAGGCATGGAAGGCGTCGATGGATGACCTTCAGCGAGTAAACTGAATAGGGAGCATGTCTTTGTGACCTGCTTGCCCATCCGCCTGCCAAGGATTGAAATGCCTTAATCAGTGGCGAGAGAAGTTGTCGACTGTCTCTTGCTTCGGCCATTTTGCGATTTCTGTTTCATTGTTTATGTCCTACTTTGTCCACTTTGAATACTTGCTAATTACTGACATTTTGTGTTCAACGAGTTTTTTTTTTTGAACAACACCCTTTTAGAGACGAGTGCCAAAAAGTGACTTCCTTTGACGAAAAGTGCACCCACCGGGCATAGAATGTTTTCCCAATTTAGAGGTGGTTTTCTATACATGGTTTCCACGACTAATTCACCCCTCCCAGTGGCTCATTCGGTGTGTTCTTCTCTCTTAAGCTCATGGTTTACAGGTTCAACCCCGTTGTTTAAAATGAGAAGGGAATCTCCAAGTTCACCTTCTTTCGGACTTCCCACCGTCCTGCATTTGACACCTGATAGTGTAACACGTGCGCAGAGGTGGCATGCTGAACTACTGCGTCAGTGGTTCCTGGTTTGATTCAGTTTCTTTTTGTTTTTTGTTTCGTTGCGGTTTTAGGGCATTAGAGCCCCGTCCACTGCATAGTTCTAATGCAGAGACTGCACAGACACTGCACTAATGCGACGATTTTTGGGTGTTAACGATATCCAGTTTCCCAAGCAGCCACCCATGCCAGAACTAGCTGGGGTTGCGTTGCTTAACTTCAGTGATCAGACGAGAACTGGTATGTCCCATGAAATACGCCACTCCTGGTTTGATTCAGAACCGAGGTGGTATGACTTTTTTCGGGCAAGGCAAGCCCTTTAACTCAGAGCACACTGCAAGTGATATTAGAGAATGCTTGGAAATTGTTTCCGTGTGACATTGATGCAAAAAATTTGGTTTTTCCTCTCCTCTGGTAATCGACCGGTCATGCCAATTGTGAATGAATTGCTTATGATGTTTCCAGATAATGGATCGGGGGAGGGAGTGTATTGGTAGGTCCTGTCGTTTTTTTTTCGTACGTTGTCACTGTAATGGGTCCTTTTAATAGGGTTTTTTTTTTTCGTGAGTGAAGTAGACATATATCATTTTTTTTGACAATGTGGGGACATTGGGTGTGGATTTATGATGATAATACTGTACACGGATATCGAGAAACGCCTTGTTTTCAGATTGGCAAGAGATGGAGAGGGGGGGGGGAGATGAAGAGCTTATTGTTTATTGATGTTCCGTCCTGAATCCCATACATTTTACCCACTTTCCCAACCCATTTTTTTCCTCAGGCAGGCTGGAAAAGTACAGACGAAATAAGAAAGTTAGGGGGTGGCACATTCCTATTGTTATTATGTATCTGAGTTAGGACCATAACAGGTTTAGATGGAAAAGAAACCTAGTGGAAAGTAGGAATGCAGGGCGCTGTTTTATGTGGGATAAAGGTATGATGCTGATTGTTTGTCATCCAAAAAAGCCGATTCCCTCTCCTAAGGCTATGCTCTTTTACGTTCAGGCGACATCTTACACGCCTCATGGCGAAAGGCGCACTGGGGTCCTCCCACACCCGAAAGAAACCACACGCCTAGCTCCAGGCGTGGGCTCAGAGCGTGGAGTGTGAAGGCGCTAACACACTATTCCAGCATGTTGGGGAAACTGGGTACCGTTAATACCCAAAAATCTCCGCATTAGTGTAGTGTCTGTGCAGTCTGCATTACAACTACGCCGTGGACGGGGCTCTAATGACCTTGTAGTTGAAGGGCCCTAAGACACTAACGAAACAAACAAAGAAACCCAGATAGTACTCAATAGTACCCTGTTAATAATGCCCAAATCGTCGTAACGGTATAGTGTCTGTTGAGACTCTGCATTAGAACTATGCAGTGGACGGGGCTGTAATAACCATTGTAGTTGAAGGGCCCAAAAACACCAACAAATCAATTAATCAACCCGAAAGTAGCGACCTGTTCTTGATCGAGGAATGAAGCTGGGCTTACGAGTCGAGCTCATAACCATCGAACGGAGCACAGCTTCATCATCATCGTACCCTTATCCCGCCAGCGGCAGGGTCGGGTCTACTTGTTGTAGCCCTCCACTCCCGTCTATCTCCCACCAAGTCCCCATCCACCCCACACGCTACCATATCCTTGCGGACAACCTGATCCCACGTCTGCCTCAGTCTCCCCATTCACCGGGTGCTTTCAAACATACCTGCATTACTGAAATGAACCTAACGAGCTTCTACCCCCGTTTTCTCATTACGTGCCCATACCACCTCAACCTACTCTCCCTCATTTTTTACACTATGTCCTCAGGATATCTGTTTTATACTTATTCCTAATTTATCAGCTCTGAACACCTCGCTCATGTACTGCAGCATTCGCATCTCGGCTACTTGCATTCGATTGACGTTGCTCTTCCTAACTGCCCAACACTCTGATGCATATAGCATAGGGTGTCTAACCACTGCCCTGTAAAACTTCCCTCTCAACTTGATTGGGGCCCTATCATACAGGACTCCATTTACTTGTCTCCACTTCAACCATCCCCCATTGATTCCACTGATGGGATCCAACTGAGTCTATCTATCTCCCCATTGCTTTTTTTAACGTTGATCCTAAGTACCTTTACCTTTTGCACCTTCATCAGCAGTTCGCCATTAGAGAGCATGTCATCACTAGCGGAGCACAGCATAACAAAAAATTTTCTCCTCTCGTGGCTATATACAACATTCATAGGGATTTTGAAATTTCTGGTAACATTAGCGTTTCGGGACGAAAGACGAGAAGTAAACAACGTTCTCGCCCTTCCGAATCGTCTTCAATACAATAAGGACGCGAAAATCGCAAATAAATGTGAGAAAGGAGCAGGCCTGGAAAGGAGGGCGTTTAATTGTGGTTTTCTGTTCCTTATTAGGGATTTTGCAATTTCTCGTAACATGGTCGTTTTGGGACGAAAGACGAGAAGTAAAAAGCCTTCTCGTCCTTCCCAGTCGTCTTCAATACAATAAGGATGCGAAAATCATAAATAAAAGTGAGAAAGGAGGACGATTATTTGTGATTTTCTCGTCCTTATTTTATTGAAGAGGACTGGGAAGGTTGAGAAGGCTTTTTACTTCTCGTCTTTCGTCCCGAAATGCCCACGTTACGAGAAATCGCAAAATTTCTATTGTATTGAAGACGACTGGGAAGGACGAGAAGGCTTTTTTTTTTACATCTCGTCTTTCGTCCCGAAACACCCACGTTAGGAGAAATCGCAAAATCCCTAGTATAACTTACAACATTAGATTTCAAGATACAGTACGTGACATTCATTTATTTTGGGTGTTATGAAGTTTTTGGTTTTTAAACTCTGCAGAATTGCAAATGAGATGGCTCCATTTCTGTCGTTTAGTTTGTCACTTTATACAATGCATTTTATATTCTTTGTAAATTGATGACGCAGACGAGAGAGAGCCAAAGCGAGAGAGAGAGAGAGAGAATGGCATTTAAATATTAAATGAGTAGGCTTAATTTAAAATCAGGAATACATTTGTCAAATTAGGTTGTGGGGGGGAGGAAAAAAAAGAGTTAAAAATGTGGCATCTTCCCCTTCTTCTCTCTCTCCAGTCGTTAATTACTACTTAACGGAAGAGGGTGATAATGTACACACATGAGATTAATCTTAATACTATTTAGAGATTTTCTTGTAATTTCTCTCTTTTTCAGCATCCTTCTTCTCTTCAACGTTGTAATGTATCATTAACATTATCTGCAACCGCAATACATTTTTTTTTCTGCATAAGACTAAGTAGTTGAAATAATTTCCAGATTTCTCTTCTCATTTAAGTCCTGTATCACAGCAACTGTCAATTACTTAACCTTTTTTCCCGTCTAAAGCAGAGTAGGATACCCATCCCTCTGGATGGACACATGGACGATCTGTTGGCTGTTGGACGATATTTCAACACAGCACTCCGCTGACGAGGGAGCGGCGAGTTGCGTTGGACACACCAGTTCTCGTCAGATCACTGAAGTTAAGCAACGCAAGCCCAGTTAGTACTGACATGGGTGGTCGCTTTGGAAAGCTGGGTACTGCTAATACCCAATAATCGTCGCATTAGTGTAGTGTCTATGCAGTCCCTGCATTAGAATTATACAGCGGACGGGTCTCTAATGACCTTGTAGTTGACGGGACCTTAAACACCAACAAACCAAAAATCCGCTGACGAAAGCTGCAACCCTCCACTCCTCTACTTTATCGTCGGCCAACTGTACGTTGGGGACACTCCACCGACTCCAGGGGACGAGTTCCCACACCTGGAAATTTTTCCCTCATCTACCCTTGTAATTGTAGAGGTCGTTCTTTTACATGCAAATGACATCGTACACCACACGGGGCCACGAGTTTACTTCCCATCCAACGGAAGACACCCGGCGCCTCTCTCGCGTAGTCTCGCCCGAAAGAAGTAGTCGATCTGAACAGGGTAGACGTGCAGTGGCGTCACTAGAGGGGTGCGGGCCGCACGGGGTGACACCACTCGCACCATGAGAAATGGGGTGACATCAAAGCAGAAGAAACGACTTTTTTCGGGAGAGGAGGGGGGGGTGGCACCATGGTGTCACCGCACCGGGTGACGACAACCCTAGCGACGCCGCTGTCGACGTGCTTGGCTTCTTTAGCGCGAGAGAGAAACCGGATGAAAAGTAAAACTCAGGTCCCGTCTGGTGTACAATGGCATTTGCACGTAACAGAATCTCCCAATAGATCACTTTTGTGTCCATTCAGAGGGACAAGATAGGTACGCTAGCCTGCCACAGGCGGGAAAAGGGTTAGGAATTGCTTGATTTAATCAGTTTGCTTATATTTTTAAAAGCTGTTTATCCGACGAAGATGTACACCTGAGAAATTTTGCAGATTTATCCTGAACACAGAAACAATGGTGCAGAAGTATCGTGCTGAAAACTGAAACAATGTTCCAGATTCGAGGGTGGTTTGGCTTCTGTCGGACGAGGGAGAGAGGGGGAGGGGGGCCTTTAATGCACTGGGAATGGAAAATAAAACTTTAGCTCCGTGTGGTGTGTACGATGTCACTTGCAAGTAAAAGAGCCCTTTCTACATGGCAACGTGTAGATCGGTAAAACTTTCAGGTGTACGAGCTCGCCGCCTGGCGACGCGACTGTGGAGTGTTACAACGAACTGCAGGCTGGCACTAAATAAGCATAGGAGTTGTAACAGCGGCTGCATGAAAATGCCGTCCCAGCGCATCGCTTATGTGTCTAATTGGGCCAAAAGTGGTTGCGTTTCCCTTCTCCCACAGGGGTGAAAAGGGCTATAAATTGTTGTCCTGAAGTTGTTTTCTTCCTATTCGGGATGAAATTCTGTGAGGTTTCCTACTCGAAATAAAGAAGCCACTCACCTGAGTTTCACAATAAAAGAAATGGGGAAAGCATAAGTTACCTGAGGAAAAGAGAAAGAGGCCTTCAGTGCGCCTTCCGTCAGTCAGGAAGTAAAGCTTTACTGGTGCGTGTGCGATGTCACCACTGCGCGGAACTAGATGGAGTGCCCGTACTACATGGAGTGTCCCAATGAAGATAAATGGGCATTTGGTTGGTAGCTGGCAGCGCAAAAAAGGACCGTTCTGTAATTTTCTCATGTGTTCAAACGGGACAAAAATGGGCACGTGATCCTACTCTAAGCAGGAAAAGTGTTTAGTAATGATGATGAGAAGTTGTAAAAGTGGAAGTTATTCACTTGCCAAGCAAATCTAAGGTTGCAGGTTCACATCCTTTCCTTTCGTGAGGGGTGGTGGTCAGTTTTGATGAAAGTACACTATGGTGGAATCTTGAAACGTTGGAGAGAAAACTGATGTGTTAGGACTATATATCAGTGTCCAAGGTGACAGTTTAGTGTAATTGGCGTTGACTAGGCATCTCCAAATGACCCAGTTTTAAATTACATTTCTCTAATTGCTGGTATCCCAGGGTTTCTAAGATGACGTATTGTACCTATGACATCAAGAATAATGACAATTAGTTAGAAAATTATGGTACGGTGGTGGGATTTCAAAAATTTCTTGTCATGTGTGCTTACAGTCGGTGATCGATCCTCCAGCTAATTTACGTAAAGCTGAGATAAATATTGTAAGAATTTAATCCTTGATTTTATCCATCGAGTAATTCGGCTATGGTAGTGACGATGATGCTATAATTAGAAAATCCATTAACCTTTGGTGGTAGTGGTGGCGGTCGTCAATTGAGTCCATTGGTGCTAAGATACTCTGGAGTTTTCATATTTTGCCACAAACTTACCGTTTCCATATCAACCCTGCTGGCAGAGATCATATTTTTTAATCATCCATCTTCATCTCTCTCTCCCACTTGCTCTTTCCCCCCTCCTCCCCGGGGGGGGGAGCGGCGAATTGCGTTGGACACACCAGTTGTCGTCTGATCACTGAAGTTAAGCAGCGCAATCCCAGCTAGTACTGACATGGATGGCTGCTTTGGAAAACTGGGTACTGCTAATACCCAAAAATCGTCGCAATAGTGTAGTGTCTGTGCAGTCTCTGCATAAGAACTATGCTGTGGACGGGGATCTAATGACCTTGTAGTTGAAGGGTCCTAAAACACCAACAAACAAACAATCTCTCCCTCTCTTTCTTTCCCCCCCCCTCTGTGACGAGTTGCGTTGGACACACCAGTTCTCGTGAGGTCACTGAAGTTAAGCAGCGCAAGCCCGCGTTAGTACCAACATGGGTGGTTGGTAAGGAGCGTTGGGTGCTTCAAATTTCACTGTCCTACGTCCTCTTCACCTATCTCCTCATCTCCCGCGAGCAGCCTTCTAAGGGTCCGTCCTGTTGTGGCTGCTTGGCCTACTCCCCAACCCATTAAACTAATCCAAACCCTCTCTCCCCATCTGCCTCTCTCTCTCTCTGGTCACCTTTTTTTTTGTCCTGTTTTTTTTTATCGATGTTAACCAATCAATTTTCACGCCTATGGCAGGTTCGGGTACCCATCTCGTCCGTCTGAATGGACACACGGGTGATCTATTGGACGGTATTTTTCCGCAGCCGGCTACCGACCAAAGCTGCAATCCCTATGCTTATTTATCGTCGATGTATTCTTTGTTGGGGCATTTCACGGACGCCAGAGGCGAGCTCCTGCACCTTGGAATTTTCCCTCACCCACCCGATTCATAGTAAAAGGGTTCGTTGACGTGGAAATGACATCGTACACCACACGGGACCTCGGTTTTCTTTCTCATCCGAAAGAAGGCACACTCGGGACCTCTCTCTCCCTCTTCCCAAAGAAACCAATTCATCTCGGTTTAGTATCGAACCGCGAACACTGACGCAGTTACTGAGCACGCTCCTTCTTCGCCACCGCGGCGAATCTTATCGATGATGACGAAATCTTATCAATTTTCTCCCGAATAGGCGAATATCATTATCATTTTCTTGAGTAGCAATTTCATGATTGCATAAAATTCAAACTCTGTAACCCTCCAACCCCATTTCTTTTTTTTTTATTGAATAATCAAATTATAATGTCTACTTTTCATCCTGTCTATTTTTCAACCCCTTACGCACTCTGTTTTTCCATCGTGAAAGATTGCCTAGTTTCAGTGCTGAATATGATGTGCAATTTTCTTGACTAAAATTAAAGTAACTATCTTATTATAATAGTAATAGTAATAACTTTGAATAGTAATAATCTTGAATTAATAAATGTCGCTAGAACTGAAGGAAAGGTTGATGGCTGAAAAGAGATGAGAGACACTGAAAGAAAGATAAAAATTTTATTAGGTAGCTGACTGACTGCAGTGTCCTACATCGTCAAATATGATCACGTATTTTGTGGCGTTGTCATTATTTCTGAGACGTGTTCAAATAAATGACATATTTTAGATTGGATCGTTTGAAGATCCGGCATCATAAAAGCTTTGGATCTATGTAGAGGTTTAGGACTTCCTGTATTTACGTCTATCTCTCTCTCTCTTTTACCTTTTACTATGGCATTTTCTCTCTCTCTCTCTCCTCTCCTTTTTTTTTTCGTCCGTCTTATTTTTTTTTTCTTCGACATTCTCTCCAATACTATTAATATGAATATGATGCAACGGCTCATTGTAAGGATGAGAAAAATTGGCGTTTGTGGATCAACTGCATGTGATTGGAATTGAAAATAGTTTTAAATTTGATAGAAGTGGTCCTTACCTCACTCTCTCTCTCTCCTCCTTCTTTACTGTCAACGCACGTTTATTTTTTTCTTCAAAAAAGTAAGCTAGACTCGGTGAAATCTACCACTGCTTTTTAGGATGTGGGTCCTGTATTCGCTGTATTTCGTAGAGAACGGGTTGGTGCTAAGCCAAGCAACCATAACAGGTCGAACCCTCAGGAGGCTGCTCGCAGGAGATGAGGAGGTAGGTATAGAGAATGTAGGAGGGGGATATTTGCAGCACCCAACGTTCTTTACTAGCTACCCATGTAGGGACCCCCCCCCCTTGTTGGGAACCACCAAGCATCCTAAGATGCATTTTTCACTAGCACATTGAAATCTTTAGTCCTGCTACTCGAGGGCCATGACTCTCTGACGGGTACCCTTATGATGCAGAATTCAACCCCGTCCCCCAACCTACGGTGCAGAGGATTAAAACCCCAGTTCCGGCGGCCGTCAGGGGTGCGCGAGCGGGCCCCGGGACGTCGTCATCAGGTATCCGCAATGTCACGTAGGTGAATATATCGGGTCCCGTGGCAAATAATACGCTGAGTATCCTCTGTATGGTAGGCCGGCATCCCCCCTCCCACAGACAGCGCTTCCAATATTCCTGCGGGTTCCTGACGTTTGGCTGGGCTGCCCCCATTCAAAGCATGTTCAGAACGAATAGGGGCAAATCTTAGATTAGGAACGTGGAATAATGGGAACCCTTACTGGCAAAACAGGGGAATTAGTTAATATGTTGTTGTTTGTTGGTGTTTTAATGCCCTTCAACTACAAGTCATTAGAGCCCCGTCCACAGTGTAGTTCTTATGCAGAGACTGCACAGACACTACACTAATGCCACGGTTTTTGGGTATTAGCAATACCCAGTTTTCCCAAGCGGCCACCCATGTCAGTACTAGCTGTGGTTGCGCTGCTTAACTGGTGTGTCCAACGCAATTCGCCGCTCCCTAGTTAATATGGTGGTGTGTGTGTGGTGGACGGGGACTTGATGGGAGACCCGACCCTGCCACAGGCGGGATAAGGGTATGATGATGACATTGAAATCTTTAGATGTTGTTTTCTTCTTCGCTCTCTCTCTCTCATGTGTGTTGCTATTTCCGTCTGCCACTACTAAATAAAATTCAACTTTTAACGAAAATCACGGCTGATGCTGCTGCTTTTGGTCTATGAATGTTTTAAAAAGGTTTTCGAGAACGAATTGCATTGCTACTCTTAGAGGACCACTTTCTGTTCCTCTCAAGAGAACAGAATTCAAAGAAAATGTATTAGGAAATGTAATGTGAATTTTATAGATAAGTTTTGCACGTACCACATGGAGTCGTTTATTATATGGAGTGTCAAAAGGACCGATGCCCATATTGAAGAAATCTCTGAAAGGAAGATAAGAATAAGAATGACACATGGTTTACTTTTAAATTTATACCGGTAAAGGAAAAAATTGCATGCGGAAGGGATGATAATAAATAGTGTTTTTAATTATTTGTTCTCCTCAAAATGTTGAGGTGGTTGTAATGGTGGCAGAGTAGTTGTTTAAATATTACCTGAAAGAGGTAGATGTATTATATCAGTCCACTGACTTTGAAATTGGAAATTTTTTTCTCTTCTTTCTCTTTCTCCCCTTCCGACACATACACACTCAACTTTTTAACCTTTTTTTGAATTTGCCAGGAAAACAATGTTAATATAGAGAAAGGAAAAATTACTTACCCCCTTCTTCGTTCTCGCCGTTCCCACTTTTGCACGTACGTGAAGTTATGTAAGAAAGACCCTAAGGGTTCTGGTTTTTTTTAAGGCTGACCCCGTTCATCTTCCCAGTTGAGCTGGAATAAAGGATTGTTCGACAGTTCAATTATGGATAGGAAAGTTGAGGAAGGTATTTAAAATTGTAGGTACAGTAGTTGTTGTAGTGATGATGGGTTTGTAGCCACTTTCTAAACTGAACCCCCTATAGCAAGTTTGGCAGGTCTTCTTCTTCACGTAAGCAAGGGAGTTCAAAGTATTTGAGGTATTATATGTTTACCGCATAATACAGGCATCGGCTCATTCCAGTCAAGCCATTCACCTTGAAAGGCACTAACTAACATCTTCAAAACTGAATGTCAAGTTGGATTTTTAAACTGCAAGACAGATTTTCGTAGCGAGAACAACGTACAGGGGAGAAATGGCCGTGTTTTGATTGTTGTAAACATTCGAACTAATGTTGAATTTGCGCTTTAGAGGTGAGAGAAAGAATAACTACTATCAAAATCAAGGAATACGTCTTAACAAAATTAGAAACATATTTTTTTTTTCTTACTTGCAGTTGAGTGGTGTTCGTGTAAATTTCAGTCATTTCTCACGTGATTTGATCTCGTATTGTTCCAAGAACATGTATGTGATTTGTATACAATGAAGTGATGTCGACTGTCGGAAGAAGAAAAAAAGTTTGCTCGTATCAGATGGAACCTGAATGGGATTAAACATTTCTTTATTCTTTTCCCTTGAGTAGTTACAGTAGATGGTTACCCCATTACTTAAAAAAAGGTAGAAAAGAAAACTCTTCGTATATCTCCAAACGCCATTTTTAGAAGGTTTCGTTTTCTTCGCTCTTCCGGAAGTTGCTGACTTGTGTACACATTCTGCGCGTGACAAGAAACGACGCTGCGTTCGAATAGAACGTCGCGTGCATTCGTTCGAATTGTGTGAAATCGTTGAATTATCGGATGAGTTTCAAATACGTAGTCTTTGTAGCGGAATGACATCAATATTTTAGGTCTCTTTTTTTTCCCTTTAATTTATTATTTGTAAAATTCAACCAAATACTTGAATGTCATGACATGGTCGACAACGACAGTGCCTCTTGGCTGTAATTATTGTATCTGTCTAAAGATTGTATCTCGTCATCCATCCATCTTTCGAACAAAATGGGCGGTCAACGCAGCTGCGTTGTATGCAATTAGAGAATTTCAAGGATTTACGTGTTATCTCTTTTAAGGGCAACCTGTTTGTTTAGTCTTGCGTAGCGGTTTTGCAGGATATAATTCCTATGTAAATATGTGTGCACTGTAGCGCAGATTTGTCGTCGGTTTTCTGGTTAGATAACAACGCTAAGTGTCCCGTAACGTTCTATGCCGACTACTAGTGCTAGTCAAAAATCATTTGTGTGTGCCATTCGTTGTCTGCGTGTCTTCCCGACGTTGTCTTCTTCTTCTTCGTCCCGGACATTAATCTCAATGTGATTGTAATTAATACCGTGACCACACTAAAGGATTATTATGTTTCTCTTTCAAGTGAGTGTTAATTACTTATTTTTTTTTTAAATATATATTTTTATATACACAAAAGTTTATTCATTAAGCTTATGGTTGTTTCAAGTTGGTCTGCCACGTTGTGAGTAGGTTAATATCTAGGAAAGTTTATTTCAACGAAACATTTTTAAGTGCACCATATTTTCTATAATATAAAAATATTCATCATGCAGTTATGGACTACTGGTAATATTTCGTGATTTCTAACGAAGTGGAGAATCATGATGTGGATTGAATTTAGAGTGATAAATGCACTCTCAATAAGTTCATCAAGGTTACATTATTTACAGTACTTGGTATGTTCTCAGAATTTGAAGGTGGACTCTACATTACAGTATTATTATTATTGTTTGAAATATCACCTTCTGAAATTGTGTCAATAACAAAAATGGTTTTTTTTTTTCTAAAAGCAAAAATTCTTGATACTTCAATCAGCAGTCAATGATTCGTGGACAGGCAGCTGGCCACTACACTGAATCATGACTTATACAGTACCTATTATCATTTTTTAAAAGAGAAAAAAACAGGGCAATTTAGGGAAATTGAGGACTTTCTAACTCATCAGGGATAAGAAAACCCCTCGATTTGGGCCAGGACGAACCTGTGGACTGTTGAATTCAAGCGACAAGTGTGCTTAACGAGTTAAACTTAGTTATCGAGGTCGGCGGATGTTTTTGATTCCTGATATTGTCTGGATTGAAAGGGCAGGCTTCTTTCAGATGTCTGCTGTATTATAAATATTTCTGACATATTTTGGCATGCGAAATGAGTTTAGATATCAGAAAACCCACAAACAAAAGATTGAATGTGCGTTTAATCATCTGAAGAACTTGAGGAATTGATTTATATATAAGCATATGATTTGTATTAAGGGCAAATTGTTTTGGGGAGCAGGAGACTGGGTCACATTTTTTTTTTTATTTTTTAGAAATTAAATCATATTTGTCGCGTCCTCATTTGTTTTATAGTCATCAGTGGATATAGTTTATAAATAATCATCCACTTTCGACGTTGTTATAAATTTTGTTGAGAAATTGACATGCCCATTAAATTGAAATGGCAGTTTTTATGTGTGAAGTATCGACGTAACATACATGCTTTGAAATCTGAAGTAAATTATATGATTTAAAAAAGAAATTTACCCGTTGATTGTGGCACACCAGACGGGAATTCAATCATTGATTGATAATGAAGTGAATAGCTTTGAATAGTCGTAGAAATTTTATGATGAGGAAAGTTTCGTTGAAGTATTTCTCTTAACTTATGTGATGACAGAATGCTCTTGCAAGCGGTCATTCACCTCTTGATAGTTTTTTTTATTATGTTGACATTAAAGGCTGTTAGAGGGTCAGGATAATGAGTACAAAATTGTGTTATTTTTTTTTTAAAGTTGTTTATTCGATTTGACCCCTTATGGAATATGAATGAATTGAGAGAGAGCGAGAGAGACTTTTCTGAGAGTATCCCTTATACGTGTAGCATGGGCAACTGACTGGTTCTCTAAGGTCATTTTCAGATGTAGGAAGTATAGTGTGCACCTGGAAAACAAGTTCTTAGAAACCCTGAGAAAAAATAATCCAGGCAGTCTTGTAGGAAGAATGAACGCTTTCATGTTCTTGTTGCAAAGTAGACATCATGATAAATATAGTTGCATGTCTCTATAGTGGGCACCCAATGGTCTTTACAATGGGTACCAAGCCGGTTGTCGACTAAAGGGGTTGCAGCTTTGGCCGGCAACCTGCTGTGGAAAAAACAGTGACCAGTAGATCGCCCTTGTGTCCATTCAGAAGGTCAAGATGGGTACCCAACCCTGACTTAGGCGGGAAAAGGGTTAAGGCCGCTGTATTTTGTGCAGAGGGGAGGGGCGACGGGTACGTCTTGCGTGGAGGTGTGCTGCCATTGGTCAATCGGCCTACGTTTAATGGGAAAGTTGAAATTTGGTCAACTTTCCCGTCTGTTGCCGTTTGCGTTCCCGTCCCCGTTGCTATTGTGAAGCGGCCTTTAGGACAGTGGTGGCGAACCTGTGACCCACCCTGCAATTTTAAGTGGCCCGAACGTGTGTGTGTGTGTGGGGTGGAAGGGGACCTGGCGGGCTAGATCCCGCAGACCCGACCCTGCCACAGGTGGAATAAGGGTATAATGATGATGTTCTCTATTTGCTACTTTAATAAACTAATTTATTCATTATTAATAATAATTTTTTTATTCATAAAATTAAATAGTGCTTGCGCCTGACCCGCGGACAACGTTTTGGTTTTTTTTAGTGTTATTGTGACCCGTTTTCAAAAGAAGGTTCGCCACCACTGGGTTAGGAGTAGCTTTTTGCTCTACAATGAGCATCTGTTCATCAAAAATTGTAGGAAGCCGAAGAAACTGCCCAGTACAGTTACAAAACGATTCTTCACGTCACTTTTACTGATTCGCAGATTAAACTGGTGCAGAGTGTCAAAAGTTCATTTGAAAGTGATTAACAGAAGTTACTGCGAGCAGCGAACTCATTCACGTAAAAATTTTTGTGAGAGTATTTGATGTCCTGTGGTGGCTGGGGTCAATGGATTCACTAGGCAATAATTACCGACTTAGCGTAATGTAGAAAGTGCGCCTGAATGTTATCTATCATCGTTTAGAGTCTGGAAGGAAATGAATCTCTCTCGATCCATGTGAGGATGGAACCTGTGCACTTCGTGGAATCATTATGTAGCAGTGCCATTGTTGTACCACTATGGTACAATGGAGTGACGAAGAAAACTTTTGTATTAATGGACCCAGGTGAATGGACCGGGATTGATACCATCGAATTCCCACGTGCTGCGTGTCGGGATCTCAAAGCGCCAAAAATCCATGTAATTTCAACATAGGTTTGAGTAGTTCTCTTGAACTCATAGCATGACATTTTGTTGACCATAATTTAATCCTTGTGGTCAAATAGTAATAATCCCGTGTCGAGTCTGTACATTGTCACCATTCTTCTATTTTGGAGGTCGTCCCTCAGGTGGAAATTTACTTTCTAATTGTCTGCGGTGAATGGGTTTCCTCACAAGCCGAATAAGGGCCTGAAATCTGCTTTCCGTCAGCTGTGTGCAGCCAAGTTGCGTTGGACACACCAGTTCTCGTGAGATCACTGAAGTTAAGCAGCGCAAGCCCACGTTAGTACCAACATGGGTGTTTGGTAAAGAACGTTGGGTGCTGTAAATTTCCCCTTTCTTACGTCCTCTACCGCTACCTCCTTGTCTCCCGCGAGCAGCCTCCTAAGGGTTCGTCCTGTTATGGCTGCTTGGCTTATTCCCGAACCCATGAAATTAATCCAGCAAAGCAACTCCTAACCCATTTCCCGCTTATGGCAGGGTCGGGTACCCATCTTGTCCCTATCAATGGACACAAGGGCGATATACAGTATTAAACAGCGTTTTTCCACAGCCGGTTGCCGACCAAAGCTGCTTATTTATCGTCTTGTATCCACTTCTTAAGGGTATTTTACCTGTTATAGTGGATGTAAAACAAGTCTAAACCTACTGTTCGTTGAGGCATTTCGCGCCAAGGGGCGAGCTCCTACACCTGGAAATTTCGTCTCATCTACTCGTTGCATAGTAGAGAGCATTCTTTTACGTGCAAATGCCATCGTACACCACACGGGAACTCGATTTTACTTCTCATCCGAAGAAGGGCGCACTCGGGGCCTTTCTCCCCCGAAAGAAACCAACCCACCTCAGTCCCATATCGAATCTAGAACTACCGACGCAGTTACCGAGCAGGCTACTCACTGGATCACGGATGTGGGGTAAATCTGCCTTCCGTCAGGTAGGAAGTAAATGAGTGTGACTGTGTTTGTTACCGTCACTGTTCGCGACCGTGGCCAGTCCCGTCGACGTCTGGCTTACATTGACGTAGCACCGTAGTGATTATATTTGGTGTTTTAAGTTGGCCTGTCTCGGTGGCTCAGTGGTTAGGAATAGGTCAGGTCATGGTTGTAGATTCGATCCTGTCCTAGACAAATGACCTCTTTCGGGGACGAGAGAGAGAAGCGTTACTTATTCAATACTTTTGGTCGGATAGTACGTGGTGTAGGACCTCGCCCTCCTGGTGTCGGTTAAGGCGCGTTCTCACTAGTCAAGTTTTGTTGGCCAACTGTAGTTGTTCAACAAAAGTTGAACATTACTTGAATCAATTTTCGTTCACACATTTCAATAGAAACTGATCAGCAGTTTCATTGTACAAATGGGGTTTCAGTTACATTACAAATGGGGTCAAAAAGAGTTGTGTGGATAACACTGTATTTTGGTTAACCCCCAATTGGTCTACCCCTCTGACGGGTCCACTTTTGTATATCTACAAGGGCCTTAAACAAAAGACCTATTGTTCACTTGAAGGGTAATGGTGAATGACTCACCACTTGATCAACTAAAATGTTGATCAACTCGATTGAAACAGAGGTTCCCACTACAGTTTTCATTCAAGTTTTGTTGAACAACTACAATTGATCAACAAAACTTGACTCGTGAGAACGCGCCTTTAGGTCGGTAGAATATTCGTTGACACATGGTGAAGGTGTTTCATTATGAATTTCCGATATTTTAAATATTATTGACCATCATTTATGCAAATTGTCGTTTTAATGTGACCATTTTTTTTTGGTAGTAGTTGTTATTGACCTCACAGGGTATTGTTGCGTTTATTTTTAAAATAGAGCCTTCCTTATAATATTTGAATACCTAGGAGGGATTTTTATGAAAAAATAAATATTGTTTCTTTTACCTGCCTGATTGATTGAAAGAATTTTGATTGTTTGGGGAGGGGGTGTTTTTTTATGTTAGCTAAATTGTGTTTTAAATATGCATTGTTATACGTGTCATTAACGGACTTTTCTAGAGGAAGGATGTTAATTTAACAGCATGTTGCTTTTCATCACATATTATTTGAAGCCCGGTTTTTTTTAAATGAAAATATATCTAATGCATTTGATTTGTAGATGTTTTTGTTGTTGTTTGAGGGCGAAAGTAGAAAAGTGCAATAGTGACAGGCGCATTTCCGCTCAATAACGTTATGTAAAATGTATTGATTTTTGTTTTCACCTTCCTTCCGATTTGAATTCGGCGTTTTGACGACTTTGTTGTTGAGATTTAGAGAAGTTTTAAAGTTTAGTTTATATAGTGTATAAATAGGCGGGGATAAAAAAGGATAAGTACTATTTATCTCTCTCTCACACAGGATATTAGACTGAGAACAGTTTTGCAGGCAGGCAAACAGGCAGTCGTCGCACCTTTGTTGGTCAATATATTTTACACTCTTTCTACAGTATATATCAACAACGGCAGTAGGATCTCGTGAAGTGCATTTATTATTTGTTGAGAAAATTTGAAATCTTGTCAAATACTTGCCTGGTGATACTCTGAGATCGAGTACAATCTCTTCTTTTCCGCATATAAAAGGGTTTAAGACCTGGAGTTGAAGAGTTTGGAGGAGATAGGGCCTACTGAGGCGTAACAGTAGAGGATAAAGACAAAAGAGCATTTCAGCAAAATAGCTTCCTGCGCAGTGGCATCGGTAGGGTTGGCGTCACCCGGTGCGGTGGTGCCATGGTGTCACCCCCTTCTCCCTAAAAAAAGCCGCGTCTTCTGCTTTGATGTCACCCCATTTGTCATGGTGCGAGTGGTGTCACCCGGTGCGGCTTGCACCCGCCTAGTGACGCCACTGGTCCTGCGCTGGATCACTGCAGGACGGGTTGGGGAACCCCCCACATTGGAAGAGGTTCTGGGGTGGAGCGGCTGGAATGGGTGCGAAAGGCAACGGTGTTGCTAGGTGTCCGTCAGAAAGGATTACATGTTCATATCAATTGAAAGGCGGCAGGGAGGCTCCGAGAAACTCGTGGGAGACAGGGGGCAACTGTTGGACGATGGCTCATTATTAACTCTTTAACTGTGGTGATACGGAACTAGACATTAGAGAGTTTTCTGGCTGCGGTTCTATCCGACGTACGCTACGCAATGCAGACGAATCGTGAACTGCGCAGACGCATGCAGGGTCTGAGTTTGCGCAGTTGACAATTCGTCTGCATTGCGTAGTGTACGTCGGATAGAACCGCAGCCAGAAAACTCGCTACCGTTGCAAAAAAAGTGGAGGTTCCAGTTTGTGTGGCATTTCGTCCGCTTGAGCCCGATTTGCGTCGGTGTAGCGTACCACGGATCCAGGCTTTACTTAGTCAAAACTCGCGAGAGAGAAGGGGAACCTATGATCCACTCTTGATTACTCTTGCAAATCCCTGAGTAAATGGGAGCTGCTGTATTGCGTTGGACACACCAGGTCTCGCCTGATGACTGATGTTAAGCAACGCAAGTCCAGGTAGTACTAGCATGGGTCACCGGTTGAGAACACTGGGGACTGCTAATACCCAAAATCGTCGTAACAGCGTAGTGTCTGAAGATTGTAATGAACTATGCAGTGGACAGGGATCTGATGACCATTGTAGTTGAAGGACCCTAAAACACCAACAAAACAATGGGTGTTCAGTTCTTAGTGGGATATCAGTATGGGTACGTGCAATGTGTACGTAAAATGAAAAATCTGCACGGTAAATGAAAAATTGGCCGATGCACCTGACACTAGTCAATAAGCAGAGAGGTCAACGTCACATAAGCAAATAATCCAACCAGAGCTGGCGCGAGGCTTTGGGGACCGGGTTCAAAAATATTTTGCGGGACCTTTTGTGGGAAAATACGCGCTAGGCCGGGTTCTGGTGAATGTGGGGAACCCGCTTCGCGGATAATTTACGGATACCGGGCTAAAAAATATTATCCGGCGCCTTTTGTAGGAAAAATCACGTAATACTGTATAAAGGTCCGCTTTTTGTTGTTGTTTAAGGTCCCGTCAACTACAAGGTCATTAGAGACCCGTCCACTGCATAGTTCTAGTGCATAGACTGCACAGACACTACACCAATGCGACGATTATTGGGTATTAGCAGTACCCAGCTTTCCCGAGCGACCACCCATGTCAGTACTAACTGGGCTTGCGTTGCTTAACTTCAGTGATCAGACGAGAACTGGTGTGTCCAACGCAACTCGCCGCTCCCATAAAGGTCCGCGTGCGGGGCTTTATCCAACCGACGAACTGTTGACGAGAGACATGTTTTTGGTAACGTCTATTCATATTGAAGCTGCCATTTTTAAATCTTACTGTTTTAATAATGTAGGTATTATATTTTATGGGTGGATGTTTATAAGAAATTCCAAGTATAAAATATTCAGACTCTCCATTCCTGCATATTTTGGCATATCCTAAGAGGCGAGTCAGAGGTTGTGACGCAGGTTTGGAAGGAATCCAGGACTACTGTACGATGTTGTCTTTCTACACGTTTTTCTGTACATCATCATCGTACTCTTATCCCGCCTGTGGCAGGGTCGGGTCTACTGAACATACTCTGACTGGGATCAACCCAGCTAGGCGTCTAGAACCAGCAGGAATATTGGTAAAGTTGTCTGTTGGGGGGGGGGGTGCCGGCCTACCCCACGAATTGAGACAATGCAGACGAATTCAAATGTCGACTGTTTATGCAGATTGTCTGGCAGATCATCACACGTTTTTCCGTACATCCCTAGAAAATACTGAGGCTAAAGTCATTCGAACTTAAAATAGGGTGCATATATCAGGGTCGTTTGGAGGTGTCTTCCCTCTAACTGTCGAAAAAAAAAAAATTAATCATTTTATTGCGCTGTTTGGTGACGTCATGATGCAAATGAGCATCGTCGGCGGCATCACTAATCCTCTTTTTCCTTTTATGACAGGGTCGGGTGCCCGTTTTCGCTCCATTATGACAGATGATTGTTCTGTTGGACTGTATTTCATACAGCCGACTGCCAACCTAAAGTTGCACCCCCTGTGCTTATGTGTTGTCAGATAGTTTTTCTTCTTTGGGGCATTTCTCCTCCGAAGATGCCATCGGACAAGCTCATACACCTGGAAACTTTTCCAGACTACACGTACATTGTACCCCATTTAGTAAGGGCTCTTTTACCTGCAGTAGTGACATCATACACACAACACCGGAACCATCTTTAACACTTGAGGGCCTTTCTCGCCCGAAAGAAACCGTACCATGATACCATCTCAGTCCAGGATCGAACTTCAACCGCTGATGGCAGTAGTCCAGCACGACGGGGTTGTGATGAAATGTTAATTGGGATTGCGATAGATGGCGCACCACGGTTAAATAAATTCGCTTGTATTTTGATCTCATTGTGTCCTTATCTAGCCTTGACCTGCCTCGGTGCCTTCTGCAATGCAACGGGTAGATGAGGCAAACTTTCCAGGTGTGGTAGCTCCCCCGCTGGTGTCGGTGGACAGTAGACTCGGGTTGCCATACGTCCCGTTACACCGGGACATGTCCAGGTTTTGAGGTCTGTGTCCCAGTGTCCCGGTCCGACAGTCATTTGTCCGGTCGATTTAAAATTTTCGCATGTTAAACAATTATATCATTGCATTCAGTACTGCGCATATACAGTACATGCCTAGAGATTTGGTACAGATTCGTCCATGAAACACATCACAGTTTGCCAGTGAAACTGACTGTTTGGGAATGATCCACCATTGAACCCAGGGGCGGATCCAGACGAGGGGCAATGCAGCAATTGTTCCACCCTCACTGTCTGAATGGGGCGCAACTGATAAGGCATTTTTGCATTGCTACCCCCCATTTCTACACTGCCAGTCCAACAGATGCAGTCCAGTCTGTAGTTGGCTAAACCTCTGAAGATAGGTCATTGTCAAAGGGGCAGGAGAGGACCTTTTTTGTAATTGCTAGCTAGATGTATACTAAGGGATTATGAATTATAAAAATATTTGGGGCGCACATTTTTTGAAGTGCTATCCCCACCCTGATCCGCCACTGATTGATCCCAACTTTTTTTTTTTTTTGGTCCTCTAAAACATTTTAGATTTCAATGAGTTAGTGAAAGGATTATGGAATTTTTTTAATAAAGCTATGAATGTTTATAATATGAACTCTTGCTTTTTTGTTGAAAAATATTTTTAAGGGGGGGATGTCCCGGTCAGTGGTCCGACAATTATGGCAACCCTACATGGAGCGGCGAGTTGCGTTGGACACACCAGTTCTCGTCTGATCACTGAAGTTAAGCAACGCAAGCCCAGTTAGTACTGACATGGGTGGTCGCTCGGGAAAGCTGGGTACTGCTAATACCCAATAATCGTCGCATTAGTGTAGTGTCTGTGTAGTATATGCATTAGAACTATACAGTGGACGGGTCTCTAATGACCTCGTAGTTGATGGGACCTTAAACTCCAACAAACAAATGGCAACCCTACAGTAGACGGACGATAAATAAGCATAGGCGTTGCAGCTTTGGTCGGCAGTCGTCTGCAGAAAAATATCTTCCAATATATCACCCTTGTGTCCATTCAGAGTAGGGTTGCCGTAATTGTCGGACCACCGACCGGGACATCCCCCCTTAAAAATATTTTTTTCAACAAAATGACCAGAATTCATATTATAAACATTCATTGCTTTATTAAAAAATTCCATAACCCTTTCACTAACACATTGAAATATAAAATATTTTAGAGGACCCAAAAAAAAAAAACGTTAGGATCAATCAGTGGCGGATCTGGGTGGGGGTAGAACTTCAAAAAATGTGCGCCCCAAATATATTTAAATATTCATAATCCCCGAGTATACATCTAGCTAGCAATTACAAAAAGGTCCTCTCCTGGCTCTTTGACAATGACCTATCTTCAGTGGTTTAGCCTACTACAGATTCGACAGGACGTATAGAAATGGGGATAGCAATGCAAAAATGCTTCATCAGTTGCGCCCCTTTCAGGCAATGAGGGGGGGGAGCAATTGCTGCATTGCCCCTCGTCTGGGTCCGTCCCAGGGATCAATGGTGGATCATTCCCGAACAGTCAGTTTCACTGGCAAAATGTGATGTGCTTTCATGGACGAATCTGTACCAAATCTCTAGGCATGTACTGTATATGCGCAGTACTGAATGCAATGATATTATCAGAAAATAATTGTTTAACATGCGAAAATTTTAAATCGACCGGGACAAATGACTGTCAGACCGGGACACTGACCTCAAAACCGGGACATGTCCCGGTGTACCGGGACGTATGGCAACCCTAATTCAGAGGGACAAGATGGGTACTAGACCCTGCCATAGGCCTTGGTGAGGTTGGACTAAAAAGATATTATGGATTTAGTGCAGAGAAAGGGTGAATGGTGTTAAATGAGGCACTTTACTACCTTTCAACTTCTTCTTCTTCTTCTTGAAGACGTAAACAAAATTTATTCATAACTATTTTGTCTTTAGCTGTCTCTAGAGAGTATTTCTACAAAGAGTTGTGATGCAGTTCGCAGTCTGGTTGGGAAACGGGTTGAATGTGGAGAAAAAGGTATCATGACCTGTATTTTCAAAACAAGAAATCCGACTTTCAATAGCCATTTGCAGTTATGTTGTATTAACAACTCTATATATATTTTTTTGTTGTTGTGAGGTTGTTCAAGTTGCAGCCGTTGCCCGTCTTTTTTGAAATTCTCAGTGATTTGAACCGGATGTGCATGTTGGATTACTTTTTGAATATATAGTACCTTTTAGCTTGGGGTTTTTTATTATTAATAATCATTTTGTACTACTGCCTACAATGGTTTCTGTTGTTGTTGTGTTTGTTATTCAGTAGCCTTAGGTGAGATATGTTTTTTTTTTTGTTTCGTACAATGAATAATTCATGGATGCCACGGGTTGAGGGTTGGTTCTTAGTTTGAGAAAGTGAGACTGGCATATTTGTACCAAATGTTTCTCTCTCACTCCTTATCGTGTTTAGTAATAGGGATGGGTTCAAGTATTTCTACGAAAGTATTAAACATAAATAAATATAGTTTTTTTTTTCAGACTTTGATCCTGTATATATGCACAGAGATATGACTGAAATGTGTAAAGAAGGATTTAGTATTGGTGCAAGATTATGTCTGTTTACAATTTCTGTGTTGTTTTATTTCCTACTCTCTATCATTATTTTCTCCCCTGAATATGTAATTGCCATGTATTGCACCTAATTTATTTATTTCTACTATCTTAAGACCAGAATTTGTGATCTTGTTAAAAATAGGTCAGTGGTTTTTTTTTTGGGCCCGTTTTTTCTTAAGGCGAATTACCCTCACAAGTCTTGTTTGTCTATGAATGTGTAGTTACTTGTTCTCGTTGTACATTGTCTTCCTAAAAATATCTTTCCCGTCATGATAGCGTCATGGATGGATTCAGGTTCGATCCTCATCGATATGGATGGCTTCTTCTTTTGGACGAATTTGTACCTTTCGTTGCTTGCTTGTTTGTTGGTGTTTAAGGGCCCTTCATCTACAAGGTCATTAGAGCCCCGTCCACAGCATAGTTCTTATGCAGAGACTGCACAGACACTATACAAGTGCGACGATTTTTGGGTATTAGCAGTACCCAGTTTTCCCAAGCGGTCACCCATGTCAGTACTAGCTGGGGTTGCGCTGCTTAACTTCAGTGATCAGACGAGAACTGGTGTGTCCAACGCAATTCGCCGCTCTCTTTCGTTGCTGTTGTAGGGCAATTCGCCTACATCGGCCATTAGTGTTCCCAAACGGTCGGGAACGGCGAATTGCGTTGGACACACCAGTTCTCGTCTTATAACTGAAGTGAAGCAACGCAACCCCAGCTAGTACTGACATGGGTGGCTACTTGGGAAAACTGGGTACCGTTAATACCCAAAAATCGTCGCAGTTTCTGCTTTAGAACTATGCAGTGGACGGGGCTCTAATGACCTCGTAGTTGAAGGGTCCTAAAACGCCAACAAACGAAAACGCCCCAAACGGTCACCCACCCTAGTGCAAGCTGGAGTTGCGTAGCTGGGGTGGGGTTGCGTGATCAGACGATAACTGGTGCGCCTATCGCAATACAGCTGATCGACGAATTTGAACACCCAAGTGCGGCTTTAGCAAAAAAAAAAAAAACCAACTACAGTACTAACCCTTTTCCAGCCTCTGCCAGGGTCGGGTACCAACTGTATTTATACGCAGCCGGCTGCCGAACAAAGCTACACTGTTCGTTAGGGTACTCTACGGATGCTAGGAGGCGAACACCACCGCCGGAAGGCAACCCACCTCGATCCAGCATCGAACCTTGAACCACTGACACTGACATCGGTAAATTACTTTCAGCAATAGAGACGTTGTCATTAAATATTCAAATAAACCCTTGTGCCCCGAATGGGAAGAAACCCGGTACAGATCTTAGTGTGCAGGGTGTAAACGTCAGACGCCGCCCTCTTAACACATGTAGAGCGACAACATTCTCAGGTGCAGACGATGGTAAACCCTCCCACATACATATACGCACACCTGGCGTTTATAAATGACCTTGTAGACTGACGTATAAAAGACGACTTCACCAATAGGAGCTTATCTGAAGTTATATGTCGTTCCAGTCCTAACGGGATCTGAACCTGAGATCATGAGTTCAAGCGTCAACACTCTGCCAATTAGTCTGGTCCGCTTTCAGGGAGGGGGGAGGGGCAACACGGACATTTTTCCGGGGCACCATTTTGGGTGTAAGTGTGAGAACAGAGCGCTGCTTCAAGGGGCGGCAATTTGTCCTTTTGTCCGGGGCGGCATAAGTGCTAGAGCAGGAGCTGCCGCCTTCATTACTCAGTGGTAACATGTACCGTTTTTACATGGAGTAATGCCTGGTTCCGTATACCCACGCGCTAACGCTATTACCGTTGAATCAGACGACACAGCACAAAAATGGTGACGTCACAATGCTACTTGGGGCGCCGCAGAGCAGCTATGCGTTACGGTATTTGAGTTGACAGGTGGTCAACTCACATAGCGTCCCGCAAGTCACGCTGCGTTCTGATTGGCTGGCGGTTGAGCTGTCTGCTAGAAAAATGGCGGAGGATAAGCTGAGACATGACGGCGGCGTGACGTGACTTCAAATAAAGCGCTACACTTATGGAATTGCGCTGGCGCTCCGTCATAACGCACTAGCACAAAACGTCATCGGCGTCGACGTGATTAGCGTTAAGGTGTGTATGCGTTTCGAACACGCTTTCATGGCGCAGAGGTAGGGTGCTAGGCTACTGCGTCAGCTAGTCCTGGTTCAATTCTGGATCGAGGTGGTTTGGCTTCTTTCGGACGAGAGAGAGAGAGGCCCTTAGTTCTCCTTCCATCGGATGGGAAGTACGATGCCACTTGCAGGCATCCATCTCCCTCTTGGCGTCAGTGGCGGAAAAGCGCCCCAACGAAGAAAAATAGATCGATAATAAATAACCATAGAGGTTGTAGCATTAAGTTGACAGCCGGATACCGAAAATTACCGTCCGTCAGATCGCCCAATTGCCCCAATGGGACAAAAATGAGACCCGACCCTGCCAAAGTTCCCAGGTGTAGTAGCCCACCCTACCTTTGGTGTCAATAAATTACCTTTAGCAAGTAGAAAGATTAACGTTATGTAATAAAACAGACCAATTGGCCTATTGACCGGGGTCTGAAATTCGATATTGGGGGGGGGGGGGTCTGTAAAAGTGAGTTCGATGCACTGTAAATGCTGTCCACATTTTATGCTCGTATTTACATTTTAAAGACTGCAGGAGGAAACAGGTGCAACCGGAACACACATGTGTTCATTTTTTTTAATGATAAGGGGTAGTGTGTTTACATTTTTTAGACCTCGTCATTAGAGGGGGCACTTTCTAGCCGCCCCTTCTCTTTTTTCCCCCCATTCAATGCCCGTCCTTCTTTTGTACGTCCACCCTCTGAAGATGATGATTTCTCTGCGTTTGTAAGAGAAGGGGGTCGTGATAACTTTAGTGACATAATAAAAGTTGAATATTACTCGAGTGGATGGGGAGAGGGTAGGGTTGATAGGGATCAAAGGGTTTGTGGTATGTGCTGAAAGGGTAATTGCATCACGGAAGCTTTCTTGAATTTCATCATGGCTGTGCGAGATCAAACTGTTATTGTGAGACACGTTGTTGGTTCTCACTGTGAAATTGTGCCATCTCCACCATCTATTTTTTTGTGTGTGTTTTAAAAAGGTCCTCCTATCTGTTACTATCAAATGTTTTTATAGGGCTATTAAGTGCACAAGAGGTTACCACTTCCTCTCCTTCTCTTAAATCTTTTGTCATTCATGATTATTATTATTTTAAAACAAAATAATAAAAAGGCACCTTGTTATTTTATTGGTGGCGTTGATTTTTGCGTGCTATTTGTTGGTGAAAATTGTGGAGCGTCGTAGGTCGTCTTTTATCCGTTTTTCCCCCTGGATCTGTTTATGTTGCTGCCAGGGCTTGAGTTGGGGGACTCCTCGAGATGTTAATAAAGTAAATAAGGGGGATTTTAATACATTTAAAATGTCTTATTGATTTGCTGCTGGATATGGTGAAGTGTCACTTATGCTACCTAGACGCTAGAGGGCGTCGAGATGATTGCTTCTTGCAGTGGCCTAACTTGTAGGAGCAAAGGGGTCAAATTGCTCCGGGCGCCGGACAAAGCACCACCGTGGGACACCTTGCCCGGCTTGCTGGAAATCGGCCGCCGCCACATATAACATTAGAGAGTTTTCTGGCTGCGTTTATGAAAGGGAAGTTCTACAGAGAAGTGGTTAGGCCAGCTATGCTTTATGGGTCAGAGTGTTGGGCAGTGAGGAGGAGCCACGTAAATAGAATACAAGTTGCCGAGATGCGAATGCTGCGATACATGAGTGGCGTGTCAAGAGCTGATAGAATTAGAAATGAGTATGTTAGAGGTAGCCTGGTGGTGGTAGATATCGCCGAAAAAATGAGGGAGAATAGGCTGAGGTGGTATGGACACGTGATGAGAAGAGGGGACGAGGACCTCGTTAGGGCCATACCAGGAATGCAGGTGGTCGGTAGCACCCGGGGCAGGGGGAGACCGAAGTTGACTTGGGAGCAGGTTGTCCGTAAGGACGTGGCGGTGTGTGGGGTTGACAGGGACGTGGTGGGAAATAGACGGGAGTGGAGGGCCAGAACCCGCAAACCCGACCCTGCCACAGGCGGGATAAGGGTATGATGAGGATGATGATGATTTCTGGCTGCGTTTCTATCCGACGTAAGCTACGCAATGCAGACGAATTGTCAACTGCGCAAGCTCAGACACTGCGTGCGTCTGCGCAGTTCACGATTCGTCTACATTGCGTAGCGTACGTCTGATAGAAATTCAGCCAGAAATCATCACCCTTATCCCACCTGTGAAAAGGCGGGTGATCCGTTGATGTAAAACGTATGTTACGCAAAGCAGACGAATTAAGTACTGCGCAGATGCACATGTCCTTATTAAGAATGTTGCACATGCGCAGGATGTAATTCGACTGCTTTGTGTAACATATGTTATTCTCTAACGGATCACTCAAGCTCTCTAATGTCTGTGCGATGACTTTACGGCAAATAAAAAGTGCCTACAAACCTGTACCATGCCTGCTCAGGACAAGCAACTGGGGAGGAGGGGGGCGCCCTGAATGCCTCTTGCCCGGGGCGGCACAACTGAAGTTAAGTCACTGGCTCCTTGAGAGCGCTCTAGTAGTTTTATTACTATGAATATGAATATATAATCCTTTGTGACGGAAACCTTGCTAGGGAGACTTTTCATGCTAGACCCATTTGCCTAGATCTCCACCAGCACCCTAGCAACACCTTCGCCTTCCGCACCCATTCCAGCCGCTCCACCCCAGACCCCATCACCCCCAGAACCTCTTCCAGGGTGGCGGTGCCCCAACCCATCCTGCAGTGATCCAGCACTGGACAAGCCAGTATCACATGCCTAACATCCTCCACTTCGTCCCCACATAATCCACAGCCCTCCTCTCCACCTGTGATCTTTGCCATCCTCTGTTTCGTCTCCAGTGACCCAGCGCTTGCCCGAAACAGATACTAAGGTACTTAGCTCGCGCATGTATGACTATGGATTTGATTCCAGCTTTGCATATTGGCCAGTTATACCCGGGTCTACAGACCTCAAAATGATCTTTGGTGTTATTTGAAGTGTTACTTTTATCTTTATTTTGGCCCCGACACTTTCGTGTATGTTTACATTTGTGTATCCATTTTTGGGTTATCATGCCATCTTCTCTTTTTGGGTCGCAGGGCCCATCAAAACCGTAATTCAGCCTTGATTTGGTGGATTTTCTAGCAGTATTAAATAATTGTTTAGTTGATACGGTCACAAATTGCTCTTAACCTTTCGACATTTCCGGTCTTTTATAAAAAAAAAAAAAAAAATACATAGTGCTCTTCCATGTGTAACGAAATACTATGTAGACCCTGTTTTACCTGAAACGTTACTTAAAATAGAGTAGTTAAATGAGAGAAAAATCCACGTTCGCTTTATCTTTTGTGGGCTCTGTTTCCTGCGGGTTTTACTTGTTTGTCTGTCTGTCTACTGCCGACCTGTTTGCTGTGGCTGGTAATGAAACTGGAGAATTAGTGGACTGTTTTCAAGGCGCCTTTCAGACGAGACTGTAGCTGATGGGACTCTTGAAATTAAGATCTTGAAATCATTGGGGATATTTAGAAGATGCAATTTAGTGCCCTGACAGTAAAACGGAGTCGGTCTTTTGGAACACTGAAGGCTATTCACCAAATATTACACGTCTTTCCTTTCCGCCTTGAAAGAGTGGGTGATTTATCAGCAATAATGACATTATAGGACACATCTCATGGGAGAGGCCCTGTTTACAATCGCATCCTAAACGACTAACTGAAATTTTTGCCTCACACCTCCCTCATTCCAGAACTACTAATTAGTCTGCGTCAAATATAGAACCTATTCACCATAATAAGCTTACAAGACACTCATTCGATTAACGCGCTATCAAGGACTTGAGCCAGTGACACATGGTCATGACACATTATTGAAGATATACTAAAAAACCTAGGACCTAAAGGTGTCTAGTCGTGACCCCATCTGTGCACTTAAGAGGATCCTTATTTACATAGGCACGCTGGTTAACACTCCATTATGTATATTAGCTTGCTGGCGGTAGTTATTAGGTTTGGTTTTAATGGTTATGTAATGACGGCGGATCTCTCTATGACATCATTTACCCTGTACCGGATTAAGGCGCGTGTGCTCGCCCGGGGCACCAGTTGTTATAAGTAAAGCGGATGGATCCTGTAATGACAGCAACTGGGGAACTGGGGACGTCAGTTGTGTTTGGCCTACTTTCCGCTTTATCGCTTGCACACCCGCCTGAGCTGCTGATAGTTAATGTTATAAGGCCCTACTGCGCAGGTGACGCAGCGTGACTCACTATAAATTTCTGTGGCTCACATGATAGTATCCGAGGTCCCGTGTGGGTGTACGATGGCGCTTGCACGTAAAAGAACCCTCTCTACTACGCAACGGGCAGATGAGGCAAAAATTTCCAGGTGTAGGAGCTCGCCCCCCCCCCCTGGCGTCGGTAGTATTCCCCAACGAACACTAGACCGACGATAAATAAGCGTAGGGGTGCAGCTTTGGCCGGCAACCGGCTGCAGAAAAAAACTATGTCCAATATATCACCATGTGTCCATTCAGAGGGACAAATGGGTACCCGACCCTGCCATAGGCGGGAAAAGGGTTAGGAGTTGCTTTTACATGATAGTATGTAGTTGCGCATATTCGAATTCTAATTTACTACGCTGCGAGCAGCCTTTTCATTTGGCCAGTATGGCAGTGGAGAGACTAACTCTCAATCTTATTTATGATAACCTAATTCTCCCAAAACCCTAAGCTATAATTCAGGTGCCTCCCCTAACACAATACTAGCAATGGATGGCTTTCCTTGGATGAAGCCCTCCACCTTATCCTCTCCAAGGCCATTCCATTGTCGAATGACCCTTGGCAAAAGTGACCATTAGTATGAGTCTGTCTGTGTCCTAACCTCTTTCAATTTACTGTATATGGATGATCCCTTCTCCCCTTATACTCAGCTGGGGACACACTTCCAGCCAAAGGCCCATTACATCCCAGCAGCAGCAGTCTTATAAAAAGGCTAATACTGTGAAATATACGCCTCTGGCTTAATGTGTCCCACCCTAGTTCTCTAATCATGGCAGATACTGTGAGACAACCTATTGAGTACAATTCTTGCTGCCCTCTTTTGAATCCTTTCAACCTCCCAAGATAAGTCCTGCCTGAAAGGGAACCAAATTGGACTGCCATGCTCCAAAATTGGGCGTACCATTGAAATGTATGCTGTTTCTTTTACCTCCTTTGTGCTGTCCCGAAGGACCCTACTAATCAGACGGAGGAATTGATCAGCCCTCCCAATCACTTTACCAATGCGATCCTTCCAATTACCTTGACTGTTTAAGACAATTCTAAGGTGTTTATGGGTTACAACCCTATCAACTCTAACCCGTCCTATGTGGTAATCAAAATCAAGTAGCTTTCTAGATCTGGATATTGTGAAGATCCTATACTTCTTCAGGTTTAATGGCAATTCCCATTTTACACACCAATTGTAAATCCTATCCAAGTCCTGTTGTAATTGCACACAGGATGATAACCCATCATCTAAAGCTGCAGTCGCCCATCATATTAAGTCGCAGGGTGACGTAACTCAGTGTCTGCGCCACGTGACCCTGCGGAGCGCAGCGCCAATGCCGCAGTTTCCTGCGTGACGTTGGCTTGACAATAACAAAAAGCGGTGCGAAGCAGAGTTCTCTTGTTATTTGATGCAAGTATGGTGAAAACTGCCATTCAGTGTGCGGTGATTGCCTGCTAGCAGAATTTCGCGGGGCTGCTACACCCTGCGTCTCATTTTGCGTCTTGCCCGAGTCTTAGGGGCGCCGTCAAATAGCCTGCCGTGGGGGCATGTATATTTTTCTTACAGGGTTGACATCTTTGGATACCCATACGTGAACACGGTTTTACTTCCTATTCGGGACGGAGGGAATCCGGAACGTTCGCCCCTGAGTACTTTTCGCCCCCACACATTTCGCCCCTCGGACATTTCGCCCCTGGGAGGGCAAATGGCCGTTTTTTTGTTATTCTGTTTCTGGTAAGGTAAAAATTGAGTCAATGCCAGCCCTTGATTTTTACCTTATTATGGCTTTTTTTTATTCTGTTTTTACCTATAAAAACAGCATTGTTCGTTCGGACCTTTTTCTGAGTGTTTCAAGGAATACGTAAGGTAAAAATTCAGCAATTTCTGCAAGAATTCTACGCATTGTGGAGGACATCAACGATAGAAATTTAATAGACTTTCTGAAAGGCATAGCCTACAATTTCGAATTTTAGTTTATGGTTGCATTTTTTATGTGACAGTCTTGCTTAATATTTGTGTTTTTCTTTATTTTATTAAAATTATTATTACAGTAAACAGAACAACAAAATAACCGGCCATTTACCCTCCAGGGGCGAAACATCCGAGGGGCGAAATGTTCGGGGGCGAAACATCCGAGAGGCGAAATGTCGGGGGCGAAACATCCGTAAACCGGGACGGAGTACGCCTCTGAGGGGAGGGTTCTTCTCGACCCTCCATAGACCCTACTTACCCCACCAGGACGGGACCTGTCAACCATGAGGTCAAAAGTGAAGTGCGTTACCTATTGAACTACTTGGGCGGGCTTGTTTCTTAGGTTGACGGTAAATAAAGCATTCAATGATTCGGTCGTAGAGGATAATATATGCATTATGAGTTGTTTTTTAACGATCGGGTAAAGTCATACCGAATGGTGAGCAGCAAGGTTGATCATGAATGACTTGTTGGTAAGGAAATTCTCCGTGGATTCATAATTGTTTTTCTTAGTTTTTGTTGAATGACTCACGTTGTTTTTGCATTGAAAATGCAATTCACGTTAGGTTTTTCCTGGTATGGGTGTGTAGCGTCTCAATATGTGATGCAGTAATTGCTTGTCGTTTCACCTGGTCCCTTTTCCGTCCTGTCCATTGTCATCTTGAAGGAATTCCCATCAATTTCTTCCTCCTTCTCCTCCTGACTGTCCTTTTCGTTTCTCTTCTTACCTTGAAGTCTTTTTCTTCTCCTTGCGATTATCCGACTTGGCTTAGATACGGTCAAGAGGAAGTTGGGACCCACACGTCAAAGATTGAATTGTTATTCTTTGAGTTGACAGCCCCCCTCTCCTTTTTTTAATCCGTCTTCTTTTTCACGCGTTGTCCCTTTGCGCAATGCACTTAGTTACCCTGCCGCCTACTTCATTTTTCTTTGAATAAATTGCATTCTTGTCCTGAGAATTGAGGAGAAAAAAATGTCAAGGTACTTTTTGGCTGTTGCACACATCCACATGCCTGCATCTGATTAATAATACTGCTGCCACGCCATTCGTATTATAGTGCGAAATTTTACTCTAGAGATATTTTTCTGCTCTCCTTTAAGACTTTAATGAAATTTTTTTTTCCTTAAAGAAAGTTGTTGGAGAGTTTTTGGTGGTTCCCACTTTTTAATATGAGTTATACTGTTGTGTATGTGAGTGGAATAATTTGTTTTATTTATGATAATACGTGCTGCGGCTGCTCTTATTTGTTTTCACCTTCTTGTTGCAGTAAAATCGATAGGAGTCGGCTCTTTCTTCTTCTTCTCCTCCTCCTCGTTCAACAAAAGTATAAATGTGTGAATTTTTGCAAAGGATGAGAATTTCTGAATGTAATTTATGATAGTGTTCATTATTAAAATAATTATATAGATATTTACAAGCCGAGTGAATGAATCATTTCTCACGTTGTTCATTCGTCGTCCATTTACATTTGATAGGAAAGAATGTTGACGTCAGCTTTTAGAATAAATATCTATCTTACGGTGTTTCAGAAGGATCTCTCCTTTCCCGCCCCATTTACTTATTATCTTTAAAAGTCGTTGGCATATTTATTAAATGTTACTCCTCCTCCTCTTGGAAGAAACATGTTTTGTCGTGATTTATTTGATCATTATTTTTAATGCGTTACCGTTCACATTCTTAGGTTATTAATAATAGGACAAAGGTTAACTGCTTTTAAACCTTAGAGAATCTTTCATCCTGGTCCCCTCCTCTTTCACATCGTGTACACGATTTCATCAATCGAATAGAGGGGTTGTTGTATCAGCTGACATTTTGATCTCTGGTTTTCCCCTACAATAGAAGATGATGAGAAAGAAAATCCGATTGAAATACGGTTGTTTTTACCTATCAGTTGTTCATCCTCTTTGACAGGGTTATTAGGCTACATATGTGCCTTTTTCAATCCGTCTTTCAGAGTTGAATGTTCAACAATGTTGACGGCATTTTGTAGTTCTTTGGTGGCAAAATCACGTCATCCCAGTCAGTTCTTACTCATCATCATCACACCCTTATCCCGCCTGTGGCAGGGTCGGCCTTCTCTATAAAGGGGCCCGGGTGCAAAAATCCTTTTGAGGCCCCAAAATATTTTTCCAAAAGTAAAAAATAATAGGATTCAGAGTAAATGGACTCCTCTTAGATGTCCTCCTATCCCATTCTGAGATCCTTCCTAATATTGGAAGGTGTTACATTTTTGGATGATGCCATGTGTCCTAATATGTCGCCATTGCATTTATGAGTTGGTATGGAAGCTTATGTGGACGGACGTCCACACCTTGGAACATTTTCAGTTGGACCTGTGTCATTATAATTTTTTTACTACATTTCTGATTATTAAAGGTATTTTGGTTTTAACAACCCCAAAATAATAGCATTATTAAATTATTGACTCTTAATCTCTAATTCTGGGTTGTCCAACCTCTGGCCCATGGTGCATCATTTCTAATTAGACTATACGTTATAGCCTACCTGCTATGTAACACCTAACGTTATCTTCACCCGTTTTGGTTTTGACAGCCTGTGGCTGGCAATCAGTTCATGGAGCAGCCGAGTGACCCACAAAACCAGAAAGGTTGTATAACCCTGGTGTAGTTCAATGGCAGGGTTGTTAGGTTACGTTTAGGTTTTTAGGTTATGTTGCATTGGCAGGGTCGAATGAGGGACGTTGCCCCTACAATGCCCCCCCCCCCTCAATCGTGGGGCCCAGGTGCAATGCACCCTCTGCACCACCCGGATGGCCGGCCCTGGGTCTGCTGGTCCACTAAACATGCTTTGACTGGAGACACTCCAGCCAGGCGTCTGGAACCCGCAGGAATATTGGCTTTGTTGCCTATGGGGGGATGCCGGCCTATCCAATGTGTTTTACCACTGCATTCTACAACCAAAATGCAAATTTTGGCAGGTAAATTAATGCTTTGTTGGTTATAATATTGCATGGTGTCTGACCTATTGCACAATAACAGTAAGCAACACGGATATTCCTGACCGCATTCGGATTCAAATGCGCAGGCTAACTCTATCCCAAATCCATCTCCGACTATGGCCGGGAGGAGGACGGGAGAGATAGTCACAAAAGTAAAATCAGTACAGCAGCAGTAGAGTACAGGGCAGACGGAGAGAGAGAGACAGACAGAGAGACAGAGAGAGAGAGAGACTGACTGCAGTTAAAAATGTTGAGAAATGTCTTCAGTTAAACTGAGAGAGATTTTGCCCCACACAGAGTTCGATTGTCACTGCGCCACGCATACTATGATAACGCCACACTCGTGAAGTTGAAGTTCAACTGCACAGTTAAATCTTTTGCCACTCCAAAAGATCTACAGTTGAAAAATTTTAACTGTAGAGTCGATGACATTTCTCCACACACAGTAACGACCTAACTGTACAGTTTTAACTGATCAGTTAGAACTGAAGATATAACTGAGCGTGTATGGGAGGGCTTAAGAGAAAAAGGACATAATAATGGCATCTCTTGGATTTTGGAGTACGATATAAGCGTATTAGCTGAAATGAATTCCTCCCAATAGTTCACCCAGGAGTGTCATTCCTCTCACTTTTTCTTTTTATTTCAATCCTGCCGGCTTCTCCTTCCCATTTTCTGCCCTTAACTGAAGGATACTCTACTGTAGACGGAACAGAGTGTCAGAAATAATGTTGAATTTCCTGCAGTTGTAGGCGTTATGTGTTTGTGTAAAAAAAGAGGTAAATCTAGTGCAGGAGTTTTTCAATGAGTCAGTTTAACAAGATTATTATTAATCAGTAGATAGAGAAGAGCTAATAACGCCCGGTAGTCTTAGTACCTCACTGAGAATTAACAGGCAACAATTACAGTCAAACTCGGATATAACACACACCTTCGGGACTGCTGATGTCTGTGTGTTATAACCGAGTGTGCGTTATAACAGAAACAATGCTAAATGATGCCAAAGCTATGTTAACTGAACAAAAATATGCTAATTTCAAGATGTATTCAAAAAGTCGACCTAGACTTGTATACTTGCTGACTTGCAGTCAGCTGCAATTTGCCAGATTCCACACTGCTGAGAATTTTATCCTTTTATCATCATCATCATCATCATCATCATCTCCCCCTTCTCCCGCCTGAGGCAGGGTCGGGTCTGCGGGTTCTAATCCTCCACTACCGCCTATCCCCCACCTAGTCCCCTTCCACCCCACATGCCACCATGTCCCACTGCACCACCTGCACTCACGCCCGTTTTGGTTTTTCTCTACCTCTGGTGCCCCAAACTACCTGCAGTCCAACAATGGACCTAATAAGCTCCTCCTCTCCCCTCCTCATGACATGCCCATACCACCTCAAACGCTTCTCTCTCATCTTTTCTGCAATATCTGCCACCCCAAGCTACTTCCTATGTAGTCTTTTCTAATTCTGTCAGATCATGAGCGTAGCGTAGCATTCGCATCTCAGCCGCTTGCATTTGCCTTTCATGGGTTTTCCTAGCAACCCAACACTCCGAGCCATACAGCATAGTGGGCCTAGCGACAGTTCTGTAAACTTTGCCCTTCAACTTTATTGGGACCCAGTCGTCACACAGGACCCCCAATTGCCTGTCTCCACTTCAGCCATCCTGCATTAATCCTATGGGCCACGTCAGAATCGATTTCCCCATTGCTGTGGAAAACTGATCCTAGATAGCAAAACTCTTGCACCATATAGCGTTACTTAAGCTGTGGGGTATGTCATCTAGTTTCATGTTATAGCTGTTTGTTATATCCGAGGTCTCTTACACGTTGAAAGTGCTGTAGGGACCAAACCAGTTGTGTGTTATATGTAATATCCGAGTGTGTTATAGCCAATCAATTTCTATATACTTATGCATTAGCTCTGGCTGGGACTTTAACTTATGTGTGTGTTATAAACCAAAAAGTGTTATAACCAGGGTGTGTTATAGCGAGGTTTGACTGTACTTTGTTTTTGAATTGTTTGCAACCTCATGATAGTCCTTTCAAGTAAAAATAGCAGTCTGATAATACTGTGTATCATACCGATGAAACTTTAGGAGCAGATCAATGATTTGGTTTATAATTTAATTTGGGGTTTTTGGTCAGTTGCTGTTATCGTTTGGATTCGCATTTCTTCTCCCCGTGTTGGTTATACGTAGATTAATTCAATCAACGTCGCTGAAAGGGGGAAAAATAACAAACGGAATTGAAAGCTGCGTTTCATAAATGTATAGTAGAGACGTGAGCACGGCCTTACGTCTTATGTAAATGTTGTGGTGATTTCTATAAGAATCCTTGATTACCGGAAATGACTGTGTCTATTGAAAGTTTGAAATTGAATGACCAGTTGATAGCACACTTGATCGTCATTTAACAAATACTGTGGCAGTATATTTTTTTATTAGTGTGTGTGGTGGTAACATATGACATTGTGATGTGCAATGGAATGGGTTTTCATGCTTCATCTTTTAGCAGTAGAGTATATTACAATTTTATGTCGAGAGCAATAGAGATATAATATTATGATATGAATGAAGCCCCATCCAAATGTAAACAGAAATTCAATTTATGTTGTTGATATCATAGGAATATGAGCCTTTTTTTTGCCACATTTTCCCGACTGTGTGTATGTGCTTCTCAAGGATATGTTTATATTTTGAATAGCGTGGCACTTAATTTTAATTCGTGGCTCATGTAATTCACATACGAGAAAAAAATTTTGTTTTCTAGTTATCGTAAATATTTTATTTAAAATATGTGGCAAAAAAAATATGGTTTTGACTTATTTTGATCAACGTGGAGCAGCAGCAGTATGTTCGAGTATTAAATTTATGTAACAAGATTAATGCAGTAGGGAATTTAGAGAGGAAAAAAAAAAGGATACAAACTAGTTTTATTATTGATGGAAGAAGTTAGTAAATCCATGAGTGTAACCAAGGAATCCAGAGCTTATTGATTACTTGGATAACGAGATAAATAATATAAATTATATATAAAAGCTTGTTTTTTCTTATTGGCCCCTACTAATCATATTCGGAATAATTTATACTTGCTTAATCGTCGCTACAAAGGTGGTTTTAATTTGGTTGTCAAGGATATTTCTTGACGAGGATGTATCGTATTAACAGTTTATTGAATCCGCGTCGTTGCTCTGCAATAAATTTATTAGGTCGACGTTAATTTGAATTCACCTACCGTCAGTAATCTGAAATGCAGTATTCTCTCGTAAAATGTAGTAGAGTTGAAAATTGGGAGATAGACTCTCATGCGACCGATAGAATCAAGGGGTTGTTTGTTTGTTGGTGTTTTAGGGCCCTTCAACTACAAGGTCACTAGAGCCCCGTCCACCGCATAGTTCTTATGCAGAGACTGCACAGACACTACACACATGCGACGATTTTTGGATATTAGCAGTACCCAGTTTTCCCAAGCAGCCACCCATGTCAGTACTAGCTGGGGTTGCGCTGCTTAACTTCAGTGATCATATTAGAACTGGTGTGTCCAACGCAATTCGCCGCTCCCAGAGAATCAAGTGGGGATGGTTGAAGTGGAGACAGGCAAGCGAAGTCATGTGTGATAGTTGCTTACGGTCAAGTTGCGTTGGATACACCAGTTCTCGTGAGATCACTGAAGTTAAGCGACTCAAACCCACGTTAGTACCATCATGGGTGGTTGGTAGAGAACGTTGGATGCTGCAAATTTCCACTCTTCTACATCCCCGACACCTGCCTCCTCTTCCTCCTCCTCCTCTCCCGAGAGCAGCCACTTAAGGGTTCGGCCTGTTATGGCTGCTTGGCTTACTCCCTAACCCGTTAATGTAACATAGAAACGTAGATAGGAGGGTCCCAATCAAGTTGAAAGGGAAGTTTTACAGGGCAGTGGTTAGACCAGCTATGCTATGCGGATGAGAGTGTTGGGCAGTGAGGAAGAGCCACGTCAATTGAATGCAAGTGGCCGAGATGCGAATGCTACGGTACATGAGTGGCGTGTCGAGAGCTGATAGAATTGGGAATGATTATATTAGAGGTAGCCTGGGGTGGTGGACATCGCCGAGAAAATGACGGGGAATAGGTTGAGGTGGTACGGACACGTCATGAGAAGAGGGGAAGAGGAGCTCGTTAGGTTCATTTCAGGAATGCAGGCGGTCGGAAGCACCCAGGACAGGGGGAGACCGAAGCAGACGTGGGAACAGGTTATTCTTAAGGATGTGTTTGTTTGTTTGTTGGTGTTTAAGGTCCCGTCAACTACAAGGTCATTAGAGACCCGTCCACTGCATAGTTCTAATGCCTAGACTGCACAGACACTACACTAATGCGACGATTATTGGGTATTAGCAGTACCCAGCTTTCCCGAGCGACCACCCATGTCAGTACTAACTGGGCTTGCGTTGCTTAACTTCACTGATCAAACGAGAACTGCTGTGTCCAACGCAACTCGCCGCTCCCTTTAAGGATGTGGTAGTGTGTGGGATGGACGGGGACCTGGTGGGAGATAGACGGGAGTGGAGAGAGCTAGAATGCGCAGACCCGATCCTGCCACAGGCGGGATAAGGGTATGATGATGATGATGATGTAGTAGAGAACGGGAAATTGCGTTGGACACACCAGTTCTCGCCTGATCACTGAGGTTAAGCAACGCAACCCCAGCTAGTACTGACATGGGTGGCCGCTTGGGAAAACTGGGTACTGCTAGTATCGTAAAATCGTCGCATTAGTGTAGTGTCTGTGCAGTCTCGGGATTAGAACTACACTGTGGACGGGGCTCTAATGGTCTTGTAGTTGAAGGGCCCTAAAACACCAACAAACGATATACTGTAGTAGAGTTGAAAATTCCAGTCTGTAAGGTGTAATATGAACGTTATGATTGTTTTCATTTTTGCCTTCAATAATGACCGTTGTGCTGGTGTGGGAATAAACCGTTTCTTTTATATGTTGGATGATTAGAGCATGAGTTTTCAACTGTAGATTATTAGGTAAATAGTGTATGCTGTTGCAAATAGCGACAACGATGTGTAGGTAGTGCGTTGAATGACTTCTGTTTTAATCACTCATTTATCAAATGCCGTAGTTTGCGGAATTTTTATCATTCTGCCATCGCCTCTCGCTAGTTGTCAGGGCAGAGGTCTAAGTGGTGTTTCATATCTCGTCTTTCCACAACTTTCTCCCATATGAGTCGTTTGCTAAATTGAATATCCAATTTCTCATAAAATATTTATTTATTAATCTCATTCGTTTCCCCGTATTTTTTTTTTATAGTCATGACAAACAAGAAACTTCTTTTATACATCCGGTTGCCAAAACACCATCTTTGGAACCCGAAGTTATAAGGACACCACCTCAACATTCATACAGGTGTGTTAAAAGTTATGTGTTAATATCTTTTGTTTGTGATAATGATGATGAAGATGAGAAGGCACTAACCTGATGATTTTTTTATAACCCTTTCGCGTAATTTTTATTACCAGGTAATAAGTGAAGTTTACAGGTAAAGTCAACGTTACAAGTTCGAATCCGGCACGGGAGAGAACTGGGTTGTGGCATTAGGTCAGCTGCAATAAATTATGTAAAATCGCTGTCCAACAGTTTTCTCATGAAATTTTCTCGTGGTTGGTTCTCTCCCCTCGCTCTTTCTCAATTACTTCTTCTGTCTTCCTCCTCATCTTCGCTATTTTGTTTCTGCTTTCAACTCCTCAACCAGAGCCGGGGTGAGGCGGGTTCAGCACGTTCGCTGAATCCGGCCCTGCGCATGGACCTTTATACCAAATGTTTTTTTTTCCCCTACAAAAAAAGCCCCGCAAAAAGCCTTGCGCCGGCTCTGCCTCAACCCATGCGGTCCGAGCGGCGAATTGTGTTGGACACACCAGATCTCGTCTGTTCACTGCAGTTAAGCAGCGCAACCCCAGCTAGTACTGACATGGGTGGCCGCTTGGGAAAACTGGGTACTGCTAATACCCCCAAATCGTCGCATTAGTGTAGTGTCTGTGCAGTTTCTGCATTAGAACTACACAGTGAACGGGGGGTCTAATAACCTTGTAGCTGAAGGGCCCTAAAACACCAACAAACAAACAACACCAAACCTATGCGATCCCTGTACTTAGCACAGAAGGTTTTGTCTCTGTTGACAATTGACACTTGTATCTTCGTTTTTATTTTAAAAGCTTTTTGTTTTTTTTTAAAAAAAACAACGGGTTGAACGAACGCCTTTGTGTCTCCATTATAAATAATTTCTCACTCAGTACCTCCTAATTGTTATTATTTAAGTGGATTTTGTAATGAGCCAGATGGGTTCGTTACCTCGTAGAAGTGACATATGTCACATCATCTGTAACCCATTCTCTTTTATCAGGCAGATTTAAAGAGAGAGATCTTGGCTGCGTTCAGTCAGATTATCAGCCAGCGACTGTACTGTAAATTTTCATTATGCTTCCTCGTCTTCCTTCTGTAATCGTTATGGTCTGATGATTTTAATTTGACTGAATTGTATCATTCTGGCAGCATTCCCACATAAGGAAAAGTCTCACCCTCTCGTAGCCTTGGACGATGGAAGCCGAGGGTTGTTAGCTTGCAGAAACAACCTGTTTGATATAATGAAAAGCAAACTACATAAAAAGGACTTGTAACTCGTTGTCAGACCGTGATGATCACAGAATCACGTTTTCATAGATAATTCCTTAATTAAACTCATTTTTGTGTTTGTTGCAGGTGTTCATTATTTTTACTAAATTATGCTCATTTCTTTTTTTTTTTTAAGATTTTAGTTTAATGGAGTGTCCCATATTTTATTGTCTTGTTTATTTGCAGGCCGGCAGAACCTTTAGCGAGACCCACTTCCTTAACACCAGTTCTGGAACCTAGGAGAATGGTAAAGCAACTGACTTTTGTTCTTATGTCAAAACTCCATGCCAGTATATTCATCTAATCACAAGTACATAATGAAGCCTCGAGTCATCATCATATACAGTCTGTGGCAGGGTCGGGTCTGCGGGTTCTAGCCCTCCATTCCCGTCCATCCCACACACTAACGCATCCTTAAGAATAACCTGTTCCCACGTCTGCTTTGGTCTCCCCTTGTCCCGGGTTCTCCTAACCACCTGCACTCCCATAATGAACTTAGCGAGCTCCTCCTCCCCTCTTCGCATTACGTGTTCATACCACCTCAAGCTGCTACTCTCCCTCATTTTTTCCGCGATGTCCCACACCCCCAAGCTACCCCTGATATACTAGTTCCTAATTCTATCAGCTCTCAACACCCCCCACTCATATGCCACAGCATACGCATCTCGGCTACTTGCATTCTATTGACGTGGCTCTTCCTCACTATCCAACACTTTGCTCCATATAGCATAGCTGGCCTAACCACTGTCCTGTAAAACTTCCCTTTCAACTTGATTGGGACCCTCCTATCACCCTGGACTCCGTTTGCCTGCTTCCACTTCAACCAACCTTCATGATTCAATGAATTACTTCCGAGTCTATTTCCTCATTGCTCTGAAACACTCAAGGCGTCGCTAGGGTTGGCGCGTCATCCAGTGAGGTGACGCCCTGGTGTCACCCTCCTCCCTCCGAAAAAGAAAGCCGCTCTGCCTGCTCTGTTCCTTGTTCCGTTTTGGTGTCACCCCTTTTGTCATGGTGTAAGTAAGTAGTGTCACCCTGTGCGGCCCGCACCTCCCTAGTGACGCCACTGGACACTGATCCTATGTACTTTATGTCTTGCACCTTTGTCACCAGGTCGCCCCCAGTGAGTACGTCACCATTATTTTCCTATTCTTCCCGATTGAAAGCTATAATAATGAAACCTCGCGAAGGTTCCAAAAATTGACTGAAATGAGATGGTGCCTGGCAACTTATCAAGGACATTTATGGGGGTTTAAACTAAACTAGATATGTTGACTTTTATTATTTCTTATCTGATAAAGGGTGCACTTAGTTCCCATTGAAAAGAAAACCACGACCTCGGCTAGGGACGAACCTGCGCACTGTGAACTCAAGAAGCAGTTGTGTTCTACCGGCTGAGATACCGCGGTTGGAGAAATTGAAACTATTTTTTTTTTTAAAATTTCGGTGGAAGTTGGACTATGGACGAGATGTAACCCTTGCAATTTAACTTAAGTAATCGTAATATTACAAACACCTGTGTTTATATCTGTGTGTTGATGTCTACCTTGGTTTGTGCCGGGAGCGGCGAGTTGCGTTGGACACACCAGTTCTCGTCTGATCACTGAAGTTAAGCAACGCAAGCCCAGTTAGTACTGACATGGGTGGTCGCTCGGGAAAGCTGGGTACTGCTAATACCCAATAATCGTCGCATTGGTGTAGTGTCTGTGCAGTCTATGCACTAGAACTATGCAGTGGACGGGTCTCTAATGACCTTGTAGTTGACGGGACCTTAAACACCAACAAACAAACAACAATTGGTTTGTGCCCTTCTGTACTACTGCTACGAGGAACGTGATTAGTCTGGGTTAATTAGTATGGACACCACTTGAGGGCGTTGCAGTTTAGACTATGGTTTTTGTCGACTACTGTATTGTTCACAAGCCCATTCACTAAATTCATTGATGATAACACAAAAAAAATGCCTTCTATTGTTCCCCTGTTGTAGCTCCAAAATTTCGTCGTTGATAGAGGAAGGAATCATGTGTATTACTTTTGTTGACCTTGAAATGGGTTATTTTGAGTGGTTTCACCAACTCTTTCAAAACTGTTATTAAACCCAAGTTTGTATTTGTAGTTAGTGTTACGTAAATGGTTGCAACATTAGCAGTAGCATTTAATTTAATTTAATAAAAGTCTTGTATCCTCCTATCAGAATAAGAAGAAAAGTTTAAGTGGAAATAACCTGCGGTCACCTACAGCCAAACGTAGTACCCAGTCACCAGTGGCTATGAGGGGCTGGCTCTACAAGCAGGGAAGTGATGGATTAATGCTGTGGAAAAAGAGATGGTTCGTCCTGTCAGATTACTGCCTCTTTTATTATAAAGGTATGCAAATTGCTAATAGGAATTAGTCTGTGATGACACCACATGCTGACGTACGTGCAAGTTACTTGCCACACTCTGTATACGACTGATAATTGATTCATTATAGGACCAGAAGAAGACAAGATTCTGGGTTCAATTCTTCTTCCCAGCTACAAAATTGGCCCATGTACTGTAGAAGACCGCATTTACCGTAAATTCGCCTTCAAGGTAACCTCTGCGGTAGGAGACTCTCACCTTAAGCCTTCATTTCTGTTTTCAGTGGTGTGGTTTTTATTTCGTGTGATACGTGTCACGTGATAATGTTGCTTTGCACGCCACTGCAACCCTATGTTTGCTAGTCTTATGATAAGAACGAGGTATTCGGGGGCGGTAGTCAATCCCCAGTAATTGCGGTCGTAAAGTTGTCTGGGATGATTTTTTTGTTACTTCATTTTATACTCGCGCTCCTACATGAAAGGCGTTTTTATGTACTTTGAGGGCATTACTTTGTTGTGGATTTGGGGCTTTCCGTAATGGAGAGCAATAACAATAATCGCCAGACCTCCAAAGACATTGTGCGAGATGTATTGAGAGCCAAAGTGGTGATATCGTCTCAATACCAACCGTATTTTCACGTAATATTTCTTAATTATTAATTTATTAATTGTTAACCGAAATGAGGAATTAATTTTTTTGGTTGCTTTCAAAGTAGTTTCGTTTAATCGTAATACGATAACAGTCAAGTGCATACAGTGTTATTTACTATTTTTAGGGAGGGGAAATTGAAAGCGCTGAATGTTTCTTTTTTTAAACTTACTTCTTATAACTAATTGTAACATTTTAAAAGTTTGCATGCTTATCATTTGAAAAAGACTATGATCTTCGGGTAACCTATCACCTTTTTTTCCTTCAAATTAATAGTTTATTCAAAAAGGAGAGGTGCCAATTTCTTTTTTAGACTGCCATTGTCGTTTACTTTTCACCTTATCTTGGGTGTCATATTTGACAACTCGATCAAGTGATCAATTTCGTTGTACTCGCTCTCTCTGTCTCTCTTTACTATCTCTTTAAAGGAAATGTCAATTTTTTATATTAATAATGCTTTCGTCTTGGATTTTTTTTAATAAATTCGTTTCTTATTGTAGGCCGAGCATCACAACATGCGCACATATTACTTCGCAGCAGAAGCAAAGAAAGAAATGCAAGACTGGATGAATGCAATGTCGCTGGCATCAATTTTACAAAATGATGGGAGGTTAGTGTAGCTGTCATAATATACTGCCATGAACAACTTTAATACTACAGTGAAACTCGTTTAACACGAAACTGAAGGGACCAAAATATTTTTTCGTGCTAAACGATGCATGCAGAAAACCCATCATTGTTTTGTATGTCGCCATATTCTCTTAATTGGATTTATTGCTAAAAGTTACACTTGTAATTTTTAGTAATATTTACTAACAAAGCATTAATTTACCTGCGTGGGGTAGGCCAGCATCCCCCACAGACAACCCGGCCAATATTCCTGTGGGTTCTAGATGCCTGGCGGGGGTGCCTCCAGTCCCCAGAGCATGTTCAGTGGGGTGGGCCCATAAACCTAACCGTGCTGCAAGTGGGATGAGGGTGTGATGATGATGTTGACTAAAAGCTACACTTGTGGGCATCATATTAGATTTAATATTTCCAAATTAAATAATGATGTACACATGCATAATTTAAAAAAAAACTTAAAAGAATTATTGTTTTGGGGATAAAGTGTGATTTTTATTTTGCAGTGTCTTTTTGAGCATAAATTGTCAATAACAAAGGCTCCCCCTCCCCATAGTTTGAAAGGTTTGTCAATGGCATGCCTCTACCATCCCAAACCCAGGCTGTAATCTAGCAACAGTGGCAACCATTGTTTATTTGATTAGTTTAATGAAAACTACGGCATATGTTGTATATCCAGTAGTTTGTTAGCTGAGAAGGAAAATAATTTCGTGTTAAAAGAAAAAAAATGTATGGACTTGCATAGTATTTTGTCCGTTGTTATTTCTTGTTAACGGTTATTTCATGTTAAACGGATTTCACTGTATTTTACTTCTTGAGTAAAAGTGTTACTGTTGCTCAGTTGACGTGCTCAATTTACACTTTTGCATTATTGGCATACACTTTACAACAGAATTTCAATAGTTTTATGAACTTAGTCGCAGAGCGTTGAAGTAAAATTCATTGTGCCTCTTATTAATTTCAGTATTCATAATCACGACGACATAACTGTCAAGCGCATTGGTGTCGAACAAACCAGCATTGGTTCAGTAATGGGCAACGATGACGAAGACTCTGGTTTCACGTCTTATCATTCTCGGCGTCCTCTTAGTCCTCTCCAACAAGATGTTAATTCAACATTGACTGACAGTTACACGTCTAATGAACTTTATCGAAGTGGCAGGGCAGCAGAGGATTCCATGCATGACAGTATTAGCGAATCGTCATATCCGGATGGTTATCTAGGCAGTGCTGACAAATATCCAAATCCTTCATATGGTGGAAGTGTTCATCATCTTCCTCCGCCAGTTCATCATACCACCAATGTCTTCCAGCAGACAATGTCGCCCTCACCCAGTCAACCAGTTTCAAAGCAGCATCTCTACGCAAACGCTCCTCCAAAACCGAAAAGAATGGGTGGCCCTGGAGACATTTATGCTATGGGACTCCATGATGGAGAAGCCACGCCATCTCGGCCAGCACCAGGGCAAGCGCAACAGTATTCGGAATACAAGGAACGGGAAAAGATTGGTCCCCAAGTGCCACAGCACATTACCTGTCGTGGACATAGAGACTCGTCGCCCATGCCCAGACTTCGAGTAGAGGAATACCAAGGGCCTGTATCTTCACAGAGGCGAACTCCAGATCCTTATGCTCGCACTGCCATTAGTCAAGGATTCGAATTCCAGGCACCTCCTGTAGCAGCACGTCATGAGCGAAACAGTAATTACACTGATGATTATGCTGCTACAATAGCTGCTGTTGCAGGACAAATGCATCTTCAGGGTGGGCGTGACGATTATGGGCCACTACAGAGGCAAGTTGTGGATTTTCCACATCGATCTCAAAAAGGATCTCTTCAGGTGCTGGCGGCACAGAGGCCTCACTCTGCCGAGTTTTTAGATTACAACGTGTTTGGTGATGGATCTCATCAGCGCCGGCAACGAAATCCGCCGGAAGTGCTACCCCAAGGACGCCCAAGGTCTACCATGGTAGAGAGATATGTTCCGACAGATTTTGATTTGAATGGTGTCAATGAAATTGACGCATATGCATCTGTCCATGGGCGCTGGCCACCCCAAATCAGCGGAGGGAAGAAGACGCAACAACGTATGCAAGAAACTGTTAATGATCGAAAATGTGGTACTCCTACTTCGCGTGAAGTTTCGGCACTACCAAGGTCTAATGCGTCCCACAACATGTCTTTTGATAGCTACTTGACTAGAGATGCTCTGTATGGAGATACCCATGATATACATATGCAACAGTCACACCTTGAACCTAGACCACATTCTCGTACTATGCCTGCTCAGCCAGAGAAACTTTCCGCATCACCTTCGTCGTCAGTAGTTGGACTTGATACTGTGTCACGAAACTTAAATACTCCCAATGTAATGTCTCCGCTAACAAGAGGAGAACCTAGCAGAACCTTGCCGCGAGATCGCAGCTTCATGCGCAGTGCCAGTGCACGTTTACCATCTGCAACTTCTATGACGTCTGTGTCTCAACTGCAGATGAATGGAAGTGCGAACAAGGAAGACTCTAGATGGAAGGCCCAGCAAAGGGAGGAATCTATGAAGAGGCTTTTGGAGTGGAAACAGCGTATGTTACAGTCGCCATTGACAAAGAAATGTCAGAAAAGTTCCGGGGTCCCAGCACAGCACCAACAAACAAGATCTGTACCATCGTCAGTAACTACATCGCCTTCCGTTATTTTGCCAAGTAGTCAACATAAGGACCAAAATTCATCATCGTCAGGAGGTCAACAACAAAGTTCATCGGTTCCTCAGTCAGAAGATAAAATGAGTAGCTCTAGATTGACTGCCAATCAGCATTATCAGCAACCAGTGAGTTGTTTTTTTTAGTAACTATTATGTCTTAGTGATCAAGGGACCCATACTGTCTCAAAGTAACAACACTAAAGTGCTTATGTTTTGAAGGTGGTCCTACAAGAATTGGGAAATAGTCATGAAAGTATTTCACGTGGTCAGTCGCCTGCACCAGAGAGGTTAGATAGGAGTGTTCCAAGATGGAGGGACCAAGATTTGAGCCATGGACTTGAACCTGTAGATTCGAATTCTGCAAGGGTAGAACAACGAGGAACGAAAGGTATAAGAACATCTTCTCGCTCACCTAGCAGGACTCAAGGTTAGACGCTAGTTGTTAATCAACCGATAACTTCACATTTTTGCCATTGTTATCTTTGCTAGAACTTGAACTTCAATCTTATATTCTCTTAAATCCACGTTTTAATTACAGAACAACGACGATCTTCATCATCTCTAAATCGGTATTACAACAGCTACTCGTCAGATGATGAAGGTAAGGGAATCATGATTATTGTGAATTGAAGTGAGATGAATTGCAGGATGATTATAGGGAATACTGTATTTGTTGTCCATTGTTATTGCCAAGATCTCACTTCTTACCAGGCACTGATACCTTCTCTCTCTTTTCCCCTTCCCCTTGCTCTGTGGTCATTCATCTGCATGCTGGTTTTGTTTTTCGATTTCGTTCCCACAACCTGGTGGCAGACTGAGAGTTCTTGACATATTGAAGACAGTTTTACGTTCTAAAGGTTTTGAAGATTATGGTTACTAGAGGCTTTAAAAGAACCGATGTTTCGAGGAAAGGTATATCCTTGAAACTGAAGTGCTGATAATAAAAGCATGGACGTACGAGAGTGCGTCTCCTTGCTTGACGCTGTAAGTTTGATGCCTTCTAGGGTTTCAAAATATGTCGTTTATCTCTGAAACGGACGTTATGTTTTGACATTTGAAAGTGCTGTGCACTTGTACTGAAGTGGGAAAGAATTGTCAAAGATTGGAATTTGGCCATATTTTGTTGTTCTTGGGGTTGGATTAACCGACTGACGACTGTATCTACTGTCTTTTTCTTGGCATTCTCTGATCTTTATAAGATTTCTTCAGACTGATTGCAAGCCATATGTGATTAACTGGGAAAGTTATTGCTGCTGTGTGGATGATGAATTCAACATATGTACATTGCACCTGGTACCATACTCAAAAGTCAAGCGCCATCCTCTTCCGGTTTCTTCATCTGCTGACGAGTTCAACTAACCCACTCCTACTACTACTACTACTACTAACGCTGACGTCTGGTTTTTTTTTGCCGGTGGATGGCGACGGCGGTGGTTTTTAAGGTTCCTTGCATTCCACTTCCCTCCTTCTCTTATTCCACTTTACTCTTCACTAATTATGTTTTACCATTAACAAGCTACTTCCGATTTTGCATGAACAATTGTTGTAAGACTTGGAATGTCGCCCGCCTACAGGTATTAATCCACCATGGTTTTTTCAGTGGCATTCCCTCTGAAATATTGAGTATTTTTGTTTGCGTTTAGTGTTTAGTTTCTTAAGTAATATTCCTTAAGACGATGATTTTTTTTTCTATCGATTATTTCTTTTATCATTTCCCACTTGATCTTCCCTCTCCTTTCCCATTTTTTTGAAACCGGAAGAGATGAGCTTGCAAGAGTTCAGGCGTGCCAGGCTGGAAGCGCAGGCGAATAGAGCAAGAAAAAGCAACGCCGATAGGCATTCAGGAAATCGAAGATTGGGATCGAATCCAGACGTGAGCAACGATGCTTCGGCCACCTCTGCAGGAAGGAGACATAAACCACCTGACTACGTCAACATTGCAGTCCTTCAAGAATCCAGAGACTACGTCGGTGTAGCTACTATTTCATCAACTGGGCCGGTATTGGAATCAAGTGGTGTTCTGTCTGCAGAAGGACATGAATATGTCAACCTCCCACTTCCAAAACATAGCAGTGGCGGCCGTTCAAAATGGAATGGATCAGAAGAATGCAATTCGTCGTCATTGCCTAGCATTTCAAGAAGAAGGCACTGTTCTGAGCCAAATCGGCTTCAGAGGGAAGGAAATCAGTGTTATGATGACGACGATGACGGCGACGGAGACATGGACGAGGATGACTGTTACTCAGTAATGCACAAAATATCTGACAAGGGTGTTGAAGTAAAAGGAACTGCGATGAGGAAGTACTTTCAGGATGAATCCACTCAAACTTACGACAGTAGCGCTGCTTACAAAACTGCTAATACTGGCAGCGACATCTCTCCTCTCTACAGTAATTCAACCATTTCTCCACAGTCTACCCTTAGTGGACACTGGGAGAAGGCAAACTCCAGTGGCCAAGCTTCAGATGGAATTAAGAACTCCAGGGGAACCGGTGTCGCTGATAATGTGGAGGATATTCTCAGCGATGGACATAGCGTGGAAGAAGTACGCAACAAGGACAGATTTTTTCATGGATCTTACGTTGATCAATATTATCGTAATAGAACCGGTTCATTGTCGCGAAAAACGTGGGAGAGTTATTCCGACATCTTAGCAATTCAGCCATCGACCGGCCACGATAATGTTTCCCTGCAGACGGGATTGCCACCATGGCCGCAAAATGGACGACGTATTGAAAGTACCGACATGACAAACCAGACGATGGTCGGTGATGATTTTTCTGTTCCAGTAGAGCCACCTGAACCGTTTAGGAGTGATAACGTCACTTCAGATTCTGCTATCCCAGAGACCAGCTACAAAAGTGGAAAACGTTGGTCACCTTCAAGAGACTTGGAGACAAAATTTCAGAGTGTTCCTTCTGCGTCTTGTGACTTCACGGGTTGTTTTCAAACAGTAGAATATTTCGTTGGTACCGATAAACCGACGACGATATACGATGTTGATTACCAAGTAATACCGTCTGAAGTGGACGGTATAGTAGATAATAATCACCACCATTCCAGTGATCATCACTTTTCTACAGTGACAACAGAAAACTATCAAAATCCGGAGAATGAGAAGAACGTGGCCGAAACAACAGATTATCGAAAACAAAAGGAATCTCCTCCTAAGAACATAGTTCAGGATAGGATTAGGATCTTCGAGTCTCAGGCGGATTCTGTAGTGTGCTCACAAAACAGTTCTCCAGTCAGCAAGAAGGGCATTTCTGATTCAATGGGAAGCATCGTTTCCTCCAAGTCCTCCTCTCCCAGTGGTGGTGGTGTCATATTCACTCATGTGCCAACAGACCCAACAGATCCAACTCCAGATTGTAAAGGGCCCAAAGATGAGGTGGACAGCAACCAAATGACTGTTTCTTCGAATTCTTGTGACGTCACCAAACTACCCCAAATGCCTTTCCGTAGACGATTTCATAGTGATACTGAAACACTGATGTACGAAAGTTCCACCCCATCATCTTGTTCCGACTGTTCAGTAGAGGAAGGTGATCCAGGTAGTATGCCAGTTGCTAATCGGAGCAAGAAAGGCACCGGGGCAGCAAAAGAAGAAAAACCTCATTTATTTAGTCGAAATGGTGGTGAACTGGGAAATTATTCAGAACGTGATAAAAAGGATGGAACCGAAATAACGTCCTGGCAAGGTGGTGGTGATGTATTAGAGAAAGATATGGCACGATCCACGTCAACTGATGTGAAGGATGAAGAAAGAGAAAAGAAACTTTCATTTGGCACTGGAACAACTTTTCCCATAAGTGAATCTGGAAAGCGGGAAAGTGGCACAGAAGTGGAGGAATATTACTTGCCAATGAATGGCTGTGGATCTGGATTATTAACGGGTAGTAATATATTTGACGTTTCAAATGTGGAACGTTGTTCGACGGGACACTCGACATCTAAGTTATGGAATTATGAGGGTGTTGGATCAAGCGTGTCATTGGAACTAGAGGAAGCAGTTTACGTTCAAATGGATGGTTGTTACAGTGCGTTTGGCATACCGACATTAAATCATGCAAGGTTCCCATCATTATCCATGATATCACCAATCGAAGACAGTTGCAGTGATCCTCAGGAGGGACAAACGAATGGCCCGAATGCGAGTGGCACTAAAGGTGCTGTAGACAGAGGTGAGATGGAAGGAAATAGTCGCAAGTTGTCCACGTCATCAGATCCTGACGAAGGTAGCTTGCATATCGGAAGCGGAGATTCAGGGAATGCCAAGGACTCCTCCCGTGAAAACTACGGTTATTACGAAATTCCAGATTCCTTCTTATTCGCCAGTCGTCAGATCTCTAGTGAGGATCCAATGTCGCCTCACTACGAGCCCATCTATGCTGAACCGAAGCAAATTACTGGATCGGCGACTCAGTTGGCACCACCTCTCCCGAATCGTGTTTTCGAGACCGGTACTGATGAGCGGCATCAGAGTTCACCTTCGGTTTTGCATCGACGAAATGCTTCGTCGTTGACTTCATTATCTAACAAAGTGCCAGAATTGCCTAGTCGAGACTGTTTGGTGGCAAAAACGGTCACAGCAGCAGCAGCAACAGAAGTCTCAGAAGGGATCTCAACGAGCCATCAAAAGTCCTCGTCTCATTCTTCCAAGACTTACAAATGGGCATCGGGTACTGGTAGTATTCATCGGAGGAAAAGAGATATCGACCTATCTGCCACTCCAAGCAGTGCGTCCGATGCCGACGATGAGGCAAGCAAGGACTTTGATACACATCCGAGGTTCAGCTTGTCAGATTCATTCAGGCCTGCATCTTACTATCTCAAGGTTTCTGCAGCCACGTTGGCTAATAAAGACAAGAAGCACATGGACAGGTCTTCAGAAGAAGAGCTGGAGTCGCCTCCACCTATACCTCTTTCACCACCGCCACTGTTGTTTAGTGAGACAGACACCACGGATGGTATGCGCAGTCCCGACGACGGACAACGCTCTAAGGGATTAAGTGCCACAAATACAGACTCTCTGTTAATGCAAACGAACCGCTCAAAAGAACGGATAAGATTCGAAGGTGGCATTCAGAGAAAATCCGCAGATCCTTCGACTTGTAGCACACCACCTACCTCACCTCTGCATTCAAAGCTCAACTACTCCTATTATAGGGTGTATGAGGATGACCGACGCATAACCGACATGTTGTTCAAGCCCGTGTCTATAGAAACGGTACTGCCATCTCGAAGTGCTCCGTCTAGTCCTACTTCATCTAGCTCTAACATTACCGTGCCACACTCGTACTCCAAAAGCACTGTTGTTCCTTCAGTGCAGTTGCCATCTAGTCGCCCTAAAATGAATCTTCAAGTGCGCAAACTCCGCATTTATGACGAAGGAAAGTCACCCACTAATCCGAAATTCAAATCTTCGACGCTGCAGTCTTCGGGAGGCACTGCATTCCGCAGTCCAGAAACGGCTGCTCCCCAAACGTCGAATCCCAATAAGTGTAGAGCGCCAATTACATTGCTTAAAGATGCTGGAACTCAGTGGTCGCCTCCAGTATCTATCTCTTCCGAAGGAGACCTTGATAACGGTGTTGCTAGTCTGCAGACGGGAGTCACATCGGCCACTGAAGATGGAAATGGCAGCAACAGCGAGAGCGGAAGTGGTGGTGGTGGTGCGAGGGCAAAGAGATCTCCTCTATCAGCCCCCTATTATTATTCAGACCTGTTACGTGAAGATGAGAGAGCTTTTGGTAGTAGTGACCTAGGATTCAGCTCTTCAGCTTCGATATCCTCTGAGAGAGGTTTGAGCAGTCGTGTGATACACAGTGGTCCAAATCCCGTGGCATCATCCCACTTGTTACATCAGCAGTACCGTTATCAATTGAATAATAGTCGTTCCATGGGTAATGGCGGTGGCTTGCGTCGAGATGAAGTTGGGCGCAAAGTGAACAACATAGAATTGGCACAAAATAGAGGGCTAAGATCAGTTAAGCCAAGCGCATTCCCTCGTCAGGGAGAACGGATCAACGTCGCCACAGAACTCACCAATTCAATTGTCTATCTTGAAGCCAAGAAGTTGGCTGGGACTGAGCGTAACACGTATGAATCGGATACCTTGAAGAAAATGACCCGGGGTTTTGGTCCTGATTGTGTTGGACTGCGAGCTACACAAGCTCAAGCCTTAGCTCTAGCTGGAGTGGATGTTCGGAATGTTTATCCTAGTGGTATTGCAGGAGAGAAATTGGCACCAGCTACCTCTACCTCTTCTTTTGACCATTTCTCGCCTCGTACACAATTGCAGAACCGACCTCGGAGATTATCCCGGTCTTTAGAGGGTCTACTCATGGATGATTCGCCTTCGTCTTCTGCAAATGATCAGGGTGCAGTGCTGCACCAAAGTGGCCCCTCTCTTAGACTTTGGTCTCCACAGACTACTACTGAACATGTTCCAGAAAATCATTCCAACTTTGTAGGTCAAACTGCGCCAACAAGCAAGATGTCAAGGTCAAGCAGATCTCGGAGGATGACGTTTGATGATCACAGTGGGGAGAACCTAAGAGCTGCGAGGTCCCTTGAGGAATTGGATGAACCGACTGAAGGATACCTTCAACAACGTCATCATCTTAGTCCCAGACAGCATCATTTTTTAACCGAAGGCCAGCCGTCGGAAGGCTTCCGAATAGATCACACCGCGTTGCAGCATTGGGATGTACCACGGTCAGTCATTGCTGGTGCGCCACCTTCCACGGCACGTGGTGGTGCCCGTAGCTGGGAAACGAGTAGGTCTGTAGATGAGTGTCTTGCGACGGTACCATCGTCTTCGCAAACAAGTGTTAATTTGAATACAGTTCGAACTGTGTGCAATAGTGGATGGGAAGATAGTCCAGTGCTCTTTGCTTCACAACAGCAACAGAATCATTTTTTAGGAGTAGGTCCACGCGATTCAGAGATCTCCCCAGATGATACATCAACAAGGCATCCTTCACGTCATCCTGATCACCATCTTCCTTTTTTAGCCATGCGAGGACGGTCTGACTTTGATGGTGGAGGGATAGATGAGTTTGGACTCGGCACGCAGAATTTTCTTGGGGAAGAAGAGACCCGCGGCCTGCGATCTACACCAAATCATCAGGAAGACGTGAAAGGCACCAGTGTCGAGGTGTCGATCGAAACGTCGGAAGAAGAAGAAGAAGAGGAAACTATGGATCACTTCCAACCGCATTGGGATAATGGAAGTGGCAATTCTAATGCTTCTGCAGATACCCGTTGCGCAGCTGAACTGCAAACTGATGAAGGCGCTGTGGAGGAAGCTTTACAATCAGGTGAATAATTGATGACCCCCCAGAACGGTTATTGCAATCAGCTCTTTGGACAGTCGTAACTGAATTTTATGTGGTGATACATTAGAAAAGGGGGTGGGGGACAGGACGTGATAGACAGACATTACAGATTGCAGCAGGAGTTCCCTTACTAATAATCTCCTGAAAGACAGGATACATTTGACGCTTTACTGTATTCAAGACTTGCAATCATGACTTGTTTTTTTCAAAAATGACGATAAGTTCTAAATTGGAACTTAATTTTTCTTTCATCCAGGGTTTTTGTGACTCTAGACATATTTCAGCTGTTCGATCGTCTATGCTTTCTCACGACAAACCATTGTTAATATTCAATTGAAGAAGAGATCTTTCTATGCGATGTAATGAAGCAGAATAATCTGGTGACTGCAGAATAATCGTATGACTGATTACAGTGGTAGAGTTGAGATTGTTTGCGGTGGTGTTATGGTACTTTACAAAGTAGTCAGAAAAAATCCCCCCATTTCTCATCGTGACATGAGAAGTTAGTGTTACAATGAAACCAATTTTTGATGATCGAATTTTTACAGCTCATTTACTATTTACGTTTTGTAAGAGCTGATAGAATTAGGAACGAGTTTGTTAGAGGTAGCTGGGGGGGGGGGGGACATCTCGGAAAAAAATGAGGGAGGGTAAATTGAGGTGGTATAGACATGTCATGAGACGAGGGCAGGAAGAGATTGTTACGTCCATTACAGAAATGTAGGTGGTTGGAAGCACCCGGGGCAGGGGGAGGCCGAAGCAGACGTGGGAGTGTACGAGGACCTGCGGGAGTGGAGTGCAAGAACCCGCAGACCCGACCCTGCCACAGGCTGGATAAGATGTCTAAGAGAAGGGAACTTATGCTCTAGGATAGGCGTCCCATCTTGATTGATTGGGTGGCAAATTGCGTTGGATACACCAGTTCTCGTCTGATCACTGAAGTGAAGCAATGCAATCCCAGCTAGTACTGACATGGGTGGCCGCTTGGGAAAACTGGGTACCGTAATACCCAATAATCGTCGCATTAGTGTAGTGTCTGTGCAGTCTCTGCATTAGAACTACTCTGTGGACGTGGCTCTAATGACGTTGTAGTTGAAGGGCCCTAAAACACCAAAAACAAACAGCAAGCAGTCCATCTTGATGGAGCCCTACTAATAGTTATTAGTTTTTGACTTGAGTACAAAAGTGAGAATAGCAAGTGGAGCGAAAACAAGGGATCAGATGCTGTAGATCCTCACTAAATAAATATGTTATGAAAAATTGCAGTGTTACTCTGTACTTTTCTCACTGTTTCTACTAGAAGAGATGTAATGGTGGGATCTTCAGAGACAAGTCTTAGATTGTCAATTTTCCACTCTGGTGATTTTCAAGCGGTTGGAGTTGCTGGTCCACTTATTATAACCTATTGGTGTATTTCATTGAACTAACGTTTTATTTCTGCAGAATCGTGGACAGGTTCTATCCGCAATCAAAAGGAAAATCGGTCACCGCTGAGGCAACAAGCTCCTATTCGACTCTCCAGTAAGCGTAAACATCGTATTGACACTGGTTCAACGACAGGATTGAAGACTGTGAGGGAAGACGCCAACGTGTCAGATTCAGAAGTTCATGCTGAAATGGTGAGTTAACACCTGCTAATGCTATGACTTTCAAATATTCGCACAGATATCCGAATATTTTTAGGGAGCGGGAAGTTGCGTTCGACACACCAGTTCTCGTCTGATCACTGAAGTTAAGCAACGCAAGCCCAGTTAGTACTGACATGGGTGGTCGCTCGGGAAAGCTGGGTACTGCTAATACCCAATAATCGTCGCATTAGTGTAGGGTCTGTGCAGACTATGCACTAGAACTATGCAGTGGACGGGTCTCTAATGACCTTGTAGTTGACGGGACCTTAAACACCAACAAACCAACGAATATTTTTACATAAAAATACAATATATTTTTTCTTTATTTTTGCAAATTATATTAAATAATTTCGATAGGTAAAGGATAGTGTGGGATGCGTATGATGGTTCCATAGCCGCGGTAAAGATTACTTGGGGAAATACTGGAGGCTTCGTCAGGATGGGGGCTCATCCAAGTTCTGCAGTTAGTTTATACCTGTTCATCCTAATTATGGACGAACTGTTTACTAGAGTAAGGGAATGGGCACTCCAGTGCATGGTACTTGCTGATGATGTGCAGAGGCTTCGGAATACCAAAGAGGATGCACAGAAGGGACTAAATTATATGACAAAATGGTGACGTGCTCTCAAGGGGCGAAGTTGAGCCAATGGGGCAGGATTTTAAGTACCTAGGATCACTGTTTCAGAGCAATGAAGAAATGGATTCGGATGTGACCCAAAGGCTTAATGTAAGGTGGTTGAAGTAGAGTCCTGTGTGATGCGAGGATCCCAATAAAGTTGAAAGGGAAGTTTTACGGGGCGGTGGTTAGACCAGCTATTCTATGTGGATCAAAGTGTTGGACAGTGAGGAAGAGCCGCGAAAAGAAAATGCAAGTAGCTGAAATGCGAATACTGCAGTACATCAGTGGGGTGATGAAAGTGTATAGAATTAGTAATGAATACATTAGAGGTAGCCTTGAGGTGATATGGGTAAGTAATAAGAGGGGAGGAGGAGCTGGTTAGGTCCATTGCAGGGACGCGGGTTATTGGGGGCACTGGGGCAAGGAAAGGCCAAAGCAGACGAGGGAGTATGTCTTATGCAAGAACATGGTAGTGTGCGGGGTGGACGGAGACCTGGTGTGATAGGCGGAAGTGGAGGGCTAGAACTCGTAGATCTGACCCTGCCACAGGACCTTGAGACTAATAATAAAATATTTGAAAGTCACAGCACTAACGTCTGCCGACGGACACTGAAATGTGAGGTTGAGTCGCTTGCTTACTTTGCTGGGATGCAAAGCGTTTGTAAGACTGCCATCTCGAATGCTAGAGAATCTGACCTCTAGTTTCAGCTTCTTTAGTTTTTCTTAGGATAACATTTTTTAAGAGCATTGTATCTTTTCTGAATGACAGAAAACTCAAAACGTAAAAATTCACAAATATTTGAATGAACGGAATGAAGATGACCATAAAATGAAACTCAGCATCTCTGCTGGAGATCTTTTGGGCAAAACGGTAAGATTAGACCTTTGGTTATCTAGATTTTGTAGAGTTTGTCATGTCATTTTTAAACTCTAGCATGAAGAGCTCATCCTACTACTTATTCAACTGAGAAGAGATCAGGCGAAGCTTGAACAAGCGATGCACAAGTGCAATGTGGAATTGGATGCTGAACATAAGATGTCCCAATTGTAAATATTATTCATTAATACTGTCAAAAATGGCAACATGCTTAAACTGTTGTTCTTTTTCAAATTATAGCGATACTAACAATAGGACTGAGCATATGAATAGGCAGAAGCAATTACTTAAACATTATGAAGAGTTAACAAAACAGGTGAGCTATCTGACGTGTTCGGTGTTTTGGAGCAAAATGTGAGTGTGGTAAGACTACTGTTCCTTACATTTAGTATGAACTCACCAAACCGCTGATCAATTTGGTGGATAACATGGTAAAATTGGGAAGTCTCTATGGAGGCTCCGAACAGATGCTGGCTTCCCAATACAACTTGGAACGACTTCCACCACAGGAATACACACCTCCCAAGAAGATGATTGAGTTTTCAAGACGATTACAAGAGCAACGTTTGCTGCAACATGAACGAGCAAACTGGGAGCATTTATCCCCTGAACAGGTAGACCTTCAGGTCGGTATTGTGTTGTGATGGTTTGGTGATTTATCGTGTTGTATCGTTAGTTGTTGTTATTATTATTATTGTTGCTGCTATATTTTTTCACAATGACAGTAGTTCCAAAGGCACTTTTAATACAATTTGAGCTGATCTATCCCTTTTTTTCTGAAACATGTAAATTTAGGCGAAATTGCAAGAACTTTACAAAATAGGCCAAGCTTTACATGATGAGTCGTATCTTGTATCAGGACTTCAACAAGACAAGGTAACAGTATTTATTTTTTTTAAAAAAGATTTACTCTTCTTATTCCTAGTGTTCGTTCTGGAGTCATTAAAATGATTCGATTTACAATATGCAGAATATGTTGGAGAAAGCTGTGGAGAGTTTGAAAGGCAAGCTTGATGTGTGTGGAGAAAGTCCAGTAGAACTTGAAAAATTGCAGAAGCAGTTGCGAGCTGCTGAAAAAGAGTTATCAAAATTGAGGAATCAACTGACATATAGTACTAAGGTATGTTATATTGTGAATTTTCAAACTATAGATGTAATATTTGTTTTTAAAGAAAAGGTTTCCTAATAAAATAACATAATGCATGGATTAATTCAGAAGTTGGAGGAAACTGCTGCTGATAATGCTAAAATAGAGAACGAAATCATTGTTCTTAGACAAAAGATGCAAGCATCACTGAAGCAGAGCTTATCGGGATCTAATAATGTGGTGAGTTAATTGAAATTTCGTCAACTCCTTTGTTTAGTTACAATTAGAGTTGAATCTATGCAGCGTTCATTTTGACATTACTAGAATGAAGCTTCTCATGTCAAAGTGCAGCTGGAAAAAGAATTGTCTAGAATTTCAAACGTGATGGAAGACTTAGCTTGGAAGCGAGAAGAATTGAGTGGAGCCTTAGAACAGCTGAAGGATCGCAATAAATCGCTTCTGGCTGATGTTAGAGCTAGTCCTACGGGAGTAGCAGGTATGAGAGAGAGAGAGAAAGAATTGGAGAGGTACAGTACTTTAAAATTATATTTCGCATCGTCTTAACCACCAAATGTATCAATTTCTAAGGCTCTGCTGCACTCCCTGGACGGAAAAATCATCGTAGTACTTATCTAGAAACTGATTTGGACACCATGGAAACTCGAGACATCATCGATAGTTGGAAATCAGGAGATGGTTCTTCCACAACACCTTATGGAGTTCAACGTGGTTCCCAGGTACCGTTGTATGTAAACACTTATCAACATGGCGATGACATCGAGAAGGACCCTACTACCGTTAAAAGTACAAAAGTAAGCGAGTTTTAAGAAATGAGAGAAGAGTTCATTAAAGAAATCATAATTTTTATATTATTTTTAATTCAAAAAAAGGAGGATGTTGATTCATCCTTAGAGTACGTACAGTCAGATCAACCTATGAGTGATTCGTACAAACCTCAGGATATCAATGAAGCGGATGATAGAATGAAACGATTTTATGGTATTTTGCCAAAAGAGAAACCAGCGGAAATCAAAACAGTGAGAATCGTGAAGAGGGAGTCTGAAAGGAGGAGCAAGGGTCGGGATCGACGCAAGCCAAGTTATGAAGGAGATGGTTCATTAGGGAAAGGAAGTGATTTGGGCAGTACTACATACATGGACGAATTGGAACTTACTGAGGGTTAGCATTTTTTGTTCTGCTAATTATTTTACAATTTATCGTCTCTTTGAATTCCTGTTAATTTTTTTCCCTGGAGGATCCAGTTAGAAACTAATTGATTTGATGTTTGTAATTGGAATCTTTCTTCCCTCCTTTTCCCTGTTTTGATGTGTATCCGCGTGTATGACATTCATTTAAAATTATCCGTGAGTAATGTTTCATTTCGTTTTCTCTCACTAGAAATGTTGCAATTCCAGCGTTCAATGTCGCTACCTCGAAATTATGAGCGATCGGGACTTGTTTTTCCCGAGCCGCATGTTGTTGGACCAAATGCTGTAGGATTGGCCATAGGAGTGCCAATTTCCTCCACCCTATCCGACTCCCAGCAGTCTTCTCCAAACAGCGTCAGTGTGAAGGATAGCAAAAACGTGTCTTATTACTATCGAACTCCGAGTTTATCTGTAAGTTATGAATAATTGTTTCTGATCTGTTAGGTTCGATTTATTTTCATCTTTTTATTTATAATGTGATTGTTGTCATTTGAAATGTTGGGAGGCCCGTGGAATGGTGATGACTTTTAACCTTTTTTGGTGGGTGTTAGGTTCTTTTTTGAGACGTGGTGGCGTTGTGTTTTGTTGTTATTGTTGTTGTGGAAAGTCTTTTTTTAAAGAAGCTTAAAACTTTCATATTGGTGATTTGAGTAAAACGACAACTGTGCTGGTGGTAGCTAGATGTGGGACTGTGATAATTTAACCTAATAAACGGCATCTTAATTCCTAAAAGGATCTTATCAATGATATTTGCTTTTTTTACTGTTTTGCACTTCAATATTGAATTTTATGGCAAATGATTTAGATGGAACCTTTCTACGGCATTGTGCACTTTTCAGTTCTTCTTGTTGGCACGACGCTTGCTTGTTCACCCAGTTTGCCCTGGTCCTTATCCTCCTTTTCTTTGGTTTTTGTTGCACTTGAACTTTTTATTTATGAATTATATTCTCATGTTTTGTATTATTTTTTTTTTAATTTTATTTCTGTCTTTTTTTCTTCTCTCTTTGGTTTTTTTTAAATTTTCTTTCATGAGAATTCAAATCACGAAGCACCTTCCTTGTCAGCTCGCGAACGCCTATTTGGCACCACTTCTAGCTACGGCACACCATCGTCGAGCCCACCAGCTACTAGTCCCACCCTTTGTACTCCAACGTTCAAATCAGAAGCTGCCCGTAAGATCGTGGCTGAGACAGCTAGCGAGTTGGCCACCATCAAGCAATCCGGAGACGGTGGCATTGACTCTCCAGGAAAGTACGCAGCAGGATCTCTGAAGCGACGACAAAAACGGAGACATTACACAGTATCTAGTAGTCAACCATTGGTGTTGGAAACAATGACACAAAAGATGGCAAGTGCTTCGTCCTGAGAATTACTAAGAACAAAATATTTCAGGGATTAAATCTTATTTTCTGTTTGTGTGTATGTGTGTGGATTGTCCGAAATGAGTTGTAAAGAGTTATTAACCGTCAGGCTTGTTGTACTAATGACAGTTTTATGTTTTTGTTGGTCCACTGTAGGTGCATGCACGTTCACGAGATGATTTAGATATGGAAAGATGCTTGAGAGCCTCAAATACTCCAGATGTGGTGAAAAGCACAATAAAGAAAACTGAGGCTTTTGATGAAAGTACAATTGATCGTGAAGTAAGAAGATTGTCTGTTGTCAGAATGTGAATTTTGGTTTATTGATGAGAGTTGACTCATGTTGTTTTTTCTTTGTTCAATATATTCAGCTTGGACTTCCTTCTAAAATTGTTATTCCTGAACGTTATGTTGAAGAAGAGGGTGAAGAATTGACACCAGCAGAGCAACTACAACGTTTACAAAAGGCAGAGTCTATTCGTAAGATGCTGTCGGAGAGTACTGCGTAAGTTGTCAGGATGTCATAGTTCAATTTCTATGAATTTCTTATTATAGTCGTTTCTCTACTTATATGTTTTTTTTTCTTATCTTCTACGTTGTTTGTAAATAGATATGGTGATGTGCCTCCTGAAGAAGTGAAATCTGCGACTCTGAAGAAGAAATTAGAAGCTGAGAGAAAACAACGAGAACACTTGCTTGCACTAAATCAAATCATCGCTAAAGAAGTGATGGAAAGGAGCAAAGCTGTTGCAGGTGAGAGAAAGAGAGGAATGACTGTGTGGTAGTCTTTTCTTACTTTAAGATTTATGCACCATCTAACCTGCACGCAATTTTCTTGTCTGCAGTGTAGTAATTTTTGTCGTTGTGGAGATATTATTTAAAGTTAATTTTTTTGTGGAAATATCTCGTCGTCAGTGACTTGACGTTAGACGCATCATTTAGGTTTTAGACATTAATTTTAAAAAGAATTCTCTTTAAGATGAAAAATATCGGCCATCAGCTTGGTTCGGTTTCCGTATTATTTTCTTTTTTTATTCCAGCGTCTCTCACTGTCGTCTCGGATCACAGTCCCCAGTAAACTTTTTTTTTCAAGGTTTGATTCTACTCATATTTTTATCTTGATAAATTCTCTCCACTTGCATAGGCTACACTTTTGACTATTTTTGATCCAGACTGGACAAGACTGCTGAAGCTCTTTTGTAAATATGCTGTTATTGTTGTTGTTGCTGGTGGCGGTGTGGTTATACTGACTTGAAGACATTTTTCTGGTTTTCATACACACAAACACAGAAACACAACTCGTTACTAAATTTTTTGTTTTATTTTTGACTCTGTGATGAGTTTTTAAATGGTTATAAAAGTCTTTTTTTTTTACTTCGTGGTCGTAATCTTCAATTACCTTGAATTTCTTCTTTGCACGGACACCACCTGTCTCTATCTCCTGATATGCTTGCCTTTTGTCTGATGTCGAATTCTTGTAACAGGTTTAGTTTCTCTTTGATTAAATATTTTAGCAAACGAGTGGGAGTGACTCGCAAAGCATACTTGTGCACATGATTTTTGACCTGTAAAGAGGAAGAAAGCAAAAACTCTTGGTGCCTTACTGCTAAAGTGTTTGTTTAGCTTACTAATACATGCTACACTTGCTTGTTATGTTAACAGCACTTCATTTCTTTTAAAACGAAAGATATTTCTTCTGGCTTCTTGCTTGTCTTCATTTTCAACATTGTGCTCTGCCAATCTTCTCTTGTGGACATATGTGCATCTGATCACCATAGCTGATTTGTATCAGCTGCACAGATTGCGAACTGACCATTGTTACAACATTAATTAGTATTACTATTATTCTATAGGCGTTTAATCATGCTGTCGAGTGTATAATCTGTTTTTTTTTTCTTCTCCGTTATAATTATAGCTAGAGCCATGAAGAATCCACCTAAAGTTTGCAGTCCAAAAGATGAAGAGGATTCTAGTCCTGTTCGACCACTGCCTTTAGTGCAGCAGCGTGAAAACTTACTTACCTAAGCGTCACAAAAAGGTCTCTCCTTGGACACTACCGGACTGGTTGGGAGTGCAGAGTTGTTTTAGCCACGACAACCAACCCCCTACTACCACACCTAAGAATGTCCTTCACATATTATGCCAAGTATTATTATATTATTAATGACTACCAGGTCGTTTGTTTGCCTCTCAGGGAAGGTAAAAAAAATCATTCGTGGCTCCCCCCATCTTCCTTCGCCCTTTCTCTTCCAACTTCTATTTTTAGTTATCTCATGCCGCCTATCTGATAAATCAGCTCTCGTTCCCTTTCCTAATCTCTCATTTGTGTTGTTCCGTCCTCTTATGACCACATGTAATTTGATGAATTTTGGGCTTCCATTTCATAATCTTTCAATACTTGATTAATTTGCTACATTTGTTTGGATTCTTTGGGTCAAATTTATGTTTCTTTCTGCACTGTCAGTCTGCAGCAAAGCGTTGGCTTCTGATGCTTAGCAACGCAAACACACGTACACTGTGAGGATTACTGCCTTGGTCCTCGCTTTTCTCGTGTATCAATTTCCTTCTGACCGCTCCTCAGAAATTTCTGAAAATTGAATAAGTGACAAATGATGGTAGTTCTCAAGTCGTCCCTCTTCTGTATTCAACCATTAATAGAAGTTGTGGTCTCTGCCCGTACGGTGGTCATCTTTACAATTCAGGTAGGATTTGCATTTTGAGACAGGGATTGGTGGTCGTGCCATAATGTCATCTTAATTCTACTATTATTGTCTTCGTAGGTGTGGGGCGAAAGCAGACGAGACGTGGGAAATTTGAAATTGTTTTTCTTTTAAAGTGTCAAGTAGTGAGATATGACAACTGCTAAACATTTCTTGTAACCAACCCTTCTATCCGACCTCGAACTGGTCTGCTGCAGAACGAATTCCTTGTCAACTCCCTCCCTCCATTGGCATCCTTGGGAAATCATCGCTTCTTGCCTTTGTTCCTGATGAACTTAACTCTGTATTTACCAGGGTTAACATCATTGGTAACTCCATCTATCTTTCGTCTAACTTCCTCTTGTAGCTGGTCTGCTGCTGCTGCTGCTACTTCTTTTTCTGTCAACATTCCAAATATCTGTTATGTTCTGCTCTTATTATATCAGATGGCCCGCTCTCCCACCCCCGCATTGTTGTCTACCCAGGCAACTTACTGCTCCCTCCCCTCCCCTCTTTCTTGTGTCTTGTTTGCCTCAGCTGCTCCTTAGCCTGTATCTTTGTTATTCTTAGAGATATCATCATTCTTCGTGTTACTATTATGATGCACTGGAATCTTTCTGTAGTTGTCAATTAATTGCACTAGTATTTCGATGTTCATCATGGATGGATAGCACCCCACTCTCACTCCTCACACATGCAATCAGAATTTACACCCACCGTACTAAAATTTTTAGTCAGTCGTCGTCCTCTTCAGTCTTGCTTTCAAGTATTGCAAATATAATGTCTGCACCTCTCAACGTTGACGGCGGGTCAGGGGGAATATACATACCTTAATGGGGAAAAAGATGTTTTCATTATTTGTCTGTGTGCTGTAGTCCAACTCTTTCTTCCTGTCCTCTCCTCCTTATTTTTCTGTTTGGTCCTTTATAATGTGAAACTGCTGCTGGAAGAAATGACAAATTTTGGCGAAATGAAGTGCCATGTGGTGGATGTGTGCGACGTGTCCTATGATTCATCCGAGTTTAATACAGTATGTGATTTGTGGTGACCATCTCTGACAAATTGTAGTTTGAATTCAGAGAAGCAAGACTGGCAAGTAATTCCAGCTACTGTTTGTTACGTGCTCTATATTCAGGTATGTTTAATTACCAGATTCAACAAGTGGACTGGATTCTAGTGTACACACGTCAATTGTTACGGAAATGTGCAGTAAACATCATAATCATCCCTTCTGTTATTTTGTTTTTCTATTAATATCGATATTTCTCTGGCCTATTTCGACCGTTATTCATTTTTTTTTATAAATATATATTATTTATATCTGTGGCCGTAATTTCTTATTGTGTGGCTACTTAAATTCTTCTCTTCCCATGCCCAGTTATGATAATTAAATGACCCACCTGGTTGGATGTATGGTACAGTATATGTATTTGATTTTTGATATTATTGATGATTGCAATGATGACACACGAGAGAATGTATAGAAGTTTTTTTTTTCTCTTCATTTAGCACCTATATCTCGTTAATAATATATACGTGCAAATTTTACAAGCCAGTTGCGACCTGTATTTGATGACGAGTGTTGCATACAGTATATACATATGAAAAGCATTCATGTATTGAATACCATGTTAGTATTTTTGTCTCTGTGTTAGCTACACTGCCCATCTAATTACTTACCCCTTTTTCTCTCTTTTCCGTACCCTATCTTCCTCTGCCTTTATCCAGCTTTCATTAATTCGTTTGTTGTTGATGATTAGAAACTTCAACATACAGTATAAAATGTATAACTTCTAAAACATGAGTTACATTTTGAACTTGTACATTGTTTATTGTTGTTCGTGTACATAGTCGTTATAATTATTGGAGTTGTGGGGCCTCCATTTTAGTTACGGTGGTGAAATCGAAAAGATGTGGAAAAAAAAATATGTAATTTTATTATTATGAAATATTGTAATAATGTTGATATTATTATTATTACTGGGATATAAGCATCCGCCATATTGTATGGACGTCATACATTCGATTGATAGAACGCATGCGTATAGAAAACAGCCATTTTTTTCCAACTTTGGGCGCTTGTAAACATGGAATCGTTCTTTTCTCCTATTAGTACATTTTTTTTTGACATGTAAATGCTTTCCATATTCTTATTTGATCATTATAGACCTAAAATGAATAGATATAGAAATAGGTAAGGAAACTAATTATGCGTAAGCAGTTTGTTAAATGTAATAACATATTTTTGTACACTAGATATTATCTCTGTGCGAGCAATAGGTCTGCTACAATAGAATGTTTGCCGCCACATTCAAATTACTAGACTACTATTGATTTGAAATTTTAAAGTTTAAATTGAAAAGTTATTTTAGTAACTGAGGCCTTTTTAAAATAGTTAAGTTTTCAATTATTTATCGAGTTGATGTTTCGATACTAAATATCAAAATAATTTGTTTCCAGGTAGGTTCAAAGTCGATTCACACTATGTGTGTAACATTAAATTCTTATTCCAATTGATTGTTACGGAACGTAGCCTAAAAAGTTTTGAATGACCATTTAATGGTCATTCAAAACTATCATCTCTTACTAATATATCTATTAAATTATAGATACTGTATATTATTAAGAGATGATACTTTATGTTGATGCATAACAGGCCGTTTCGTATAGTGTGAATCGACCGTTAGTCTTCAGAGACCAAATCTCCTTTTGTTATTAGTGTCATATTCCACCCAAAAAAGATATGATATTAATGAAATGTTTTTTTTCCTCATAATGTGTTTTTAATTTCTACATATGTACGTACTGTATACTGGGATGTAGTCCCTACAACACATTTTCATTTAAAGGTTTTATACATATAGCTCAAGATAATGGGAAAACCTGGCTTTATGTAAATTACGATACGCATTTCTGATGCAAGTACATACTCTGTATGATAGCTATGCTATTTTCTGTGTTGAAGAACATTTATGAAAAAGTGAATGAGTTATTAATTAATAAAGGTTGATGAGTGGTTAAGCCATAATTTATGACCTCATTATGCCGACCAGGCCATTGGAGGGGGTGGGTACGATATGTTTAGTGTCAATGGCAGTCACAATTCAGAGCTAATTTTAAACAAATTTGATAATACATTTTTTATAGGTGCATGCCAATGGGAATTAACTGAAGAACAGGCTGGAAAGAGGTAGTCTTGGAAGGTTGTGCTGTTGTTGTTTGTTGGTGTTTTAAGGCCCTTCAACTACAAGATCATTAGAGCCCCGTCCACAGCGTAGTTCTTATGCAGAGACTGCACAGACACTACACAAATGCGACGATTTTTGAGTATTAGCAGTACCCAGTGTTCCCAAGCGGCCACCCATGTCAGTACTGGTTGGGGTTGTGTTGGTCCTGGAAGGTAAATAGACATCTGAAGTCGTTCTTTACCAAGTACCATTACCTTTAAAGTCTCATATTTTGAAAATTAGATTACAGTTGAGTGTCATCATTATACCAAACATATTGTTGGAGAGATGGTACCTGTATATTGCTTTGCACGTTGTGATGATTTGCCCTGGTTATTAAGGGCAAACTTTAGTCCATAGACCAGTTGTTAATGACCGATAAGCCACAGCTTTTGCTAAGGTAATGAGACTCTCTCTTACACAATATGTTTAGTTGATCAGAAATTGGGCTGTGCATTTTTATATCTTGACTGAAAAAAAAAAACAAATGCTATTTAGTGGTTTGGTATTTGAAGTAGATATGGGTGCCTAAAGCAAACCGTTCAGTATGAATATGTTCAACTCTTTGACAGGTATCTACTTTCTGCTTGTCCTAGGTCAGTGGTGGCGAACCTTTTTTTAGAAGACGGGCCACAATAACCCGAAAAAAAAACAAAAAGTTGTCCGCGGGTCAGAGGCAAGCAGTATTTTATATAATGAATAAAAAAATGATTATTAATAATGAATAAAGTTTACTAAAGTAGCAAATAGAGACCATTATCATAATACCCTTATCCTGCCTGTGGCAGGGTCGGGTCAGCGTATGAACAACCTGCTTTCACGCCTGTTGTTTATGAGATGATAAACTAGATATGGTTCATGCTTAGGTCACTTAAAATTGCACAGTGGGTCGCAGGTTCGCCACCACTGTCCTAGGTGAATACTTGGGTTAATCAGATAACAGGCTCTAGTTTCGACCAGGTGTAACCCTCTGAAATAAGAGACGTGATAAACGCAGTGTAATTGTCATAAATTGATTGACGGCATTTCCTCTGTAAACATTTAACACTTTTTTTTTAATTTGAAATGCTACAGGAATCCATGTAATGAATAAAAATACCATCGTCATGCACTCAAAACAAAGCCGGAGAAAGATACTGAGGAAATCGTCGCGCCAAACAAAAATATTTAAAAATAAAAAGATGTCACAGCTTGCGAAGTTAATTTTGAATAACCCTGTAGGAGGACTTTCAAGGTAACATTTGTTATTCTATGAAGTTGAAAAAAAAATTCCCCGTGTTTATTCAGCATTTAAATTTAGAAAACGAGATTTATTCAATGAGCGAGTTAGTTTGGTAGTTTATTTGAGAAAAAAGAAATTCAACTTTAAACTAAATAGGACAATATGCTAATTGTGGCGGCGAAGATGATGATGATTGATACTTCATGCTCAAGGTAAACTATGTTTTAACCGAACGAAAAACAAACTCTTGTCCCACATCATGAATTAGATGCCACGATTTTTTTCTTTAAAAAAATATTACTTTTTTTAAAAAAAAATATTAAATGATGATTATTTTGTTTCAAGAGATCATCATTTCCTGTGATGTCCATGTCTATATTACACTTTAAGTTGATGACCTACTCTGATTGGCATTCGAATTGACATTACCTCCCTAACCTAGTTTCATCCAATCTTGATTGATAAACCGATCTATAAAATGTTTCACGTGACGCAAACATATTTATCTCTTGTTTATACGAGATATTTTTCACTGTCGATTATCTATCTCTGCGTTTGTCCCTCAATTTTAAAGAAAAGGCCTATTACCTACATTTTGTCTTAACTGTGACAAATTTTACTCTTGAATATGTCTGATATGACGACTACTCAATTATTCAACCAACATTTTTAAAAAAAAAACCAACAAAAACGAATTCAAAAATCCCAACAAATAATAACTAAATTTAAAATAAAAGTAATGGTTGCATACAGGATGTTGATCAATCGCCATTGCCATACTGTAAGTGTATGTTGTTGCACGGAGAAGCAAATATTGCCACATATTTTCCAATATTCATTCAGGAAGTCAATCTCGTTCTGTCGTTTCGACTAACTGCATTCACTATAATTATCCTTTCATTTATAAATGAGTATAAAGCGATATATAAACACTCACGACAATCTTGCGATATTATTTTTTTGGTAACTTTCGAGTCCCTACCTCCCTTTGCCTCGTTGCCGGCGATTTCATTTGGCGATTGCGCGTGTTGTGGCTTCCATGTTGGTTACCGTGGTAACGGCGTGTGGTGTGACGTCACTGGTATCTGAGTGTACGCTAAATGGGGGGAAGGGAGGAAAATGAGAGAGAGAGAGAGAGAGAGATGAAGGGAAGCGCCATATCTGGTTGACGATCATCGTCGGCGTTGCGGCAGGCGGGCGATGCCAGTATAGCTGTCGGAGAGTTGTAATAGGCGGTGGGACCGAGTTTGGTGCTTTATGAAGGCGCATGGTTGGTCGGTCGGGTGCAGGGGTACAACGGTGGTCAGGTAAGAATGGTATTTGTATTTTTGTTTCTTCTCTCTGTCGTGGCTCTCTTATCGTTGTTGGTTGGTAGTTAGATCGTCGGTAAAGTGGAGTCGAGTATGTCAGTCGCAGCAGCAGCAGCAGTAGACATTTATCCGTATTTGCCGAATTGCTGGCGAGCGAGCGCTTGCCCCTTAAAGGGGTGTGACACATCCGTTAACGACGACGTTATTAGTGAGAGATGAAGGGAGAGACCGACCGACCTCTCTCTCTCGCTGGCTCGCTTGTGGGAAGAGAGAGAGATGGACGCATGCGGACGGACCGACCGTATTTCACTCGCACTCTTGCTTGCCTTCTACTGCCACTAACTAACCGCGTTGCATCCGTGCTGTAGTCGCCCGCCAGATTCCCCTCGAGCTCTCAGCTGCTCTCGTTGTGCTCATGGGTGCGGGTGTGGAATTTGCGTTCTACGTCACTGCGTTCGACCGTCAAAGGCGCTCATATAAACGAAAGAAGAATCTTCGCGTGCGCGCGTTCCATTTTTTTTTTATCCCCCCCCCCAATCCTCCCCACTTTTTTTCGTTCTTTTCTTCCCTGTTCGAAAAAAAACAAAACAGAATGCCATTTTTGTTTTTTCCCCCTCCCGAAATGTGTTCGAAATTGGTGCCATTTTTAATATTAAGAAATGAAGAAAAACGAACTTTGTTTGATAACTGATTTCTGATGCCATATATATCGCTTGTGGTCGTTTTTTTGTTGTTATTTGGTTCCCGATCAAATTTGATGATATAACACGTAAGTTTATTTTCAATGACATTCGGCTTATCTCTTGACAAATGACACCCATCACTTTGTCGCCGCAACTTTTCAAACAAAAAAAAAAAAGAACGGGGGGAGGGAAACAAAGGACATTCGATTTAGTTTGAAATAGGTATTCATCATCATCATCACCATCATACCCTTATGGCAGGGCCGGCGCTATATTTTGCGGGGCCCTTTGCAAACTAATTGAGCGGCGAATTGCGTTGGACACACCAGTTCTCGTCTGATCACTGAAGTTAAGCAACGCAAGCCCAGTTAGTGCTGACATGGGTGGTCGCTCGGGAAAGCTGGGTACTGCTAATACCCAATAATCGTCGCATGGGTGTAGTGTCTGTGCAGTCTATGCACTAGAACTGTGCAGTGGACGGGTCTCTCATGACCTTGTAGTTGACGGGACCTTAAACACCAACAAACAAACAAACAACCCAGCTAGTACTGACGAAAACTGGGTACTGCTAATACCCAAAAATCGTCGCATTAGTGTAGTGTCTGTGCAGTCTCTGCATAATAACTATGCTGTGGACGGGGCTCTAATGACCTTTGTAGTTGAAGGGCCGCAAAACACCAACAAACAACAACAACAAATGGAAACTAATTATGCGGGGCCCCGTGAAAACACGAAGCGGGACCCTTCTATCAATAGGTTCATTAATTCGAATGCGCGGGGCCCTGTGCCGTCGCACTGTTCACACACCCATCACGCCGGCCCTGCTTATGGTAGCGGTGAATTGCGTTGGACACACCAGTTCTCGTTTGATCACTGAAGTTAAGCAGCACGACCCCCCCAGCTAGTACTGACATGGGTGGTCGCTTGGGAAAACTGGGTACTGCTAATAGCCAAAAATTGTCGCATTAGTGTAGTGTCTGTTCAGTCTCTGAATAAGAACTACTGTATGCTGGCTGTGGACGGGGCTCTAATGGCTCTAACGTTGTAGTTGAAGTGCCCTAAAACAGCAATAACGAATCATACCCTTATCATGCCTGTGGCAGGGTCGGGTCTGCGGATCGACTGAACATGCTCTGATTGGGGGAAGGGGATGCCGGCCTACCCCGCAGTTTAGAATAAATATTATTTAGGCGAATTTATATATTTCTTTTGATTTCCTGTTCCCCCCTCCCCTCTCTTTCCATCTCTTTTTACCCTTTACCCTTCTTGCCTGTTTATTTTGATGCCATCTTCGTGTGCTCCTTTTTTTCTCCCTTGACAGATTGGGAGGGGGAGAAAAATACACCTCTTTTTTAAGTGAATTTGACTCTACATGTTATTTAGTAGTCGAATCTCATTCACCTCCTTCTCCTCCCTACTGCATTCATCCATTCATCCGTTGTGTAGTTATTATTTGAGTAGTTGTCAACGTTATGTCCCATCCAACTGGGGTAATTATATGCGTTTTTGGCAGGTGGAATGGATCAACCGACACTTGTGGATAGATTGGTAGGTGTTCGTTCCGTCGGTTCGTATTAAAAACATAATAAGTCGTAGTCGTCACTCTTGAATCTAGATAATACAAGTTTGTATATATAGGCCCACTATAGAGTTTGTTGGTTTAACTTTTTTTTTTTTCAGAAGCATAAAAAAAAGTGTGGCAGTTTTACTTAGTAGAGTTATAACTTGTTGCCAGGTTTGTGAGGAATTTTTCCTCTCTTCCCCCTCCGCATCCATTTTGTTTTTCGTGTTGTTGTCGTTGTCGTCGACCCACGTGTGTCAAGTCAGTTCTCTACCATATTTTGTCTCTACCATATAAAGCAACTCCTAACCCTTTTCCCACCTATGGCAGGGTCGGGTACCCCTTTGTCCCTCTGAATGGACACGGGGCGATATATTGGTCATAGTTTTTTCTGCAGCTGGTTGCCGGCCCAAGCTGCACCCCTACGCTTATTTATTGTCGGTCTTGTGTTCGTTGGGGAATGCTACCGACGCCAGGGGGCGAGCTCCTACACCTGGAAATTTTGCCTCATCTACCCGTTGCGTAGTAGTGAGGGTTCTTTTACGTGCAAGTGCCATCGTACACCCACACGGGACCTCGGTTTTACTTCTCATCCGAAAGAAGGCACACTCGCGGCTTCTCTCTCGCCCGAAAGAAGCCGACCCACCACGGTCCAGTATCGAACCTAGAACTACTGGCGCGGTTGCCTAGCGTGCTAACCACTACGCCACTGCGGCGGGTTTTATTTTGTCCACTATGATGATGCAGTGCAGGGACGTGTCAAACTAACGGGCCGTACTTCTAATAAGTAAATTCACTCAGACCGCATACAGTAGCCTATGTACTTACTCATTTTGGTTGTTTCAGTTTCACAGTTTCTTTGAATTTTTATTTAAAGAAATGTCCAATTAATAATAAACTGAAATATAACATCAATTATGTGTTATTAAATTAAAGAAAAATATACAGAAATAATAATGAATCGTTGATATTCAGACTGTATTACGTTGGACGCACCAGTTCTCGTCTGATCACTGAAGTTAAGCAACGCGCAACCCCAGTTAGTACTGACATGGGTGGCTGCTTGGGAAAACTGGGTATCGCTAGTATCCAAAAATCGTTGCATTAGTGTAGTGTCTGTGCAGCCTCTGCGTCAGAACTACACAGTGGACGGGGCTCTTATGACCTTGTAGTTGAAGGGCACTAAAACACCAACAAACTAACATGGGTGGTAGCTTGGGAACAGTGGGTACCACTAGCAGAAGCGTCGCTAAAATTGGCGTCACCCCCTTTCCTCCCTCCGAAAAAGAAAGCCGCTCTGCCTGCTGTTGCTTGCTCTGTTTTGGTGTCAACCCCTTTTGTCATGGTGCGAGTGGTGTCACCGGGTGCGGTGTTTAAGCGGATGTAAAGCGTGTGTGTGTAGTGTCACCACTGCACCTAAGGTCTATGCACCGAGAATGTGTGGGGAACGGCAAATTGCCTTGGGCACACCAGTTCTCGTCTGATCACTGAAGTTAAGTAACGCAAGCCCAGTTAGTACTGACATGGGTGGCCGCTTGGGAAAAACTGGGTACGACTAGTATCCGAAAATCGTCGCACTAGTGTAGTGTCTGTGCAGTCTCTGCATCAGAACTACACTGTGGACGGGGCGCTATTGCCCTAAAACACCAACAAACAAACAAACCGAGAATGTGATGTGTATAGACAGAGAAAATTGTCAGGTGCAGAAGTTTGCCCTTCTCCTCCTTTGCCCTCTAGTAGTAGAGAGACGGGAACTGAATTTGAATAACCCTTTCTACTCATTGCGTTTTGAGTATTTTACTGTTTTTGCTTTCACGGATATCTGGAACTCAAGGTTACCGAGCCCTACCATAGCAGCGCCTGCTCTAGCACTTATGTCGCTCCGGACAAAAGGACAAATTGCCGCCCCTTGAAGCTGCGCGCTTACAGTTGTCACACTTACAGCCAAAATGGCGCCCCGGACAAATGTCCAGATTGCTCCCCTTAGGGCGGGCCCTGACCATAGGCGAGATACGAGTTATTAATGCCAGAATCTTAAAAATGTAGGACATGTGATATTACGTAATTTTTAGTTCTTAATATTTGAAGTGTGCTCGATTTTTAGTATTCGAAATAGCACTACTACTATTATTATATGTATTTTTTGTCATAGTCGGTCTGTCCCTTGCTGTCTGCTTAAACTCTCTCTCTCTCTCTCCCTCTCACGTTTCCTGTGTCAGATTTTTTTTTTACCCCTTCTACATTTTTTTTGTCGCTTCATCTTTAAAAATATCTATAGACCCGTTAGGGCCATTGGTATTTTAGGACTTGCTATTTATCAATTAATATTAATTACACTGTGTGTGTGTGTGTAATGATGGTTTTAGGATAACTCGTTATTGTGTTAACCCCTGTGACACATATCACGTTCGTCTTTTATAGCAGCTGCTGCTTAGTGGAACAGCACCTTAAGGCAGGCATGTCAAGTTGGGATTACCCCGGGGACCGCACTGGTAACAAATACATTGCAAGGATGACTACCCGGCGATTAGTGTTGACCTTTTTTTTTTTGCTACTTGAAGTTGTTTAATTAATGGATCCGCCTTGGTGGCGCAATCGGTAGTGTGCTCGATTTACTGTGCCAGTGGTTCCAGGGGCGAGAGAGAAGCTCCGAGTGCGCCTACCTTCGGATGAGAAATAAAACCGAGGTCCCCCGTGGTGACACCTATAATCCTTCAACCTCCAACCCTCTCTACTATGCAACGGGTAGATGGTGCACACGTTCCCATGTGTAGGAGCGATGGAGTGCCCTAATGAACAGTAGACCGACGATAAATAAGCATAGGGGTTGCAGCTGTGGTGGGCACCTGTCCAATATATCGCCTTTGTGTTCATTGGGAGGGACAAGATGGATAGCCGACCCTTCCATAGGCGGGAAAAGGGTTAATTAATGTACATAATGTACGTTTTAACAACTTTCATGAAAAAATTAATGAATAGGTTGGTTAGATTGCGGAGCATGCGCAATTTAAATTCATCTGCTTTTAGGACGAGTAGTGATTCTTGCACTGCTATAGCAACGTTTTGCGGGTCGCTGTTGTTTGTTGGTGTTTTAGGGCCCTTCAACTACAAGGTCATTAGAACCCCGGAGTTGGGATGCAGAGGCTGCACAGAGTTCTGATGCAGAGACTGCACAGAGTTCTGATGCAGAGACTGCACAGAGTTGTGATGCAGAGACCGCACAGAGTTCTGATGCAGAGACTTAACAGAGTTGTGATGCAGAGACTGCACAGAGTTCTGATGCAGAGACTGCGCAGAGTTCTGATGCAGAGACTGC